>OZ007496.1:169660917-170860917 GCA_963931805.1 Microdon myrmicae | reverse complement strand
ATGCTTCCCTCAAGCTTGATGATAATATAGTCATCAACACAATTGAGAAAGTGAATCTACTCAACGCTATCTTGTACCATATCAGTTGGGGCTCTACTCGAAAGCAAGAAGCATTTAATGTGCCAAATTCGCTTTCGACCTTGTACTATCGCCAAAGCGCTTAAAGAGCTAATCGTTCATGAATCCGCTAATTCAAACAACATTGCCCCTGCACTTTTGAAAATGTGTTCGCTTTCTCTAGCTAAAGGGAAAGTTTTTCAATTCGTGCTATTCAACTGGTCAATTGCAAATTAGATAAGAGTCAACTAATATACAACGAATTCCTGAAAAAAACGATCAATCATTTCCAAATTACTAGCGACAACACTAACGTGCATTCCATCAGTAGCTAGTCATTAATTAACCGTCAGCTCTCCGCAAAATATGAAAACATTCGATCTTCTTAATGACCACCAATACGGTTTTCCCAGCAATATGTCAGTAAGAAATCTGAAACGTGAAGTCACTCGATGCACTATTTTAGTGAAAGTAAAGTTGCCGAACTGGATTTCTCAAGGGCAATGAAATAGAGTTTGGCTTTACCGAAGCTATGTTCCTATAGGGTTAACGAGACAATGATTCAATGATGTCCTTTTGATGATTTATTCAAGCTGCATCCTATTTACTTAGTGCTGTGGTTCGTCTTGGCTTCGTATTGTCACCCATGCTATTCCTCATTGACTCCTTGACTGTTAATTCACTCCCCTGCGTTGGGGATGATTATTTTACCCATTCTTATATACTGAACCAAGATTTTCGATTTTATTATAAAATGCCAGAGTATATGTTACCCATATAACTTCTAGAATTCAGACCTCACCAAGGTGTACCGATGAACAACAAATTGGAATCCAATGGTTCAAAGATCCCATGTTGATGTCATCCAAGAAAAATGTCAACTTTGATGTGTGTATGACGCTTGCAGAAGCGAAGTCAACAATTTTTCACTTTGCTATCCAATTATCTCGATATATGCATATTTGAAGTTGTGATCATTTAGGGGGGATATTTAAGATTTCATAACAGTTGAGAAAAATACTTCTAACCCCAATTTAATATTCACAAATTGAAATTCATTTTCCATATCTAATCTGCCAAAGCTCAAAAACCATCCATGATGTGTAAATTGTTGCCTTGGCATCACAAAAGCATAAAGACCTCAGATGAAACCACATTTGTGGAGCAACTCACTCGTGCCAACTTCCTTGCCAATTTAACGGCGGTAGATTGTAAAGTAAATTTATTATCTGCTGTTGTAAAGATGTGGAAGTTACATAATCATACCATTAAGAAGTCATGTCATATGAAAGGAGAAATTGAACTAAACAAAATCATCATGTTGTATAGATGGTCGGCTATTTAATAACAAGACTACTATACGATAGTATTTTAATTTTAAATTTAAACATATACAAGTATTGTCATTCCATAATACCATTCACCATCCAATATACACCTGTACTCTATCCCTACAGCGCACCATAACATACCTTGAATAGCGAAGAAATGTCATGATTTTTCCTACTACTACTATTTTACTATTTATTGGCCTATAGGAACCCGAAAGTTCATGGCCTCACCGACTCGACTCTGCCATTGTCCCCTGTCCCGTGCGCTCTCCTTCCACGTTCGTCCATCCGATCCGATCTCTTCGAAGTCCAACCTAACATTGTCCTCCCATCTCCGTCGCGGCCGTCCTGTCGGTCTCTTTCCCGTTGGCTTACCGTCAAGAATTCTATGCACGGTCCTATCGTTGCCCATTCGCGCATGTTTCCGGCTCATCTTAATCTTCGCAAATTGATTACTCTCACTATTGTAGGTTTGCGGTACAGCTCTTCCAATTCGTGGTTGTGGAATTTCCTCCATTGTCCTGCCTCCTCGTCATATTTGCCGCCAAAGATACCTCTTAGAACTTTATGCTCGATTACGCAGAATTTGTTTTCTTCCCGTGTTGTGAGAGCCCATGTTTCGCATCCGTTCAGAACAATCGGCATGATTATGGTTCTATAGACACGGAGCTTTATATTCCGTGATAGCAGTTTGGATCTCAGCAGTTTACTGACTGCATGCCAACTAGCCTTGCCGGGGTGTAGTCTTTTGTTAATTTCCTTCGACATTTCGTTACTGGCCGTTAGTATTGTTCCCATTTAAATTCTTTGACATTTTCATTTATTTTGTTTTGTCTTCATTTATTTCTAGACTCACCTCTTCTGCTGCTTGCATGATGATTTCAGTTTCTAGATTATCGGCCAAAACGGCGATATCATCCGCATATGCGAGCAATTGTGTGACCCCGTTCAGGGATCATCCGGCCATGTTGTCGTCTTGTACCTTTCGAGTATGTCATCAACTCGAGGACAAGGTTAAAGAGACATGGTGAGAGGCCATCGCCCTGTTTTAGTCCGTCCCGGATTTCAAATGGTTCTGAGAGGTGGTTTTCTACTCGCCCTTTGTTTTTGTTCATGCAGATTTGAATAAGGGCGGCATATTTTTTCGGGATTCCCAGCTCAACTACAATATGGTAGAGTGTTTGCCTTGCGACTGAGTCGTAGGCTTTTTTGAAGTCAATTTACAGTTGGCGAACCGTCTTTTCCAGTAGTTGCCTTATTGTGAACATTTGGTCGCTTGTTGACCGGTTCCTACGGGATCCGCATGGGTAGTCTCCCAATATGTTTTCTGCGTACGGTTTGATTCTTGCCAGTATGACATTTGTTAATATTCTGTATGTGGTTGAGAGCAATGATATTCCTCTGTAATTTTCGCAGTCAGATCTGTCGCCTTTTTTGAAAATGAGGACTCCTACTGAGGTTTTCCATTCTTCCGGAATGACTTCCTTATCCCATATGGCGTCCCGCTTCACGTCTTCGCTACATCGCAGACAGGGTCTGCCGGGCTGTCGCCTTCCATGCATCCTGCCACAAAGGACTCTCCGGGCACGCTTCTCTTCGTTCATTCGAGCTAGGTGTCCCGCCCACCGGAGTGTACCGAGCTTGATTTTTCTTACAACATTAGCTTCAAGGTAGATCGCGTACAACTCATGGTTGTAGCGTCTCCGGAATCGTCCCCCCTCACATACGGGGCCAACAGTTCTCCTTAAGACCTTCCTCACGAACGCGATTAAGAGTTCAGAGTGTGCCTTTTATTGAGTACCCAGTCTCGGGTCCATATATGAGTACTGGTAAGACCATGGTCTTGGTACAGTAGTAGCTTGGATGTTCTGGATAAATTTCAGGATTTAAAGAGCATTGATAGACCATAGTAGGCTTGGTTGGATTTGATCAGCCGTTCGCGTATTTCTTCTTCCATATTGTTATCGGCTGATACTATTGACCCAAGGTAGTTAAAGGATTGCACTACTTCAAATTCGTGCTCTACTACCCTAATAGTTTGACCAACGTTAGGTCTTCTCTTCGAAGAAGTTGCCACCATGTACTTAGTTTTTCCCTCATTAATGTGCAGACCCAGTTTTTGTGCTGCCTGCTCGATCTGGGTGAAGGATTCCTGTACAGCCTATTCGGTTCTACCGATGATGTCGATGTCATCTGCGTAGGCAAGTATCTGGCTGGACTTGGTGACAATAGTCCCTCTTGTTGTAACACCAGAGTCACGGATTTCTTTCTCCAACGGCAGGTTGAAGAGGAGGCAGGCCAGACCGTCCCCTTGTCGGGGTCCATTATAGATGTTTATTGGTTTGGACATCAATTCCGCTATTTTTACTTGACTAGTTACGTTCGTCATGGTCAACCTACAAAGTCGTATCAATTTGTTTGGAATGCGGAATTCTCTCATGGCATTATATAGTTCTACCCTGGCTATGCTGTCGTAGGTGGCCTTAAAGTCTATAAATAAGTGGTATAATGGAATCTTAAATTCCTGACATTTTTCCATCGCCTGCCTAAGGGTGAATATCTGATCAATCGCTGATTTGCCTGGGATGAAGCCACACTGATATTGACCAATGATGGCTTTGGCGTATGGGGCTATCCGAACTTGTAGGATAGAGGAGAGTATCTTATAGCCGGTACTCAGTAATGTTATACCCCCATAGTTGCTGCACAATGTGATATCTCCCTTTTTATGTATGTGGCAAATTATTCCACAACGCCTTTTTCCGGCATCTCTTCTTGCTCCCATACGCGCACCACGATCTCATGAATTGCATGATGTAACGTTGTCCCTCCTTGATCAGCTCAGCTCGTATGCCATCAGCTTCCATCAGCTTATTTGATTTGAGCTGTCTTATGGCTTTTACTGTTTTCTCAATGCTTGGTGGCGGCACCATTTGGTCTTGATCTTGCATTGGTGGAGCCTCCAATTCTTCTTTGAGCTGACCATTTAGAAATTCATGGAAGTGGACTTATCATCGCTTCTGAATACCTCTAGGTTTGGTGATCAGATTACCCTCTTTATCCTTGCAGTAAGTGCAGCGTGGTGTGTACCGCGTCATACTGCGTTTTATTTGGTAGAACTTCCGTGCCTCATGCGGACCTCGCTCCCTACTTTCTCTATTTCACAGACAAAGTTTTTTTTCCCAGGCACTTTTCTTTTGTCTGTGAAGCCTTTTTTCAGATCTTCTGAGCTCTTTGTATTTCTCCTCGCGCACCCGCGTCGTATGAGACTGCTGTATTGCCCGGTATGCAGCATTCTTACGTTCAGTCGCTAGTTTGCACTCACCATCAAACCAGTACCTCCGATCTCTACGACTACTGCCTAAAATGGAGTTGGCAGTACTAGTGACAATATTCTTAAGGCGTGTCCATTTCTCTTCTACACCCGGCATTCTGACCCAGGACTTACTCTCCCTCCGTCGAGCTCTCCGAGGGCGAGTCCTAGTTCATTACCAAAGGTGTTACCGGTATTCTCATTGCGTAAGTGCAGCGTGTTGATTCGAACCTGATTCGCGGAAGCAATACGTTTCCGTAAGGCAATCCAAACCAACAAGATAGTGATCCGAGTTGACGTTGGCACCTCGGTACCTTCGTATCAACACGTGGTCAATTTGGTTGCGTGTGGTTCCATCAGGTGATACCCAGGTGGCTTTGTGGATATATTTACGCGAAAACCTGGTACTCGCAACGACCAAGTTTTTCGATGCTGCCAGTTCGATGACTCGTAGTCCATTGTCATTAGTGTTCTCATTCAACCTATGGGAACCTGTGTAGTGCCTGAAAACCGGCTCCCGACCTATTTTCGCATTCAAATCGCCAAGAACTATTTTCAAGTCGTATCTTGGGCAGGCATTGAAGGCTCGTTCGAAGTTCTCAATACTTTATTTTTCGTCGTCAGGGGACTCCTCTGTAGGTCCGTGAACGTTTATAAGGTTTATGTTCTTAAACTTGCTTCGCACGCGCAGAGTCCACAGCCTCTCGTCTATTGCATTAAAGCCGATGATGGCAGGCTTCAGTTTTTGGCTGACTAGAAAGCCTACCCCGAGCACATGGTGTTTTGCATGACAGCTGTAGGAAATGTCATACTCGTGCTTTTTTAATAACACCACTCCACGTCCATCTTATTGATTGTAATGATGTTATGTCAACCTTATATTCGGACAGGGCATCGGCTAGCTGATGTGTAGATCGAGCTATGTATAGTGAGCGGACGTTCCATGAGAATATTCTCAAATCGTTTAGCCACTTTCGTTTCCGTGATATTCCATATTTGAGGCTTGTTAAATTGTCCATAATAATTTGTTTTTCCGGGTAACGTTATTAGCCTTGCGCCAACCTTTCTCGGGATGTCGCTGCATGCATTGGTTCACTACTTGGTGGGTGCCAAAGTGCTATCCAGGGATGTTACGTGGAGAGTGCATGTCAACTTGGATTGAACAGGGACAAGGATCGTCCTGACCTACGCCGGGTTGAAAGCAATCAGTGACTTTACTAGGTATGTTCTCTCCCATATCCCCGTTTGTTAACATTATTGATACGTAATTTCACACCTTAATTGTTTGTTAATAAAAAAAATATTCAGCTCATTCAAAAAATGAGTTGTTTTAATTTCAGTGATAAATGAAAATATTTAAAAAAAGCTTCGGATGTGTTTTATAATTTTAAGATACCACAGTCCTCCATTTTTTAGCTTTCCTATACAATCTTTTAACAACCAAATTTTACTTACGTATTACTTCAATAGTATAGTGGTTAGTATCCCCCCCTGTCACGCGGGAGACCAGGGTTCGATTCCCCGTCGGGGAGCCCCTGGCGCAACACTAATGATCTTGCCCGGAAAAACAAATTATCATGGAAAATTTAACAAGGCTCAGAACTTGTTAAATAACGCTAAGACCGGTTCCCGGTTGTAGTGCCGATGATGATGATTACTTCAATGCTGCCTCATGATAAAATAAAAAAAAAAAACGTCGATAATAACGAAAAGCCTAAAAGGCACCAAAAAAGACAACAAAACTTGAAAACAGTAAACAACGTTTAAAATATATGTGTTTTTTATTTCCGCGTCCTCTATACTGATTCAAAGTCAAGTCATCAGCATTTTAATATACAAAAACTCAGCATAATTATGGGGTACTTTCTCCCCCACATTCCCAGATATCATACCATTAACTTTTTCATCCTGGTTCAATTTACATATTGTCCCTTTCCCTTCCCTCAATCAAAACCCAAAAGAACGTTTTTCTAACAACATATGTGAAATTAAAACCTCTCCCCACTTGACATTTTATACCTTTTACAGTACTCAGGACAAATTGACTCACATCCCTTCTAATGGGTGAATTTTTTGTCATTACATTTGAGTGGACAATGGAGCTCCCATTAAATCCTCTCCCCACATGACGCGCGCTTCTGTGCATGGACCCTTTTGAGGTTGGCTAATCCCTTCAAACTCAATCGAAGTCGATTGCTATTAGAGATGCCCGCCCTTATCTGCTTTGCATCTATAATTGGCAATTTGGCAGATAGAACGGTTGTCGATAATCCAGTGCTCCTCTGTGATAAGCCGGAAAAAGGACGTCAAGTCATATTGCCTATCGTCCCCAAGTCCCATCTCAGTTTTCTTACTGCTGTTGGCCTCCTTAACTGGGCGCGTACTACGAACCCAAGTAATTGCAATTAATTACGCATAAAGGCGGTACCACATTGTGTCCCAAACCCTGGCAGTAGCTGAATGCATTATGCATTCAAATTGGCTCCTTTGAAGCGCCCCTCTCCTTCTAACTGCTACTCCGGGTATACATAAGAAATATAAAGAAAAGCGGGCAAAAATTGAAGCACCATGAGAAAATATAATAACGAAACCCAACATGAGGACAGGACGAGGGTAATCAGGATTTTATGCAAATTTTTATTGCTGCATGATTTCTGATCGATCGCCACGATACCAGCCGGTGGCTGTAAGGGAGCTCCATTGCCATTATCATGAACATCATCATTATCTTCTAGTGAACTGAAAGGCAAAAGTGTGCTTCCTCGTCCCCCAAGCAACATGCCACACCAGTGTAACACTGAGCAGATTTCCTGTTATTCCTTTCCTTCGCATTCTCAGAGGCAAACTCCGATACACCGATTCACCTCTCAAGTAGGTAGTGTGTGCTATGAGGACTCTGGAAAAGGTGCTCGACACCATAAGTGGATAACAGAATTTCTCAAGAAAACATTGACAAGATGACAATAATTTTTAGTCCTGTTGGTACCGAAGACGTATCCGTTTGGAGCGACGTACTCAACTGAGGAACATCGATTAGGAGCCAAATATTTGTCTTCTTATGGACAATTGGTTCGTGTGAAAACAACGGGGAAACATCTCGAAGAATGGAAGTATATATGTAAGAAATCGAATAGCCGTAGGCCTACAGTCTCCCTTCGTTGAAAAGGATTCCTTTTGGGGACCTAAATTGATCTACTTTGTCTTAGTTAGGCATCAATATGATTTTGATTAGGCCTATTAGGATGTCCTGAAGATGTTCCCAATGTATGTATAATCCTTGACTTACATTGGATTAATGTCAGCCAACTGCTTGCTGAGGACACAAGCAATTCATGTGCTTTGAAAAAGGATCAGATTAATAGATGTCAGGGTGATTATTTACGATTATTATAGGGCTGTTTGGAATTAGTTGTAGTGCGGAGGAATTCCTTTTTATCGGGAAACTTTTCAGTTATCCTCAAAGTTTGGGTAGAATTTATCGACCCGCCAACATGAAAGTGTCATGGGACGAAATATGTGAATTGGATATAAGTTCAGAGCTTTATAACGTTAACTAATCACCAAAGAAGGTAAATCTAGGATGCATTGCTGGAGCAGTCAGTTCACAAATAGAAGTGTAGAACAATAACAACGTCAGTAGCAGTTACCATACCAGGAAATGGCTGATTCAAAATGAGAGTGGCGCAATGTCGCAAACAGTTTAATGCTCACCATTACCTTCACCAGAAGATCGAGGCAACCAGATAATGTCTCTTAAAGTTCAAGGGAGGGTTCGATTGTTGGTCGCATTTTAGAAAGAATAGATCATTCAAGTAGAATTTTTGAAAATCAATTTTTTATCCTATAAAAAGAGTCCTTTAGTTGTCAGAATACTGTGTTTGAATTTCCGATAGCAATCTAACACCGATTCCGAGGGGATTGCCTATATATAAGTATATATATTGTGTCAGGCTCCTCGATAGTATAGTGGTTAGTATACCCGCCTGTCACGCGGGAGACCGGGGTTCGATTCCCCGTCGAGGAGCCTCTGGCGCAAGTCTAATGACCTTGCCCGGAAAAAACAAATCATTATGGAAAATTTAACAAGCCTCGGGACTTGCTTAAGTAAGATCAAGACCGGTTCCCGGTTGTAGTGCCGATGATGTTGATGATATTCTGTCAAGAATGTACCGGAAATTGTTAAATAAAGCACTCACATTTATGTATAAAATATATATTTTATTTTTTATTCTCTCTTCGCGCGTCTTTGTTATGAGTAGTACTGTCAAGTGAGCTTTGATAGTAAAAAAATGGAAAATACTCGATAGTTATTCTAATTTTAATTAGTCTTACAACTAATATATACGTAATTTATTTTTATAGTAGTTGTAGCTCCACCTAGATCTAGTGAGGCACCTGCAAGGGCAGAACACCTGTAGTGGTTGATTTCGCTGATCTATTGCTGTTCCTGACTTGCATTTTTTCCCGAGGCGGTATTGGTTTTTTGTGTAGGGCCATTGCAATGGAGCGGGAAATTCGCGTTAATTTATGTAACATTCGCGGCTTGAGATGCAATTTCTCTTCTGTGTCTGCCCACGTTTCTAACCAGAAACCAACTATTCTTGCACTTAGCGAACCCAGGTAATTACTAATACAGATATTTACAATTTTAATCTATCTGGATATAACTTAGTGCCTTTCTTCTTTCATCGTGGTATAGCCACATACATACGAAATGATATTGCTTATCAGCTTCTGCCACAATATGGGCTCTGTTCCAACCGTGGATTTAATTTATCTTGGCTAAAACTGCACGTTCGTAAGCATATCATACATTACTGCTTTCTGTACAGAATCCCAAACTTGGATAAAAACGCATCTTTTAACGAATTTGATGCTCTGTCTGATTCTATCGATAAGATCATGACCCTATATCCGCACACTGAAATCGTTATTGCAGGTGATTTTAATGTGCATAAGTCTCAGTGGCTTTGTCACTCCGGACACACAACACCTGAAGGTCAATATGTCCAGTTTTTTGCTGATTCAAATAGTTTAACTCAACTTGTCAATGAGCCAACATGGGCACCGGACATATATGGTCATTTCGCTAACACACCTGACCTGTTTCTCACCTCCCACCCAAACAACTACACAGTTGAAGTTTCATCGCCCTTGAGCACTTCAGACCACTGTGTCGTGTTAGCTAAATCTCCTCTAACCAACAGTACCGTTAATGAGAAAGCTCCCAAAAGAACAGTATGGTTCTATGAGAAAGCCAACTGGGAAGGTCTGAACGACTTTTTTGGGAGGTTAAATTGGTCGTTATTTTTCCTCAATAATGATTTTGACTCTATAGCGGACACATTGACGGATACGATTCTGTTTGGCATGCGAACATTTATTCCACACAAAGTAAAACGTATCAAACCCAAGAGAAATATGTTTTTTTTTTTATTTTTATTTATTAGACTTCTCTCGGGAGAGGCGAACCTATAGCGTCGAGTGGGCGCCCCGAGATGCCATCAAATAACTGTTGCAGTTCTTTTTGAACAGTTGCAGGTTGTAACGCTCCGGGAACACTCGCGTGGGAAGGGAGTTCCACAGCTTCCCCGCTCTGTAACGGAACGAGTTCTGATACAGGGATGTTCGCGCTGTCGGGAGATGAACCACAAACGGGTGCGATCCGTCGGATTGTCTTGTGGAGCGCATATAGACCGAATTGCGTGGAACAATGCCAAGAATCTCCGAAGAATAGCACCCGTGATAATATCTGTAAAACAGACAGAGGTCGGCCACGCGCTTTCGATGTGATAGCGACTGTAGTCCCGACGTCAGCGCCGAGTCCCCGATCAGGCGGATCGCTCGTCTTTGTACGCTCTCAAGTAGGTCGAGGGTATGTTTAGGAGCCGAGCTCCAAACATGAGAGCAATATTCGAGCGCGGGTCTAATTTGAGATTTATATAGGAGAAGAAGTTGGGCCGGAGTAAAATATTTCTTGGCTCTAAAAAGATAACTCAGTTTTCCTGAGGCTGATCTGGCGATACCCGATACGTGTTTATGCCATGATACATTCCCACAGACCGTGACGCCGAGCAATCTCAAACTTTCCCCAGCCTCGAGGGCCCGGCCACTCATCATCAGCTGTGGAACCGATGATCCGGTTTTCTTTGAGAATGTTGTATACTGGGTCTTCGTTGCGTTGAAGTCGACAAGATTGGCCTTCCCCACTGCAGGACTTTATCTAGATCCTGGTTCAGAGATTCAATCTGTCTACATCTCAGCTGGTGCGACGTTGATGCACCAATCGGGCGATCACTCGAAAAGGAGGAAACAAGCGTACTATCATCCGCAAAACTGAACACTTTGTTATCCGTTGTCTCCAACAAATCATTTATGTGAAGCAAGAACAAGGTTGGAGCCAAAATAGAACCCTGGGGCACCCCCGAATTAACAGGATACAGATCCGAACACTCGCCGTCCACAATAACCCGGATCGATCGATTCTCGAGGAAGCTCCTCGTCCAGTCGCAAAGCTCTTGGGAAAGTCCATATGAACGAAGTTTGCTCAGCAATGCCCCGTGCCAGACGCGGTCAAAAGCCTTGGAGATATCTAATGCGACCGCCCTTGACTCACCATGCCGTTCAATCGCAGATGTCCATATATCGGTTATAAGTGTCAAAAGGTCTCCCGTGGATCGCCTGCCACGGAATCCGTATTGACGATCATTCAGAAGACCGTTGCACTCCAAATACTTAACCAACTCTGTATTGATGACTTTTTCCATTACCTTAGATAAAATAGACAGTAATGCTATCGGACGGTAATTTTGTGGGAGACACCTTTTTCCCGTCTTTGGGATTGGCTGAACTCGAGCGATTTTCCAGCAGGCAGAAAAGGTCCTCCGTTCATAAGATAAGCGGAAGAGTCTGCCAAGAACCGGCGATAGTTCTGGAGCACAGTTCTTAAAGACTATTGCTGGTATTCCGTCCGGGCCGGTTGCCTTCCTACAATCCAGTTCACGTAGAATGCGTTGAATAGTGCGCGGACGAAATCGCACATCCCGCATGGAAGACTGTACCAGCGAGATCACAGGTGGCTGCAAAAGGCCGGGATCGAGGTTTGAATTCGCGGAAAATAAATTCGCGAACACATTAGCTTTATCCTTTCGATTCGTGACTAACGTCCCGCTGTCTGTCACCAACGGAGGGAAAGAGGAGGATGCGAAGTTACTGCTGACAGCCTTTGCCATTGACCAGAAGGAGCGCGAACCAGTTGGGCACCGAAGGAGCTTATTGATCATCCTGTCGTTATGAGCCTTCTTCGCGGTATCAATCGCCTGGTTGCACACGTTTCTGATCCTAACAAAATTCGTTCTGTTAACATCAGTGGGATTGGAGCGCCATTGCTTAAAAGCTCTATTTTTTGCCGCTGTAATCAGCTCGCATTTTTTGTCAAACCAAGGTTTATCAGACGAACTTCGTTTGATGGAATGTGGAATATACATCTCCATCCCCAGAAGAATAATCTCTGACACCGACTCCGATTCGGCGTGCAAAGAAGCCATTAAGGCTAAAGAGTTGTGCTTCCGGTTGTATAAATCGAACAATACCGAAGAAAACCGGAAAATATTTAAGAGAGCTAGAAATTACTGTAATGCGTGTATTCAACGCGCCAAATTTTTGCTTGACCAGCGAGTGAGGCAAAAAATACTATACTCTCCCAAAGGTAGTAGAAACTTCTGGGCAATCGTGAAAAACATTCAAAACTCGGTCTCTTCATCCATTCCATCGCCTATAGTCGATGACAAACCAGTCATCAGTGCAATAGAGAAAGCGAATCTACCTGTTGCACATTTTGCAGCAACTCAACCCTGCCTGATACCACATCAGTTCCGCCTCAATTTGAGCATAAGCAGCACACCATGAGCCAGATTCACTTCCGAACGCGTACTGTTGCCCGCGGACTCAAGGAGCTAAACGCAAACAAATCCGCTGGTCTGGGTGGCATTCCTCCAATTCTCTTGAAGAGATGTTCCTCTTCACTCGCTAAACCACTACGGGAACTCTTCCATTTGTCTTATTCTACTGGCCGTTTCCCAGTTTCCCAAATAGATGGAAGGCAGCGAACGTTCAGCCAATTCCCAAAACGGGTGACAAATCACCCCTCTCTTTTTATTGACTCTGTGCACTAACTTCTATTCTCTCCGAGGTAATGGAATCACTTATCAACCGTCAACTTTCGAAATACCTATCTGGAATCAAATGACCTCCTCAATGACCGCCAATATGGCTTTCGTAGCAACAGATCCACAGGAGATCTGATGGCGTACCTTACCGAAAAGTGGAGCCATTCCATCCATTACCTCGGTGAAAGCAAGGTAATCGCATTGGATATTTCAAAACCTTCGACAGAGTTTGGCATCCAGCCCTTTTGTCAAAATTGTATTCCTATTGAGTGGACAATTCCCTAATCCAATGGATAAGAGATTATCTCACTGGCCGTTCAATCCAAGTGGTTCTTGATGGTGTCAAATCTGTCTCCCATCAAATTAATGCAGATGTTCCCCAGGGTTCTGTACTCTCACTCACTCTCTTCCTGATCTTTATAAATGATCTCTTGTCAATTACTCACAACCCAATTCACTCGTTTGCTGATAATAACACGATGAGTTTCTCATACTCATACGAACACTCCCTTCCAAATTCTTCGAACGCCACTATCAACCAGCAACTTATGCTTGATACATTGAATTCAGACCTCAACAAGTGGGGATTATCTAACCGAGTAGAATTCAAAAAACTCAGTGCTGTCTCTTGTCGTCAAAGGCGAGCCCCAAAGTTATTATACCATCTATGAACGGCACTTGCATCGACGAAGCCAAGGAACTATCAATCCTCTGCACTGGAATTAATTCGACTCTTAACTGGAACGACCACATATTTGAAGCTGCGAAAAGTGCAGCCAAATGTATGGGGTTCCTCAAGAGATGCAAAAGATACTTCACTCCATCCAACCTGGGCACTATTTACAAGACGTATATTCGTCCAAAAATGGAGTTCAACTCCCAGATTTGGTCAGGCGCATCCAAATATATATATATATATATATATATATATATATATATATATATATATATATATATATATATATCGGAGTTAGCGCATATTAGTCTGAAGTTATGGTGGGTCGTTTGGTAACTCATTGCCCAGGAACAATTCCCCTGACAGATTGATACTATACATCAATTCTGCTGCGGATGCTTCTAAATCTCCTTTGATGTCTGTTCTCAAGCCTAGGAAAACAGTGGTCAGAGCAATCACTGTCAGTACATTATTGAAGAATTGGTCACATGGTCACAACGTTCTATCGTTTCGTTAAACACAGATGCTTGTTAATTGTCTAGATACGTTCGCGTCGAATGCTGGTCCCCTGTCAGATGCGAGCGTTGATGAAACTTCGAAACGTTCAACCGAAGTCGAATGAATCACCTTTGCAACACTCTCTGCTGCACATAATTTGACTGTCGTATTCAGGCAAGAGGAAGCACAAGAAATACAAGTCACTAACCGCCATGCACAACTTATAGGTGGGCACTGTACCTGAGGCGAGTAACGCAATTTCAACTGAATCGGGTAACGATGTAACACAGGGCAAAGGTGGATTATTAATAGAAGACTACGGTAATGAACCGAAAAATCGCTGAAGATACAGTTAAATGTCGCAGAAACAAGCGTGGCCAACTCAGCACGTACCTTGAAAAGAAAAACTCAACGGTCATGTGCCCTACAGATCCGAAGCAAAAAGGGTGCTCGGTATGCTAAAAGCGACTTTGGATCTTTGAAAATTACTTGACTAGTTACGTTGGTCATAGTCAACCTACAAAGTCGTATCAATTTGTTTGGAATGCCGAACTCTCTCATGGCATTACATAGCTCTACCCTGGCTGTGCTATCGTAGGCGGCCTTAAAGTCTATAAATAGGTGATATAATAAATTCCTGACATTTTTCCACCGCCTGCCTAAGGGTGAATATCTGATCAATCGCTGATTTGCCTGGGATGAAGCCACCAATGATGACTTTAGCGTATGGGGCTATCCGATCTTGTAGGATACTGGAAAGTATCTTATAGGAGGTACTCAGCAATGTTATACCCCTACATTGGCTGCACACTGTGATATCTCCCTTGTTATGTATGGGGCAAATTATACCACGATGCCAATCTTCCGGCATCACCTCTTGCCCCCATACGTGCACCACGATCTCATGAATTGCCCCTGTGGGGGTTCTCTATACCACACGGAGAACCAACCCACAATCCCAACCAATTTTGTCCCCTAACAGCGCGTCACCATAACCCAAATCCGTAATCCATGTGCAAACATGCAAAGTACACATCCCAATATGCAACAGCATCCGTACCCAATTCTGCAATTGCATACATCCCCAAACCTACCAAGAATCCATTTCCCAAGCTGTAATAAATGCATATTCAAATTTACAACGGAATACTAATCATCTCCATCAACTACATCGAGCCGCATACATTTTTCCAAAATCCGCTTCGATTAATTTCTTACCTGCATTATATTCCTTGCAATTCCAATTTTTCCCGAAAATCATTCCGGCTCACTTCCTGCTTAAACTATTCCCTCGCTTGTAACCACGCGACATTTAGTTTCCCCGAAAATCATTTCAGCTCCCATCCTACCCCATACCAATTCTACTTACTGGCAAGTCACCAGCACGATGCGTTGCATTTTCGCGAAACAACCATCGCAACGACCAAGACCACATTCCTTTGTCTAACCGACAACTCATGCCCATGCTTGGTCGTGTTTCCAAACCAATTTCCTCGTATACGTAGCTCCAGATGAATTTAACCCAGCCTGTACGGCAGCGATTCTCCGGAACCCAATTCTCTATGCAAGCACAGCAACCTTTTTCAAAGTTCCTAGTATGTGGCAGTGAGTTTATTTAGCTATGACTCCACTGCCACGGCGCGACGAACTTTTTCTCGCTTGTAATGAGTCACTCGGGTTACTACGTCAGGAGAGTGCGCACGCGGAAGTGAAGTTCGTCGTTTGATAGATCTTTTGTTTTGCGTTAACGTTGACATCTACTGAATAAGTAAGCCTAGAAATTTAATGCTGTAACCTTCCTTCACTGATATTAATGTAATCGATTGGAAAGCGAAAGAGTAACGATGTTCGGTAATTCTTTTGGAGAAGTGTTATAGCGTTTGAAATAATAGTGAAGAAGATCGTGTGATTCGAACTGACGCTATGACAGCTCGAATCACGAAAAAAATTTTACCTAAGCGTTACACACCTGGCTACTGACCGTGTTTAGAATTTGATTTCCAAACTCGAGTATATTCCACTGGTGTGAATTATTTTTATTTAGCGCTTGGTATACGGTTCTGATGTATTTTTCTTATTCGATTTTTTTCGTTCGGTGTTGTTCACTATTTTTGCTTGCTTGTGAATTGTGTGTATCTGTTAGAATCGCTACAGTGTGACGCTCTAACCGAAGATACATAAAAATTAAAAAGAAAGGAAACGGCTTTGGGATAATACTCTGTGTTACAAAGGGAGATAATTATTATACAAACCGGCTATTATAACAATAATTAACAATAAAAAAACAGTTTGCAGCAATCAAACACGGTGTGTTTTATTTTTCTTCTCGTACAACGGCTCGCTGTGGAACTCAGTTTTTATTTGTTCAGTGAACTATCGCGGTTGTGAACAATAGCGGACGGTGGAATCTTAGTGGACCCGTACCCTTACTGGCACTAGGGTGAGATACATACGCCACACCCCTCCTTGATTGATCAGCTCAGCTGGTATGCCATCAGCTCCAGGGGCTTTATTTGATTTGAGCTGTCTAATGGCTTTTAATGTTTCCTCAATGCTTGGTGGCGGCAGCATTTGGTCTTGATATTTCATTGGTGGAGCCTCCAATTCTTCTTTGAGCTGACCATTTAGCAATTCATTGAAGTGCACTTCACATCGCTCCAGAATGCCTTCAGGATCGGTGATCAGATTACCCTCTTTATCCTTGCCGTAAGCGTGGTGTGTGCCGCGTCATTCAGCGGATTATTCGGTAGAACTTCCGCGCCTGGCGCGGACCTCGCTCTCTACTTTTCTCTATTTCACAGAGAAGGTTTTTTTCCCAGACACTTTTCTTTTGTCTGTGAAGTCTTTTTTCGGATCTTCTGAGCTCTTTGTATTTCTCCTCGCGTACCCGCGTCCTATGAGACTGCTGCATTGCCCGGTATGCAGCATTCTTACGTTCAGTCGCTAGTTTGCACTCATCATCAAACCAGTCGTTCCGATCTCCACGACTACTGCCTAAGATGGAGTTGACAGTACTAATGACAGTATTCTTAAGGCGTGTCCATTTCCCTTCTACACCCCGGCATTCTGACCCAGGACTTACTCTCCCTCCGTCGAGATCTCCGAGGGCGAGTCTTAGTGCATGACCAAAGGTGTTACTGGTATTCTCATTGCGTAAGGCAGCCGTGTTGATTTGAACCTGATCCGCGGATGCAAAACGTCTCCGTACGTCAATCCGCGCTCTGAAAACTATACCAATAAGATAGTGATCCGAGTCGACGTTGGCATCCCGGTACGTTCGTACCGTCATCAGGCTCGAGGAATGGCGGCGATCTATCAACACGTGGTCAATTTGGTTGCGAGTGGCTCCATCAGGTGATACCCAGGTGGCTTTGTTTATATCTTTACGCGGAATCCTGATACTTGCAACGAGCAAGTTTTTTGATGGTGCGAATTCGATGACTCGTAGTCTATTGTCATGAGTGTTCTCATTCAAACTATGGGAACCTGCTTAGTGCCCGAAAACCGGCTCACGACCTATTTTCGCATTTAAATCACCAAGAGCGATTTTAAAATCGTACTACATCAAGCAGCCATAATATGTGCCACAATTTATTTTTGAAAAAATATATTAGTCCTTCACGTTTGCTTTTGCTTGATGATATTGATGGTTGTGATGGAGTTACCATCATACCAATGGACAGACATGTAAAATATACATTTGTATATTGCGCCATCGATACCCATCAAACAATGGCAACTGATTTCCGATGACCAGGATGAAATTCCATTGATACAACACTCGCCGACCACCCATGTAATTGGGAAAAGTTTTTTTTTAAACAACATTTGGATCATACCACGATTCTATTTCTATTCGAAAAAGAAACGCACTAGCTGATGTATATTAAAGTACTCCCTGAAAATTCGCACCTCAATATATTAAAATGTTTATTAATAAATTATTATAAAAATTAAGAAATAAATAGAAAAAAAAGGGATAAGCCCAAAAAGGACATAGAAAGGGAGAGCCTTATACCATACAAATGAGGTAGACAGTTATAATACTCGTTTTTCATTTATTATGACTGCTATCCCCAATTGCTTGCCACCTTCTACCCAGCCAAGCTTGTAATGACGCTTGTGCCATGGTAAGCAATTTGTGTTGACAAATTTTATGATAGTTGCCGTCTCCCTGAAATTGATTAAGCTCCAGTTTTATTTAATAGGCTAAACATTTCTATATATCACTGTCTCATCTGGCAGCTGTCGTAGAACATTTTGGGATCTAAATTACCCCTGATTCGGCAAGATATTGCTTACATTGACTTCCAAAGAGTTCCCTCGAGATATAGATTTAACGGACGAGCACTTTCAACGCATCTCATTGCGAGAGAGTGCAGAGGTTAAACGAAATATGAACATGCCGTAATTAATGGTTATATGAGATCCCTTCACGTTTTTCGTCCGTTTATCTTTGGAAAATGTCTGCGGAAATGTTGCATAAGAATCGTAAAGAATGTTGAAAGGTGCCATTGACCCTCTTATGGAAGTTATTTAATCTAACTTCTATGGAGAAGTACAAAAATTAAACAAAATATAACAATACAATCTTAGAGAGTATAATATTTACACACAGATATTTACCTAAGGAAATCTGTTTCTAACAGCGAAGGATATTCCAAGGGAACTGTGGTTATGAAGGCATTATATTTAATTTCAAACCTAACGCAATGAGGCGTGGGCGTCGGAGTTCACGGTGGGTAATTGCATCTGGTACAGCTAGAGACGTAGATTCAAAAAGTTCCGTGTTAACTTGCGAAATAGGCGTTACGCCGGAACTAACTCATCGTTCACGACGTTTAGCATATACACAGGGACTTTCCTTTACGCTTTGCTTGCGTGACAAACTGATTACACAGCCCAACTCATTTTAGTCACCAGTCGCACGAATAAGAAATTCGTCACGCACCTACCAAAGTAATAAGGACTAGCTGTCTCAACCACCCATTGCGATTGAAATTGAAAGTAAGTTTTGTGTTCATCTGATTCCTGTGACGAGAGAAAATGTTGATGAAAGTTAATCAACTAACATGTGCGGTCTTACGTTGATGTATGGTATGAATAATTTCAATATCCTGATTGATCTGGAGTCCGAGAAGGGTATCCCTCAGTTCCGTAAAAATATTGAAGGCCTTAAATTAAAGTTTAAGAGGTTTTTTTTTAAGAATATTTTTCTCCGTCGTTTACTAAGCAATTAAAAAATCATTTAAAGGCCTTATTATACACATAATTAGGTATAAAAAATTAGTTTTATTTTTATTTTAAGTACAAAATGGCGACGTCGCCGCTAGTCAAGTACAAACCTTTTTTTCTACCTTAAATTTAAAAAAAAAAGTTTTACCGCCCTAGATAGTTTATTTAAGAGGTTACAGTTAAAATTTCAAGTCGATCGCATAAAAATTGCCCAAGTTATGTTGCACACCAACATGAAAAACATGGTTTTGAGAAAAACACGGATAAGGGACGAAATTTATGAAATACGTGCTTGCCAATTTTTTTTACCTGATTATTAATTGTTAAAACCAGCCTGTACCGCCCTAGATACAATTAAAGTTTCAAATCTATTGAATAAAAATTGCCCGAATTATATTGCATAGCAACTTGAAAAACATGGTTTTGAGAAAGACGCGTTTAAAGTTGTTGCAGAAATCAGCTTTAAAAAAATAGACAAAAAATGTTCCCATATTAAATTCCTTTCGGATATCATTTTTGGGATGCTTATACGTAATTTAAGCTAAAAAATGGAAAAAAAATGCTTGATAGATATAACCCCTTAAGGACTCTAGTTTAACAGGGGCGTATACGTTAATAAGTGTGTTATCATTCATTCAGTACTGTAATAGAACTGGTAGGTACTAATGTGACAGTATTCTTTTGGGTCTTGCCACAGAAAATCAATTAGAGTTTAATTTTACCTGTGATCCGGGAAAACGATGGTCAGGAATGTACTGTGTTCCTGCTCTCGGCCAGATTAGTCCCTTGAAACAGCTCTCCAGGTCAGTGATCAGCATTCAATTCGTTGCGTGCCGCCTTGTGAGATTGCCATTCCCAGTCAATTGTTTGTATGCTTTTCGACTATCTTGAGTAGTTGCATGTCGAGTCACTCCAAGAATTTTATATCATCATCATCATCATCGGCACTACAACCGGGAACCGGTCTTGGCCTTATTTAGCAAGTCCTGAGGCTTGCTAAATTTTCCATAATAATTTATTTTTTCTGGGCAAGGTCATTAGTCTTGCGCCTAGAATTTTATATGGGTCACCTAAATTGATGGTGCATACAATTTTGTTGACCTCCAATTAACTGGGTGCACAAATTTTGCTTGATGATTTATCAATTTTGAGAATTACTCTGCCTCAGTTTGGAATCGATGTACAATTCCGAAAATTTGTTTTTTTTTTCTCTACGAAAATTTCTACACCATATTGATCTTTTTGTCTGACAGTTATCAGATTTATTTCAACTTTTTCATATAATTTTAATTTTAACAAATTTTAATTTTAATTTTAACAAATTTTAACATTTAATGTGGTTTTCTTTGAAAAATCTGCGGGACAAACCAAAACCGAATTTTTTACTGCTTTTCTTCTTATCGAAAACGGAATGTCAAAAAACCGTACATCAAAAAACATTAACCCATTCTCTCTTTCGCTCCCCATTCACGTCCACTTCGAAAACCGAATTCGAACTCGAAGAACTGCACGACCCACACCCGAATCGGGGCGTGTTCGAAAACTCACTTCTGGATCGTGCAACTCCTCCACCACCTTACCATCATACCACCTTAAAACAAATTATATTAAAATTACAAAATGATTAATTGATGGGGTGGCGGACGCACGTAACACTGAGTATGCATATGTTACCACAAAGTATTTAATTATTTTATTTTGGAAGCCTGTAAGCGCTTGATTATAGATATGTAAAATCAAAATACCAAACCTCACTAACGTCTTCTTATTATTTATGTATTCCTAACCAAGGCCCAATCGCTGTATGGTCTAGCGTTGTCATGGTGGAATGCAACACATTTGTGATTCACCAATTCTGGTCGTTTTTCTTTGACTGTCGCGTTTAGCATGTCCAGCTGGCAACAGTATACATCAGAATTGGTCGTTTGATGTCTTGGAAGCAGCTCAATCCCATCAAGTAATTCCATCAAATTGACAGCGTTATCTGCTTTTGGTGGTTCATAACGCTTGGAACATTATCGTTTTCGATCGGTGTTATCGTAAATAACTCATTTGTCGTCAGCAGATTAGTTTCAATGCGTTGCAGATGTGTGGGGGTTCTCTATATTACATGGAGAACCAACCCACAACCCCAAGCTAATTTCGACCGCTAACAGCGCGTCACATCAACCCCTATCCCACCGTTCAGCTAATTCACCTGAAATATCATATTTCCCAAATGGACGCATGGCTCAATTCATTATTCTATGCAGATAATGTATAATTGAATTCAGCTAACTTTCTGCCATACGGCAACTCCATTACCCTAACCATGAGGTTTCCACCGGAAATCGCATTCATATTGGTTAGCAACAACCAAGTCGAATTAAACGATGCGGTTGCATCATCATCCAATGGCTTGGGTAATTGCCGCATTCCTTTGCGTTTTTCCCACGGTAATATTTCCGAGATCATAGTACATTGTGTTTCTGTTCTCTCATTCTCCACGTTCGTCGACTATCGAATTAACTATCGAATTCACCACACCTCGGCGGGCGTGGCACATGAGAGAGCAGAAGCGTTAAGATGATCTCCATTGGTTGTCCGGTGTGCAAAATTAAATTACCCATCTTCAACCCTAATTCAAACCACTCATTATTCAACTACCGCAGCGTGTGCACGCTGGTGCACACGCTCGAGCCAGAAGTAAAAGAGAAGTGTCCCATTAGTCAATCGAGAAAGAGAAACGCGTTGCCCTTCAAGATAAACTGGTTGCAATTACTTATTTGGCGAAAAGACGAGATATTAATTTGACACGTCCCCCTTGCATCTATTTGTATAAAGTGTTAGAGGTAAATCTAAGTTAAACTAAATAAAAAAAAACATTAATAATTAAACTACAACCCAGTGCATTTTTTTTTTTTTTGTTTGTTTGTTTCTTTTCCTTTGTGCTGGACCATTTTCGTTTGACTACGATGGGGAAGAAAGTGAAACAGTGCCCGTGTTTTGCCACGCATACTCCGTATCCCACAGATGTAAATCGCAGATATTGATAATTTGTGTTAAATGAATTTCTTTCAATTAATGTGGAATCTAAATATCGAGTTTCATAACGAGGCCAAGATATTTTAATTAATTATCGATCTTTGTGTGCGATACATTTAACACTTTTACAATCTCTTGCACAGGTATATGAGGGTTCAATTCGATTACGGCTTGGATTTGGTCATGGTCCATTTCGGTTGCCCGTGCAAAGTGGTGGAAAATCAAAACAAAGATTTATCAGAACAAAACAATAATTTATCAAACAAATTTCGGAAATATCTTTCCTTTAAGGCTTCTTCACCATGCACATCACGTAACTTTTTAGCAGTTTGTGTGGCGTTCTTTCCTTTTCGGAATTCATCATCATCATCACATCATCATCGGCAATACAACCAGGATTCGGTCTTGGCCTCATTTAACAAGTCTCTCCACCGGTATCCGATTCTTATCCGAGACTTGTTAAATTGTCCATAATAATTTGTTTTTCCGGGCAAGGTTATTGTCAACTTGGATTGAACAGGGACAAGGACCGTCCTGGCCTACGCCGCGCCGGGTCGAAAGCAAAGACTTTATCCTGTATGTTTGCTCCCACCTCCCCTTTTTCGGAAAAAGAAAAACAAAATAAGATGGATATGCTGTTTTTTACATTCCGTGTTGAAACTGAGACCATATTAACACCTTAAATAAAATTACAATCAGTTTGTTCTAAAGCAGTGTCGTCATGTGTAACATTGGCAACTCCTTTTTTGGCAAACTATTGGTATCTTGCGACAATTTGACAGATATAAATATTAAGATTCATATATAAAGAAAAAATCAAAAGAAAAGAGTTTCATTCTGATTTTGTTCAGCATGGCGATCAGGCATCGGCAATACGTCATCTTGCACATGCTCCCCGACAAGCACTGCCACAAATTTTCTACCATCACATACCCTAGCCCTCGAGAACGCCAACGTAGTCGACGTTATTTCAAGCGATTTCGAGTTACGCCTTCGATAAAACCTCACATAAACTAATGCTTCATAAATTATACTACCTGCTCTTCGAACCCTGTATGACAAAGGGAATTTTTTCTTATCTAAGTAATCCGATCTATAGAGAAATTCATTTCTCACTACCTCAGGAGCCCGTCAGGGCACTCACTTAGGTCTCCTCCTATTTATACTAACCTTAAACGACATTGATATGATTACCAATAATTTATGCATCTCTATGTAGGCAGACGATGCTAAATTTTTTAAAATCATTTGTTCTCCACCTGATTCTTCGCTTCTCGAAAGAGATCTCGGCAACTTTTCGGTTTGGTGCCAGAAGAATTGCTTGGAATTTAAAGTTGACAAGTGCAAATCAATTACAGGTTCACGAAATCCACAACGTTTTATTCAACTAACCTCTATCGTCTGTTCACTTAGTGATCCCCGACCTTGGCATCATATGTAAGAGACAGATAAACTTTCTCTTACACATTGACGGCATAATGCTTAAATCCAACTCTGCTATCGGACTTGTGAATCGCTGGTCTAAGCAACTTTCTCATCCTTGCGTGTCCCGATCGCAGTTAGGTCTAATCCCCTATCCATATGCAGTACATCTGCAGAATTGAGAGCATTCAACATCGTTTCTTACGTTTTGTCCTCCGAGGATTATGTTGGGAAACCCTTTGTCCCTCAATCTCTACGCCAGTCGTTTCAGACTAATTAACCTAACGCCTGTTGTTATTGCTCTGCGGACGGCGCCTCTTCGACGACGTCTCGGCTTCCTTCTCCGGTGGACTGTACTTCCAGCGCCAGCCGGCCAAATAATTTATTCGATTGCAAACCTACCAAAGTTCCACAGGTTTTACACAACGAATAATTTTATGAAAACAATCTTCTTAATTATTACTTAATTCATATGTACGAAACAATGTCTGTATAACTACGTTCCCTTATTCCTGGTACGACAAACTTATCTCTTATTGGTCTCTTTGTAACGCTGTAGCGAGGACTTCCTGTGGCAACTCTACTGCTCCGCCGATGTGCCCGCCTTATATATGCCCGTAGCCGTCGTCTTTGTTCGCACGTTCCCTGGGTGCCGTTTTCCTTGGGTACTACCTGGAATCAGCGCACCTCCATCCCTTGTATAACTACCCGCAAACTTAAGGAACCCTAGTCTATTTTATCAGCCGGTCCATCGCACATCTTATGGTTTTAACGAACCTATCTCGCGAATGTTGTGTAGATTCAAGTTTTATCTGACCTACTTTGACCTTTAACCATTACACTTCTGCTGTTAAACTCCGTCTCTTTATAAGTCCTGCTGAATCCACCACCCTTCTCCCCCACTCCACACACAACCGTATATCAATTTTAAGCTTTTCAATGCTTTGCCATGCTTCATCATCATCATCGGCACTACAACCGGGATCCGGTTTTAGCCTTATTTAACGAGTCTCTCCACCGATCCCAATTTCGAGCTGATGTCATCCAGTTAATAAAATCTTAAATTCCTGAAATTTTTTCATTGCCTGCCGAAGGATGAATATCTGCTCAATCGCTGATTTGCCTGGGATGAAGCCATCGATCCTAGGTAAATTACGAAAGGATCAAACCAAAAATCGCTGACTCACAGTAGAGATCCAAATATAAAGGATATTATATGAGGCCAGCGAAAAAATATATAACCGTTGCCTGGAGAAAACATGAAAAAGATTTTTCTTCAATCGACAGATTGAAGTTGAGGTGGATGTTAATCATTGACCGAGACGGTCGAAATTGAAAAGTGTTGTGCTGTGTCGTGTTACGTGTAAGTTTTCGGATTTTGAAGTATGTTTCTTAACTCAGATAGTGGTGACTTTACGTTTTCAAATTGTTATTACTTCCAACATGCGTGATTACAATACTTTCACATAATTCAGAAAACATTATTCATGCATTCCAAAGGCATATGCCTCATTCGCAAGGCAAAAGAAATCAATTGAATAAAAAGTTTGTAATAAAGTAAAACAAAGTGTGTTTCTCTTCACATTAAGTGTGCGGTGTTACAAACCTAACATTATGATCCAAAACTAAATCGGCGCACGTGTAACAAAATAAAATTCCGAATTCTGACAAACGCAAAGTAAAATCTACCACGTGACAGAATTATGGTCTCTAAAAATATTTGAACCGATCAACCTTTTGTCTAATCTAACGGTGGATACATTGTAAAGTCTTGTCACTCATGGTAAACTTCTGACGTATGTCTCGATCGTTCTTTTCTCTGACTAATATTTTAGAGGGGTTTTCGGCCTCTGGTACATGAAAAATCCTAATAAAGATGCCTGGGAAGTGCTAATATTTAATATACAATGTTGGAAATCATTTGATCGTGGTTACTAGTTACATTCTTTTTTCCCTTGCCTTGTTTTAGCTGACTTATAAACTTCTTAATGGAGTTTTCCGTTAAGAATAATGTTAATACCTTTCACTGCCTATATCATAAATTCTACGTACTACTGAACTAACTTCATTAATGGTAAACGAATAAAACCGTTGACGTCTACATTAGCATGCTGTTAGAACCAATTACCTATAAGTGGCACTCATATATAGTAATTGGAAGAACCCAGCAGGTATCCAACTGGTGAAGGGCGAAGGTTTACCACTACCGTGCGGTGGCGCTCCTTATTAATGACTTCTTTTATGTATTTCAGATTGTTGGCGAATTGAAAAAGGGTGTTTAGGAGCTAATCGTATTTTTAGAAATTAATAATTAACTGTTTTACACCTGAGGACATAGAAAGAATTAATCTTTCGCCTCAGATATAAACATTTGCTTACTTACACTCTTGTGGAATGCAAATTGAAACTTAGGGAAAAAATCATAGGGACTATATAGAGTATCTAATTGTTGACATATTGATAATGTTTTTTTGATAACTCCCAGTCAGTAATCATTTTACATTAATAACGCGATTTTCGAATTCAACGCAATTGAGCAGTTAGTAGAGAAAAAGAAATTCCATGAACTGCTTATCCGTTGCTGTGAAAACACTACGTATGTAGTAAAATATGATGTTACGAGTGTCACTGTTATACAGTATCGCGTGATTTGCATTTATTCTTGATATTCTTTATACACCTCAATTACAGAATCTTTTCATTATTTTTTTTCTTGCTTCTCGTTGCAGGTACATCATCACTCTTGTATGCAACACTTACTTCATCAATACCGCATTTGAACTGTAAGCTTTTAAATACTTTACAACCCAGCACTCATCTGATTACAGTGCCTTCCATTTTGCACCATAAAACCTTATCCTTGCCGTTGGAGATCATTTGAAAACCATAAACCTCATTTACCCACTGGAAACCGCAGTTAATCTATAGCCCGTTTACCTCCTACTCCTTGAAGGGATATACATTTACACTCTGCTTGTAGGCCGTAAAATTCTTATTGATGGACCATGAGTGCCTACTTTTATTACTACTGTGAGTTCCGGGCCACACGGCCGTATGGTACCCGGTGCTATGTAACCAACCGTCATCGTCCTACGCACTCGAATAGCAACATCATGATTGTTGACTTGAGGTGAATCGGACGAAAGATGACAATTTTATAGCAGTGAGTGTCAGATACGCATAATTCGTTATTTAAATATGCAAATTGAATCATTTAGATGCGTTAGCGTTGACAAAAGCGACGAGTTCAGGCATGCTGGTGAATCATATGAAGTGCATTTTGCTGTCCACGTCACTACTAGGTGGACAGGTGATGCTGGAGATTAAATTGGCAGGTAGTTTTATGCATATACGTGTGCTAGCGATCGGAAATTGAAAATCGAGCGATTAGAGTGGTTATAAGGGAACGAAATTCCAAGTCGGTTTATGGTTGGACATCAATAACAGTATCCGATATTTTAGACGACATCGTGTGGTTGTTTTACTATTGCTGTAACATCAATAATGAAAAATTATACGACCTAAATAAAAATACAACACAATTTTGACAGTCGTGTTATTTATCTTAAGAGTTAATTTACAAAGGTTATATGATAAATCAATGACTTTTAAATCAGAAAACCATTTTTTACATATAGGAGGGTGGGCTGAAAAGTTTCCGACCTCAATGTGAAGATAGTGGCACTCGTCAATAAAAGCGAGTGAATGTAGTCGTGCATCTTTTGACAGTTACTCACTGAAATTTTAGCCATTTTGGACGGGTAGTTTTTATTTGACAGTCGTTTAATTTTTTTTTTAATTGAAAACGCATTTATTTGCAAAAGATATATACAATTTGTTTTTTTTTTTTACAATTTTAGACTAAATGCTAAGCCTATTTTAACTATAATTGTTCTTAATCTAATTTACTGACCCTGCACAAGCACTCTAAATTATTCTAGTTATAATTTTAAGGTATACCTTTCGGTGTTCAATTATTTATTAGTTTTATTATTTTAATACAGTAAGTTAAAATAATCAAGCAAAAAAGATAAAAAAAACTTGAAACTAGTAATATTTTAATGTTTTTGATTTTTTTTTTTCTTCTGTAATATATATGAAATTCAATTGAATAAATTCATGTGCGTCGCTTTCCCAGAGGTCTTGATCAGACTCCGTGAAGAACATTACTGGAAATAGAACATCTTAATAATTGCAACCATGTGTGGTTTAATTAACTTCCAGGAATACATGAATCACAGCATTTTAGGTATATCATAATATGTGTTAAGGCGCGCTGTGATAAAGCTCCGTGGTTACGAGTTAGGTCGAAATCCTTGATTGAAATCCAGAACACTTGACATGAACGTAGGAAGATACTATTCCGCTAATTTCCGATAGTTATTATTAACGTTTTTGGGACTTCCATATCTTTCAAACATGTGGACCATTATGTCGGGAGCATGCACAATTGCATTCATAATATTGACCGAATCAGTGCACGATCATGTTCAAGAATTGAAAAAGTAATTGCTTCATTAGGTTTTGTCTCCTTGTCGGACCAGAGGGAGAAAATGAACCTTTGCGGTAGCTAAGTTCAACATCGTTCTTCATAACGATTTGTAAAATGGTTTGAACTAATCACATAATTTAGTAGATCTGGGATAGTTGTTCTTCGGCTTGCTTTCGCTGCTCAGGAACAACAGCTATTGTGGCTCGAATTAATTCCTTCCGTTTGTTCAGGTCCATTTTCAATCGTTGTTATCAGGTTCCAATTGAAGAGCTTTCGTATAAGCGTATATGGCTTCATCGTACTTTCCTGTATTGAGATATACATCTCCCATTCGGCCATATGCTATGCTGTAATTTGGATTGTCGAACAACGCAGAGTTGCAGTCTTCAATCGCACTATCATTTTCTGTTACACGGATATATGCTGCAGCTCGATTACAGTAGAACATTGGGTTTTTCGGATCGAAACTAATGGCCCGGTTGATTAAAGTACCACTTCTTCATATCTGCATTCCTTCATCAGGCGGTTGGCTTCATTCTTAATCTGTTCGGCTGTTTCAAGGAATTGCTGATTGCGTTCGACAAACATTGATTGGTACTTCGAATAGATCTAACTTTTGCGGCCTTATTGTAATCGCCGTTATTGATTGCACTCGGCTCAATTAGAAACTAGAACAGTCCCGAACAAATATCACTCTAATATTATTAATGTTAATTAAAGGGAATGACAATTGCTACCCGGCGCTAGAATGTCGACGACAGTTAAACTCTTTGATGAACACACCACACAACACCTTTTAGTTAAGATCCATTCGGATCGCTAATTAATTTGGATATATTATAATATAAATGATTGCCACCTACCTGGTTTCGGCGATATTTCCTTGTTAGGCTTCTAATTTGTTGATGTCTTCTTGCGGATGTCAGAATCCGGAACACTGCACACTTCGAGCCATCCGGCTCGAAGGACCAAACTATTTCGCCAGCTGGGAACCGCAACTCCGATGTTGCCGATGGTTCGCCAACTGGGAAACAGCAAAATGTGTCCTCGTGGGAGAACAGCAAATAATGTTTGGCGTAGAAAGCCCAGCATGAAATGTGGCGTTATAGCCCCGCAAAACACGCAAAAATTACACATTCTTTTTACTACATTAAAATTCACTTTATTCCACGAATTAATTTACCACAAAAAAAAAAAAACCACAGGTGCTGTAAGCACCGTACAAAAATTTCAATTAATAACGTTAAACAACATAATGTTTAAAAAAACAGTAAAACAGGAACTGTGTGAAAACAGTAACATGTAAAACGTCACATGAATAGACAATTTTTCTTTTGTCTATTCAGCAATAGGTGGCGTTCCGTGTGGTATGTTTTTCCGACTGGTATAATGTAATACATGTTGCGGAACTGCAACATATACCTTTTTTGATTTTTTGTTAGCCAGCTATACTACAATTTAAAATTAAGAGAATTGAGTGGGAAGAACAAAAAGAAGAATAAAGATTGGGAAAAGGATATGCTAGAAGCGGAATGAAGAAGGGAGAACCCGGATGGCGGAAGGGAGATGCCGTTTAGCCTGATTTTTTGACAGTCGTTTGAGTGAGTCGATGTTTTTTGCTTTTTTTGGAGATTGTATTTTTGTTTCGGGCGTATAATGGGGTATCCAAGTTTCATCGACAGTAATTAATCGGCACAAAAACTCAGATTTATTGCATCTAAACTGCGCCAACAGAACGTTGGAAATGTGCATTCGAACACGTTTTCCGGTTAACGTGAGCAAACGCGGCACCCAACGCGCGGACAGCTTCCTCATGCCTAAATCTGGATTTAATGTGACAAACACGTTCCTTGGATATTTTCATAGCCTCTGCTATCTCTTCTGGCCGTTCAATCCAAGTTGTTCTTGGTGGTGTCAAATCTGACTACCGTCAAATTAATGCGGGTGTTCCCCAGGGTTCGGTAGTCTCCCACATTCTCATCTTGATATTTATAAATGATCTCTTGTAAACTACCCTAAGACCCAATTCACTCGTTTGCTGATGATAGCACGTTGAGTTTCACATACCCATACGAACATTCCCGACAAAACTCCTCGAATGTTATTACTAACCAGCAGTTTACACTTGATACATTGAATTCAGACCTCAACAATATATATCAGTGGGGATTTTCTAACCGAGTAGAATTCAATGCCCAACAAACTCAGTGCTGCCTCTTGTCATCAAAGACGAGCAGCAAAGTAAATATGTTACGTGCCGCTTCCACCGCGGTGGTGGAAGAAGTGCACGATCCACATGTGAGTGTTCGAACACATCCCAGTTAGAGTGTGGATCGTGTACTAGTTCGAATTCTGTTTTCCAAGTGGATGTCGATGTAGAGGGAGAGGGAGACAGCAGGAGGAATTTTCGATTCCGTTTTTGTTTTTGCGTTTTGCTGCTAGAGACTGTTTTTGAATATTACAGTGGGTAGACCGGAGTTGGTTAACGTTTCTTTTTTTTGGTTTTGAAGAAAGCAAAGGAAGAGCGCCGGTTCATGTTTTTTGATTAAAAAAAAGGTAATATCGAAAGCTCCTCAATAGTATACTGGTTAGTATACCCGCCTGTCACGCGGGAGACCGGGGTTCGATTCCCCGTCGGGGAGCCTCTGGCGCAAGACTAATGACCTTGCCCGGAAAAAAACAAATCATTATGGAAAATTTAACAAGCCTCAGGACTTGCTAAATAAGGCCAAGACCGGTTCCAGGTTGTAGTGCCGATGATGATGATGAATATCGAAAGGAAGAGAGGAAAAACTTGACACCTCATGAAATATGTTAATTCTAGTTGAAAATGATATGTCTAACGCTTAACTAAAAGTTGTACAGTTCTTTTTGATTGAAAAATTAAAGACGATATGTCTAACGCTTAACTAAACGTTGTTGCAACGAAACCGTGCCTTTTTGACTATATTGCACCGGCACCGTTTACAGACGCAAGTGCTTAAACGTGGATTGGCCGTAGCTATTCATCAGGCCCGTGTGTTAATCCCGCAAAGACACACTCGGAAGCAGAAGCAGTAGATGAGATTCCCATTGGTAGAGGTGCGACTGAATTCGCAAAGACGGACATCGACTTCCCTCTGGAATTACGGTTGGCGGTGGCCACCCAGGTCGTGTTAGACAGGAAGAACCTGAAGAGCAGCCACAGGTGGTGGATTAGCAGCTGAAAAAGAAGAGGAGCCCAAGCTGCCGCTAGAAGAAATCTCTGGAGGCGAGAAAATTACATTACAACTGGAGGTAATGGACGCACCCCACTGACGAAGAATCAAGGTAACCAATTTCACTTAACACAAAAGAAAAAACATTACAAATATACTGTCTATGAGCGGCACTTGCATCGACGAAGCCAAGGAACTATCAATCCTCGGCACTCGATTTAATGCGACTCTCAATTGGAATGACCACATATTTGAAACTGCGGAAAGTGCAGCCAAATGTATGGAGTCCCTTAAGAGATGCAAAAAATACTTCACTCCATCCAACCTGGCAACTACTTACACAGCGTACATTCGTCGCAAAATGGACTTCAACTCCTATATTTGGTCAGGCGCATCCAAAACTGCACTACACGTGTTCGATGGGATGCAAAAACGAGCAGTGAAACTTATGGCGACTCAGCTGTTAGTCGATCAATTCCGTCGTTAGAACACAGGCGCAACGTATCACGCCTGTCTCTTTTCTATAGGTATTACGACGGTCGTTGCTCAACAGAATCTGGTGAATGTGTTCCGCCCATTCAACCATTTTCCCACGATACCCATCAATCTGTGAATGCGCATCAGTCCACGTTGAAACTAGACTTTTTGGCTGATATTGGCTGAAGGTGGCGATATTGTCTTTGGGTCGACTGTCAATAGTGTTCCGCCTAACACTGTTCACTGGAAAACGAGAAACACAGGAGCCGGAGCGGATGCAGCGACAATTTACACGAAAAAACACGAAGAGAATTGTTTTATTTTGATATTGTATGTTTTTTATTCGACACGACCTAGTCGTTGGTAAATATGGTTCGTTGTTTCTTAAACAGGTATCCTTATCATTATAATAGTATTAAACTTAAGCACAACATTCGCATTCACTTGTATTTAGTTAGGCCGCTTTACAATCTTTAACACAGAGCCACTTATTGGCATGACCATTTTAAACAGCACTGGGCGCAATTTCAAATATCAAACGCCGAATTCTTTAACTTGAGTAGCGCCGTATCTCGTCTCGCGTATTACCTCCTCGTCGGGGTTCCCTGATTGCCTTCTTCAGACGGATGCTCGATATAGACTACCCCTATGCTACCCACAAGTATCTGGATACCGATCGTATCTGTCTCTTCCCCAGGGACAATTTCTCATTCTGCCCACTAACAGAATCATCAATACCTCTGTTAGCGGCATGCTAATTCATCCCAGGGGAAATTTCTTATATTCCTGAAAGGAGAAGTCATTCATTGCATACATCCTTAAACATTATTATCACCATCCATGGTGGTGATCGAAATTCAGATCGACGGTTGTCGATTGTGTGCCGCCTCTATTTGCATAGAACATCTGGCGCGCGGCCGACGGATATCGTGCAATTTGAATGGACGTACGGTCCATGGTTTTGTTTAACTTCTTTCGGTTAAAACTAACAATCCATTAGACCTTTCTAATGGGTGTGAAAATCGAAAGGGACCGTGGGATCGAAATAGATCCTTTGTCGGTTTTTAGCCTCATAAATTTTCCGAATTATCTCGTCGAGATAATTACGGTTGCCTGCAATTTGGTAGCGGTAGGTGATATGCTTTATTGAACTAGGTTGTCGCTGCCTTTGTTTGATTGACGGATTTGGGTGGTCTTTATGGCAGCTACCCGCACGTGCAGCCGCTGGTCGGCTAATTTACCGGCGATAGCGATTCCTTGTAACATCGTGTAGATGTTCAAGATTTCTTATTGTGCAGAGCTGGGATGCGATGCATTTCGTTCTTTTGGAACTTCTCATGGGAGCCGGATGAATGTATGGTTTTTTTTTATCTTTGTTTCAGATATGCTACAATCGACATGTTGAGCTTGACATTGAAAGCTTTGGGACGTTCAGTTCCTTGCTTTTTCGTGCCGGACTCAACGTTGTGGTGAATGTTTCAGGGCGCTAGCGAACTTAGTGGCACGCGTCTGTGGGCGCGTGTAACGTTTTCAGGGTAGGTATGTTCCTTGAAGAGTAGGAACCCTACCAGGGTGGAATTGTGTGCAACTTCAGACGCACAAATAAAATAGAGAGTCATTCTTTAGCCGAACCACACGAATGTGGAATGTTCTACCTGATCATGTGTTTCCTCGTCGTTGCGATGTCAAGGCATCGAAGGCCAATATACATCGACACCTACTTTCCTTATCCCCTTCCTCCCAACCGCTCGCACTGTGCTCTGACATTTAAGGGTACTTCAAAATCCCCTTTTGTGCGCGCGATAGTGTAAAAAAAAGGCATACTCGTTTCTTTAAATAACACCACTCCTCTCTTTTCTCTACGTATTATCACCGTCGCTGTTCAAGTGAACTTGCTGAATATGGTCCGCCTCTTCAGAGATTTTCCCGCGATGCCCGTCAATCTGAGAATGCGCATCAATTCACGTTGTATTTTGTTTGATCATGTGTTTCCCCGCCGTTGTAATCTCCATATCACCTCTCCTTCCGCTCGCACTGTGCTCTGACACTTAAAGGTGCTGCAAAACCCCTTTTTGTGCGCACATAGTGGGGATCATGTGTCACCTCGCCGCGCCGTCTCCAGCCATACACGACCATGGATACTTCCTTTACTGGCTTGGTGGATGTCACTGGTAATCTTTAAATGAATTCTTTTGACTTTTGTTTCGGAAGATCTTATTTGCAATGTCTGAAATTATAAGATGAAAACTTCTCTGGTATCATTTTTCTTTGTAGCCTTCCCCTTCTGCCAACCAATCCGAGTCGGTACTCTTCATTTTATTGAGTACGTCCTTCTTGTGTTTACTATCACTCATATTGTCCACTTTCTTTAGTGGGACGAATTTCAGCAAAGTGGACATTACTGCAATGTGTCTTCTCCAAAGACTTAACATACACCACTTGCTCGACTTTTTATTAAATGATAAGGGAGAGGCCTTCAAAGCCTTATGCAGATGAAGTGAATTAGGGCTCGGACAGTCCCCGGACGTAAAAGCTGATTCAAAAGTACAAAGTACGCATTTTATCCAAGAACTCTTCTCAACACAACGGGCACCCATAAAATACCACAATACAACTGGAAACCAAAGTGTTCATCTCAAGACACTTTGATCAGCAGCCAACATAAAAACGAATTTGTAATATAGTAAAATGCTTGCCACACCGATAGTCCTCGGCAGACATCCACCAAAAACGACATTTCATTTCAACGTTGCTTTTGGATCGTCCTTGAGAGGGTGGTTTAACATAAAATATTCACGAGACCATTTGTGGTTTGATATTTAATAAGATACATTTTTAACTGTACACCATTTTAGCAGTAAGCACAACAATTTCCATGGCATAGAGCCTTATTGGCAACCCATTTGAGGTGGGAGGATTACGCCACCATCACAGATTTAAAACCTGTGAGTGATTCCTTTTGATATTTATTTCAAACTGTGCGCATATCAAATTACGACGAAAACAGTACTTTAAATTTGCTTGGTCACGTTCCTTTTTTGCTGTTTAATACCACATGCCACAATATTGAAATAAGGACCGAACAAAGCGAAACAAAGTGAGAGGTTACCAAGAGAGGAAGACTGGACGCATCAGGGCATCAGAGATTGAAATAATTCTCGGTGCTTACCTATCCACCTCTCACAGGTAAACATTTCCCACAAAAATTTATCAGTAACGACATATGAAAGAATCCTTTTTTGCTGAACATTTACATATCAATCAAATTGTCCAGCGAACCCACAGCTTTTGCAAATATATTCAGAAAGTAGTCGATTACTCACATGATTAAGGACACCACTACTTGCTCTCCACAGCCGGACAGACACATACTAAAGTCAAATCACAAGCAAATATTGCGGATTCTATCAGGATCTATTGACATGCGTTAGTTTCAGCAGCCCCTGCCGTCAATGTCAGAAGTTGCCAAAAGTATTGTTCAAACATCGATAAAACAAACAGAGGAGAGGGGTTCAGCAATTGCTCTGACAATCTCCCTTCTTTGCGTACGTTTGCAATTTGTTTACCCAAGGATTATGTCCAGGAAGTAAGTGGTGGCAGCATCGAAGACAACAAGGATGTGTGTTACATATCCACACATGCACTGTTTCTGTCACATTAGGGTGCATTTAGTAATTTCCATACGAGGAAACTTTCATTATCAGCAGAGTCCATTCATACGATTACCCTGTAGGGTTGAGAAAGTCAACTAGGAAGACGAGTTGTTTAGCTGTCCCCGCAGGATGTAATTACACAACACACATCCCGGGCACATCCCACACAATTGACAAATGAGGCACTTTGTCTGTTCATTGCATAAACATTGCCAAGTGTGGATGCCGTAGGAGGGGACTCAGTCCTGTAAAGTCTTGCTCGGTTTAACCTTGAAGAGGACGAGGAAATTTATCTAACAATCTATTGTATTGCTCACTTCGGATTAAAGATTTTTTAATTAAGATGTCTGCAGTGACGTTGTATGTTGGGCGGCGCCATTTTGGGAGGACTTTTTAATGAGATTTCTTTCAGAATAGCTTAGCGGCCGGAATAACAAAAGCGAGAAAGTTTTCCAATTAAAAGCAAAAAAAATATATTATATGATATTTTGTATATGTATGTTTTGCAGTGTAGGTGGAGGGCAGTAGATAAGAGCGAAACTGGCGAAAGTCATCCTTTAAACAATGCAACCAAAAATGCAATCTCAACAGCGTCCTGTGAACTCAGGAGTTGCGAAAATGAAAGAATACTTCCGGAAACTTGTGTGTGTATGCTTTTTTTGTCTCCTTTTTGACGCTTTATCTACAATCTGCACTTGGAGTTCCTTCTGGTATTCAAAGATATGACGTTGGGACGTTCTTCAAGATATCTCATCATCTCATTTAGGAGACAGATGAAAGAATCTGAGGAATAATCTTTTGACCGAAGAAAATGTTGTAGAATAATAGGATTTCGAAATGTTTGATCTTCACAAGCGTGTGGAATGTATTGTGATTGCCTTTTATTCCTTAATATGAGAGTTGGAAATACATGAGTGAGGATAAGAAATAAATAAATTGAGTCTGTGTACCATTGTTCATTTTCAGACTAAATGGCGTTTACTGAAGCTATTTTTTGAACAATTACAATGTTGTTAACTTTTACTGCTTTAAGTTATTTATTGTGCAGGTTATAGCGCCATTAGTCATCATCATCGTCATCATCGGCACTACAACCGGGAACCGGTCTTGGCCTTATATAGCAAGTCTCGAGGCTTGTTAAATTTTCCATAATAATTTATTTTTATGGGCAAGGTTATTAGCCTTGCGCCGATAGTGCCATTAGTCCCATTCCTAAAAGGAGCAATGCAGGAACGCATAGCAGAAATCGAGTCCATATAATTCTGGAAGGTCTGTGCTTTACTTTTCAGCCCAAAATTCATCGCCCTGAATTCGAACAGTCCAAAGGGGACTATGACAGCAATTCTAGGGATATTCCCAGGCGCTACGGTGATGTTATGGTAGGCTTCAGTGAAAGAAAATGTTGTGAAGATGGTGCATCCCTTCAACTGATATAAAAAGTCGTATAGGTGTGGTTTTGAGTAGTCGTCAAATAAAGTAGCAAAATTCAGAGTGCTGTAATCGGCCTTGGTCGCTATTCGTCGTTGCTTTTCTTAAGAAGTCGGAGGGAGCTTGCCCAACAGTTATCGAATCGGTATGAAATGTGACACCGCATTCCTTGCTTGCTCCTCGATAGTATAGTGGTTAGTATACCCGCCTGTCACGCGAGAGACCGGGTTTCGATTCCCCGTCGGGGAGCCTCAAGCGCAAGACTAATGACCTTGCCCGGAAAAAACAAATCATTATGGAAAATTTAACAAACCTCAGGACTTGCTAAATAAGGCCAAGACCGGTTCCCGGTTGTAGTGCCGATGATGATGATGATTCCTTGCTTGCAAAACAAAAATATAACAAACCAAGAGGTACTCACTGTTTTGTGCCGCTGTGCATATCTCGCTGGTCTTTCTTGTAAGAGCTACCGAGATTGATTTAGAAACTTCGCCAGATACGTATTATGAAATATTTGTCTGAATAAAAATACACAACTGTGTTTCTCGCTTATTTTATCCCTTTCACATTTGAAATAAATTGTTTTGTCCTTTGTCTATAGTAAATTAATCAATTGTTTTATTAACGAACTTTTTCACTTTCATTTATTTTATTTTTATTTTACTAATAAGTTGTTTTTTCTTTTGTCTGTAATAAATTAACCAATTGTTCTATTATCGAACTTTTTCACTTTCATTTATTTTACATTTATTTCACGCCCACGACTGTCTTTTCAAAAATTAGCACACACCAGACTGATCTCAAAAAAAAAAAAAAAAAAAAAAAAAAAAAAAGTGTAGCGAGAGGGCCGACTTTAGCGAGACAAGGACAGAGGTCTCCTTCATCTTGTCTCTGACTTCTGGTCATCTTGCGATAACCAGAATCACCCACATCCGTGAGGATGTTGGGCTCGGTCTCGCGATATCTGAAAGGAAAAGAAAAAAGTGGGGGTATCCAAGGATAGTGTGGACAGTGTTAGTCCAGGTGTTCTCTAACTAGTTGTATAGGGGGATGGTGGGAAAGAAATCGTACAAGACCGGTAGGTCTTGGGTGCGGTAGTAAACGCAGATCACGTCTTTGGCTTCTGATAATCTGCGCTTTGGTCGGTGTGTATGTTTGTGTTTGTGCCGTCTTGTACTGTGCGTTCGTGTGTGTGGTTTGTTAATAGTAGACCCTATGGGATGGATCCAGGAATTCTCTATTATAGAGGGGAATGTTGTTGGAAAGGGTGCTTTCTTCAGTTTTGTACTGAAGAAGAAATTGTGTGGGTTTGATTCGAAGAGATCGAGAGAGAGAAGGGTCAAGAACGCAAGAGTGCCGTAGAAGTGGGTTCTCGCTGTTCTGAATGCTGTCGAGGTACTTGTATGCTAATGGAAGCAAGTACTCGTCGATAGGGGTAATGTAAGCGCCTTCGTATAGGTGAGAGTTGGGGTAATGGCGACCGTCAGGCCTTCTAGTGTGATTGGTGCATCTTGTGAGGAGTTTCCTTACGAAATATCGAAGTCTTTCCATTTGAGCCGAAGATATGCTGGACCATATGGGAAAGGCGTACGATATTCCAGTTCAGATTAGCTGCTTATAGCAGAGAAGATTAACTTTGGTGTCAACTTTGTTGCTCCACTTCAAGATGTTGTGCAGTTGCTTAGACCGACCGAGGCCCCTTTGAAGAATGTGGGTCACATGTTTCATGAAATTCATTTTTGGGGTATAGATGACCCCAAGATATTTCATCCTGTCCTGTGGTCTAATCGTAGTACCTCCCATTTGTATTCGGATATTCTGTGAATATCGAGAAGTAGATTGGGAGTGTTTACTACTCAGAATTATGGCTACTGCTTTAGATGGGTTAAGTCGAATTTTCCATCGACTGTAATACTGATACAGTTCGTCCAGATAACGGTTGAATCGGTTTGTTGCGAGTTTTGGGCTTTTAGATGACGTGTACACTAGGACGTCATCCGCATAGCAAATCTGGTTTACTCTACCATCCACAGGGCGAGGAATATCTGAGGTGTAGATATTAAATAAGATGGAGCCTAGAATGGAGCCCTGTGGTACGCCTGCAGCGGCGTTGAAAGTTCGAGAAGGTTTTCCATTCACTCTAACTTGGAAGGTTCTGTTTAAAACGAACTGGTAGATGATACTACACAGCGTTTTACTGAGGCCAGTACTCAGTAATTTAAAAACGAGACCTTCGATCCAGGTTGTGTCAAAAGCCGTTGCAATGTCCAGGCTCACCGCAATGGTGGGTTCCTTATTAAAGAGGCGCACGCAAACGTGGTTTTGAAATATGTTGAGAGCCATAGTGGTGCTGTGCGCTCTTCTAAATCCAAATTGGAAGTCAGGTATTAGGTTCCTGACATTGATAAATTTATTTAGCTTCTCGTATATGAACTGTTCATATATTTTGCTGATGCAGGTGAGGACAAGAAATAGGACGAAAGCTTGAGGGGTGATAATTTGGTTTCCCAATTTTTGCTATTGGGCAGACAACAGCATGCCTCCAAGCTTGGGGAAAATATCCCATGTTGTATGCATGGTTGAGCAGAATGGAGAGCTTTATAAAGAATAAAGCAGAAAACCTTCGCAACGAGTAGTAGGACATATTGTCGATACCGGGTGACTTCTTGGGGTTTCGAGATTTAACTACGTTATGTAGGGTATTTGGTGTGGCGAAGCCGTGACTGTTATCACGTGTGTCGTCGAAGTATGCACTGTTAGCTGAGTTAAAGACAACTATTGGCTCGTTAAAGTTGTCTAATTTGTTGTGAACCTCTGAACTAATTATTGCATTAGTTTCCGGGTCGCCATCCTCGAGAGTGAGCTTGTGATTATATTCAAAGGTCTCTCCGATGATGTTTGCTTTATTGGTGTCATTATTGACAACAAGACCATTGTGTGTGATTGGTCCAGTGGTACGAGAGGTGCCACATATCTTTTTAACATTTTTATTAACGTTCTGGTCCATCTGAATACCCTTCAGTTTGTCTTCCAATTGTCGTGTACGACTGTTGTGGATTCTTTGTTTTATCAGTGTGCCAATATTGTGAATAATGGCTCGCAATAATAGTTCCCTTTGGGTAAAGCGGTGACTATATCTCATTCTGCAGAGCTTTTTACGCTCCCGGATGAGACGAAAAGTGAAGTCGTCAAGGGGAATCTGATGTCTTTTCAAGTTTGTACTTCGGGACATGAGTCTCAGAAGTTTCAACTAGAATCTCGTGAAATAGAGTTGCAGCGTTATTTATCTCAACCGTCGTTAGGTTCCTGTCAGTGGGGAGAGAGAGTTGGTGGAGTTTTTCGTTCAATGTAATATTGAAGTTGTCCCAATTTGTGCGCCCATAATCGGGTATGTATCTGACATGAGCCTGGGATGCTCGATAGCCGTGGATGAACATGGTCACAGCATTGTGGTCAGATACACCGGGCGATACTTGGGGAGAAGTGATTTGGGGAAGTAAGTCTTTGGACACAATAAAGATGTCCAGGGCGGAGTTACCTCGGGTACCACCCGTAGGTGCGACTATTTCGAAGTTGAGGGCATGACAGTTTTCGGTGTACAATTGGAACAACTTTGTGCCGTTTGGGCAAGAGGTGAGTTTGTTCCAGTGGGCATGCCTGGAGTTGAAATCACCGCCCATGATGAAGGGTGTATGCCCCGAGGACGTTATTAATTGGCCGATATCTTCGGGATTAATGGGGTCATTATTGGTTTTATGCGAATGGTATATGGAGTATATGTTCACTCTACCATTATTAGCTAGATGCAGTTCAACCCCGGAGACCTCTATGGACTCGAAATGTGGGAGGTCAATAGCTTCATGGCGAAGTTCGCTATTAACTAGAATACAGGTGCCACCTCCATTGATGGTGGGGCCGCCAGTGAGGGTTCGATCTCTTCGAATCAGTGAAAAGTTTGGGAAAGTGGGACGGTGACATGGATGCAACCTTGTTTCGGTTACAAGAACCACTTCCGCCCCGTTATCCTTTATGAAGTCAGAGACTATCGCACGCTTTGATAGCAAAACAAGGGACCCGGACTGATCTCCCCCCATTCGCGTCCTTTTATACCGATCGCCCATTCCCGGTCGTACACTCACCTTCACTTTCCCATTTCCCCGCCCACTACATGCGAATAAACTCTGGCGAATTCACCCACTAGTCAATGGACCCAGAGAAAATGAAACAATTGCAAAGGAGAGCAGCATCGGTTGGGGGTTGATTTGATTTCCAAAGGGTAGACTGTATATCCTCGTTTAGAGGCTTGGGTAATTCATGGAATGCATAATTATAATGTCCTTTGCTAGAAGAGGAATTGGAGGGGGTTGAAAAGTATATGCATGCATACCCTTCATCAGTGAATAGCCTGTACTTTTTGTACGTAAGGAGGGGAACACTAGCTTGGGAAAACGGTTACCACAGAATGTGAAAAGGAATTTGAGGATGGGAAAAATGTTTCACTATGTGGAAACAACGTCGTCCGCCAATGGTTTGCTGTTGGTAAACAGCATAACGGATGATGGTGGTTTCATGTAGGAAACTGGTATGTTGGAATTAAGGACCAGAATCAGCTCAATGATTCGCGGGGGGGGGGGGGGTGTTTAATAATGTAACCGAAGTCAACCCCTACGCAAGCAACGCGAAGTTTTGCCAGAGTCAAACAGTGCTGGGTATGAGCAAGCAGCAAATTTTACCGCTACAGCAAGCCGGCCCCAATCAGTGACTCATTGACTTCGACGACCAGAAAATCCCAACCCATAAATGGCCGGAAATTTAGATTTAAGGTCAAAAGCCTCCTTTCACAAGTTGCTATTTTAGTGTTGGTTTTAATGCAACCTATTTACAAGTTCGAAATATTGTGGCACGACGAAGATGTCAACAGCTGTGTCGATCGTAAATTCAGTGTTGGACTCAGTGGCAGAAATCGACAACTGACTTAAGTGATCATGAGGGCGAAAAAAAATGCTTTTCTGATATTTTTTCAACAAACCTTTGAATATATTTATATACAATTTTTTAATAATGTTTATTATCATTTGAAGAATAACAGGTTATTTTCTTTAAAAAAATATTAATCATTCCAAAAGTTATAAAACAATGAAATTATTCCTTGCGTCTTAAAAGGAAAGTGGACATGATAACTCAAAACAGGATTATCTGAAATTAAAAAGCCAAAGAGATTCCGTTAGTAGATTAGTCAGTTCGGGGGTGGACGAAAGATTTTGAAAAAAAAATAGAGATTTCGATTTTTTAGACAATTTTAAATTTAAAATCACGATTTCGTTAAAAAAAAAATCGGCAATTTTTTTTGTTTGTGGAAAACAAGTTCTAATCATTGAAACAAAAAATCATTCATGCTTCTTCGAATAATCTTATCTAAGAGAGGGTGTTAAATTTTAAAAATATCGGTTCATAATTTTTTTTTAAATATAATGTCCATTGACTTTGAAAATGTTGTTTTGAGACAAACGGATTTAAGGTTTTCAGTGAGAATTGAAGCGGTCTGAAGGGCGGGATTAAGAATGCTCTATCGCATTGAATCTCCTTTGCATTGATGGAATTGAATAAACAAATAAAAACCAATTTTTTGACGATTATTTGTGTATGTCTCCTTAAACGTCGATCGCTTGGGTAGCCTAATTCAAATAGTCCACCTATTGTACGGCTACTTACATTTCCGAACATTTCTGCTGAAATCTATTACGCTACCAGAAACGCACGAATCGTTGGTTGAAGAGATTGCGCAGAGGACCCCTATCTGTAATTATTCACCTAAGCGCATTGTATCCGAAACTATTCAAGTTCAGTTTATATGTTGGCGCTCTCCTCAATTAGAAAAGTTGTTGGTTCTTGTTGTGTCAAAGAATTATGAACCAATGCCATTTGCGTTGGGTAAATTTGTGTTTCTCCGGCGTCCATGATCTCCTCTACATTAAGAGCCAGTTGGTTAATGGACAACTTCGTTCGGGGCACGAGAACAACCCGGACGTTCTGGAGTAAATTCTCGAACAGCAAGGTCTTAACAATATTATTGTTTATTGATGTTGTAGCTAAAACTTCGTAATACACCCAGTAAAAATCTTATTTCTCTGAGGTTTAACGCTCGAAGTAAACGTCACAGACCACCATAGATAGATTCAGAAAACGGTCTAAGGACGATTTCCTAAATCTCTAAATATGAATTTACTTCTGGTAAGGGTATAACTATACGTCATGTGAGTGCGGGCCGATATTTCGTGTCTTTATACTCAGAGGCATTCTTTAACCACGCGAACTAACATCTTGAATTCTCTGATGGAAAGTCCGGAGTTAGCATTTGTCGAGTGTGAGGACGTCCGCCGGCTTGCTGGAACAACTATCCGTTGATTACCACAGGTGATCCAAGGTTGTTATTGTTTTTTTTTTTTTATCAAATACTCACGTACGATATCCACTTTACGCGATGGGGCATTGTCTTGGCGAGCAGGAAAAACGATAAAGGATGCCGATATAATACTCAGAATGTGTCCTTCTTGTTCAAACTCTCTTTGAACATTTTTTTGACAATTCAAGAAAACTGTTATCATGATCTTCTATGCGTGTGTCGTTTCTCTGGTTTCGTCCTCTGTGGACTCAACCACACTGTGTTCTGTCGTTTTATAAGGAGCTTACCCTGGAAACACTATTCCACATCGCCACTTGATGTCGTGAAAAGAGTATAACTATGGGTTGTATTTAACACCTCTTTGAAGAGGTTTTCGACCTTCCATATTTTTCATCGCCTGAAAGCACGTGGGGCGCAATCTGCCCCTAGATTTTGCTCTTACCTACATTGTCGGTCAGATTTATGTATTCCTCAATGAGTCGCGCATAATTATTTAATTTCCTCGAAATATTTGATCGTGCGATTTGCTCGCAGCTTCGATCGTCGTGACGCTTCCTTAAAATTCTCCCTGCCATCACGAAAGAGAGCATACCATCGAATAATATATGAACGCTCAATCAAGTAATCAATCAGTCCATCAGGCTGATTCTTTGGCGTAACGCAAAATGTAATGTTGCCTCACTTCTCCCTCGTCGTTTTCGTAACGTGATATCACATTCGCTGACAGAACGTATACTGCAGTGATTATAGTCCTTTTAACGTCTACACAGCTCTTGTTGAATCTTGAAGAATGGCAACGCTGCATTTTTTTTTACACTAACGCGTCCACAAAAGGGGCTTTTGAAGTACCCTTAATTGTCAGAGCACAGTGCATACGTACCACTGCGATATGTAATTTCAGGCAAGCAGTTATACCGGAAATGACGCACACTTTGTAAATTGCAAAGTTTTCATATGACCGTCGAATATTGAATAAATATTATATTAATATATATAAATATATATAAATTACATATTAACAGTGCAATGATGACATATGACGTTTATTGTTAGTGCTTTTTGTTTATCTGTAAGATGCACTGAAAAAGGGCATTATAAAAATTCGTTAAATGTATCCCTATGGAAACACTTCATCCCTCGTGTTTAATGTCTAAAAATCAATAAAACTCGATCAACCAAAGAGCTTCCTGAAATAAGGCGGTTTTGTAAAATGTCGCCGTAATTATTTTCCGGGTAGGGAAACCGTGTAATCTATTGAAATGCAATTAATTTTGCTAAATCCGTTTCAATTTTCTTCCAGTGAATTGATTACTAATTAAATACGCAGTTGGATTGCTGTAACAATCATCCAGACACAAATCATTAACACAGCAACACAGGTGGGTGAGTGGGTGACGGATAGTGCGACGATTGTGAAGGTAGATACTACAAATCCTCCTCTGGCTGCCACTGACCAACGGCAAGGAATTAATGAAATAATTCTACTCCGACATTCGATTTGACACTGAATGAAAAATTATTGCGGAACGTTCTACACAGGCCGGAATAAATCCTATTCAGCTGTAAGCGGTTGTGTGCATTCGTTTGTTCAGATCATGCAGCAAATCCGATTTCCTGTACCGTGTTAAACATTAAGTAGCAGTGTACGGTGTGCCGGCAGCTTTAAATGTAAATTACACTTAAATTTACATCTAATGTGTAAATAAGGAGTCGATTTATTCAATTGTTGGATCTGAGAAATGGCTGTACCGAAGAACTGATCATAAATTCATATCTCAGACGGATAAGGGTCCATTGTGAGGGCAGAGGCACCGCTTGAGGCCTCTGTCGCAGTATGGGTGTGAAATTTAATTCATTAATAACAATGGCAAATATAGAATTGTGGTTTAGAGAGTTGTCACGACCACTCGATTCGAGAAGTGGTGACGAGCATTGTGAATATGTTGGGTGGCCGAATCTGACCTGCACCACGCTGGGACAATGTTCAACCAGATGCTGGTGTTGCATTGAAATGACCACATGATATATCTATATAAGAAGTGTAATTTGACGGTAAAGGTGTTGTCCGTATGCGTCCTGGAAGGGAAGTGTATTATGAAATAAATTAATCTACTTCACGGTCGTTTGATTTGGACTCATTCTTTGTCACCCTTATAAATTTAGGGTGAGTGAAGCATCTACTCGTTATATGATCACACCTCTTCACCTTGCGTCCCTCCCGGAATATTGTCCAATGTTACTGTGTTTACTGACAAGTCTATTAGACGAACTAGCATTTCCAAATTGTTTTTACCTGAAGTGTGTGCAGCAAACACCATTTGAGATGTCTCAAATGACATTGTGGTCAGTAGAAAAAGAAGCGGAAAGCAAAAGCAACGCTTGATTAATATAGTCCCACATATATGAATACAATGATTAAAATTAAAACCGCTTAATATTAACAGATCTCTGGAAAAATTCCGAATCTAACAAATAAAAACTCAATTTCTTGGTAAAATATAATCAACACATTTTTCTTCTAACATTGTGAAATCAGTTCGGCTTCCCACTAATATTTCTATACCTTTCTTGTAGAACAACTTGTCTAAACCTTTAAAAAATGTTAAAGTTTCGGCAATCACCTCTTCATTCAGACCTTATTTCTTTCCAGTATTTGTCTTTTGAGGTTTTCGGATATATAATAGAAGCTGCAAGCCAAGTGTCCAGAATTGGATGGGTCGACAAGCCATTCGATGAGTACGAGGGTTGCCTTTTATATTTCGGGATTAGAGAACAAAAATAAATATTGATCATCGAAAATCACTTTATTGTTTTTCAAAATATTCCCCATGAAGATCTATACACTTTTGCATGCGTTTGAACCAATTGTCGAAGCACTTTTGCCACTCTGATTGAGGTATCTCCAACACATGCATTCTGAATGCAGCAACCGCTTCTTCAGGTGTCGAAAAACGTTGATCTCTCAGTTTGTTTTTTACGTACGGGAATAAAATGAAGTCATTCGGTGCCAAGTCAGGACTATACGGCGGATGACCCATCAAATCGATGTTTTGGGTGCTCAAAAATGCAGTTGTCGCAGCCGATGTGTGAGAGCTCGCATTGTCGTGGTGAAGAGTGATCCGTCTTCGGCGGTTGGTTTTCCTGATTTCTTGGAAGACAACTGGCAAACAAATGGTTGTGTACCACTTAGAATTGACTGTTCTGCGTTGTTCTAGTGGTACGGTTGCGACATGTCCAGTTTTTCCGAAAAAACAGGCGACCATTTGCTTGGAAGTGCTTCGTGCGCCAACAACTTTTGTTGGATTTGGCTCATCTTGAAACACCCAGACAGTCGACTGCTATTTACTTTCGGGCTCATACGCGTAAATCCACGATTCTTCACCTGTGACGATGTCATAGACGTGTTTCGAAGCACCGCGACCGTATTTTTTGAGCATTTCTTTCGACCAATTGACACGAGCCTTGTTTTGGGCGATTGACAAAAATGTGTGGGATCCAACGCGAACAAATTTTTTTGACAGTCAAATGTTTATGCAATCTTGAATGTATGCTGGTCCCACTAACGCCTAAGGTTGTCTCAATCTCACGATAGGTCACATGACGATCTTCCAATATCAGTTCGCGCACAGCATCAATGGTTTTCGGAACAACAACTGATTTTGGACGACGTTCACGAAATTCATCTTGGAGTGAACTACGACCACGATTGAATTCACCATACCATCGATAAACACTGGTCCTTGATGGAGCCTCATCGCCAAAAATTGAATTAAGTTCATCCATGCACTGTTGCTGAGTTAATCCACGCCGAAAGTTGTAAAAAATAATCGCACAAAAATGTTGACGATTTAATTCCATTTTTGGGCCGAGATGAATCTTTTAAGTTACTGTAAACAACACAAATAGCGCTCGTATGTCAAAACGTTCTGAGTGCGTATAACCTCAAAAATGTCCAACTTTACGACAGAGCTGTCAATTGCCGGATTGCAACACTAGGGTTGCCAAATCCCGAAACATAAGAGGCAACCCTCGTATTTCAAGCGATACAACATGCTACAGTTTCACTACCGTTGCTATCGACCTGTGTTATTGACTTTTTTCACTTTTTCTTCTTCATTTGAAGGTTTACGTGATTTATTCCCATAAACGAATCAATAACGTTATGTGATATTCCTCATAGTTTTTTCTTTTCAAGAAAATCCATTTCTATACCAGAATCATCATCATCATCGGCGCTACAACCGGGATCCGGTCTTGGCCTTATTTAGCAAGTAAAATTTGTTAAATTTCCCATAATAATTAGTTTTTCCGGGCAAGTTTATTAGCCGTGCGCCATCTATCCCAGAATACAGAGACCATAATCTTGCTAGCCAACTTGTGCATTATGAATCGCTTTAATCCTTCGCTGTCCGGTCAGTTGACTCTCGATTTGGTCCCGCAATTTAGTAGTGAACCCATGTGTTACCCAATACCAAAGTACGCATTTGCCTTTCGCTATCGCTGCCATTTCTTCTCGAATATTTGATTTTAATTGATCCAGAGAGCGAGATTGTAACTACTTTGAATTTTAGATAACCTCAAAGGAAAAATTTCAATGGCGTCAAGTCAAAAATACATACAGGCCAGTTTATATTATCCCGTCGAGATCACGAACAAATGGTAAATACATGTCAGGCGTATGATGTGTCACTGTATCTCTCGGGATCCCGTATTTCCATTAAAACGAACAGATATACATGTATGTGAAGTCGAAGTGACTATGTTAATCATCACTACATATCGTTGGGGTAAGACATCTCTCCTTTTGCGAATGGAGTGGCCTGGAGTCTCGCTAACTGACCGACAGTCTCCATCTTTTCCTCTCTTGACGTCCTAGGACACCGTTGTCCGATGAGATTAAATGGTCAAGGCATCTGAAATGTGACGAATTCACTACAAATTTTACCCGCGCATCAACAGTAGAATTAAATGTTTTTGCAAAATTCTCCACAACGGTGTTAAAGAGAAGAACAGCAAGACACCAACGCCCTCCGTCCAGAGCAGAGTCCGGCTATTGGTTTTTTTTTTTTAAATCGAATTATCCTTGGCCAGCCAGTGCCGGATTTACAGCCCACTCGACGAAGGGAGGGAAAGACTGAGACGTCGTTGGAAAAAGCGCCGTCCACAATTTTCAGTTCTTTTCCTTTCAGAAACAGACACGTCTTAGAGTCACCAATTATATCGGGTTTTCCAATAGGGACTTTACAACTTTTTTTAAAAATTAAACGCAAACCATTTGAGATATTTCAAAATCGGCTTGAAGTACAATCAAAACATTTATGAATGGAACTCGACTTCGTTCATATGTCCACCGCGGGCACGTTTGCAGCGGTCGATTCGTTGGACCCAATTGCCGATGACTGGGCCACACATTTCGGCCGAAAAGGCCGCTATTTCGCGTTCAATGTTGGCTCTGAGCTCTTCCAACGTCGTCGGCTTGTTGGCATAGACCAATGACTTGATGTAGCCCCAAAGAAAATAGTCTAGAGGCGTTAAATCGCACGAACGAGGCGGCCAACCGACTGGCCCATTTCTTGAGGTAACACATCAAACTTACTCTTCAATAAACCGTCCTGTTGAAACCACATGTCGCCCAACAATAATCGGTAATCATGGCGCGATAACGTTGGCCATTTACAGTAACGTGACGATCGTTATCGTCGACGAAAAAATATGGCCCAATGACGCAGCCGGCATGCAAACCGCCCCAAACAGTTATTTTTTGGGAATGAAGTGGTGATTAATGAAGCACATGTGGATTTTCACCCGACCAATAACGCAAGTTTTGCTTATTGACGAACCCATTAAGCCAAACATGAGCTTCGTCACTGAAGATGACTTTGCGATGAAATTCATCATCTTGGTGCATCTTTTCCAGAGCCCAATTGGAGAACGTACGTCGCTTCAAATGGTCCATCGGCTTCAATTCTTGAGTCAGCTTGATCTTGCATGGGTGTAAACCAAGATCCTTACGCAAAATTCGCCATAAAGTGATCTGGGCAATGCCCAACTCTTGAGAACGCCGTGGAATTGACTGTTTTGGGTCGTTTGCTACGGACGTCTGAACGGCAGCGATATGTTCGACACTTCGACCAACCCGTTGTCTCACTTGCACGGAAACATCACACAACGAATATGTAGACTCAAATTTTCGCACTAAACTTGTTAATGCCTGTCTACTAGGGCGAGAATTACGACCGAAAATTGGAGTTAACGCTCTTAAAGTTGCGGTCATCATCATCATTGGCACTACAACCGGGAACAGGCCTTGGCGTTATTTAGCAAGTCCTGAGGATTGTTAAATTTTGCATAATGATTTGTTTTTTTCCGGGCAAGGTCATTAGTCTTGCGCCAGAGGCTCCCCGACGGTTGTCACCAACTCCAAATTTCGGTAGTAAATTTTTATAATTTGCAGACGTTATTCGTTCGTGTACTTAACCACGATGAAAATGTGAAAGAGTTTTCGGGTGACGGATACGTAATCGTTGATTACGTACTGAAAAATGGTTGCTAAAACACACGATGGATCAGGTTATCTAAGTTATATCTTTAATACCAACTTCGTTAATATCATATATTTTATATATAAATCCGTACCAACATTTTTGGCGAAACTGCCTAGGTTGGTTATTCGTTTGAAATGTCACTGGTTGCGTCGCCGATATCAAGCAGTGATCTGAGTTTCCCAATGGCGCAGTCGGTTCCACGATAGAAATGCCTGGCTCGGATGTTGGAAACAGATATCGGTCATCCAGCATTCGGTCTAGGTTCCTCCACGAGTCAAATTGAGGCTAACAACGAACGTCTCAACCAGTCCCCAGCCTCGTCGGTTCTATTAGAATGTACCAACCAGACGAAATTGTGTATCTTAAAGTCGTGTGGTTGATTTGTATTCAGATATATGTGGAAGCTGGTTGAAAAGTGTCCCGGATCGAAAAGTGTCGCTGGTCGATCATTTTCTGAGAACTGGTTAAGACAAAGACATTTTAAACAAGAACTCTTCAGCACGATTTTCATCCAAATGATGCCCAAGTTTTTGGATTCCAATGCTTCTTCCCTTTGGCAAATTAAATCGGATCGGGTGAACACGGAGATTGCACCCTTAAAACGAAATCTTGAATGCAAGTCATATCCTGGCATCGAAGATATTTTGAGTCAGTTGACGAGTCGAACTGCTGTTGATTAGGGCTAAGATATCAGGTTTCGCTGTTTGCAAAATTTGGTGGACGAAGTTCACATTCGCATTGGTGAAACCGTTGCCCCTCATCATCATCATCATCGGCACTACAACCGGGACCGGTCTTGGCCTAATTTAGCAAGTCCTGCGGCTTTCACCGAGCTGATGGGGTGGTATTTCACCGGTCGACGGGGCCTTGAGATACCACGCACCGCTCGGCCTTAATTCGCCCTGTACGACAAACCGACCTAGCTGTGAATATATTTTAACATCTTACTCACAGGGTCAATAAAGGTAAATTTTTAAAAAATATTATATACGTAGCGACGTGGCGATGGTGACGCAAGGCTAATGATCTTGCCTGTAAAAATAAAATAATTTTGGAAAATGTAACAAGCCTCGAGACTTGCTAAATAAGGACAAGACCGGATCCCGGTTGTAGTGCCGATGATGATGATGATATGCAGCGACCAGAGTCCACACAAAAGCAAACAACGTAAAGCATTTTACTGTTCTTTGGTCTCCTCATAGTTAATTCAACACACAATCGATTTAACAAACAACACTCGGTCAATCACCACAAGTCGTCTTAGCACCACGGTTATTCGACTGTCATCGTTTAGATTTTTCGTACTACACTTATTGAACTTTCATACGAATATTCGAATTAAATATATTGTTTTAGTATAAATCAGATCGATAATAGTGTTCTTCCAAGATTCGTGGTATTGTTCCGCGCAATTCGGTTTATATGCGCTCCACAAGACAATCCGATAGATCCCACCAATTTGCGGTTCATTTCCCCACAGCGTGAACATCCCTGCATCAGAACTCAACGGTTATTTGGTGATATCTCGCGGGGGTGTGTCGGCGATATAGATTCGCCTCTCCCGAGAGAAGAGCATTAAAAAAATTATAGTTCTCTTTTTTCTCTCTTTAAAGTACTGTACAAAAAAAAGTATGCATATATGATCTTGATTGTAGTAGGGGCTCCAGTGACTCAAATCTACTTTAAAATAAAAAAGTCCAGCAGTTTTTGAGAAATCTTGGCGAAGAGTTTGAAAAACTAAAATGATTAAAGATTTTTTTATGATTTTTCTGTGTTAACATTAAAATAATAGTCGTACCCTCGAATTTTTTCCGAATCATAGCATGCATGCGACATCTGGTGCTACTTTTGTTAATTCTACTTACCATAGTATGGATATATGGATGCGCAATTCAAAAATATTGATGTAAGATACGCTCCGCTCGAACTAACGCTCGATTTCAATTTTCGACTAAAAAGGTGGGTCTCGTTTTTGTTCCATAACTTAAAAATAATTATATTCAAACAAACAGTTTTGGAATATATTCTACATATCCTACAGAAAATAAAAAAAAAAACGATATTTTTGGTCGGTTCTGATGAGAACCTTGTGGCGGTTCCGCCAAACGCCACGTCCCACTTACCTGAAAAAGCCCCATAACTACATCCCAATCGGCATAAATTTTCGCTAACGCAATCGCATTAGCACCTTACGTGCTTTACGCATCTAGGTTATCAAATTTATAATCCAAAAGTCCCTGTTAAAGAATTCCTACCTTTTCATGCATCTCTTCGCATACAAATTCCCTACAAGAATTCTTTCCATTATACAGGTGCATAAAACCAAAACCTATTCGGTACCTTCGGTTGCCAGCAAATCCCCCTAGACGAATTCCTGAAAACAAAATGATTTGGTTTACATACAATGTAAGCATCATAGCAGGGACCATAAACATTGCGTCGCCTATTTCTCGTCCTCACCAAGTGTATCATAAATCACCATACAAACACATTGGCTGGCGACCTACACCCAAGGGACCAAAACAAATATACGCATCTCGCGTCTCTTGGCACCAATTAAATCCTACAGCATAAGCAAATGCAAATATAGGTATGGTATACTTACCCTTGGCAGCGATGCAATAAACACCAATTCAATGTAAATAAGCTAGAATCAATTAGCACCATGTGCATGGGCATTGCGGTTATCTTTACACCTGCAATGCATAGCTTAGACAATGATCTACCCGATGTCTTTGCCTTCCCATATTTCTGCATCTGTTTCTCATGACTAACGGCATTGAACAAATAGGAACCCCATTTAGCACCCAATGAGATTCGGCTTGTTTACTGAGCCGAACTCACATCTCGTTGATGCACATCATTCCTTTTCCGGTTTTCAGATTCGTTCCCATGCCCTGGTGTATGAAAAAACCAATGTGATCTTCACTCACACATACGCACACATAACCAGGTCTTTCTTCCTTGTTTTCACCACGAGAGAAACACTTTCTCTCTCGGAAAAACTCACCCCATGAGCGAGTCGGCTCTGCACGAGCCGTTTATCGCGGAGTCTTATTACATCCGCAGACCAGCACGGTCGTGCCGCTTCCGCTCTCCGACGCGCAGCGGAGAAGCGTAGGTCGTGTCGAGAAAAAAATGCTTCACCTTGTTTAGAAATGTATAAGAAATCAATTTAATATTAATAATAACTTTAAGTGAAGTATAAAAACACTAACATATTTGATAAAAGTGTTTTTTATTAAGAGAATTATCCTTCACAATTTTAAAGAGAATAAAACGGAATAAACTAAATCGGTGTGTTTCCTTTTCCTGTCGTGGACGTTGTGCTGTGGAGTTTCGCTTGTTTTACTCTCCTGTGCTGCAGTTTCCGGGATGTTATCGTTATCCTTCCGCGTTTGATGAACAGTTCTCTTTCAGTGATTGGCGGAACAGTTTTTCGACCCTTAGTGACAGTCGGATGGGAATAGGAGTGAACCGAAAGTCCCTGTTTGGCACAATACTCCTAATACCCACAACCTCACCTTAAAAAAAGAAATCGTTGGTGTTCTGCTAGGGGGACTCTAGTGTTTGGGGCTCTTCTTTTCGCGACCAAAATTCTGAGGAGTAAATTATAAATGGATTTCTTGTATCATCGAATTTAGTCGACTATTGAGCAGGAACTGCGTTGTATTATTAAGCTTAAAGGAAAAGCATTCTGATTATGATTATGTTTTCAAGTGTTTCAAGAGCACATCCATCACTATTGGCAAGTGGTATTCGGGATAGAAAAGTAGTTTTCCAAGCTGTTGATACCTGTCTTAGAGGGAGGGCATTCTCATTCTGTTTAGATGTGTTTCAAGAACACTCCTCTCATTACCCGTACACAATGCTCAAAGTTACATATTTTCGAGTATAATAGAAGCGCCCACCCTTGGTATGGTACCAAGATCTACAAGTGACCTAGCATCAGATACCACAAAACGGTTGTTTAACGAATGTTTTTTAACGCGATCGGCCTGCTAAAAGGGAGACGTTCTGAAATTCCGCCATTTCCAAAACATGCTATATTTCAGCAATTTTTTGTCACCAGTCTAACCCTTGGACTTCATTCAAAGATACAATACAATGGATGTTAGAGATCCCATCTTCCCAACATCTGTTTGACCCTAAATCTTTTTAAACTTTATTGCGTGGAATATCAATTTTCGCGTAATTTTGACAAGACAAGACTATTTTGAAACCTAAACCCCGAGGACTCGTTTCATTGATGTTATCTCTGAATCGTACACTTTACACATCACTTGTTATGAAATGACAGACACGACAACAAACAAGTGTGCGTTTCTATATCCACAATCATATGAGTATTTCGAAATAAACTCAACTAACGCCACGCTTTATTTTTTTAGCTGACCCCTGTTGAATCGCATTCGGGTTCATGCCTATTCTTCTTCCGACTGCCTTAACCTGATGCTGCTAGATCGCTTGAGGCACGTTGATATTTTGCTTTTTCTGTTCGTGTACACTTTTCCGTCACTAATTGTAACTCAAGACATCGCTACGAGTACAAATATTGAGTAAAATCACTACAAAACCCTACCCAACGAGATAGGTGATATCACACGTGAATATTTGTGTAAATGCCTTGTTCTAATGTATTTTCTCTTTAAATACTTCTAACTAAATATAAACAAGTTGTAACGAAGTGTATCAGAGAATATAAATGTCAAGAGGTAAGCTATGAAGCTGAATTCGTGGAGCAGTGTCAACGTGCCGTAATTAGTAGTTTCGAAACAAAACAGTCCGAATTTTCAACTTTTTTTTTGTAGAAGTAAAAAATGTGTACACTTATTCTACAAAGTTCCAAATACCTTTCAAGCCAATAAAAATAATATTTTTTTTTTATAAATTCTATAGCAGTATTATCCCTCAACTCCTATGTTTTCTTGAATTCGATATAGAATAGTATTTCCGGTCTGACTTAAGTCAAATATTTCTTACACAATTCTTTTCTGAGTAATCATGCGTATCCGTTCAGAATTTTTTTATTCTTTCGCATTTCATTTTAATCCTTCCGTGTATTATTTCCTCTCTAAATCTTAGGATTCCAATCAGTTTAATCGACTTTCACTCAGTCGAGTACTCCCTTAGAAATTACTGTTGTCACTTGGGCGTTCAATCGCCGTTTTACACCACACCCAGGAGCCACATCTCTTCCTGCTTTCCCTCTGAAATGGAAAAATAATTTTAAAACTCCCTATTGAACACTTATCATTCGAATTAACAACCCCTTCACATCACCATAGTGTCTGTGCTTTCGTATTCGTATATTAAAATCCTTCTAAACGACCGCAGACGTTTTAATCCTTTTCAGGGCACGTCCATGCTAAAATTGAATCTATATTCACCTGAAAACTAATCTAATTTTCTCTTCTGCGAACGCACACACCCCATATACTTTTGACTGGACCTTCCAATGCACTAAATGCTTTCAAATTACCTTTACGAACATAACCTCACAATATTAATTGATACCCTCTACCATAGTCCTGCTATTCAACCCCTTCGTGTCCTTCGAAACGCGATATCTATCGAATGGCAGTGCACCCTTGCAACGAATATACTACAACTGTTGATTAATCCCCACTAAGCGAGAGGGTGCAACACATCACTTAACGACATAAATCCTTTGTTGCCGCTGCACAAGACTAACGCACCGCACGAGGATGTATTTGCCTTTGAAGTGACACGCGGCACACGCAAGTGAGCTACTGACGCATCCTGTACACCTTACTTGCGATTACGACCCACACCACACTGTCGCAATATTATCTAATGCCGCAAACAGGAAGTGTGTAGTCAGGTTAACGGCAGCTAGACACATTCGCCAGGTACCATACCAACAATTCCTAAGGGCAGGAGGTGGCAGTCGGGCGGATATTAAACAAGAGCGTCACTGGTTACGGTGTCGGCAGATACATCGACTGGTGTAGGCGATATTTGATTTATTACGCGCCATTCAAGTGAACAATTATTTTTTATCAATATGCAGGAGCCGCCGAGCATAATGTCAGCTGCTAGATGGCACCCCCCGTCGTAGCTAATGGGACTACGGTACACGATGGAGACAACGTCTACCACACCCACCCCTTGGATATGGTGATCACAGGTTGCTGGGTGTTGTTCCCCATCGGAGGAGGTAATTCGGTGTCGATGGTGGGTGTCCCATTAATATTCGCAGCGGTCGTGGGCAGCGGGAATTGGGCATTGAGAGGGCAATCTGGCCACTCGCTGAGAAACACTAGAGGCCGCCTGTTGACATGATTAATTTATCATCGATTTGGGTTTGGTCCATAGTGTGTGTTCCACGTTATGAAGTGGAAATGAATGATTTTCGAAACGATTTTGAAAATATTTTCAACGACCGTTTTCAGATTCCCTTCTCTCTTTCTTTATCCTTATTCTGTGGACGGGACGACTACATTAAGGACTCATGTTAAATTGCCCCATTTTCGTTTCATGAATAAATTACATTTATACAAAATTCAAAAAACCACAAAAAACACACAACAGCAAAAGATAGCAAAGTTGCAGTTAAAAACGGGGTATTCTAAGAATGAGGCAGCACGCTCGATGTACCTAAATCAATCCTATCCGCAGCAGATGTTACCTTGAGTTCACTGTAAAGCAATGGTATTACATATTCATAACAGTCGCGAATTTGCATTAGCTCAGTTAAATGGGGCTTTTGGGAGTAGTGAAAGTAACGGAGTCCAAAAGATTCGGACGCCTTTCGAGGTCCGCAGTCCTTTTCCCTGGACTGCCCTAATGGTAAAGCAATCTGAATTGAAGAAGAATTTCTTTAATATGAATATTAGATGATATTTTATTGGTGCTTCGTCAACGTCAAAGTTCAGAAATTGTGTGCGATAAGTAAATGTTCGACAGCTGCAAAAGATGAAAGGCCAGGAATATCGGTCAAAATTGAATCCGTTTCCCTTGGAGAATAGAAGTTAAACTGTCTAGCGATGAGGAGTTGATTTATTACTTGTCTAGTTGATTAATGATACTTTAACTGATTTGAAAGGTCAGATAATTTAATTTGATTAGGTTCATTTGTACCGGATTTGTAAGGTGTCCTGTGTTGGTTTGAAATGGAAACTGAAACAAAACGGTGAAGGAAAATGATGGGCGGAAAACAGTTTGCAGATTGTTTCTCAATCCACGGGATAAAGTAGTGAAGAGAACGCAAATTTTTCACTTACACTTTGATTAATGATTGTTTCATTTGTGAGGTTATTCTTTAACTTTTATTTATTTATTTATTTTGCAAGCTCATGCTTTTGGTAAGCCCCTTCCCTCTGAATAGAATTGCCTGTTTTTTACTTGTCAGACTATGATAAAGATGTAGGTGGTGACAAAAATAAAATAGATATCCTGTTCATGATAATCAAGTTTATGTCGACGTTTTTTTAATACAGCATTTAGCTTCAGTGCACTTTTTTATAAATTGGACGTTTACCTGCCTCGACTAATTTTTAAAATTCCTTGTCCATGTTAAAAATGTTTAATGCGACGCTATTTTATATTTCTACGATTAGTTATTAGAAGTTAAATCGTATAATTTATTGGAAATGAAGTGATTACTTTTTATTGGCCTGTAGGAAACCAGAAGCTAATGACACTGGCTGACTCGGCTGCGCCATCCTTACACGCTTCGCCCTCTGGTCCGATCTCCTCAGGGTCGCATCACTTTGCCCCCCCATATCCGTCGCAATCTTTCCACCGGTGTCTTTCCCGTTGGTCTCTCGTTAAGAATTCTACGTACGATTTTGTCGTTGCCCATTTGCGCTGTATGCTCAGCCCATTTTAATCTCGGCGATCTGATTATTGTCAATATTATAGGTTTGGTACAGCACTTCCAATTCATTATTGTGGAGTTTACTCTCTTGTCTTGCCTTTCATCATATTTACCGCCAAAGGCACTGCTTCAAATTTGATTCTTGAAAACGTAGAATCAAGACAACAAATCGACGAAAAAGCGGCGTAGATGTGATAAGCCGGCACTACAATAAGGGACAAAATCATTAAGAAAACACGAACTTGGCAAAAGGCTCTTGAAGAACCCTTTATATTCACCCTTATTATTTTTATTATTATTATTATTGTTTATTGGCCTGTAGGAACCCGGAAGTTCATGACCTCACCGACTTAACTCCTCCATTGCTCCCTGTTATATTCACCCTTACACTCTTATAATGTTCACTCTTATAATGTTCACTCTTATAATGTTCACTTATATAATGTTCACTCTTATAATGTTCACTCGTTTAATGTTCAGTCTTATAATGTTCACTCTTATACTATTCACCTCTGTACTATTCACCCGTATATCATTCTCTCTTAAACTATTCACTATTGTGCTATCTACTCCTAGCAATATAGTACAACACAAGTCATCATCATCATTATTGGCACTACAACCGGTATCCGGTCTTGGTCTTATTTAACAAGTCACTCCGCCGGTCCCGATTTCGAGCCGATGTCATTCACTCCGGGACTCCCAGGCTCTCGGCGTCCTGGTCTACGCCATACCTCCATCGCAGACAAGATCTTTGCGCTGTCTCCTTCCATACATCCTGCCACAAAGGTCTTTCCAGGCAGGCTCCTCTTCGCTCATTCGAGCTAGGTGTCCCGCCCACCGGAGTCTACCGAGCTTGATTTTTCTTACAACATTAGCTTCAAGGTAGATTGCGTACAACTCATGGTTGTAGCGTCTCCGGAATCGTCCTCCCTCACATACGGGGCCAACAATTCTCCTTAAGACCTTCTTCTCGAACGCGGCTAAGAGTCCAGAGTGCATTTTATTGAGCCCCCAGGTCTCGAATTAATACATGAGTAGTGGTAAGACCATGGTCTTGTACAGTAGTAGCTTGGATGTTCTGTATAAATTTCGGGATTTAAAGAACCTTGATAGACCATAGTAGGCTTTGTTGGATTTGATCAGCCGTACGCGTAGTTCTTCTTCCATATTGTTATCGGCTGATACGATTGACCCAAGGTAGTTAAAGGATAGCACTACTTCAAATTCGTGCTCCGCTACTCTGATCGTTTGACCAACGTTAGGTCTTCTCTTCGCAGAAGTTGCCACCATGTACTTAGTTTTTCCCCACATTAATGAGCAGTCCCAGTTTTTGTGCCGCCTGCTCGATCTGGGTGAAGGATTTCTGTACAGCCGAATCGGATCTACCCATGATGTCGATGTCATCTGCGTAGGCATATATCTGCCTGGACTTGGTGACAATACTCCCTCTTGTTGTAACGTCAGAGTGACGGATTGTTTTCCCCAGCGCCAGGTTGAAGAGGAGGCAGGCCAGACCGTCCCCTTGTCGGAGTCCATTAAAGATGTTTATTGGTTTGGACATCAATCCCGCTATTTTTACTTGACTAGTTACGTTGGTCATGGTCAACATAGAAAGTCGTATCAATTTGTTTGGAATGCCGAACCCTCTCATGGCATTATATAGTTCTACCCTGGCTATGCTGTCGTAGGCGGTCTTAAAGTCTATAAATAAGTGATATAATGGAATCTTAAATTCCTGACATTTTTCCATCGCCTGTCTAAGGGTGAATATCTGATCAATCGCTGATTTGCCTGGGATGAAGCCACACTGATATTGACCAATGATGGCTTTAGCGTATGGGGCTATCCTAATTGTAGGATAGTGGAGAGTATCTTATAAACTGTACTCAGTAATGTTATACCCTTATAGTTGCTGCACAATGTGATATCTCCTTTCTTATGTATGGGGCAATACGTGCACCACGATCTCATGAATTGCGTGATGTAACGCTGTCCCTCCTTGTTTGATCAGCTCAGCTGGTATGCCATCAGCTGCAGGGGCTTTATTTGATTTGAACTGTCTAATGGCTTTTAATGTTTCCTCAATGCTTGGTGGCGGCAGCATTTGGTCTTGGTCTTGCATTGGTGGAGCCTCCAATTCTTCTTTGAGCTGACCATTTAGCAATTCATTGAAGTGCGCTTCTCATGGCTTCTGAATACCTTCAGGTTTGGTGATCAGATTGTGATCTTTATACGTGCAGTAAGTGCAGCGTGGTATGTATCGCTTCATACTGCAGATTATTTGGTAGAACTTCCGTGCCTGGTGCGGACCTCGCTCTCTACTTTCTTTATTTTACAGACAAGGTTTTTTCCCAGGCACTTTTCTTTTCTCTGTGAAGCCTTTTTTCAGATCTTCTGAGCTCTTTGTATTTCTCCTCGCGCACCCGCGTCTTATGAGACTGCGGTATTGCCCGGTATGCAGCATTCTTACGTTCAGTCGCTAGTTTGCACTCATCATCAAACCAGTCGCTCCGATCTCTACGACTACTGCCTAAGACGGAGTTGGCAATACTAATGACAGTATTCTTAAGGCGTGTCCATTCCTCTTCTACGTCCGGCATTCTGGTCCCAAGACTTACTCTCCATCCGTCGAGCTCTTTGGGGCGAGTCCTAGCGCGTGACCAAAAGCGTGTTGATTCGAACCTGATCCGCGGATACAGTACGTCTCCGTACGGCAATTCGCGCTCGGAAAACGATACCAACAAGATAGTGATACGAGTTGACGTTGGCACCGTCATCAGGCTCGAAGAGTGGCGGCGATCTATCAACACATGGTCAATTTGGTTGCGAGTGGCTCCATCAGGTGATACCCAGGTGGCTTTGTGGATATCTTTACGCGGAAACCTGGTACTCGCAACGACCAAATTTCTCGATGCTGGCAGTTCGATGACTCGCAGTCCATTGTCATTAGTGTTCTCATTCAAACTATGGGAACCTGTGTAGTGCCTGAAAACCGGCTCCCGACCTATTTTTGCATTCAATTCACCAAGAACGATTTTCACATGTGAACGTGTATGAGGCTTATGTTCTTAAACTTGCCTTTTACGCGAAGAGTGCATAGCCTTTCGTTTATTGGATTAAAGCAGATAGTTGCAGACTTCAGTTTTTGGCTGACTAGAAAGCTTACCCCGAGCACATGGTGTTTTGCGTGATAGCTGTAATAAATGTCATATTCGTTTCTTTGAATAACACAACGCCCCGCCCATCTTATTTCTTGTAATGTTGTTATGTCAGCCTTAGATATATTCGGACAGGGCATCGACTAGGTGCTGTGCAGCTCGAGCTCTGTATAGTGAACGGACAATCCATGAGAAAATTCTAAAATCACCATTTTCGTTTCCGTGGTTGTCGTCTTGTATCCGGTCCATGTCAGTGGTGTGTTAAATCTTCCACGTGTATTGTGTGTATATCTGTTAGAAACGCCACAGACTCTCGACTCGATTACCGTCTTTGTCGACAGTTTAGCATGGACTTCTCTCAATTTCGACCATGTAGGCTGAGGGTTGATTTTTCAGTTTTTTTAATTCCTAAAATATCTTTTAAGACATCTATCGGATATGCGTTCGTCATTTACCGCAGCGTTTTGGTGAATTTTTACCTGCTTGATCGCCGGTGTCCATTCGTCGTCGACAATACCAAAGTTGTTTTTGTACACCTCACTAATATCGTTTCCATTTTACGAATAACACTATCTGTTATCATTATGTGCGCGCGTCAGTGTAAAAAAAAATCCGGGGTGTTCCTGTTCCAGAGATTGAAGCATTCTCTCCAAGTATTTGCCCGCGACGGCTAGTAATAAGAGAGTCTAAATCAGTTGACACTTATAGTCAATTTCAGGTGGATAGACAAATACTGAAAATTGATCTACAGTCGAACGGAGCAACACTCTAATTGTTTATGTGATTGTAATTTTGGTGTATCCACCATGAACGTATCTCGGCATCAATTTTCCCCACGCTGCTCCTCTTCTTTTCCGCATGTTGGACATTGCCGTTTAAGGTATCTAAAAATCTCTTTTGTAGAAACGTAAGAACAGAAGAAAAAACTTTCCAGTAACTCTCATCCAAAGGATCCCATTTACTCGTCCTCTCGAATTGCTCGCGTTTCCGGACCAAAGCACAATCTTAAAAGACAACTTTCCAAATAATCAATTCCCTACAACAAAACCCTCATTGAATCCACTTCGGTGGATCAGCTTGTCATTCTTTACTAATCCTTAGTGTTAATAAAATTTGAATTGAAATTCATTGAAACGTACGCTGAAAGCAGCAAATCATAGGAAAGGCAGCGTTTTGACAAACAAATCTGATCTAATCCCAAGAAAATCTCCACACAATTCCGACTTTAGAATATAATCGCGCGCGTTGTTATACAAATTCCCCATCTGTGAACTTTACAAGAAGCTAAACAAAACAGCTCACTGATCTGGATTTATACAATGAAGAAGTGGGAAACAAAAACCAATCAAATATCGTCCTATTTTTAGATAAACTTTTCCTGTGGCAATACATTTCGAAACAATCATCGAAATACTAAAAGTTGTCCAAATAAACACTTCGTCGCATTCTTTATCTGGAGTCCCATTCCACTCCCGCCTACCCCCCCCCCCGTTCTTGGTCCATTTTATTATTGAACTGCATAAAAAGCAAATCGCCAGCTTCCTACGGTCGCCCTCGAAAATTTTCCACTCCCATACAACAGATACACATTACACCGCACTGCGAGCACACACTAAATATTTTCTAAATTAAAGAACTCTTCTCGGTGTTGGCGGGAAGCTCAATTCGGAAAATCGATTCAGCAATTAACCGCATTTTTAATTGGTGTGGCATTTCAGAGTGCCATGAAAACGTCCATTTTCGAGAGCACTCGTCGGAAGGCGTTCTGCATCGTGCCGAAATCCATCGACGGCATTCTGGAATAACTATGTAGCGTGGAAAAAACATTCCAACAGGAAAGGAGACAATTCATATGCAGATTTATCCGATGATCCGTTGCGTTGGAGATGAGATTGGGAACCCGAAGCCGATACGCGGGTCTTTTTAACATGGCGCATCCATCAATTCGAGAACTCAGAACCGATGGTCGTCTATGCCGCATTTTATGGTCACCAAATAAATATCCGGCTACGGTTCAGTATCTAAAGAGATTGAAATGAAAGACATTGTTGCATGTGGGTGGCCAAGAGCATTCACGTCATGACATTTGATGGAGAATTATTCAATATTCTCGGAGCTTTGCTTGGGTCTGTGGGTGGTACGACGGACAAAGTAAACAATTGGAGAATTTAATGGGATTATGAAAATATAAGAGAAAATCTTAATGTGTATGCTGAACAGATTTTCATTGGAAAAATCGTATGGGAGGCACATCTTAGTCTCACCGAAAAGAACTTGAGTCCCAGCAAGGTGCGGGATCAATTCTAGTGAGCAACAGCAAGTTTTATTTTTGTAATTCTACTGCCGACAAACTTTTAGTAACGCTTTTTATTTTTTATTATTCATTAACTACTTATTCCGGTTAGTAGATTCATATAAATGCAGAAGATTATTATATTTATCATGTATCGAAAAATTGCTATAATATAGTACATTTTTAAAAGTAATTTCAGCTGAGCATCTGCGATGCCAAATGCAGATGGAAATGAATCTAAATCAATAGCAAATTCATTTATAATTAGTTTTAAATGGTTTATAGATTTATTAGTAACTAGTTTGAAATTAATTTTTAATACTATTTAAATTACATTTAATTATTTTAACTTATATTTAATATAATATATATTTTAAATTAATTATTTTTTAAGGAAGATTTTTTAAACACATTGACTTGCTTACGTTCTCTTATTAATTCTGCTTTAATTTAGTCCTTTACTAACCGTATTTTATAACTCGCCCGCTAAAAGGAAGTTCTGTGATCCTGCTCAATGCTGAAGACAAAAATAGAAGCCGATAGACAAAGATAATTTGGACATTTGTTTTGATTTTTGTACACAAAACTTGCATACAAAAGTGTTTTTAAGTGACTCTTAAATGCCAAAGGTCACTGAGTATTACAGAATCGAGAGAAGGTAAGGAAACGAGACATTGATGTTTATTTGTCTTCGATGGCTGGCGATAATAGCGACAAAGAAACATGTGTACAGGCAGAATATTACATTCATGTAGTTACATTTGGAAATCCTCTTTTGTCACCCCCATACAGAAGAAGGGGCCTAAAAAGGACATTTGTAACTACCGTCCCATCGCCAAACTGTCACATATTCCAAAACTTTTCGAAGGCATTCTTTACAACGCGTTATGTTTCCATCATCTCACCCAACCACCACGGTTTCCTTATGAGTAACTCGACCACCACCAATCTAGTCGAATTCTCATCCCACGCTCTCTGTACCTTAGAGAACGGCAACGAAGTCGATGTAATCACAACCGATTTCGGCAAGGCCTTCGACCAAATTCCACACAACCTCATCCTCTTTAAGCTAATCCACCCTTGGCTTCGAACCCTTACTGATGAAGTCGATTTCTTCCTATCTTAACGATCGAACCTACCGTGTCGGATTTAGATCCACCCTTCCAATCCTTTTCTTCTCACTTCAGGGGTTCCCCTTGGACCCCTCCCATTCATTCTTACTATTAATGACATAGACTCCAGTATCAAGCACTCCTCCATCTCTCTATACGCGGATGACACTAAACTCTTCAAGACGATCCGCTCTTCTATCGACTCCTCACTTCTCCAAATGGATATCGACAGCTTTTCCACTTGGTGCCAAAATAACTGCCTCGAATTAAATATTGCCAAATGTCAGTCAATCACATTCTCCCGTAAACGACCCCCTTTCCCGCTACGTTCCTGTATTACTCCACCAACAGATAACACCCGTACAAACGATTCGTGACCTTGCCATTTGATTTGATAGAGAGCTTAACTACATCCCACATATTGATGACATCATTCTCAAGGCCAACTCTGTCCTTGGTTTTGCGAAACGCAGGTCGAAAGAATTCTCTAATCCCTCTCTATATAGCCTTTGTACGCCCCCTTCTTGAATATGCTAGTCAGGTTTGTACTCCTCACTCATCATCATCATCATCGGCACTACAACCGGGATCCGGTCTTGGCCTTATTTAGCAAGTCTCTCCACCGGTATCCGGTCCTTATCCGAGACTTGTTAAATTGTCCGTAATAATTTGTTTTTCCGGGCAAGGTTATTAGCCTTGCACCAACCTTTCTCAGGATGTCGCTGCATGCATTGGTTCACTACTTGGCGGGTGCCAAAGTAGCTACCCAGGGGTGTCACATGGAGACTGTATATCACCTTGGATTGAAGAATCGTCCTGGCCTTCGCCGGGTTGAAAGCACAGACTTTACCCTGTATGTTCGCTCCCACCCCCCTTGGTCTCCGCACTACTCGTCCGAAGTTCGCAGGGTCGAAAGCGTGCAACGTAGTTTTTTGTGTTTTGCCCTCCGAGGATTGAATTGGGAAAATCCACTGATTCTACCCCCATAAACGAGCCGTCTTCACCTTAACCTTAACACACTTGAAGAGCGAAGAATTCATGCCGGCATTCTTTTCATCCACCGTCTACTCTCAGGTTCAATCAACTGACCAAGCCAGCTCTCGTCCATCACATTTTCCATAATCCCCGAAACCTGCGAAACCCTCGTCTTTTCTATTTGCCCGCCCATCGCGCGTTACATTACGGCTCTAATAAACCCATTTCGCGAATGCAGGGGTGGCCAAACTCTCAACCCACCTTCTTTGACTTCAATCTCACCTCTCCCTCTCTGGAACGTCGTATCCTCTCTTACCCCTCCTGACTCCACCCCGCTCACCACCTACACTCTCCTGTACTCATACTCACACCCTAGCATCCAGCTTATTCTCGCCCTCCCCTATCCTACCACTTAGTCTGTTATTCTATCCATTTTTGTTTAGTTCCCCATTCCAGTTTTTAAATTACTTTAAAGTTAGTCCGCCACCACCAACCCGCATGCGCTAATTTTTAAGGTAGTTCGTAAGTCTATTTATAAGTTTATATGTTTTACGACTTCTACTAAGCAAATTAAACTGAGGGTTCTGCTCTCTATTCATTCATTCATTCGACTAAAAACCAATTTTCTGAGTTTATCCGCTTTAAAAATGAATTTATAACGTGAATAGAAATGCACTCTCCGATTGATGGATATATCGGAAACATGTTTGGAAAGGTGGAATATCTTCACCAAATTTAGTTGAAAACCGACCATGATAATACCGATGACTTCCACCTAGGAACACAATAAAATTCATTGCCCGTTTTTCCATTGAATTGAGCACTGAGAAGAGACTGTTTTAGTACCTCCCGATTAAATATAGGAATTGTTTACAACAAATATACGGTTTGTAAATTGTGTCCAGTTTGAATGGGTTAAGGTATTACTTATGTTACATCTCTTAAGAAACCCCAAACACTTGGCCGCATCTTTCTCGATTTCAAGTATGCGGTCGCTCCACTCAAAAGCAGCAGTTGGTTGACAGTGTATGCGGACTACCGTTCCCAAAAAAGAAGAACAAATTTTTGAATATTGCAAATCACCTGTTTTGTATAAAAACACTGAATGCCTTCCAGTTTTCTTATATATTATTATAGTCGATAATATTTGTCAATTGTATTGTAAAATTTAATGTACAAACCATATAAGAAATAAAACTGCTACTACTATTTCACACTACTACTATTGCGCAGTCGTATCAATGGTATACCAGGTGTATTTTTACTAATTTTTTTTTACTATTTATTGGCCTGTAGGGACCTCATCGACTCGACTCCGACATTGTTCCCTGTCCCGTGCGCTCTCCTTCCACGTTCGACCATCCGATCCGATCTCCTCGAGGTCCAACATAAAATTGTCCTCCCATCTCCGTCGCGGCCGCCCTGTCGGTCTCTTTCCCGTTGTCTTACCGTCATGAATTCTATGCACGGTCCTATCGTGGTGGTTTCCTATTCTAACTCGCCCTTTGTTTTCGTTTATGCCAATTTGAATGAAGGTGGCATATTGTTTTCGGGATTCCCATTTCAACTACAATATGGTAGAGTCTTTGCCCCATGACTGAGTCGTAGGCTTTTTTGAAGTCAACGAACAGTTGGTGAACCGTCTCTCCATATTCCCACTTCTTATCCAGCAGTTGTCTTATTGTGAACATTTGCTCGTTTGTTGACCGATTCCTACGGAATCCGCATTGGTAGTCTCCCAGTATTTCTTCTACGTACGGTGTGATTCTCGCCAGTATGACATTTGTTAATATTTTGTATGTGGTTGGGAGCAATGATATTCCTCTGTAGTTTTTGCAGTCAGATCGGTCACCTTTTTTGAAAATGGGGACGACTATTGAGGTTTTCCATTCATTTGGAGTGACTTCCTTACCCCATTTTGTTTTGATGAGATGGTGCGAGCGGTTGCCTCTCCTACATGCTTCACAAGCTCTGCCGGTATGCAGTCGAGTCCGGGAGCCTTGTTGTTTTTCAATCGATTTATTGCGTCTACAACTTCGTTGAAAGAGGGCTCTGAGGTCTGAGGCTCGACTGTATGTACGCCTGGTGCGTTTACTAGTTGTTGATGGGTGCGCACATTGAGCAGGTTTTCAAAGTACTGCTTCCATCTTGTCACGATATTGTTTGTTTCTGTGACCAGACAGCCATTTGCGTCTCGAATTATTTTGGCTCTCCCTCGGTAGCCATTTCTAATTGAATTAAGCCGGCATACATATCTCTGATGTTCTTTGCTCTGGCATTTTCTAGGGTTTTTTCGATCCGAGCCTTATCCCATTCGGATTTGAAAAGTTTTATTGTTTCTTTCCGAATTCTCGCGTATCTTTCTGCGTTGACTTCATCATATCTTTGTAAGTGGATCACTCTGAGGCATTTACGTTCCAAGGTTTGGACGTAATTGTTTTCTTAAATCCTAATACCTTTTGGGCTGTTTGTTTGATTGTGTCTCTGATCGATGTCTATGGCGGTTCTGCCAAACCCCACGGTACACTTACCTAAAAACCCCCATAACCTTATCCCAAGTCGCATAAGTTTTTGCTAATGCAATCGCATTAAGCTCCTGAAAATGCTTCACGCATTAATTAGATCAAAGCTATAATCGTAAAGTCCCTGTAAGGAAAACTTACCTTTTCATGCATCTCTTCGCATACAATTTTCCGTAAGCTTTCTCTCTTTGCTTATCTGGAATTCCAAACCAATTCGGCACCTTCGGTACCAGACAAATTCCTGTAAACAAAATGATTCAGTTTGCATACAATGTAACCGCCATGACAGGGACCATAAATATTGTGCCGTCTATTTTCCAACATCGCCATGTGTACGATAAATTTCTTTACGTACACATTGGCCGACGACCTTTTTCTCCCAACAATAAAATTCTCTAACTCGCACCATGTGCAAACAGAAGAACGCTGTTCCTACATAGGTTTCCTGCGATACCATAAACAATTCATATCGTTTGTGGTATCCGAAAAACCTTTTTTTCATTTAATGAGCGGCTGCTATTTATTTAGCTTACCCTCATTACCGAACGATGCATAAGCAAACCCATTAGCACCCGACGAGTTCGGTTTTATTTGCTTTACCGAAATCGTATCCTATGAATGCATTTTGTGCCCTTTCTTTGTTCTAGGTTCGTTCTCATCCATGAAAGAACCATACACACATACCACCATGATCACGATAGCGAGTGACCTCTGCACGAGCAAGATATCGCTGAGTCGTTTTACATCAGCAGACCAGAACGATCACGCAATCTCCCGCTCTCCGCGCGCGGCGGAGAAGCGCGGGTATACGGAGTCATTGGCGTAGGGAGTTTTATTCGCCATCCATAAAGTCGAGCGGTGTTTTGTTGATTTATTTTTATTTGAACCAAACGGCTACGGAAAAAATTACATAAAACTCATAAATCCAACGATGTGAACTTACATTTAATTCGTCATTTCCAGTCCGGTGTTCGATCATGAAGTGTAATAAAATAAAAATTAATTGAGAAAAAGGTGGTCTTTATTTAGATAATAAAAGTGGTTTAATAAAGAATAAAACTAAATCAGTGCGTTTAATTTACTGCAGTTTTGAGTGTGTTTCCTTTGACTTGCTCAGTGTGTTGCGAAGTTTTCGTTCGATGGTTTTAGTGGCGGATGTGAACAAACGTGGCGGCGTTTCGTTCTTTGGTTCGTGGATAATTGCGGCGGAACTTTCTTATAGTGATGATGGAGATAGAAGGGAATCAGCCCCGTACGGCGGCGCACCATACTTTTTCCCCACATGCCCATTTAGTGTCCAGACAATTGGCTTCCTCTTCCTCACTGCTCCAATTCTCTGGGATGCTAAATCTATTTGTTAGTTCGTCTTGATATTCAGACCTTTTATGCAGGTCTTTTAGTTTTTCAATGTCCAACTTTTTGCTCGTCTCCCGTGACTTCCCATGTGGGTTTGCTGCGACCCCACTGGGGATAAAAAATGGATCCACTACGATAACCCAAAGAAGAGAAAATCATGGCGACCACCTGGCTATGCTTCAACATCGATAGCAAAACCGAATATTCATGGGAGAAACCTTATTGCGTATTTGGTGGAATCAGAAACTGAAGCCAAGTGAAACCAATCACTGGGGTTCTCTACCGAACACAATTAATGAGATTGAGCCGAGCACTCAAGGAAAAACGCGCCCATTACTACTCCATCATTATCATCATCGGCACTACAGCCGGGAACCGGTCTTGGCCTTATTTAGCAAATTGTGTGGCTTGTTAATTTTTCCATAATGATTTGTTTTTCCGGGCAAGGTCATTAGTCTTGCGCCAGAGACTCCCCGACTGGGAATCGAACCCCGGTCTCCCGCGTGACAGGCGGGTATACTAACAACTATACTATCGAGGAGCCTATTACTACTCCATACATGACAAAATTATTCTTCTCCATGATAATGCTCTTCCGCATGTTGTGGTGCCGGTGAAAAACTATTTGGAAGCACTTCATTGAGAAGTCCTATCCCACCCGCCGTATCCACCAGACCTTGCCCCTTCTGATTATCACTTATTTCGATCCAGGGCACATGCTCTGTCCGAGCAGCACTCTACAACATATGAGAATATCAAAAAATGAGTCGATTCATGGATATCCTCAAAAGATGAGGAGTTCTTCCGGTGTCTAGTAATGGACAATACTTTGAATAAAACCTAATGTACGGTTCTTTCACAATAAATTCCTAATTTTTGATAGAAAACGGCGGAAACTTATTTGTACACCTAAGAATATAAGCATTTGTGACTAGCCAATAAGTACGTATTCTAAAAAGTAAGTATGTATTCTACATCGACAAGTCCTTCCCTTATCCTCTGCTCCTTCTTTAGACCGCACTATACTGCGACATCTGAAATTCTCCCAATTTCCTTTTCTGTGCTGTTTTTACGTAAAAATGTATTTGCTGTGGTATTCAAATACTGTGTCATCTATTAGCATCTTCGCAGACTCTGGGAGTGATTTTCTTCAATTGTGGCTTTGATTTGAACATCAGCAAGTTCAGTAAATCACTTTTCACGGAAAATATCTACAATATGAATTTTTTTAATCAGTTCTGATTCAATTCTGTTACGCACCTGCAGCAAAAACTTTACAAATATTTTAATGGAAATAAAAATGTAAACAAAATATTCATTTGACCATGGACCGAAGATATTTGTATGATGTGGAACCAATAGCCTCAAGCAAAAGTGAGCAAAATTTACTCCTAAAGTAATCTAAACGTGATTTATTAAATGTCGAGAGGAAGATATCATAACACCAACAGAAGTCCTTTACAACAATTACGGCGTTCTCTATGTATGACAACCAATTTATGTTCGCAGGAACCGTATACCTTTTTAGGTTCATTTTGAAATATTAAACGCTTGCAGGGCTTGGTAGTACCCCACGCCGGGGAGGACAATATATCAGCTTACGGGAGAAAAAACAAAAGGCCCTTATATAAAATATGATACTACAAATGTCAGAGGTGGACGTAAATGGCCATTTTCAATGGAAAAAAAAGGGAGGCAGCGACAGAGATGAGTTTGGATGGAAATCCCTTAAGGGGTATTCTCAACTTTTACTCAAATCTTTAATGGTATTACATTTCATTTCTTATCTCAGATTGCTTTTATCCTTTAGCGTTCAATTAGGGTTTCGCTATATAAACGGTAGAAGTATCATTTTACATGTTGAGTAACTAGCGTTCCTCATTACGATAAAGAGTTTCAATTGGCTTGCGATTGTAAGCGCGATCGGGAGCTAATTTTTACACACTCAGATTGTTTGGGGTGATATTGTCAGTTTATTTGGCGAAGCTGCATTCAATGCGTTATTTGTTTACGTGGAAGTTATTCTATCTAGCATTGCAGTACACTGTTAACGTACTGAGGCTATTTCCGTAGCTACTTCATTCTTCATCATCTAAACTCACTCGAATACTGTTTCAACGTTTGCTTTTATGCTTACGTTTGCTTACTTGCTCGAGAGCATGGAGACATGAGCGGTCCACCGAATTGATAATGATAATATCAACGAGTATCATCCTCACCAATCCCACACATGGTGCAAATATTACAATGTCACACGAGTCATCCAAGGACCCACATCATTATCATGTGTTTGCGGCGTCATAAACATCGGCCTTATAGCCAACTATAGATCACAGATACCGATGATCACGAGTACAAAAAAGCACTCGTCTTCATCTTGACCCACAGATACTAACGATCATGAGTCGCCAGTGAAGGATTCGTAGAAAGGAACGTACAATCAAGACCGCACCGGATGATTTATGGCTGTAATTTGTGATTGTAAAGTTAGGTTAATAACTTAGGATACGAATTTTTGTATAGTCCTCAAAGATGAAATAAACTTTATTTGAACAGTTATTTTCTTTTTATTTTCATCTTGGTTCTGACTTTTAGTGATTTTAACCTTCATAGCGTCGGTTCAAATCGCATCCTCTTCACTGTTGTCGCATAACGCCACAAATGTGCGATGATTTGATCCTACGAGCTCGTGTCGATATCGAGGATTAATGCATGGTGGCGTTCTAGGGTGACATCATGCAGTGTCTTTGTTTAGCTGGTATTGTCGCTGTTTGGGGTTAGCATCCTGTCGAACAGGCCGTTGCGCTTGTAGGGATGCCTGTTCGTCAATATGTTCCATGACTGGTTTGTAGTTGGCCCATGTAAATGGCAGGTGCCGATACAATCGTTCCGCTTCTAGAATGAGATTAGCTGTTACATATCATAATAACATAGCCATAACATAAACATAACATAGCCATAACATAAACATAACATAAGCAAACATGGCATGAACATAATGTAATTATATTTGAAGTGCCTAATTACCTATTAACAGACCTATTAACAGGTAGACATTTTGTAATTACCTGAGGTACATTATATCATTATTGTTATGTTAGATTTTAAGTAAAAAGATAAAGATAAATGAGTCTTAAGATAGATTCCGTGAACAAGGGTCTTCTACGTAAATTGTAGTCAAGATAGATCTCCCACGTAAATTATAAACTAAATAAACAACATCTCGCGGAAGATCACAGGATGAATAAAGAAAAATAAAGAAACAAGTGTTTTTTTTGTTTTCATTTTGACTATTAGCCTTAAGATAGTGCATCTTCCATCTGTTCGATACTCTTCTATTGTGAAGTAGTCCCGCGAATAGCTTGTCGAACTGCGCCTATTTTATGTAGTCTCCGTGAAATTCCGTGGGAGACATTTCAGGGAGCTTAAGCCCCGTACTGGTGTTGGTCATTCTTGAGCTTTCTTGTACATGTCTTGAGATCAGCTCCTTGATTAGGTATCCATATTTCTCTTCCTTTAGATTGTAGTACTTCACAACATTGTAACCTTCATAACCAGTTGGATTATATCGGGTGGGCCATATATTTTTGCAAATGGCAACACTTGATTTCTTAAAAACCGTTACAGGGATGGGCGCCCGAGTAGCGGGGAATTGTGCGTCGCTTCATGCAATTTTAGTCACGCTGGAGCGCTTCACGGGACAACAGCGTGCTTTTTGTGTAAAACAATTTTACAAAAACAACGATTTCCACGTTACTGTACGACGCCTATTTAGAATTAAATACGGATTACGCCGTGTAAGTGAGTGTCTAAGTGTTAATTTAATGACAGCTTGGGTCAAGAAGTTCGAGCAAACGGGATCGACAACGAATATTAAACAAACAGGGCGGCCACGTTCAAGAAGAAGCGATGAGAACATTCGGGAGGTTGAAATTTCCGTCCTCGTAGCGAGTTTTCCAAACTTTAACATATAAGAGCCGTTAAATCAATTTTGAATTAATGTAACACTTTATTAGTCCGTTAATAACAACCGTTACTTTTACCTTACACTTCACGATTTCTTGACTTATCGCTTCCGTACTTATCGCGTCTTTGATTTCTTACTTCTTACTCTCTGATCTGCGTGTGGCGCATTTATACCGTTTGCTCATTCTGATTCGGTGTTTCGTTTCCGCCCGTTCCATAGCCTCGAATTTTCTGCTGCTCATAGTCTCCAGTTTTCCAGTACTTTCTCGAATATTCTAGTACTTTGTTTTGGACTTTCTAGAATATTCTAGTACTGATTGTCATATGCGTCACACTAGCCCCCGCCTAAATTAGTTCGTCCCGAACTAAGTTCACTGGTCTTCTGGGTTAACAAAAGTCGCTAGTCGGTCACGATGTACCACTTTCATTTTGGCGTTAGGTCTTCGCTGAATCCTATAGACAACGTCGTTAATTCTTGTGAGAATCTTATACGGTTCTCCCCAATGTTGCTGTAACTTCGGAGACCTTCCTTTTTGCCGATGAGGGTTATAAAGCCACACCTTATCGCCTGCATTAAATCCGGATGCGTTGGCTCGAACGTCGTACCTTGTTTTCATCCTGTCACTTGATACCTTGATTTGCTTTCGAACAAAATGATGAATCTCATCGAGGCGATTTCTCCATTCGGCTACGTAGTCTTTGGTCTTACCTATGGCGTCTGGAGGTATCCCGAATCGCAGATCGGCTGGTAATCGTATCTCTCGTCCAAATATAATTCTTGCTGGAGAATGGCCTGTCGTATCGTGATTAGCCGATCTATAACTCAGGAGAAAGGTTTGTACATATTTGTCCCAATCTCGTTGGTGATCACTAACGACCTTCGATAAGTGCTCTTTCATTGTTCCGTTGAACCTTTCGATCATTCCGTCTGACTGCGGATGTAAGGGTGTGGTCCTGGTTTTCCTTACGCCTAGTGCCGCAGAGATGCCTTGAAATATCTGTGATTCGAAGTTTCGGCCTTGATCGGAATGAAGCTCACAGGGAACTCCATATCTGCTGATCCAATTATTGATAAGCTGCTCAATGGCGGTTGTTGCTTCTTGGTATGGAATTGGAAGGACTTCCACCCACTTGCTGAAGTAATCCACGATGACCAACATGTATTTGTTGTTGTCGTTGGTTTTTGGGAACGGTCCTGAGATATCAATCGCAATTCGTTCGAAAGGGGCACCCACGTTGTACTGCTTCATAGCGCTCCTTGGTTTTGCTGTTGGTCCTTTGGTCGCAATGCAAGTTGTGCACTTCCTACACGAAGACGCGTATAGCATCACTAGTCACCAATCTAGTACTTCTACTCGTACATTTCGGAGGACGTACGCCTCTTGTTTTAAAGGATCAATTTCTACTTCCGAATCCTGAAGGCGACGCTTCAAAATTTCAGCTTGCTTCTCTGCTAGATCAGTTGATAAGCGATTGTTCTACTCAATGACCTTTTCTCGGCCGGTCTTAAGAGCAATTATCTGTTGATGCAAGGATTTATATTCGGCCGTGGTGCTGTCCAAGTTTGAATCACGCTGAAGGCTTCTCTTGTGATTAGCGCATGGACAACAACTCTCAATTGATGTTTCATTCATTCGTCGACGTTTCCTACAGTCAACAGAGATGTGGCCGACTTCGCCGCATGTCCAACACTTCATATCAGGTCTTGGGGTTCTCCGTTGTACATGCCCGATTCTTTGGCAGGAACATTCCTGGACAGACATTTCTCGGACTCTATATGTACTCCTGGTAGCCAGTTTAGCAGATTCATATGCCAATGCGAACGCCAGTATTTCATTAGTCGTCTTCTTTCCTGCCAAACGAACGGCTTGTTGCAAGTCCCGATCTTGGAGTGCATTTATAAATGCATCCATTGCTACCTCGTTCAGAAATTCCTTAATCATATTTGAATACGAAAAGTTTGCGAATCGCTCAATGTTTGACTGCAACTGTTGAAGATTTTCTCCAGGTTTCTGCGTTCTGCTCCGCAGTTGCATGCGGTAGACCTGCTGCATGTGGTTGTCGCCATACCTAGCTTCAAGGCCGTCTCTTACCGCTTGGAAATCTGTTTGCTTCTCTGCTGGTATGGTTTGTAGCAATTTTGCAGCCGCCCCACGGAGTGACAAGATTAGTGATGTTGAATTTTGCTCATCCGACCACTTATTATAATTGGCCGCCGCGTCAAACTGACGTATAAATACGGAGAATGGTCCCGTTCCATCGAAGGTTGGCGGTTGCATCCTTGTATCTTGGTAGTCATGTTGATTGCTAGGCGATGTCTTATTTCCCTCAACACACTCAAGTCTCTTTTCGATTCGCCTTATTTCATCGGTGACTTTCTTAAATTCAACTCCTTTTTTTACATCCTGATTTTCTACTTCGTTTCGAATTTCTTCCTTAAAGTGTTGAAAATTACATTTCACCTACTGCGTTTGGGCATCCAATTTTGCATTCAGATCTGCAGCTTGTGCGTCGAATTTTGAATTTTGGGCATCCAAATTTGTATTAACATCTGCAGCTTGCCCGTCCAATCTTGTATTAATGTCTGTAGCTTGCGCGTCCAATTTTGTCATCATCATCCTGAACATCTCCGAAATGTCCAACTGTGGCGAACTCTTCTTCGTTACATTGGCACCATCTTGACTCGCTGTTTCTCCTCCATCCGAACAGTCTGGCCCAATCGTAAAAACATATGTGTCGACATAAATACCATCTTCCTCCATTGCTGCTTGCAGACACTGTCGAAGAATTTACTTCTGTCCTCTGCTATCCAGATTCCGGTCCTCAAGTTCCTTCTTCAACTCAGGAACGCGAAGATCCTCCAAATGTCGATCTGACATCGTCACAACACACTTTCACAGACTTATTCACTTCACCAATAGTTAATCCCACTTCTGACACCAATTGTAGCGAGCTTAGGGTTCGCTGGATTAATTATTTTTAATAAATAAGAGCCGTTAAATCGGTTTTGAATTAATTTAAAACTTTATTAGTCCGTTAATAACAACCGTTACTTTTACCGTACATTTAACTATTTCTTGACTTATCGCTTCCGTACTTATCGCGTCTTTGATTGCTTACTTCATACTCTTTGATCTGCGTGTGACGTATTTATACCGTTTCCTCATTCTGATTCGGTGTTTCATTTCCGGCCGTTCCATAGCCTCGAATTTTCTACTGCTCATAGTCTCCAGTTTTCCAGTACTTACTAGAATATTGTAGTACTTTGTTTTGGACTTTCTAGAATATTCTAGTACTGATTGTCATATGCGTCACAATACATATTACTATCCCAGGCAAAAACAGCGCAAAATATTTATGAAATAGTTGATACAATGAATGTTATATACTGGTGGGATTTCTTTTCCAGCTATACCTATGATGGGTTCCGTCAGAGATCTACAACTGCCAAAATGATCACCGGAGTATAAAAATTATTTTGTTTTCCGAAGAAAACTATTTCATGAAATATAAAGGAATAAACTGTGGATATTATACAAACATTAACAAATGGAAACGAACCGGTAGCTAGTGGAAATGGATCTATAATAGATGCCCCATTTTATCATTTGCAGATTCATCCGTAACTGAATATTGGATCACTCCAAAGTACCATCTTCCAACATTCCAAAATCCCAAAAACGTAGTTTAATCTCATCATGAGAATATTGAACCGCTGAGACAGCCCAAATGACGTCACAGGTGAATTTCTCATTCCTAAGCATTAGTACGTTGACTTGTTAAGAAACAACATTCACATGTCAGTATATGTACTAAGAATAAGTCAACAATCGTGTATCCTATCTCCGTCAGTATAAAACGCTTCATATTCATTTCTTTCTTTAACCCTTATGTCAATGACCAACTTTACCGACAGTAATCATTTCGTCTCAATTTCACGATTGCTCGGCCTAGTAGACGAATTTCGGTCCCATGTCTTAGATCATCTCCATTCAAACGTTTCTGAATGATAATTACGAAATTTCAATGAAAAAAATTTTTTTTTTTACTTTCAAATTGACATTGTAAAAAATCGAAATGAGTACCCGGGTACCCGGTCATTGACATAAGGGTTAACCTCTTCCTTCTATTATCCTTGCCTGCGGCCGGCACACGTTCCAATACATTCAAAAAATTACTTGGGCACAAATACTAAAAACTAAATTCAATAAATGAAAAATGTCAGGGTCGATTCCAGTCTTTATTTAAGTGAATGCATCTCATCTGAAATTGGTATTCTGTGAGGATATGAATTCGCTTCATGAAGAAATATCCTTAATCATAGTTAATCAAATTTATGAAAATAAACAGTTGCAAATGTTCATAGTCGTAAAGTGAAAACACAAATTTCGAGTTTGTAAAAGAAAAGGCCAAAACAAATCTCTGATGTTTGGTGAAAGTTCCACTGCTGACGCATTGGTATCTCTGAAGGACTCTGCCACACCCACTGCGCCGTTCTGTTGAATTAACTTTCTGGCATATTCGGCCCAATTCCCGGTTGTTTTGCCAGGCGCGGAATCCATGGGGACTGTTAGCAGACTTTGCCCTATGATAGGAACAGACGCTTCCAACTGGCATTAATCCGGTGTGTAAAGTGTAACGTGCACTTGTGCCTTGTAAAGGAAACGAATTTACTCCCGTCTTTCAGCTTTAAAGGATCCACTAGGATGCACTTAACGTTACCTCAGTAGAATAGAGAGTTACGTAGATAATAGCGACGCCTGCCAAGCAACGGAGGGTCATTAATCTTTGCTCCTTTTATCCGCCTTTCATTTAGTGTTCGTATCTGTGGGATGCCTTTGGAGCCTGCAGGTAGAGAAGCATGTTGAAAAGGACGGAGCGAGTGAAGCAGAGAGATTTTATGTTGATTCAACAATAGTCAAAGTTAGTGGTGGCGTAAGGAAGTTTTTGAATTGATGACGTTAGTCGTCTCTGAAGGCTAATTAAACCAGTAGATGGCGTTTATTAAGTGAATGCGCCTTCATCTCATTAAGACCTGGTTGGGCCTAATGCGCAGGTGGTGATTTAAAGTCGTCCTTTGGCGTTTATCTTCATCTATAATAGAATTGAAATGCTGTTATTTGCACTCTCCTGCGAAGGTTTAGGAGAACATTGAATTTTTGATGTCACCCCACGGGAGGAAACGGATAAACATGTTAACGGTTGCAACACAATTATCTTCATCTGTACTGGGTAGGAGTTTGTGTTGCTTGAATCACTGAATAAAGCAGAGCCAACCATGTTCAGGGGTCTTTCATAAGGTACATAATTTATTTATACACTGTCCTTTGGCACTTTGGGGAAAAACATATTTGAATTTTTAACGGAGATGATTCGGTGAACCCAGAGGAGGACGCATCCTTTCATGTATTGCGGTGAAATGTTGACATTGGCGCTGTGACAGGCATTTGAAGCCTGAATTACACATTCGTTTCAATTTAACTTAAGTTAAAAAGGGGTTCTTCTGATTATTCGTTGAAAATGACATAATTATGACTTGCGGCTTATCCGCCTCCTGAAACAGCTAGATCCCGTCTGTAGTCCATTATAAAACATCAGACAAAACACGGCAGGAGAATTATGAATATTAATACTGTTTGGATTTCAAAATATTGTTGCGGCTGCCGTGCTACAAGCAGCTAATCTATCATTACCCCAGAGTACGTTGTCTTCGGCATTAAGGTTTTGTATTTTATAAAGGGATGAGTATATTCATTAGGGTATTTCGGAAGTCAAATATAAGTTGATTTGAAATATTCATGCGGCTTAATTGACTTATTCACAGTTTGGAATTAGGAAAGACACTTTTTGCTTGGAAATGCGAAGACATGAGGTGCTTGTTAAGTGTATACAGCAATTGCGATTTGTAAAAGAATTTTGGGAAGAGAAATTTAATTTGAATTTTAAAAGTTTCTTAAATTCAAATTATTTTTTGATAATTTTACCTTAAAGAAATGTTCATTGTAATTAACTCTGCTCATTGTAATTAACTCTGTTTGACGTTAAATCAGACCTACTAACTTCTTGAAAGAAAATCGATATCGATTACAAAATATCGTTAACAATTCGTTAATAATATAAATAAGGCACTGACATTTGGCCCTTTGTGGATTTTAACAATAATTCAACAAGAACACAAAAATAGTGGTGGGTAAGTTTGTCCACTGTGGTGTCCAGCATGCCCCTTGAATATGATCTTTGACCAGCATTCATTTCGGCACCGACGACCAATAAAGACGCATGTGGTTGATGCAATGTGCCCTGCATATTGACTGAAGTCAGTTGAAACATCAACAATTTTCTCTCTATCGATGAAATAGGGATCCACTTCAACATTGGTTTCGGTTCGAAATTTTCTGTTTTCGAGTTTTGATAATGATTCCGTCAGTTGCTTTCAAATTATTGTCGTGTATTCTTCGAAAATAACCTTGCCCGGAAAAACAAATTATTATGGACAATTTAACAAGTCTCGGAGATAAACTGGATACCGGTGGAGAGACTTGTTAAATAAGGCCAAGACCGGATCCCGGTTATAGTGCCGATGATGATGATTCTTCGAAAATTCGTTGTTCTTCAATGTTCCGACGAAATAGATCGTTCTTCATTCTGCAAGTGTAAGGACTGAAATGGTTCCTTTCGTGTGTTTACTTAGCTTTACATATTCTTCCCTTGAAGATTGGATTGAAGATAGTTCAGTTCATCATGAATAACGTCGGTTCCTCTAGGTTTGTTCTGGTCGTATTCAATCTTATGGCTCTTTCTCTTACTATTTGTTGAAAATGTTCTCTACCATTCTTATCCTCAAGGTTTTTCTTGACTTCATCGACTTCTTTTATTAATTTATCGAAGGTGCTCTTCGGTTGTACATGCAACTCCTTCGGAGAATAGGTATGGTCCATTATCCTTTTGTTCGTATTCCTAGCATAACGATTGTAAAATATAATTTCTTTTTTGCTTAGCAACAAGTTGCGAGCTATATAATCTTATGCATGGCTGTTGTTTGGTGTATGAAGAGTAGGGGAACCGGCTTGGCTAGCGGTCACGTTCGACTTTGTAGTCAGTACAGCCATCAGCGAGCAAAAGATACATACGTCTGTTGCGCAACGGATTATTATAAATTTTTTTACAAATGAAGGCGTTAATTAAAGCCTCGGAAATTTTTTCTTGATTGAAGGCACAGTTTGGTGATGATACACTATCTCAGAAGCGTGTGTATACGTGGGCCAGATAATTTAAAAGTGGGCTAGAACGTATCGAAAACTAAAAGTAATGATCGACGCCCAAGGACAACTCGTACAGATGACGACATCCGTGCCGTTCGAGAGCTTATTGAAATTGATGGCCGCTTAACTGTTGGAGAGAAATCTCATCAGAAGTGGGTATCAGGTAAGGAAAAAGCCGCATATCGAAACAAAAGACGAGGTATGCCTATTTGAGATATCATCCTTCAACGCGAGGCTTCGCACCGCGTCCTTGACAAGGAATACATTTGAAGAAATGGGCTGGGCAACCCGCGAACACCCGCTCAGTCTTGTCTCTCTGTGACTACTTTCTGTTCGCACTCTTGAATTAATCAGTTGGAGGAAAAAAATTCTAAAGTAATGAAGAAGTCAAGGAGCTCGTGCGCAATTAGCTAACAACTTGCCCTAAATCTTTGTACTAACAAGGGATATCAAAACTTCCAAATCTATGGTAAAAGTGTGTAGATCACGCAAGAGGCTATATTGAAAAATGTTGATAGTATAGTTAATGTATAGCATTGTTCAATAAATGTATAAAAAGAAATTACCGTTTATATTTGATTCATCCTCGTATATACGTGGATTCACCCTCGTATATTAGTTAGCTGCTGGGCAGGATGAAGCACTAAATACAGAGCACGCGTATTACGATAAAATCAGTAAGTGGTCAATACTTTTCCACTGTCGACGTTGTCGTTTAATACCCTTTCCAAAACTACTTTCTCCCATCTCTGGTAACTCACCTAGAGTCATTTCCTTGCATCTTTTTTTTCGGTAGGAAGGTCTTAATCTTCAAAAGATACTTCTGGACCAATCCATAGCATGCCGGCCGGATTTTTACCGACTAAAACCACTTCCCGCCAGGCACATATTCCCGTTGATCTCCGCGGAACTTTCTTTTAGATATTCCATCGCGGGGTGGGGCGGAGTTTACCTGTTACTCCTCTCGTCGCGTCGCCACTGCTGCATCATGTTACATAGAATATCATTTGTTACGGACCATGCCTGTTTTGAACGCAGCATGTATTCCATTACTCCTGCCGTCTCATATGTTTCTCCAAAACCGTTCGTGCAGTCTCCAATCTCACGCACTCTGTGAGTACGTGTTCCCCATTTTCTATTTTGCCTTCGCAATACAAGCAGTATGGGTGATTCACATGCTTATACTTGTGCAAGTATTGCATCCATGTCCTGAATATTAGGCGAGACAGGTGGTAATTCAGCTCGCCATGTTTTCTTTTCATCCATGTTTCTACATCAGGTATCATGGTGTGGGTCCATCTTCCTTTGGTGGAAGAATCCCACCTTCGGTGCCATTCTCTTAAGCTTGAGAGCTCTAATTGTGACCGCATTCTCTTGGAATTCTTTTGGGACTCCTCATGCAATGCAGCGTTTTCTTTAGCGGCAATGTCAAGTGGTGTCCTCCCGGCTAAAACATTTATAGCACCTTCGGATACCGTTCGGAATGCACAGCATACCCATATGTGAGCTGCATACATTATAACGGAGGTGTTAACACTGGTTATGAGTTTCCTCATGTGGGGCCGGAGTCGTCCGAGTCTCGCCAAAGCTTTACATACTCTTGCCGTTATTTCACTCGTTTTCCTCGGCTGTTCTTTGAAGGTCAACCTGTTGTCGAGTATAACACCAAGATATTTAATATAGGGATTGGTTCTGATTGTTTGTCCTTCTATTTCCAAATCAAGGTGTTCAACTTTATTGCGGCTGCTTATTAAAACTGCCTTCGTCTTGTGTCCAGCTAGTTTCAGTCCTGTCATATCTCATCATCATCATGGGCACTACAACCAGGATCCGGTCTTGGCCATATTTAACAAGTCTGAGGCTTGTTAAATTTTCCATAATAATTCGTTTTTCCGGGCAAGGATATTAGCCTTGCTTCAATCCGGCCATATCTAGCCAGCATTTAATGCTCTGGATTGCTTCGGAGCAAATATTCTCCAGGTCATCTAGATGTTAGCTACGGCCGCTATTGCCAAATCATATGTGTACCCAATGATTCTAATCCCTTCTGTTTTATCGTTTAGTGATCATGTCGAGTTTTGTGCCTGAAAAAGAACATTTGCGGCACGCGTTGCTTTTCTTATTTAATCAAAAGAAAAAGGCTGTTGGAAGTCATCGTTTGTTGGTAGAAACATATGATGAAAACGCTCCATCAATTAGAAAATGTGAGACATGGTTTCGACAATTTAAAAGTGGTGATTTCAGTGTAAAAGCCAGTGAGCCTGTGGCGGTTCCACTAAACGCCACTACTTACCTTCCCAATTGCCCCAAAGCTTCCTGTCCGGAAGCTCCAACACCTATTGTTTCCACTAATGCAATTACATTAGCAACCTCAAGCATTTCTCCCACAAGGGCATTCCCGCATGCACCAATGCATCTCAGCCTTTTTCTGAAAAGAAAACAATTCGATTTTTATTTATTTATTTTTTTATTAGACTTATCTCGGGAGAGGCGAACCTATAGCGCCGAATGGGCGCCCCGAGATGCCATCAAATAACTGTTGCAGTTCTTTTTGAACAGTTGCAGGTTGTAACGCTCCAGGAACACTCGCGTGGGAAGGCAGTTCCACAGCTTCCCCGCTTTGTAACGAAACGAGTTCTGATACAGGGATGTTCGCGCCGTCGGGAGATGAACCACAAACGGGTGCGATCCGTCGGATTGTCTTGTGGAGGGCGTATAAGCCGAATTGCGTGGAACAATGCCAAGAATCTCCGAAGAACAGCACCCGTGATAATATCTGTAAAACAGACAGAAGTCTGCTACGCGCCTTCGATGTTATAGCGACTGTAGTCCCGACGTCAGCGCCGAGTCCCCGATCAGGCGGATCGCTCGTCTTTGTACGCTCTCAAGTAGGTCGAGTGTATGTTTAGGAGCCGAGCTCCAAACATGAGAGCAATATTCGAGCGCGGGTCTAATTTGAGATTTATATAGGAGAAGAAGTTGGGCCGGAGTAAAATATTTCTTGGCTCTACAAAGATAACTCAGTTTCCCTGAGGCTGATTTGGCGATACCCGATACGTGTTTATTCCATGATACATTCCCACAGACCGTGACGCCGAGCAATTTCAAACTTTCCCCAGCCTCGAGGGCCCGGCCACTCATCATCAGCTGTGGAACCGATGATCCAGTTTCCTTTGTGAATGTTGTATACTGGGTCTTCGTTGCGTTGAAGTCGACAAGATTGGCCTTTACCCACTGCAGTACTTTATCCAGATCCTGATTCAAAGAGTCAATCTGTCTACATCTCAGCTGGTGCGACGTTGATGCACCAATCGGCCGATCACTCGAAAAGGAGGAAACAAGCGTACTATCATCCGCAAAACTGAACACTTTGGTATCCGTTGTCTCTAACAAAGTAACCGCAATAAACCATGGAAACATCATCGGCACCGCTGTGTGCCTAGGAATTCTGTCACACACGTGCGCGGCAGATTTTCCTAGTTTATCTGTATTCACGGCGGCTTTCGTCCAACCGACAAAGCATATCGCAACTCGCGTCTAGCAGCCAAGAACCTCTATTAGTGTAAATAGTCAAACAAGAATTCGACCCTTGTCGCCAGTATAGAGGCTATACAATTCGCCATAGCGTAAACATCTAATTTGCTTTTAGCACCATTTCCCTGATGACTGGCGGTCTATTTATTCAGCTGCAATGCACATCTCATAAATGTCCTTTGTTCAGTCTACGTTTTAGTTTTCGTTTCCCATGATCTTCGTTGCATGGGCAAACGAAGTGATCTCCGCGTGATTAACCACACCCTCGCTGGGATCTAAGTACCAGAGATCTTCTCCCATTGGTCAGCCTCAAAAGGAAAATTACATTTCCTTTTCACCACACTACCAAACTCACCCTGAATTGAGTCTTGGATAGTGAGTCGTAATTCAACCAACACGGCCGTCGGGTCGTCTGCCAATCCACCGTACCGGCGGTGTCAGTGGAGTGGTACGTAAGGAACAATCAATTAAAAACAAACAATTCGCGACAAATCCCTACACAAGTGCATACCCAAAAAACATATTAATGTATCAACTGTTGATAAATGTAACTTTTGTTTAGGTTTTTTTGTTATAAATAATAATTTCCTCCTCGAGTTGCTCCTTACAAATTTGTTAAAATAGAACTAAAATAAAACAAATTATAATCAACAAAATCTTGTGTTTCAATTACTTCTTGTGGACGGTTGTTATGGAGTTTTACTTATTTGGTGAACGCAATTCGGCCATCGTGGCTTGGATATTTCAGTGTCTCAAACGGTGTTTCTCGGAGCCTTTGGTGATCAATTTTCGGCGGAACTATTATGATGGGGAAAGGAGTTAACCAGTACCAATGTCGGCATACCTACTTCTTCACCCCCACAAGCCCTCTGGTAGACCACAAAAATGTGAAGACGAACAATTGCAGAAGTTATTGGATGATGAACCTGTGGCGGTTTTACGAACCGCACAAATCACCATAGGCTGAGATACCTTCATTCCACCAAGGAACATACTCACCTATGACTAAATTTTACGTGCCCACAGACACGTGACCCCAAAGCCCACCTTTTCACCTGACCAAAGGTGACATCCATACCGATGTCAACAATCCCACGTATCAACAGATACGTGGGCCCCAAGCCCCGAACAATTTCCTGCTGCCTGCACGGCGATCGGAGGACATGACCAGCATGGAAAATATGTACCAATCCATTAGCTGGATAAACACAAGTGGTTAGCACAACAGCGCCAGATGTCAACAAACATCAAATCGCCGGCGATAAGCAAATTGCCGTAAAACAATCCGTCAGCTAAGCCTTTGACCCTGCCGCAATGCACTTCGCCTAAACAAAGGCCATTGTGAAGAAACAGCAATAAACTAAAACGCGCTTCCCATAGGGCAAAGCAAATACGATTATCACAACCAACGATAATTACCACGATCCCAAGATCACCAAGAAGAATAAACCACACACCCGAATATATACAAAAGAGATTCGATAGATGGTGATAAATTCTGGCGATCCCAGGAGGATCTACGGCCACACAGGCAGCTGCCTCTTCCCTGACGAAGAGAATATCGAAAAAGAGAACGATGGGGTGAGTAGAATCATCCCCAGAAGGAAATTGTAATCTAGTCTACAGAGAGTGTCGATAATCGAAGGGCGCAGCAGATTGTCGTAAAAAAACGGCCAATCGGTGTTAACTAAAATCGCCATTTGCGCAAAATAAAAGTGTAATCCAACTATTGATCGTTAATCGCAGTGTGGTAATACGAATTGTAATCCGTGTGTCGAAATCATTACATTGAGAAACGTCAAACCTGGATGCTCTAGACTTAAGTTGGCGAAGTGGTTGCTCTTCACCCTCTCTCTGTTACAATATAACATGAAGTAATAATAAATAAATAAATAATAAATATAAATAGTAATCACATATCCCGCTCTCAAACGCCGCCCCCCCTCCTACACTCTCACAACACACCACTTATACTCACACCCTAGCCTCCGGCCTATCCTCGCCCTTCCCTACTTTTTAAGTTAGTTCGTAAGACTATTTATATGTTTATACCACTTGTACTAATCGAAATAAAATGAAGGTCTTGCCCTCACCTTATTCATTCCTTAATTGTTTTTTCAATTGAAAATGTAAATGAATATAAAAATTTCTGAAGTTTACTCTTGACTCGGAAATGAGTTTTTCACTGTTAGTTGTTAGAAAAATTTGTCGAAAGCTGGCCAGATACTTTAGCTTTCCTTTATTCAGCACTCTGAAGATTCTTCCTATAAGGCATTTGTATTTTTTAAAGTATTAAAAATAATCTTGTTTAAATCCTATGTTTGTGTAATCTATGGTTATAACCAGAGGCGATATTATTTAATTTTGGTGTCTGTTCCTGAATTCCGTACCACATCCTATCGCGATTTTTTTTACAATGTTGTCCTTTCAATTGTTCAATAAGTTACTTACATCAGTCAGAATGCTAGCAAGTCCTGGTGCTTTCGTAGAAGGTTTGAAGAAGCAGCACTTCGGCTTAGATTATGTTGCCTTAGATTCTCGTATTTATCATATCCTGGTCTAATCATAATTTGTATCCTTTCATTTACCTTCAACATGTTTAACATATTGTATTAATACATATATTTGTTTTGTCGGTTTAAAGCGGATTATGTTTGATTAACTTTGTTTAATGTAAAAAATAAGAGTTTTTGAATCTTTACTGCTCACCCAACCCTAAAAAGCGACATTCTAAATACCTCAGCCAATGTGAAGAAGCATTGTGCGAGATACAAACAAATGTATCCGCGTGCCATTGGAATCACATTTCCTCTCAGGACAATCTCGCAGATATTGTTTCTCATGGCCAGCTTCTCTCTGACTCTTTGGAAAGCAGCCTTTGGTTCGATGGTCATGGTTAAGGGATGATGAATCGTCGTGGCCAAGTCGAGCTCTCGCTAAAATAGTAATTCCTGAGCTCAAGCCCATGATACCCACGGTTACTTGTATGTCACTCGAAATTCGAAAGTGGGATATACTTGAACGATACAGTTCATTCAGCAAATTACAATGAGTTGTTGGATATGTGTTCAGATTCGTTCACAATGCTAAAAACAAGCCTCAACGCAATGAGGGCCCATTGCTGGTTGACGAGCTGTCGCGCTCACATAACGCCATTATTCGGCTTGTTCAAATGCATTCGTTCAAACGCGAGCTTGAGGCGCTCTCAGCTGGTCAGCCACTCCCAGCATCAAGCAAATTGATCCCGTTGAATCCAATAATGGATCCGGCTAACATATTACGTGTCGGAGGCAGGTTTGCGCATTCTTCCATTTCAGAAGATCAACGTCATCCTATCCTATTGCCAGCCCAGCATCACATAACGAAGTTAATTATACAAGCTGAGCATGTTATACTCAAACACGCTGGTATCCAAACCACGTTATATTCGGTGCGCCAGAAGTATTGGGCGATAAGCGGCCACAGCATAACTCGCCGTGTACTTCATAAGTGCATGTCCTGTTTTGGAGCTAAGCCGCTCCTCGCCGACTACCCTATGGGTACTCTGCTGAAACAACGAGTGACTTCCGCTCGTTCTTTTCTACGCGTCGGAATAGACTATTGTGGACCCTTTTATACAAAAGAAAAGCGTCATCGCAACAAATGTCGGCTAAGGGTTTACGTAGCGGTGTACGTCTGGCTGTGCACAAAGGCGGTGCATCTAGAATTAGTTGGTGGATTATCCACCGAGGATTTTATCGCGAGCCTAAAGCGTTTCTTTTCACGGCGGGAAAAATCAGTCGAAATACATTCGGATATTGGAACCAACTTCGTCGGGGCTAAAAACGAGCTCCATCAATTTTACAAGCTTTTTAATTCCAAGGAGCATCAAAATGCCGTATTTGATTTTTGTAGTGGTCAAAGGATCAATTGGCACTTCATACCGCCAAGAGCTCCTCATTTCGGAGGAATCTGGGAAGCTGCCGTTAAATCATTTAAGCATCATTTAATTCGGACAGTAGGTGATGCACTGCTTACATATGAGCAATTAGAAACTTACGTTATCGAAGTGGAAGAGTGGGGGTTCTCTACGCCACATGGAGAACCAACCTACAATTCTAACCAACCTTGACCGCTAACAGCGCGTCACTTTAACCCAACTCCCCATGCAAAATACGCAATAGCATACATTCCTAACTTTGCAATAAACACTCTCCAAAACCCACAACAGAATACAATTCAACAAAATATATTCTAAATCATTCCCGCACACATTTTCCCAAAATTGCTTCGGTCAATTCTTTACTTAATTCATATTCCCCCCTTGCGACCAAGCAATCTTAATTTCCCCGGAAATTCATAAGCGGTAATAAAATGCACATTCCAACCTACAACGGAATATTAATCATCTCCATCAACTACATCGAGCCGAATACATTTTCCCGAAATTACTTCGGTTAATATCTTATCTAAATGATATTCCTTGCTGGCACACAAGCAATGCTAATTTCCCGGTATACACAACCAACGAATCCAACCCAGCTTATACGAAGAGGATTCGCTGGAACTGAATTCTTATGCAAGCATAGCAACTCTTCTTGAAATTCCTAGTAAGTGGCAGGGCAATTATTGGAGCAATGACTCAACCGCCACGATGCGATGAATAGATTTTTCCCATTCTTTAGTCAGTCGAGCTTCAACCGCCAAGCCACACACACCGGGTCAGTCGGGTCCCAACCGCTCAGCGCTACTAAAATATTTCGGATGAAAGTTTTGATCAGCGCGAGGCAAAACGGAGGGAATGCTCGCGGGAGTTGTAACGTAATAAGTAAAAGTATTTGCAAGTAAACAAGGCGTGGGCCGGAATAGTGATCCGCCGAATTAAAAACGAACAAGGACGATCGTCCCCACCTCACGAGGTACCCGGGTGCGTAGTCTTCAAATCCTCCGAAGAATTATCAAATAAAAACCGTAAAATATTATTGAACGATGTATACAAAGTGTCAAATTTCGTTTAGGAACATAACAATAAAAAGAAAAAGTTTATAAACAAACGAGCCGCAAGTGTTTCATTTTTTGCTCTTTCTTGGTGGACGGTTATCGACGGAATAGGCGACTATTCTGCTGTGAAATCCCGGTGAACGACCTTCAGCGAATTAGACGGTGGGAGTTGGTGAGCCCCGTGCACTTGACGGCGCCCCGACCAAAACCCCCCACAGAAGCAATATTGAACTCTCGTCCCATATCTCCCATGTCCTCAGATCCAAATGATATTAAACCCTTAACTCCTGCCCATTCCGTAGTGGGTAGCCTTTAACTTCTTTTCCACAAGTCGACTTCACAGATACACCAGCTAATCGCTCATCCGCCTGGCATTATGCTCAGCAGCTGAAGCAATATTTTTGGAAACGTTGGCATAAGGAATATCTGCAACAGCTTATTCAATTCGGTCGCTCCCGACGGCCCAAGATTCAACTAAAGGAAGGCGCATTGGCACTCATTGCTGAAGAAAATCTACCACCCTTGAGATGGGCTCTTGGCCGAGACATGGCTACTCACCCGACCAAGGATGGAGTTGTACGAGTAGTAACCCTCCTTACAAGGGGTGGTTTGTATGATCGCTGCGTGAAGAAGCTTTGCCCTCTCCCCATCGAGTATCCTGCAGAAGACGAAATCACCACATCAAATTGAACCTGACGGTTCAAGGCGGGCGGCATGTCGCAGCATGTTTAGTGTAACAGCATGCTTAGTTTTTCCAAAATTAGAGAAGAATACACACATTTAAGGATATTCTTTTATTTGTTTCCATGTTTTAACTGTTGTAAATTTTATTCCGTGTATTTCTTCTAGTACGTTCTTCAATATTGCCTTTATTATGAAATCCCATATTAAATCTATTAACAGCCTGTAAGTGTTTCGCTGCCACTGCGTTCCACCGCCATTTTGTTTTCGCTGAAATTGAATCGGCACGGTAAACGAATCGTGCTATACAACAAGTACTGAACTCTGTTTTTTAAGTGTATGTATAAAAACACTAATGTCTTCGAATTTTTTTGATATTTCTTATATACTGTTGTAAGATGGTAACAATTGCCCAATTTATCCTAAAATTTGAATATATTTCATTGTATAAGAAATAAAAGCATTCTATTTTATATATAGCATTACACCCTAATGATTGAATGCTGTCTATACTCATTTCATGATGCATTTACCTAAAGGGCATTTATTATAGTCTTCACTGATTTTAATAGATAATGTCATCAAGTTTCCGCCCAGTCTTGCGAAAACCTCCCTTTGTTCTACCCAAAATTTACCGAAAATCACTTATCCTATGTCCTTCTATCGGGGTATCCAAAAAACAATGATTTTCCTTTGACCCCATATATGAAGTAAAGGCGTCAATGCTCACGAAAAAGCTCTCAAGTCTTTCTCTTCATTAGTTTCTCTGCTCAAACAATTGATTAATTCCACTTTATACCACCAGGGGGATTTGTAAAATGCAGCCTCCAACAAAAACATAACAAAAGCACCAACCACTCAAAGTCAAAAACGCGAGTTCAACACTCTCTCTACTTGTTCGCCACATGTTTTTGTTGTTCACTAAATTTACTATACAATTGTTTTATTTGAGAAAGTTCGTTTAATTCGCTGAGAGTAGTTTTCCACTTAATAAACTTCATAGCCCGGCCGGTTTGCTCTGCACGGCCATTTGCACCTTTAAGTGGCAGAAGGCACAAAAGATCAAGAGCAAACTGATGAAGAGGCCAGTTCACTGCCGGCTATGGCGTGCATTCTGCCGGAAATGCATTCTCTGCTCAAGCCCCACCAGTCCGTCGTCCTTACGGGGCTGGGGTGGAACCCCTAACAAATGGGTATCATTGTGTTCGCCCATTGTTTTCTGTGAAGTTGCTCAGACGTGAAAATGCCCATTTAATTGCTGCGTTAAGTAATTACAGGGTGCATATTATTTAAGTACAGCCTCCCTGTGTGTTCTGTTGGAAGGTTGATTTAATGAGGGGATTTGCATATTGACTATATCTAGCTTGCGGCGGTGGTGTATCCTTTGCTTGTTGTATAGGACGATGTGAAGGGTTACATGCTTCAGGCCAAAAGAGGTCTATTGTATATGGATTGTAATGTTGATGTTTGTCGAAAAGGATGGTGAGATGGGTGGCGTACGGGCGTATCCTTCAATTGATTGTAATTTTTAATGGTTCAATGATTTGTTATTTTTGAATTGTAACGGAAAAGAAAATGAACGAAGAGTAGACATTAGTAAGCCTTTCCGATATTGAAAGGGATTCCACAATATATTTTTTGAGGTTTGTCTGTATGAAGCGTCCAACGATGCGTAAACATTTTAATGGAACTTTCAGATCAGTTATTGTGGCTATAAACCGAAGCTTATGCAAGAAAAATAATAAATATGAATCAAGGGAGAGAAAACTCTTGAGAACTCTTAAATAAACCACTGGCAAGACTTCAACTTAACGTTTTCAAATTAATTCTCCATTTCAGTGTTGGAATTTACTCTGGAGCCCCAGGACATGGTGATACCCGAAGGCAACTCCGTTCTTCTACAATGTGCTGGCAAGACACAGTATGGTTCTCATCAGAAAGCAGGCAAAACATCACCCAACATTCGGTGGCGAGGTCCCGATGGCCAAGATCTCGGAATAGTCGGTGACACATTCAGGTAAGTGAGAGAATATGTCAACGGGACATTTTCAATAGATGTTTCTTGCTTTCAGAACCCAACTTAAAAACGGATCACTTTACATAAGTTCTGTGGAGGAAAATCGAGGCTTAACGGGTTCCTATCAATGCCTCTTAACAGTGGATGGCATTGGTACCATAGTTAGTCGGTCGGCAATTGTTTCCATTGCCCGTCTACCGGAAATCAATCAGGACTTCATGGAAACATATCTGTTATCGGGACAGACAGCGTACTTTCGCTGCATGATTGGCCACATCCAACCGGGTATTAAACATACTGTGCAATGGCTTAAAGACGACGCTCCCTTGGCTATAGACAAACTTCGAATGATCATCCTTCAAAATGGTGCTTTAGAAATCGATGAAGTTAGCAACTCCGATCGCGGAATATATCAGTGCAATGTTACGTCAGGAGTTGTATCTAGACTGAGTAGCAAAACAAATCTTAATATTAAGAAAGTAGCCGAAGGTGGGGAAAGTCAGGTGGCACCGTCATTTTTAGTAGGACCCTCACCAACTACTGTTAAAGAAGGAGATACTGTGACATTGGATTGTGTAGCTAACGGGATGCCAAAGCCTCAAATTCGATGGTTAAGAAATGGTGAGGAGTTAGATCTCAAGTAAGTGTTACCGAAATGTATACCCAATCCGCCTTATATAAAATATAAAACATTTTTAGTGATTTGGACTCGAGGTTCTCTATCGTGGGGACAGGATCACTTCAGATCTCTTCGGCTGAAGACACGGATTCCGGTAACTATCAGTGTCGTGCCAGTAATACTGTAGACTCATTAGATGCCCAGGCGACATTACAAGTTGAAGTTCCTCCAAAATTCATACAAAGTCCCACCGATAAATCTGCCTATGAAAAAGAAGAACTTGAACTAGAGTGTGCCATCCGAGGAAAGCCTAAACCGATGATCCAATGGTTAAAGAATGGTGATGCTATCAGACCTAATGATTATATGCAACTCGTAGCGGGACACAACTTAAGGATCCTTGGTTTACTTCAGTCTGATGCTGGTATGTTTCAATGCGTTGGAACGAATCCGGCTGGGAGTGTACAAGCCTCGGCAAGGCTCAAAATCATACAACCAGGTAAGAAGGTAGTATCCAATACGGAACTGCTACGACTAAACAGATGTCGTTTTATGTGTAATTTATTATAAACATTTTTGAATGTATGCGCCTGTATTATGACCTGCATATGTCCATTGATGTTGAGAATCCCTAATATTGCCGTAGACTGGCCATAAACTGCCCAACAAAACGACCCCTTGGCCGAAAATTCCCTAAAACAATCCAATCAATTGATGTTATTTTATGTTGCTTTTATTTTAGTTGCTTAGATGTATTTTGTTTGCTTACTAATTGCTTTTATTTTTTGTGATCCTAAGCTAATCGTTTTATTTTTTGTGATCCTAAGCTAATCGTATCACCATGTGTCTCCTTTCAAACGTATAATTCAGTCATTTAGATGAGTAAATGGAATTCCCTATTCGAGTCGAACAGAGTTAATTATGAAATACGGATGTTGGGCTTTTGTCTACGTGTTTTTTTTTTTTTTTTTTTTTTGAAGGAGTGCTTTTAATGGAATTGAAATCTTTTTAAGATAAAAACTATTGCGTGCTCGCATATGTAAATGTGATGCCTACGTACCAACGCGCATCCCATTATCCCCTTGTGACTGATCTTGGGTCTTCAATCGTGGTTTCGATCAGTTTTTTAGGATATCCTTTTTTTTTCTATGGCCACAAGTCATACCTAGTAACGTAGTTGAACATAAACACATCCGTTATTCCGGGGGGTATTCCCAGTATGCTTTTGAAGAAATGTTCTCATACTAAACCCCTACGAAAACTTTCCCATATGTTTTATTCAACTGGTCATTTCCCAAATGCGCATGACAATGTGCACAATGCAGTGCAATCCCGCCTGCTCCTTATCTTTGTGTGTTTGTTTCGTCCCGGATAAACCTCTTTTTTCGCTAGTAAGGCGGAAATCTTCAAAAGATACACCTAGATCATTCCAGTTGCATGCCGGGTCTTTATCCACTAAAACCACCTTCCGCCAACACATATTTCCATTGTTCTCCGCGGAACTTTCTTTTTAGATATTCCATCGCGGGGTGGAAGCGAGTTTATCTGGTACTCCGCTCCTCGCTTCGCAACTGCCACATTATATCACATGGGATATAACTTGTTACGAACCATGCTTGTTTTGAACTTAGCGTGTATTCTTTTACTCATATCGGAATAACTGTCCTTTCATATGTCTTTCTATTATCATTCGTACGTCCCGAATCTCACGCAGTCTGTCTGTACGTGTACCGCATTCTCTATTTTGCTGTATAGATGATTGTCATGTTTATACTTGTACGAGTAGTGCCGAAAGCATCTATGTCCTGATATCACTTGAGTCAGGTGGTAGTTCAGCTCGCCATGTTTTGTTTTTACCCAGGTTTATGTATCAGGTTTTCACTCGTTTTCCACAACTGCTCCTTGAAATTCAACCTGTTGTCGAGAGATATAGGGTTTTCCAATAGGGACTTGACACCTTTTTTTCGGTAGTAAATTTTTATAATTTGCAGACGTTGTTCGTTCGTGTACTTAACCATGATGAAAATGTTGAGTTTACTGAATAAATTGACAGTGACAGTTCGAGGATTAGTGAAAGGCTGCGTTCACAAATAAAATTCAAAGTTGTCAGGTGCCTATTGTATAATCCTATATTTTATAGACTGACTAGACCCGATGGGTTGCCATTCTACGAGCGTGGGCTGAAAAGTTTCCGACCTCAGTGTGAAGATAGCAACACTCGTCAATAACAGCTAGTGAATGTAGTTGTTCATATTTTGACAATTACTCGCCAAAATTTCAGCCAATTTGGACCCGTAGTTTTTATTTGACAGTCGTTTGAGTGAGTCTATGTGAGTGTTTTTGTGAAAATGGACAAAATAGAGTATCGAGCTGTCATTAAGTGTTTGTTTTTGTATGGGGACTCCGCACCATCATTTATCAATGTGAAATTTTGGGCAGCTGAATTTAAACGTGGCCGTGAGAGCTTGGGAGACGATGAACGTTAGGGACGTCCAAAAACTGCAACAACTGACGATAACATTGCTAAACTTCAAAGGTGCTAGACGACCGCCGAATTGAAGTGAGAGAGATAGCAGAGGCTACGAAAATGTCCAAAGAACAAGTTTGTCACATATTAAATCAAGATTTAGGCATGAGAAAGCTATCCGCGCGTTTACTCACGTTAGACCAAAAACGCTGTCTCACACCTCAATGATTGCCATGGCGAAAATCCACGGATTACGGTTTGAACTGCTTGACCATTCGCCTTACTCATCAGATGTAGCCCCAAGCGAGTTCTTTTTGTTCCAAATCTAAAAATTGCGCTAGGAGGACAGAGATTTTCGTCAAATGAGGAGGCAGTCACAACGTGAACAGTTATTTTGCAGAGAAAAACGCCGAGTACTATTTGGACGGGTAAAAGAGATGGGAACATCGCTGTGAGAAGTGTATAGTTACAAGGAGACTATGTAGAAAAATAAAAATAAATTTTAAGAAAAAAAGTCTTGCATCTTTGTTAGGTCGGAAACTTTTCAGCCCACCCATGTATTTCCAAATCAAGGTGTTCAAATTTCTTGCATATTCGTATTAAAACTGCTTCCGTTTTATGTTCCAATAATTGTAGTCCGGTCATACCTATTTAATATATAGTGCTTTGGATCGTAACAAATATTTTCCAAGTCATCTAAGTGTTTAGCTATGGCCACTATCGTCAAATCGCACATTTTCCCGCGATATTCGTCAATCTGTGAATGCGCATCAGTTCATGTTGAAAGTCAACTTCAGGCGCACAAACAAACATAGAGAGTCATTCCTTAGTCGAACTACACGAATCTGGAATGCTCTACCTTTTTTTTTTTTTTTTTTTTTTTTATTAAACTTCTCCCGGGAGAGGCGAATCTATAACGCCGAATGGGCGCCCCGAGATACCTGATCGTATTTTTCCTCGTCGTTGTAATGTCCAGGCATTGAAGACCAATATACACACACAATGTAACGTTTCTTTCCTTACAAACTTTCTCACCGTTCGTTCACACTGAGCTCTGACATACGAGTATAAGGGTATCCTAAAACTCCCTTTTGTGCGCACGTTAGTGTAAAAAAAAACATTAACTGCATACCCAATGAGCCTTACTCCTTCTGGTACATTGACTCTAAACACACCTTGCTACATGATATTCCATATCAGCTGGCCCAATACACTCCCCTGGGTTACCCCTTCGTCGGTGTCATACTCACCAAGTAGGCTGAGATTTGTAGATCCCCCAATGCTTCTAGTATCTGATTCCAGCTCGCCGAGTTAAATGCTTTTTTAACGTCTAGTGTCAACACGGCGCAATATTTTTTGCACCCATCGAGCTCCAACTATCGCGTTGCGCACACAACAAATACCTTACCAGTTGACCTATCTATCCGGAACCCGTACTGCCATTTCGAGAGTCCCTATGTGTTCTCGATAAATTGTTCCAGGCGAGTGGCAATTACTCGCTCAAGCAGTTTCTCTGCTGTGTCCAGTATAAAGCGGGCGATAGGACGGCGGCACTTCTGGTTCCTTGACTCTTTGTATACCTGTAATACTTTCTGTTTATAGGAGTGGTGTGATATCCGTTAAGGACAGGTTATAAGTTGAAGTTTTTCCAGAAGTCAGAGCAACAATGGTATAACATCTATAGCCATCGCATTCACTCATTCCCTGTGGACCTCTTCACTCTTTTTGTATACCTCTAATATTTCCTGTTTATAGAGCGGCGTGTAATCCGTTAAAGGCAGGTTGTAAGTTGAAGTTTTTCCAGAAGTCAGAGCAACAATGGTGTAAAATCTATAGCCATCGCGTTCACTCATTCGCTGTGAACCTCTACATTCAATTCCGTTCAAGAGAATATTGCCCTTTTGTGCCGAGTAATTGCAATGGCGCATGAGTTTCGCGTCGATCAATATTCGTGACTTGAAATGCAGTATCTGCCTATCTGTCCAATCACAAACTATCAATTCTTTCACTGAGTGACGTGTTAGCTTCTCCGGGTTTCAAGTTGCCTGGTTATTAATACCTGTGTTCATCCCACAGCAGCACGGTCAGGTATGTAAAGAATTGTATTGCTTCCTTATCAGCTTTGTCACATCATAGACATTGGTGCAACTCGGAATTCATTTTTTCTTGGATAAACTTTTACGTTTGTGAGCATATAATGCATTACCCTATTTTTAATGTAGAACCTTGATCAAAAAAGTTCCCAAATTTTATTCAGAAAGTGCAATACACAAATTTATTCATGAAAATTGACATTGTCCCTTTCAAAATATTCTCCATATCCTGCTTTGCACTTATGCTAGCGCTTCATGTAATCCTCGAAAAATTATTTAAACTCAGTATTCATTCTCGCTATCAGATCGATCTTTCCCCTGTCTACTCATGGCTACTAAACGCGTTCCCCGTAGTGATTCCTTAACTAGAACAGAAGAAAGGGATAGGCAGTCAGAAGAAATCAGTGATTGTTAGATGTTACTGTTTCCTTTTATGATTAAAAGGTTGCGGATAATGATAGAATTGTGTGAAGGTGTATTACCATGGTACAAAATCTTGTAGTTGTTTGCCCACAAATTCGGTTCTTTTTGGAGGACTCGTTTACGCAACCCTTCTTTAACGCCAAAGTGATACTCCCTGTGCACAGTTTGACCTCGGGGCAAGAATTTATTATGTCCAATACCGTCGTGATTCGTGAAAACCGTGAGCATCGCCTTCCGTTTTGATTGAAAACCGCTTAATGTCTCAAAAACCCGGGTCTTGACTTCAGAGAAGATGTTTTTGATCAATATTAAGTCGGGTTCAACCTAGGAACTCAAGTTTTTTGATTCAGGTCTTTCAGTACAAATTTCGATCCAACACAGCGACAACCAAAAGCATTAAGTGAACCGTCTTGAATGGATCCATAGGCAATGTTCAAGTTCCCTGATAGTTAATTTGCGTTTATTGACCACGACTTCTTACAATTTATTAATGTTTGCGTTGGTTTTCGATGATGACGGATTGCCACTATAAACTGACGAAACTTTCGAAATGATCGTGCCTCCGTCCAACGACTGTTTTTTTTTAGAATGTCTTTACCCAAACACCATACGAAAAGTCTTCTGTGATGTTTGTAACAGGCATACGTCAGACACACGACCAGAGTGAAGAAACCAAGCACACAAGAAGATTGAAAAAATTCACCAGTGCTATGTACCAGAGCATTGAAATAGTAAGTCACAGCTTAAGTAACGGATTGAAACATGCACGCGTACACACAGCCATCGTCTGATGCATATGCGCTTTGGTTCTAACGTTTTCATAGCGTCGGCTCGTACCATTTTCTTGATTTCTTTACAAACAAATCTACAACAATCAGATAATTCTACCATTCCTTCTTCGTATCGAGCCCATAGCATTAATTTCCATTCTATTGAAGGGTTTTGTGCTAACACTATCCACTATTTAATTCGGTGAAAGCAAGGTTGTCGCATCGGATATCTCAAAATGGTTAGATAGATTTATCATCATCATCATAATCATCATCGGCACTACAACCGGGAACGGGTCTTGGCCTTATGTAGCAAGTCCTGAGGCTTGTTAAATTTTCCATAATGATTTGTTTTTTCCAGGCAAAGTCATTAGTCTTGCGCCAGAGGCTCCCCGACGGGGAATCGAACCCCGGTCTCCCACGTGACAGTCGGGTATACTATACTATCGAGCAGCCAGATAAATTTATCACCCACTACAATAATCAACAATGCATTCCTATGTACATGAGGCTTTACCAATTCGATGATTTCGAGACTGTCTTTCCGCCCAACTCAAGTAGTTCTGGATGGTATAAAGTCTGCGCCCTATCAAACGGATATCACACATCACACACATCACCATCGGCACTACAACCTGGAACCGGTCTTGGCCTTATTTAGCAAGTCCTGAGGCTTGTTAAATTTTCCATAATGATTTGTTTTTTCCGGGCAAGCTCATTAGTCTTGCGCCAGAGGCTCCCCGACGAGGAATCGAACCCCGGTCTCCCGCGTGACAGGCGGGTATACTAACCAGTATACTATTGAGGAGCGGATATCGGTGTTCCCCAAAACTTCGCACTCTTACCATTACTATTTTTCTAATCGACCCCCTGCCCATTTCTGACAGCAAAAATCCACCCGATGACAGCAAGTTGGATTTCTCGAATTCTTTCGAAAAGAACCTAGTTCCTTGTCAGCATCATCATCATCGGCACGACAACCGGGATCCGGCCTTAGTCTTATTTGACAAATCTCTCCACCGGTCCCGATTTCGAGCCGATGTCATCCACTCCGGGACTCCCAGGCTCCTGGTCTACGCCATCCCTTCATCGCAGACAAGGTCTGCCGCGCTGTCTCCTTCCATATATCCTGCCACAAAGGACTTTTCGGGCAGGTTCCTCTTCGCTCATTCGAGCTAGGTGTCCCGCCCACCGGAGTCGACCGAGCTTGATTTTTCTTACAACATTAGCTTCAAAATAGATCGCTTACAACTCAGGGTTGTACCGTCTTCGGAATCGACCTCCCTCGCATACGGGGCACACAATTATCCATAGGTCCTTCCTCTAAGAGTTTCGAGTGCCTTTTATTGACCAAGAGTTCAAAGTGCCTTTTGTTGAGCACCCAGGTCTCGGATCTACACACGAGAACTGGTAAGACCATGGTCTTGTACAGTAGTAGTTTGGATGTTCTGGATAAATTTCGGGATTTAAACAGCCTTGATAGACTACAGTCGGCTTTGTTGGGTTTGATCAGCCGTTCGTATCTTTCTTCTTTTATATTGTTATCGGCTGATGCTATTGCCCCAAGGTAGTTCAAGGATTGCACTACTTCAAATTCGTGCTCCACTACCCTGATGGTTTGACGAACGTTAGGTTCCTTGTACTCCATGGTAAAAAAAATCGGGTATACTCATTTCATGTAAATCCGACCCCGATAAGATATGCCAATAGTGATTGGCTTTTCCGCGTAACATTCAATGCCCTATGTGCCTCATCTCGTTAAAGAGCAATACCAACGTGGGTTCACTGCCTATTTACGTCACATACGTCATCGTTCCCAACGAACTGATAATCTTGAAACTTGAATTGTTTCGAATCTGTACAGGAATGACCACAAATATTTACGATTTCTTCAGATTTGTAACCAATGTTCCCATCTGACGACAATTTTTAGACTATCGTCTAAATATATATATATATATCGTCCAAAACTGAAAGCCAGTTCTTCAATTTGTTTAGGTTCATCAAAAACGAAGCAGTACACACGCTTAATTGAAGCAATATCAATATTAGGAGACCTAGACGAAGGTTTACTCACTCGCATCGTATCCTGTCCAACACTTTTTCGCGCAACTAATCTCTGTTTTATCTATTTTGCTATTCCCAGGAAAAGTGCAAAGTGCTGAGGACTCTGGAATACTATTTTTTCTTGACTGGATCCAACGTTCAAGCTCCAAAAGATGGATGGAAAGATTTTCTTCCAAGCATTTCATGGAGTCTATAGCTTAATGGGGTAGTATTTGACCGTGTTTCTCGAACCCAATTTACCACTCAGTAATTGTGCCGAATCGGCTTAAATGCAGAGTCAACAGTAGAACCTTCGTATGCACAATCAAACGCATGACACAAGCTCTCTATTGACTCTGATAATTAGGCGGAGTAAATACGAGGGTGTCCTTAAAAGTTTCCGACCTCAACGTGAAGATACCGGCACTCGCCAATAAAAGCTAGTGAATGTAGTTGTATATCTTTTGACAGTTACTCACCAACATTTCAGCCATTTTGGACAGGTCGTTTTTATTTGGCAGTCGTTTGAGTGAGGCGATGATTTTTGCTTTTTTTTGGAGCCGATTCCCCCTTTGCAGGCCGCTGTTTTGACTATATTCTTGTTTCGTGCGTATAATGGTGTATCCAAGTTTCATCGACAGTAATTAATAGGCGCCAAAACTCGTATTGATTGCGCCTAAAGTGCGCCAACAGAGCGCGTTGGAAATGTTTTTGGTATAAGGTGAGCAAACGCGGCACCCAACGCGCGGACAGCATTCTTATGCCTAAATCTTAATTTAATATGCGACAAACACGTTTTTTGGACATAGCCTCCTCATAGCCTCTGCTATCTCTCTTACTTTAATTCGGTGGTCGTCTAGCACCATTTGGTGAACTTTAGCGATGTTATCGTCAGTTGTTGCAGTTTTTGGACGTCCCTAACGTTCATCGTCTCCCAAGCTCTCACGGCCAGGTTTAAATTCAGCTGCCCAAAATTTCACGATGGTAAATGATGGTGCAGAGTTCCCATACACAGAGTCCAATTTCTCTTTGATTTGCGTAGGCGTATTGCCTTTCAAAAACAAAAATTTAATGACAGTGCGATACTCAATTTTGTTCATTTTCACAAAAACACTCACATAGACTCACTCAAACGACTGTCAAATAAAAACTACGCGTCCAAAATGGCTGAAATGTTGGTGAGTAACTGTAAGAAGATGCACAACTACATTCACTAGCTTTTATTGACGAGTGCTAGTATCTTCACGTTGAGGTCGGAAACTTTTCAGCCCACCCTCGGAGAATGACAACCCATCGGGTGTACTCCCTCTATAAAATATCTCTCGACAACAGGTTGAACTTCAAGGAACATTTTTCTGGAAACTATTTATCAGATAGCGTGCACCAGTTGACTCTAAAAATTCAGATGTATGGATAGATCTTGTTTATCCTCGTCATTTTAGCTTCGAGATATTTTAGGTTAATGTATATCACAGTGGATTCCTGACGGAATCCCTTACCGAAAAGTAGAGTCAGTTCCACTAACACCTGTATTTTTTGGTATTATAAGCATTTTTAGCCAAATAACACTTGAAGATCAAAAAAATAACACAACAAAGGTAATTTTCCATTCATTCAAAAACATTTGAGAATGTTCTTGATGAAACACATTTTAAGTGCCCATTTTCTGGGCGTCTGGAACGACATTTTATTTGATAATAGTGCGGTAACGATCTCCATTGACCGTAATCGAAGCCTCGATCTCGTTTTTGAAGAAATAGTGTCCGATCGTGCACCCAAAGTGTAAACAGCACCAAACACTGCGTTTTCCTGAATGTAATGGAGTCTGAACGGTCTTTTGTTGATTTGTGTGTCATAACAATCACGATATCGGCTATAAGGTGCTAAAATCAACGACTGATTTATAACGAAAATTGGTAACGCCGTTCAAGGATGTTCCTATTCATTAAGATTCCCCAGAGTATACTGATAATAAAAGTCAGACAGTAAGGGCAGTATAGCAGATAGCTCTTTCCACCGATAACCACTCAGCAAATTCTATCTTAGAAAAAAAAGTACCCCGTACACGGAAATTAATGTTTTTTAGGGAGTACACGTATAAAAAAGAATATTTCCAATGGATACCATAGCATTTGGCAACTAGCTATTTTACCAAAATGGTATTGCTTTGCATCTGACGATTCACGTATTTAATAGATAACAAACTATGTTTCCGGTTGCTCAATCCAAGTAATCTTCGATGTTGTAAACTTTTTCTCATCAAATTAAAGCATCGCTATCGACACAAAACACTAACTTCTACTCTGGTCAGGGTTCACTGATTAGCTCTCAACTTTCGAAATACCTGGAAAGAAATGAAGGATCTATGATGACCCTATCTTCTCCCACTATATGTTTTGACATATAAGCGTACAAACAAGGTTCTTTGTATGTGCTACTTCTCTTGAGTAACAAATGCCATCGCAGTAACACTAAGCAACTTGAAACCCAAGCGCTAATCCGCTAAGTAAAACCAAAGGTCAACCACGCGGCGATTTGATAGATTCGATTTGCAATTAAATGTAATTTAGACATGAATTTCAAAGTTTTTCGAAACAGTTCAGAGAATGGAATTTACATATTATTTTACATATTTTGCGCTTAGTCTCCCTAACGTAGCCAAGAAATTAACACTAGCTTGAGGTTTAAAACAAATATAATTGATACGATGATAGCACTATATGTAATAAGAATCTCCGCTGTACAAAATTCCCTGCTTTTGTTGTATTCGATGTTCATTTAATTTGATCTTAATTTAATTCAATTTATTTTATTTTTTCTTTTTCTTTTTCATTTATTTTTTAAAACCCATCCACATATCCTGATCCTTGACAAAGAGCCAAAATCAAAACCAAAAAAATCACAATCCCAGACAACGAAATCCTTACAAACAATCAGTCCAAAACGTCGGAACAAGAACAATCCTGGAGAAGTTCAAGTACGAACTAAATCCGCTGACAATGCCAGGATTCTATCGAAAAGTGCTCTCGATAGTTTGTTGCCAAAGGGCAAAGGTATCACAATACCTAGTGGTGTTGATATAGCCCTGAACGACAATACGAACTACGACAATACTTATGATGACAATTCAGAACCACCCGACGATGATAAAGATTACGACGAAGACGAAGAAGTCGCAGGCAATGAGGATATTATAAACGCATTCAAGCGGGGCGACGATCCCAATAAGATTCTCAACACGTGGAAAAATAAACAGGACAACGAAAGGCGACAGGAAGCTGCGGCCTCCTCATCGTCAATTCAAAAATTACGAAGAAAAAATCCTTCAATTTCATCATCCTCTTCCCTTAATCTAGATGAAGACGACCAATTGACTGCAGTTGGCACCCATTTGCCGGGACCGCCCAGAGATTTAGTGGCGCAAATAGTTAAACCGAGATTTGTGGCCATCAACTGGCTGGAGCCGGCCAAGAATCCTGATGAGGTCATCTCCTACACAGTCTACTACAAGATGAACAACAGCGAGAGGTAAGTAACCAAAGCATAAGCCACTTGGTGTAATGGAAATGAATAAATAAACAACAAGAATGCAGTCGAGATTGTCGATTGTCCAGCAGTTGGGCGCGGGTGTGGGAAGTGCGGGGAGATGGCATATACGATGAAAACGTGAGTTGAATCCTTTTAAAAGGATTATGGATTGTTGGGCATGCAACCTAAAAAAGAGTTGGACGGAATAGACCTACAGGGGCAGGGAAGAAGATAAGTACAAACACATTTCCGCAATTTTAAGGAATGATTTCCAACGGCGATTTCAATAGAAGGTTACCGTAGCATATTGTGTGGTAATTCAAAAGAAAGCTTTTATATCCTGAGTGCATTTTTTGAGGCCGTGCTTTCATTCATGTTTTCTATACAACTTTATTTGATTGCATGTTTATGCTAACCATTTTGGGTGGAATTGTGGAGCGTACACAGCTCTATCTTATAAACTCTCAGTTCCTTTCAAAAGCGGAAAAAACAACGAGACGAATTCCTTTCAGGGTATTCTCAAAATAAGTTGTTTCCCTTTTATTTCATCGGAGCATAAGCAGTGGATTCCTTATGTAGCGAATAGTGCTGAACCCAGAAACCGTGCTGCCACGTATGTCATTAGTAAATGACTGCAGGAACATATCTGCTATATAGAGACAAACTGCTTAGCAATTGTTGAGTATAAATGCGATGCTGTTCTTCTCCGAATTTTTTGATTTTTGATCATCCAAGACCGTTTTACTCTTTCTGGGAGTGATTTGGCATCACAAGCGAGTGTATTCGCAAAGTGTCACGATAAACTCTATGAAGGATTTAGAGTTTGAATATGTCATATTTAAGTGTCCTACTTAACCTCAAACGAGAAGTTTTAAGTGATTAATTCTCTCGAGGGTGATCAATAAATCCGAGGTTTTTGACTCTTCAGAGTTATAAATTGAATACGTTGTAGACTTCAAATGACTGTTCAATATGAAGATGCTTTTTTTTGGTAATACAAATTTTCTGCTAGGCATTTTTTACAGATGCCTAATAGTTTGAATTGTGATGCTATACCATTTCGTCATGCAGCTTTTGATGATCTAAGGACCAATATTGCATGCGAAATTGATGAATATATCGCCTCATCCAACCGAATAAGTGCTGGAAAATTCAACAGAAGGTATTGGGTGTACAAATTATAAAGTTCGTATTTTGATCTGAAAATATGCAAATGAAAGAATTTGTTATTTAAAATATTGTTCATCGGAAGCTACGTTTCCTTGTCGTTGAGGCAATTTATAGATTTATTGCGTTGTATTGTGTGGTCCTGTGGGGTTCTTTAACTCACTTCCAAAGAACCTTCCATTACCATAATTTACCTGCACCTATCTTAAGCAGCTTACTTGAATATGAGGTGTTCCAGGCCCTCCTTCGAACGGTTATTCCTGATACATAAATTCATTACAGGATTACCATCTTGCCATGACATCAAACCTATAGCATCAACCGAGCCACCTCGGTGCATCCGTCATAAACCGACCGAACTATGGACGGCCACATGTCCACCAAACACACGCCAACCTTTCTGTGTGTTATCGTCCCATCAATCCGTTGTCCAAGAAGACATGCCGGCTTACTTGCTGGCTTGCACATTTGCAAGCCAGATTTCCAATGTGCATGCCCTACGATCTATTTTTCGAAAAGGAAAAAAGAACAAATAAACCTTTATCCTAGCCCTGGCCATGGCGAGCAATCCCCTGCTGAACTAACACCACAGAAGATTCCATTTCCGTCGCCTGTAATATTCCCTATTACTCTCGACATTATGGCTTTAGCCTCCATGTACGCATAGTTATTGACATACCAGCATGACCGATTATACGATCCGTTGCCGTATCGAGGGACGATCACCAGCATCGGTCATGACTAAGGATACGTTGTCCAAACAACGAGCAGCAACGATTCTCACGCTGGCTATCGAATCGAAATGGTTCTGTTTACTCAACGTAAACAGTAACATTCTCTTGTGCTAATAAACGCTTAAATAAATATGCACCCAAGCATCGTAGCCTCGATCATTGCAACGAAGTTTGGTTACATATTATCAACAGAAAAGGAAACCCTATTCCCTATGATTTATGATGGCACAGTCAGCCAGCCTCGGTATTCGATATTTTATTTGATCAGCCGGCGTATCTGAACTTCGTTTTGCGCACCCTTCACTTCTGCGCTGTCGTGGCTTCCAACAAATGGATTTTCATCCAGGCCTCTACGGCCACAGGGGAAATGCGTCGGTTAAAGATTCCAGTTCGATCGCTCTTTGGTTATCACCAAAGAAAAGATCAGATTGGCTACTTCCAGACCGATGGAAATCCATCTTCATCGCGGCTAGTGGGTGTTTACGGCAACAGACCACTGAGTCAGATTTCTACCATCCATCGGGGCAGACATTTAAGGGTCGTCGCGATAAGAGTCAAATTTTAACACCCATCGAGAAGAAAATAGTCGAGTCTCTACCGTTGCGCTGTTCGGTTTTCTTTTTAACTCTAAAAATAATGCAGTCATATTGTATCTATGAAAGAAGTGTAAGTCGGAGTACAGGACTTGTCGTCAGAACACAGCAAGAAGTGTATTTGTGAAATAAAGCCCGAAAGAAATAAACAATGTGTAATCAATTCCAAGTGTAAACTTAACTATGACAAGATATTAATAAAGAAGTTTAAAAAAACATTCATTCCCTCCGTCTTGTGTGGTGTACGTGCGACTTGTGTCGAAAGGATCAGCTTACACCAGTGTACCGAAGAACAAACAATTTTCGGCGAATTAATCACCCTGTTGTATTTATCAGTGTCCGTGTTTGGCACCGCTATTTACACCACCCACAGTTCGTAGAACCGCCACAGATTCCTTACCAAAGAAAAAATCCCCACATTTTAAGCCAAGAAGGAATTAAGTCAATTTGTGATACCTCCAACTGAAGCGAGTGTTGTCATGATGGAAAATCACGGACTCATATCGTGGCCGTTTTTCGTCCAACGCTCTCTTCAAACGATTCAATTGCGTTCTCAGCTCTCCCGTTGTAGTTTCACCGGATTTTAACAGCTTATCATAGATGATTATCAGACCCTTCTGATCCCATAAAAATTAGAGGATTACCTTGGCACCATGCATATTTGGTTTTGACGTCGATCTTCCTGGTTGGCCGGGCTTCAAATACGATTTCTTGCGGTTGTCGAAATGTATTCATTTTTCGTCGCTAGTATCAATTCGATGCAAAAACGATTTCTCTTTAGGGTGCTCAAACAGCATTTCAGACTTTTGGACGTCTTTCTTATACAACTTTTATGGCACATGATTTCCGAGCTTTTGGATGAATTCCAATGACTTAAGCCGCTTGAATGTTGTTGCTTGTGTTACGTTCAATAAATTTACGGGTTCTTTTTGGCAATGAGACAAAGCTTCAATGAGTAACAATTCCAATATTCTGCAAGCTTTCCAGTCGCTATTTTTATCGATGTCAAAATTACCGCTTTTGAAACACCCAAACAGCTTCTGACCCATTCTAACATGTGGCGCATATTTAGGGTATGCTGTTAAGAGGAAACGAATAATTTCGAAAGCATTCTTTCATATATTATACTGTAACGCATATGACAATCAGTACTAGAATATTCTAGAGAGTCCGAAACAGAGTACTGGAATGTTCTATAAAGTAATGGAAAACTGGGGACCGTGAACAGTAGAACATTCAAGACTATGGAACGGGCGGAAACGAAACGCCGAATCAGAATACGGAAACGGTATAAATACGTCGCACACAGATCATGGAGGATGAGTAATAAGAAGAAAGTGAAGCAAGCGATAAGTCTCGAGTGAGAAGTAAGCAGTGAAGAAGTAAAAGACGCGATAAGTACGGAAGCGATAAGTAAAGAAATCGTTAAGTGTACGGTATAAGTAACGGTTGTTATTACGGACTAATAAAGTGTTATATTAATTCGAAATCGATTTAACGGCTCTTATTTATTCAAAAATAATTAATCCAGCGAACCCTAAGTTCGCTACAATACCAATAAAGTAAACGTTCCCCCTAAGGCAGTTTTGAAGGCACGTACCATAACATTTTCTACCGAATAAGAAACTTCAGTGACAATGTGCTCTTATCAAATTTTAAACTGCTGAAAAAGTGACACCTACTGAAATTCATATTCGTTTAAATCCTGTTAATGGTGATGATGCTGTTGGTAGATCTACTGTAAATCGATGAGCAATATAATTTCGTGGTTGCGAGGTTGCGAGGAAAAGCCATAATTATTGATGGAACACGCACCCAGCCCTTTTGTCAAAATTGCATTCCTATGGAGTGGACAATTTCCTGATCCAATGGATAAGAGACTATCTTTCTGGCCGTTTAATCCAAGTGGTTCTTGATGGTGTCAAATCTGTCTCCCATCAAATTAATGCAGATGTTCCTCAGGGTTCGGTACTCTCACCCACTCTCTTCCTGATCTTTATAAATGATCTCTTGTCATTTACCCAGAACCCAATTCACTCGTTTGTTAGCACATTGAGTTTCTCACACTCATATGAACATCATAATCATCGGCACTACAACCGGGATCCGGTCTTGGCCTTATTTAGCAAGTCTCGCCACCGGTATGCAGTCCATATCCGAAACTTGTTAAATTGTCCATAATAATTCGTTTTACCGGGCAAGGTTATTAGTCTTGCGCCAACCTTTCTCAGGATGTCGCTGCATGCATTGGTTCACTACTTGGGGGGTGCCAAAGTAGCTACCTAGGGGTGTCACGTGGAGACTGCATGTAAACTTGGATTGAACAGGGACAAGGAACGTCCTGGCCTTCGCCGAATTGAAAGCAGAGACTTTGCCCTGTATGTTCGCTCCCACCCCCTTCGGTATTTGTACTACCACGTTTAAATTCTGCACACCAGTTAATAACAGCCCAGGCTCTGGGCGTCCTGCTCTACGCCATCCCTTCATCACAGACAAGGTCTGCCGCGCTGTCTTCTTCCATACATCCTGCCACAAAGGACTTTCCGGACAGGCTCCTCTTCGCTCATTCGAGCTAGGTGTCCCGCACACCGAAGTCTACCGAGCTTGATTTTTCTTACAACATTAGCTTCAAGGTAGATTGCGTACAACTCATGGTTGTAGCGTCTCCGGGATCCTCCTCCCTCACATACGGGGCCAACAATTCTCCTTAAGACCTACTTCTCGAACGCGGCTAAGAGGCCAGAGTGCATTTTATTGAGCACCCAGGTCTCGGATTAATACATGAGTACTGGTAAGACCATGGTCTTGTACAGTAGTAGCTTGGATGTTCTGGATGAATTTCGGGATTTAAAGAGCATTGATAGACCATAGTAGGCTTGGTTGGATTTGATCAGCCGTTCGCGTATTTCTTCTTCCATATTGTTATCGGCTGATACTATTGACCCAAGGTAGTTAAAGGATTGCACTACTTCAAATTCGTGCTCCACTACGCTGATAGTTTGACCAACGTTAGGTCTTCTCTTCGCAGAAGTTGCCACCATGTACTTAGTTTTTCCCTCATTAATGTGCAGACCCAGTTTTTGTGTTGCCTGCTCGATCTGGGTGAAGGATTCCTGTACAGCCTATTCGGTTCTACCGATGATGTCGATGTCAGCTGCGTAGGCAAGTATCTGGCTGGACTTGGTGACAATAGTCCCTCTTGTTGTAACGCCAGGGTCACGGGTTGCTTTCTCCAAGGCCAGGTTGAAGAGGAGGCAGGCCAGACCGTCCCCTTGTCGGAGTCCATTAAGGATGTTTATTGGTTTGGACAGTAATCCCGCTATTTTTACTTGACTAGGTACGTTGATCATGGTCAACCTACAGCGTATCAATTTGTTTGGAATGCCGAACTCTCTCATGACATTATATAGTTCTACCCTGGCTATGCTGTCGTAGGCGGCCTTAAAGTCTATAAACAGATGATATAATGGAATCTTAAATTCCAGACATATTTCCATCGCCTGCCTAATGGTGAATATCTGATCAATTGCTGATTTGCCTGGGATGAAGCCACACTGATATTGACCAATGATGGGTTTAGCGTAGGGGGCTACCCGGTCTTGTAGGATAGTGGAGAGTATCTTATAGGCGGTACTCAGCAATGTTATACCCCCATAGTTGCTGCACAGTGTGATATCTCCTTTCTTATGTATGGGGCAAATTATACCGCGACGCCAATCTTCCGGCATCTCCTCTTGCTCCCATACGTGCACCACGATCTCATGAATTGCGTGATGTAACGCTGTCCCTCCTTGTTTGATCAGCTCAGCTGGTATGTCATCAGTTCCGGGGGCTTTATTTGATTTTAGCTGTCTAATGGCTTTTAATGTTTCCTCAATGCTTGGTGGCGGCAGCATGTGGTCTTGGTCTTGCATTGGTGGAGCCTCCAACTCTTCTGTGAGCTGACCATTTAGCAATTCATTGAAGTGCACTTCCCATCGCTCCAGAATGCCTTCAGGATTGTTGATCAGATTACCCTTCTTATCGTTGCAGTAAGTGCAGCGTGGTGTGTACCGCGTCATACTGCGGATTTTTTGGTAGAACTTCCGCGCCTCTACTTTTCTCTATTTCACAGACAAGGTTTTTTCCCAGGCACTTTTCTTTTGTCTGTGAAGCCTTTTTTCAGATCCTCTGAGCTCTTTGTATTTCTCATCGCATACCCGTGTCCTATGAGACTGCTGCATTGCCCGGTATGCAGCATTCTTACGTTCAGTCGCTAGTTTGCACTCATCATCAAACCAGTCGTTCCGATCTCTACGACTACTGCCTAAGATGGTGTTGGCAGTACTAATGACAGTATTCTTAAGGCGTGTCCATTTCTCTTCTACACCCGGCATTCTGGCCCCAGGACTTACTCTCCCTCCGTCGAGCTCTTCGAGGGCGAGTCTTAACGCATGGCCAAAGGTGTTGATGGTATTCTCATTGCGTAAGGCAGCCGTGTTGATTCGAACCTGATCCGCGGAAGCAATACGTCTCCGTAAGGCAATCCGCGCTCGGAAAACTGTACCAACAAGATAGTGATCCGAGTCGACGTTGGCACCTCGGTACGTTCGAACCGTCATCAGGCTCGAGGAGTGGCGGCGATCTATCAACACATGGTCAATTTGGTTGCGAGTGGCTCCATCAGGTGATACCCAGGTGGCTTTGTTTATATCTTTACGCGGAAACCTGGTACTCGCAACGACTAAGTTTTTCGATGCTGCCAATTCGATGACTCGTAGTCCATTGTCATTAGTGTTCTCATGCAAACTATGGGAACCTGTGTAGTGCCCGAAAACCGCGTCCCGACCTATTTTTGCATTCAAATCCCCAAGAACGATTTTCACATCGTATCTTGGGCAGGCATTGAGGGCCCGTTCGACGTTCTCATAGTATTCTTCTTTTTCGTCGTCAGGGGACTCCTCTGTAGGTCCGTGAACGTGTATGAGGCTTATGTTCTTAAACTTGCCTCGCACGCGAAGAGTGCATAGCCTTTCATTTATTGCATTAAAGCTGATAATGGCAGGCTTCAGTTTTTAGCTGATTAGAAAGCCTACCCCGAGCACATGGTGTTTTGCATGACACATGTAATAAATGTCATACTCGTTTCTTTGAATAACACCACTCCCCGTCCATCTTAATTCTTGTAATGCTGTTATGTCAGCCTTATATTCGGACAGGGCATCGGCTAGCTGCTGTGCAGCTCGAGCTCTGTGTAGTGAGCGGACGTTCCATGAAAAAATTCTCAAATCGTTTAGCCATTTTCGTTTCCGTGGTCGTCGTCGTGTATCCGGTCCATATCCGAGGCATGTTAAATTTGCCATAATAATTTTTTTTACGGCAAGGTTATTGGCCACGCGCCAACCTTTCTCAGGATGTCGCTGCATGCATTGGTTCACTACTTGGCGGGTAACAAAGTAGCTACCCAGGGGTGTCACGTGGAGACTGTATGTCAACTTGGATTGAATAGGGACAAGGATCGTCCTGGCCTTCGCCGGGTTGAAAGCAATCAGTAACTTTGCCCTGTATGTTCGCACCCATCCCAACATGAGGAACTATAGGAAGATCCAATTGAAAACCGAATACCGCGCTACTTTTTATACCAATACTTTCAAAGACACAATCTTAACTATCCTCTGCGATTGTCAAAGATTTACTTCTCTTGACTCTTGGAAGGAGTGTACCCGAACTCCACAACTCTGAAATTATAACACTGAAATTATAACACTTTCGTTTTTTTGTGCGTTCAACCCTGGATCGCAGGTAGGGCGCTAATACCACCAATATCACCAAGCATACACATAACTGTCGCTGCCTATATGACCGATGATGCAATAAAACTCTTTTCGGCGTTTCACACTTTTGCTACATCATTTTTTGAAACGAAATATCACAGTGTGTGATATTAGATAAAAATTATCCCATAGTTTGCTTTTGGCCGAGAATCCGTCGTCTTTCGAACATTTCGCGGCGCCTTGTTTTATATTTTTGTGGAAAGGTAAAGAGCTCATTGTGCAGCACGAGCATAGTGAATTGCGTCTTGTTTACCCTTACTGGTATTTTACTGCAAATCGAATGGATAAATTCTCGAGACTCAAACGAATAACTTTCAATTGATGCATTTTAATTGCGCTCTTATCATCTGGGATTTTCCTAGGTAGCCAGCATTATGCGACCTTGCGTTTACGCAAAAATGTTCAACAGAAAATGTTGGTTTTGATGAACAAGCAAGCTGGGATATTTAGGGATATGGATTTTTGGCAGAACGAAAGATTTTCTAATGCGTTGAGTCACCACAACATGCTATCAACTTTTAGTATGCTCATAAAGCTTAAATATTCTGATTCAATATTTAACCATCTAATAACACGCTTTCCTTTCATAATTTCCTTTTTGTCCTATGGGAATCAAAATCTTCTTCCTACACGTGGGAAGTATTAAAACCAGGCGTCGAAGAATGGACCAAAAAAGAATTCTTCCAACGGAGAACTACTAATGCATATTGCCTATCAAATTATCTTCGATAAGAAAGCAAGTTGTATTCTGACGGAATGTCCTAAATAGATGTTAACCAAATGTTAGTTCTGGTTTATTATTTTTCCTACGATCCAATTTGCACCCCAACTCCTTATTAACGATTTTATTATTAGGATGTGGGACATTTGCCGCATACAATTTATTATTAGATACACACTCATTATCTAATGGCGTACAGGGGACTTCTTAAAATGGGGAAGGATTCTCTCTATCGTCCTTCCAGACCACTGAATGAATGTTGTCTATTATATTTATCTTTTGTGGTATTTTTCGTAATATTATGCTGAAGTTTATTGTCTTCCATTATCAAATTTTGTGTCCATAATTTTCATTCTAAGCCAAGGCGAGCTCCTTGTGTACCCTAACTCCACCATGAGTCCTGTGCCGACTTAATTTGCCATTTGCCATTAAGAGTTCACTAACTTCTTTATGGACTCCCTTTTAGGGATAAATGCCAAAAAAACTAATTGAAAGGGAAACTATTTATGGGGATATCGAACAATTTCGTTGGCACTGATGTTATCTACCGTTCCCAGACCAGACTAGATGTGGTATTGCTAAATCGTCCAACAAGTAGAATATATATATAAGGACAGCGCATTAGTGAAAGTTTACCCGGAACGCCTCGGAATGCGGTTGGGGTATACTATTCTTTTCCATTACGTGGTGCTTCTCTAGTCAAGGCAGATGGATAGCAGAACCAGGAAATCATTGATTTCGAATTGAAATTCCTCTTTAGCTTGCGGGCAAATTAATTTTCATATTGTGTATACACCCAACTTCCACTTTGTCTTGCCCTGTATGCACGGACTATCTATTCAAAGTGAATCTGTAGAATATTGTATCACGTCGGAGATGTCCAGACGAAGATGAAGTTATGATTTATATTCTCTACAGTTCTTAATCGATTAGGGGAAATCGGAATCCTTAAAATTCTCTAAACTTCATTACGACCAGTAAGACGTTTTTTTCTATAATCATTTTCCTCTTTATTTATTTTGCACACAGGGAGCAGAAGATCATCACCAAGTCACATGATGACCGACAAGTCAACATTCAATCCCTAATGCCCGGTAAAACCTATCAATTCCGGGTGATTGGGAACAGTAATTTTGGTCCCGGCGAGTCGTCTGAGGTGAGCGAATAATCCTCTTGTGGATGTATTTGAAATGTATGGAATTGTAAGCCTTAACTGTTTGTGTTGTTTGGGTTTTAAATTAGATTTTGGAGGTGAGGACTCAACCGGAAGAGAATATTGCTGGTCCGCCGCGTAACGTCGATGGATTTGCCCAGAGCCACAAGGAGATATATGTGAAATGGGATGCGCCATTAGTCACGAATGGAATCATCTCGAAATATCGTATCTATTATGCGGAGGTAAGTCGTTTTTAAGAATATGAGGATGTGTATTGTTGTGAAATTTTGAAAATATCTGACGCGTTTTGTAACACTTTCCTCTCGAAAGGGGTTGTGTGTAATATGTGTATACTAGAATTAATTTTAATGTGTAATAATATGTAAGAAATGTGTATAATACACATAATATATACTATAAACACTTAGCGGAAATATTTCTCACATCGCATGTTAGATAATGGAAAATGATTCATAAACAAAAAGTAAAATTTTTGGCAAATAAATCTTTTTACAATGTTCATCATCATCATCACCGGCACTACAACCGGCATCCGGTCTTGGCCTTATTTAACAAGCCTGAGGCTTGTTAAATTTTCCATAATAATTTGTTTTTCCGGGCAAGGTTATTACCCTTGCGCCAACCTTTCTCAGGATGTCGCTGCATGCATTGGTTCACTACTTGGCGGGTGCCAAAGTAGCTACCCAGGGGTGTCACGTGGAGACTGCATGTAAACTTGGATTGAACAGGGACAAGGATCGTCCTGGCCTTCGCCGAGTCGAAAGCAGAGACTTTGCCCTGTATGTATCCGGTCCTTATCCGAGACTTGTTAAATTGTCCATAATAATTTATTTATATTTATTTGTGTTTTGAGACTTCTTTTACAAAACGCATTTACTGAATCCATTTAACAAGCACGTCTTACGTCTTATGTCTTTCTTTTTATTTCCCAAAAAAAAAATGTCTTACCAAATTCCAAACTCTGAATAAGTCAATTAAGCCCCATAAATATTTCGAATCAATTTATATCTAGCTCACGCAATACCTTAATTAATGTACACATCCCCCTAGAAACCACAAAACCTCAATGCCGCAGCCTACTTATTTTACCGCCCATCTCATGATCTGGGGTAATGATAGATTAGCTGCATGTAACACGGCTCCCAGAACAATATTTTGAAATTCAAAAGAGGATTAATATTCATTATTCTCCTACTGTGTTCTTCCTTCATTCCGATGTTTTTACGGGCTACAAACGAAACAGATTTCAGAAGATGGATAAACCGCAAGTCATAGCTATGTCATTTGCAATGATTATTCGGAGAAACAACCCTTCAACTTACACTTGAATTGAAACGAATGTGTAATTCAATCTTGAAATTCCTGTCGTCTGGGTTCCTCAAATTATCTTGTCTAAAAGTTTCCCCAAAGGGACAAAGCATAATACGTATTATTACGAGGGTGGATCAAATATAAATGGTAATTTCTTTTTACACATTTATTGAATAATGTTTTCAATATAGTCTCCTGTGTGATCTACACACTTTTGCCACCGATTTGGAAGGTTTAATATCCCTTGTTCGTAGAAAGATTTGAGGCGAGTTGTTAACCAGTTTTGCACGTGCTCCTCGACTGCTTCATTACTTTCAACAGAGTTTTGCATCCAGCCCTTTTGTCAAAATTGCATTCCTATGGAGCGGACAATTCCCTTGATCCAATAGATAAGAGACTCTACTTATTGCCGGTCAATCCAAGTGGTTCTTGATGGTGTCAAATCAGCCTCCCATCAAATTAATGCAGGTGTTCCCCAGGGTTCGGTATTCTCACCCACTCTCTTCCTGATCTTTATAAATGATCTCTTGTCAATTACTCACAACCCAATTCACTCGTATGCTGATAATAGCACGTTGAGTTTTATAAATACTCCTGACCAAATTCTACGAAGGTCACAACCAACCAGCAACTTATGTTTGATACATTGAATTCAGACCTCAACGAGATATATCAGTGGGGATTATGTAACCGAGTAGAATTCAATGCCTTAAAAACTCAGTGCTGCCTCTTGTCGTCAAAGGCGAAGCCCCAAAGTAAATATACTGTCTGTGAACGACACTTGCATCGACGAAGACAAGGAACTATCAATCCTCGGCACTCGAATTAATTCGACTCTTAACTAACTTAATTGAAATGCCCACATATTTGAAGCTGCGAAAAGTGCAGTCAAATGTATGGGATTCCTTCAAAGATGCAAAAGATACTTCACTCCATCCAACCTGGCCACTATTTACAAGGCGTATATTCGTCCCAAAATGAAGTTCAACTCCCATATTTGGTCAGGCGCATCCAAATCTGCACTACACGTGCTCGACAGGGTGCAAAAGCGAGCAGTGAAACTTATTGGAGACTCAGCCGTAAGTCGATCAATTCCGTCGTTAGATCACAGGCGCTACGTATCATGCCTATCTCTTTTCTATAGGTATTACCACGGTCGTTGCTCCACTGAACTTGCTGAATGTGTTCCGCCTCTTCAGACATTTTCCCGCGATACCCGTCAATCTGTGAATACTCATCAGTTCACGTTGAAAGTGGACTTCAGGCGCACAAATAAACATAGAGAGTCATTCTTTAGCCGAACCACACGAATGTGGAATGTTCTACCTGTTCATGTGTTTCCTGGTCGTTGTGATGTCCAGACATTCAAGACCAATATATATCGACACTTCCTTTCCTTAGCCACTTCCTCTCCATCCGCTCGCACTGTGCTCTGACATTTAAGGGTACTCCAAAATCCCCTGTGTGCCCGCGTTTGTGTAGGGGAAAAAAAAAACACGATTTCTCTCTAATATGATTAGAAAACTCTGTACAACATTTTATGAGCTTATTTGAAAACTAAATTACCTTAAAATAATGACGGGAAGAAATAATAGACAATAGTCTTGTAGCGTCTCTAACAGATACACACACAATTTACAAGCAAATAGTGAAGAACACCGAACGAAAATCGAATAAGAAAATCCATCAGAGCCGTATACCATAGCGAGAAAATAACAATTCACATCAGTGGAATATACTTGCGTTTAAAAATCGAATTCAAAACACGGCCAGTAGCCTGATGGGTTGCGCTTTGGTTCAATTTTTGGTGATTCTAACTGTCATAGCGGGTTACGTGGTAATCTCCCCCACCGCCATTGTCCCAGCGCGAAAATATTTAGCACATAATATGCATAAAATATAAAACTTTAAACAATTTACAATTTACAAATTACACACATGCATGTTAAGAGATTCTATTTTCTTTTTAATTGAAACATTTATTTACATTTTTCAATTGGGCATTTGCCTAATTAAATATTAATTGAGCGCTTACGTTACGGACAATATTCACATCATAAATTTAAATTGAATACAAGCTGATGCACAAACCTGCATCGTTACGATTGTCAGTTAACTTCGAAGGGCAGTCATGTCTGATTTTTTTTCGGAGAAGTAAGGGGGTGAAGGCGAAGTATGGGTCTTAGCGGCCCGCCTATGACAGGAATGTTGTTTCTTTAAAGATTTTGTTGTGGGTGTAATTGTATTATGGACCGAGGAGTTGGCTTTCATAACGGAAGAAGTATTTTTCTAGCTAGCCAGTCTATTATTTAGAATACCAAATTTAACAATGGAGTATTTGCCAAAGTTAAATACATCTCTAGCTGGGTTCAGAAATAACCAACCACAAATGAAATGAATTCAAGTTGCTGTTTGGTAGCCTGTTGATGTTTTTGATAGCGATACCGTAATTGTTCTGAAAGAAACAACCCAACCAACAGGCGTTCACGGTTTTCGGAATACCTTTGATTATAAAGAGATAGATTGTTTTTGGTAAGTTTACGTAGTATTTTCTCCCATGCTTCTATGTTGTCGTCCATGTTGAACCAAACCGATTTACAGTAGGGGTGAGAGTGCTGAAAAATACAATGCCACTGGTTTCCTTTTCGACCAAATCTAGGATGTCGTTAAATGGGGCATTGGTGACAGGAAAAGGTGCGAAATCTATCTCAGCCTGAAGGGAAACGTCGTTGAGCGGTAGGCTAATGTTATTTGGAACTACAACCCTTTGTGATAGCAAGGCTTTGATGACATCGGATTGGTCGTTGATTAATAATTCCAAATCCACCAGCTCGCTACAAACAACTTTCATTAAATAATGCTAACAATTACTACGTACACATCAGTTCACCCGGAGCTTTCGACTGCGTTTGACGTGTTCATCTCGTTCGCGAGTTCTCATTACAACCATTCCCAAACGCGATAGATCGCCTGATACCGGGCACAATTGCTTGTCCTCGGATAAAAAACTTCGTTCCACTATGCATCTAACAAGTGGGCTTGGTAAAAACCCCTACTGTAATAAATTCACTCCCCTACAATGCCGTCCAGATACAGATAATTCTGAAATGGACGAAACTGATTCGCCAATAATCAGAAAAGTGTATGTGCCACCAATCAAAGTGCTGCAAAAATCACCAGAATATGTGCATAGCCTCATGAAAAAGCTTAATATATCCAGTTATTCAATAAAAAAATTAACAATTGGTATAAAAATAATGTTCGGAACTATTGAATCATTTAATATTGTGTTAGAAAAACTAAAAGAGGATAACTGTCAATATTTTTCTCATGATATTGAAAGTGCTAAAACTTTCAAAGTTATTTTGTATGGACTGGATGATATAAAAACTAATGAACTCAAAGCTGAACTCATTTCGCTTGGCTTAAAATGTTCTGATGTTAAAAAAATTGAAAAAAAATATGATCAATTTACTGATTTTTTTTATCTCATTCACTTTGAAAATGGAACAATTAAATTAAGTGAACTTAAAAAAAATTATCGCTCAATTTTTCATACCCAAGTGAATTGGAACTTCCAAAGGAAAATCAAAGGTAAGGTGACACAATGCTTTAATTGTCAAATGTTTGAACATGGTGAGAGAAATTGTCACATAAAAACATATTGTGCTACTTACCCTGGTTCACACAAAACAAGCGAATGTAATAACACTTCGGTAAATAAATGTGCCAACTGCAACGGCAATCATAAAGCTACTGACGTCACATGCACCAGTAGATCTAAATACTTAGAAATAAAAGAAAGATCATCTGGAAGATCCAAGATCCATCCAAGAACTCATTTCGCTGCATCAACTCAAATTTCTAATCATCAAGCTTGCCAAAAACCGGTTTCGTTTGCCTCTATGAGTGATTTTCCTACGCTTCCACAGCCACAGCGACGCCTGGGACTGACCAATGCTCCGAGCAAAAGCTTTCCAAATTCAAGCCCGCGAATTCAAAGTTTACCAACAACAATTAATGCATGGGAAAATGACTCACGCGGCGCTTCTTCATCAAACAATAACAATAATTTCCCCAACAACAATTCACCACTCTTCACAATCGAGGAACTAAATTCCTTGTGCATGGAAATGATCTCAAATTTATCAGTTTGTAAAACGAAAATAGAACAATTTAATGTGATCGCGCATTTAGCCACTAAGTTTTTATACACTAATAATGTTAAGTAAAATGGCAGATACACATATAAAAATAATTACTTGGAATGCTAAAGGCATACGTAATAAATTTCATGACTTTTTAAACTTTTTAAATAGCTATAAAGTTGATGTTGCTCTAGTAACAGAAACTTGGCTTAATTTTGATATAAGACTCCCATCATCTGACTTTAACTGCTATCGCATTGATAGAGTAGACCAAAGGGGTGGGGGAGTGGCGATTCTTATCAGGAAGTCAATTCAACATTCGCTTTTACCTGTAATTCCAACTAGGCTTGTGGAGAATGTAGGTGTAATGATTAAGTTAAGAAACCATAAGACAGTAAAAATCTATTCTGTTTATTTCCCTGGTGGATCTTCGTCGGATATTAAAAGAAAATGGCTCAAGCAAGATTTAAAAAAGTTATTCACAATGAATGGTGAATTTCTATTAGGTGGTGATTTTAACTGCCGGCATAGAGATTGGGGGTGTGTAAGAGCAAATGCTTGGGGCAATATATTGGCTGCCCTTCCATTGGCACTACCAATTAATATTATTTCCACCTTGTCCAACTTATTTCCCCGCAGGTTCTCGTGGCATCCCCTCTGTCCTTGACTTGTTTGTGTCAAATGTCCCTGGTCTTATAACAGAACCCGTTTCGTTAACTGCTCTCAGTTCAGATCATAATCCTGTTCTTTGTAACCTTTCTTGGTTGGGTGAAAGAAAGATTCAATATTTCCTGGACATGAAGAATGCTAATTGGAATTCATTCAAATCAAAGATTAAAATGAGCCTTCAAAATAGTACTACAATTCTTGAAAGAGTGTCTTGTAAAGATGATGTTGACCTTATTGTACAAAACTTTACACAAGCTATAATTTCTTCGGTTGATGAAAGTATTCCCAAAAGAGTAAAAAAAGATGTTTTTAAAAAACTTCCAATCCATATCTTAGAGCTTATTAAAGTGAGAAACATTCATCGAAGAAACTGGCAGAATTACCGTCAGCCCTTTTCTCGATCAATGGTTTCCCATTTTAATGAGCGCATTACTGACCAGATACAAATCCATCGCAATAGAGAATGGAACAAAAAACTGAGCGTTATGGATAAAAATGCTAAACCGTTCTGGAATGTAGTGAAGTTAATCAAGAATAAAAACCGTAAAATACCATTTCTGAAGGATTCTTCTACTACTTTTTTTACAGGTTTTGAACAAGCAAACCTATTTGGAACAAGTTTTTCAAAAAATCACTTGGTCTCTCAGCATTTGGGTGAATTTCAAACTAATGAACTTGTCGGTAACAGAATCGAAAGATTCGACACCACAAACGAATTAACTCCTCTAAATGCATTTGTAGAAGAAGAAAACGTAAGAAATGTAATCAAGTGCTTGCAAACACGAAAAATAGGAGGACTAGACAAAGTTAAGAATGCCTATCTAAAACAATTACCTCATATTGGAATTAAATACTTAACATTTATAATCAATGCATGCCTTAAATGTCAATACTTTCCTCAATGTTGGAAAAAAGCAATGGTTGTACCTATCCTTAAGGCTGGAAAAGACCCAGATAAACCTGAAAGTTACAGGCCAATTAGTTTACTTAGCAACATAAGTAAAGTTTTTGAAAAAATCCTGAAACAACACATTTTAAAAGTTGTTTCAGATAAAGATATTTTCCCCGATATCCAATTTGGATTTCGACGCTTTCACAGCACCTCGCACCAGGTTAAACGAATTTGCAGCCATGTTCTAGACCATCGTTCACGTGGTCAATCAACGGGCATGATATTGTTAGACATTGAAAAAGCTTTTGATTCCGTATGGCACAATGGGATAATATATAAAATGATACAGTTCGACTTTCCTTTGTATTTGTGTAAGGTCGTCCAGAGTTTCTTATCCAATAGATGTTTTCAGGTTCATGTCAATTGTGATGTTTCTAGATTGATATTTTTTGATTGTGGCGTCCCCCAAGGCTCAGTACTTGGTCCAGCTTTGTACAATATCTACACTTCGGATTTTCCAAATCTACCGCAGTGTGAATCAGCTATCTTCGCTGACGACACTGCAGTATTTGCGTCGCATGAATTTTCTCTCAACGTTGAGACAAATCTAAAGCATGCGATCGAGATACTTGAAAAATATTATATGAAATGGAAAATCAACCTGAATGTTGGGAAGACACAAGCCATCTTTTTTACACGAAAGAGAAAAGCTTGCTATCTTCCCAGCAGTCAGCTGCAAATAAATGGTACCACGATTGCATGGGAGCAATCCGTAAAGTATCTCGGAGTTCATCTCGATACAAAACTCACATTTAAACAACATATTCAAAGTACTCTTAATAAAATGAGTATTGCTATTAAGATGCTTTACCCTTTTATTAATCGCAAGTCTTTACTCACAAATGAAAATAAGATTATTATTCATAAAGTTATTTTCCAAGCTATACTGTTATATGGGTGTCCAGTATGGGGTAACGCTGCAAGGTGCCATTTAAAGAAGTTACAGGTATCACAAAACAAAGTTTTGAAAATGATGCTAGACCTCCCTTGGCACTATTCAACCTTAAGTCTCCACGGAAGGGCGGATGTTGAATTGATTTCTGAAAGAATTCGTAAACTAGTATATAACTTTAACATCAGCTGTGAAAGTTCTGAAAAATCTCTCATAACCCAGCTTCTTGCTTAATTTGTCATAATTTCATGTAAATATTTTTTTTTTAATGAAGGTTTTTCCTTTTCGTATTTTCCTTCGATTAATTCTTTTAATTATAAATTATACATATTTTTCTTTTCTTTATCCAAGATAATATTTCAGTTGTAAGATATAACTTAACAAATCTCTGAATTGTAAAATGTGCGGTCACAGACTTTTTTTTTTGAAAATATTATTACGAAATAAAAGATCTCTCTCTCTCTCTCTCTCTCTCTCTCTACTACGTACACATTGAGCACCATTGATCGCGGCGGACAATTCATCCTACAAAAATCATTCTTTTAAGCAAACTGGAACATAGGGGTTAAAATCTTTTCAACCATCAATTTCTTTTCAGGATGACAATGGGGCGGAGATGTATACAGATAGCACATCGCAGCATGCTGTTCTAAATGAGTTACGTCCATTTACTGAGTACACGATCACCGTTGTGCCCTTTAATCAAAACGGTATGGGTGATCCTTCCAAGGAAATTAAAGTGAAAACGTATTCGTCAACGCCATCCGAACCACCAAACAATGTAACCGTCGAAGTCACAAGTTCAACGGTAATTTCTAACTTGTCTATATCATAAGTTAGCCATATGACAATAATTGATGATATTTTTTTCTATAACAGTCCATCACGGTTCATTGGGAACCACCGGCGGAAGAAGAACGCAATGGTCAGATTACAGGATATAAGATTCGTTATCGAAAACTTACGAAAACACCACAAGTAAAAAGCACTCCAGCTAACATTCGGTACTTCGAATTGAATGGATTAGATCGTAACTCCGAATACCAAGTGAAGATAGCTGCTATGACTGTTAATGGTTCAGGGCCGTTCACAGAATGGCATCGTGTTATTACGCTCCAAAGTGACCTAGACGAGACTCAGGTACCGGGAAAACCAGTTTGGATTGGGATTCGGGCTGGTGCTGAGAATATAGCATTGCATTGGGGCCCACCGATTCAGCATGAAATCAAGATCCGTAATTTCGTCCTTGGCTGGGGAAAGGGAATTCCAGACGAAAACATCATAGAACTCAGTGAAAGCGAGAGGAATTATATATTAAAAAATCTGGAACCCAATAGTGAATACGTTGTATCACTTCGTGCCCGAAATATTAAGGGTGACGGGCCACCTATTTACGATAATATTAAAACCCGCGACGAAGAACCAATGGAAGCACCGATGCCATTGGAAGTACCTGTAGGTCTTCGGGCAATAACAATGTCCTCGTCATCCATTGTTGTTTACTGGATTGATACAACACTAAGCAAAAACCAGCATGTAACCGATAACCGACACTACACTGTGAGATATGGGATTGCAGGATCCAATCGATTTAAACTCCACAACACGACCGATCTAAATTGCATGATAAACGAACTACGGCCAAATACACAATATGAATTTGCCGTGAAAGTGGTGAAAGGGCGACGTGAATCTGCTTGGTCGATGTCTGTATTAAACACCACTCTACAGAATATTCCAGTTTCTCCGCCCAGAGAGTTGACTGTTCGATCGGATGAAGCGAATCCTCAAAGTGTTATTTTACAATGGTTGCCACCAAAGCACAGCCTTGGACAAATAACTGGCTACAGTATTTACTACACCACAGACATATCGAAACGCGATCGGGATTGGTTAATAGAAGTCACAACTCTGGATGATAATGTGTTGGTAATCAACAACCTCAAACCGTATACCACCTACTACTTCAAAGTTCAAGCCCGAACTAGTAAGGGAAATGCACCCTTCTCTGCGCTCGTTTCCCATACTACAAGTGCGGCAGTACTGATGCAAGAACCAAACACCATTACTAAAGGAATCACCAATGAAATGATAATCTACATGATCATATTCGGAACAGCTGTAGTCCTATTCATTGTAGTTGCTATAATAGTAGTTCTCTGTCGTAAAAAACCGCAGAGTTCTCCAGAGCACACAAAGAAGAGGTAGGTGAAGAAAAATGAATTGTATTTAGCTCCCCTTTTAAAGTGTCCCTTTCTCCGATGTATATAGCTACCAGAAAAACAACGTGGGCGTCCCGAAACCACCGGATCTATGGATTCATCATGATCAGATGGAATTGAAGAACATCGACAAGACAATACATAACCATAACTCGACTCCAGGTTCATTGAATACAATTCTTAGCTATACAAAGCTTACATATGTGCTTCTTCTCTTTTGTCTAGCTTGTAGCGATGGAGCATCTAGTAGTGGAGCGTTAACATTGCCTCGTCCAAGTTTACATGAATATGATGTAGAAGCCCCCGTTCCACCTTGTGTGACAAATTCTTTGGACAAACGATCCTACGTCCCGGGTTATATGAGTAAGACTACAGTTCACTGAAACTATTGATACGTCTAGAAACAATGTAATAAAAATATTTTTTTTACGCAGCTACTTCACTGAATTCAACAATGGAACGACCGCAATATCCAAGAACGCAATACAACATTCCAAATCGTCCTCATATGAATGTGGATACAACTCTGTCACAGCAAAGCTTGACACAGTCACAAAACAATTCCCTGGCACAGACGCCAGAACATCCGTATATGTACGATGGTTTCAGGTAAGCATTATGACAATGTGAAGTATAGAATGAATGGATAAATAGCAACACTCTTTGAGAGCAAATGTTTATCCTCCACCCCTTTGCAATCAGGTTTTCCATCTCATCTTCGAACTGTATCTTCTGAATATCCTTAATAGTTCTACCAAGAATAAATTACCATGTGATCCAATTTCTGCTTCAATTTTTTTTCTAAAATTAATCACACATTTAAAAAATCTTAATTCGTTCCTGTGAGCATTTGTAAGATTATATTAGAAATGTAAATCCTTACTCAACTGTTGCATTTTCCTGGATTTCTTCAAGAACTTAATCCATTTGAAGTTGTTTGGGATTACAATTTCGTGCAAACTTGCATCTGGCTGTCCTCCTTCGTGTTCAGAGAAATCTATAACATTTATACTAAGAACTGTGAGCTAGGTAACCTTATCACTATTCTGGTGTAAGGACGGTCGTCCCATTGCATTCATGAAGGAAGTATCCCAAAGTAGTGTATGAAGCGACTGGTTCAAGGTAAGTTCCTTTCTTTAGCCTCTTGCGAAGACAAATTCCTAAGTGTCTTGATCTTATCCAGTATCTTCGGTTCGTCCTGAGTATATATTAATTGTTGTTCTAGGCTCCGCAGATGTCCGCATCTTTTAAACGTCTCTTTCTTTACATCCAGTTTAAGGAGCCTTAAGCTTTCGCTGGTTGTAACAATGATCGCCATTTTGTCTTTCCTGTTGGGCCTTTTTGACATTCATTTCGATCCTCTGTAAATCACTCTTCCTGATATCTTGTCCACCACCTGTCTCCAGAACAAGTGCTTATGCTCTGCCTCCTGTCCCAATCTTCTTGGCGATTGATAAATCTACACTAATAGCGACGTAATGTATCCCGCACCCAAGATAGATAAAATTCAGGTCGATCCTTTCAGTCCTCCTGTCCCAATCTTCTTCGTGATTGATAAATCTACACTAAGAGTGATGTAGTGTATCCCTCACCCAAGACCGATAAAATTCAGGTCCATCCCTTCGGTCCATGAATATCGACTGGTGGCACCACCATTAAATAGGTTTTTCTGCTGCTAATGCTGTGCGCGATAGTAACTACTTCCCTTCTCGGCCTCACTTGTTCGTCACCTGGTTGAAACATGCTGCGATGTTGGTTGCTAACTGCTTCATATGACAGTGGAGTAGAGGATATGTTATGCTATCTCGATAACGAACACACTCGAGCTTCTTTACTATCTCTTGTCTACTCTCCATACTGGCCTTTTTGAACTTGAGGTAATGAAAGATCCAATGTTCTCCATGACGATAACGTACTCTACGCGAAGTCTTGTCGTAGTCTCAATGTGCTGCGATTTCCTATCCTTATTAACCCATGTTTCTCGCTATCCTTATTAAGCCATGTTTCTCTTTAGGCGGGGCATATTCCCACTTGTTTCTCGCAGGATATTTCGAGGTAGCCAAAGTCGCGAATGTTGGTTTTTACATACATGAGATCACGGAAAGGTGTGACAGGTGGGTATACTAACCACTATACTATCGAGGAGCCTTAATGACCGAATGTCGGTGCTAAAAATACAGAGCCAATGGTACAATTATGCACTTATAAACGTACACGCCCCAACAGAATTCACCAACGAAGACACGAAGGACACGCTCTACGAGATCCTAGAGGAAGTATTTGATGGAAACTCATCATTCAATGTTAAAATCCTCCTCGGGGACCTTAACGCGAAAATTCGAAAGGAAGATGTCTTTCAACCAACTATAAACAAAGCCTACACGACGTTTCAAGTGATAATGGAATGCGTTCAAGCACAAGCAAATTCGTAAAGCCACGTGGATATCACCCGACTGCGTAACGCCTAACCAAATAGACCACTTGCTCATAGACAAAAGACGCCACTCAAATATCCTTGACGTAAGATCATATAGAGGAGCAGATTGCGATTCCGATAATTTGCTAGTGATGGGCAAAATTAGAAGTCGGGTCGCAGCAAACTCACATGGGCAGTCACGGGAGACGGGCAAAAAGCTCGACATTGATAAATTAAAAGACCTACGCAAAAGGGCTGAACATCAAGATGAACTGCATAGATTTAGCATCCTAGAGAATGAGAGTAGTGAGAAAGAGGAAACCAATAACGTGGACACTAAATAGGCATCGATCAGACACGTAATCCAACAAACAGCCCAAAAGGTGTTAGGATTTAAGGAAACAATTACGTCCAAACCTCGGTTTAACGATGAGTGCAGGGCGAAGATCAAAGAACGTAAACGCCCCCAAAATGAAGGATACGCCACGATCCGGAAAGAGACAACGAGAATTTTCAAACGCAAAAAACGCGAATGGGAGAAGACTCGGATCGAAAAAATCCTAGAAAATCCCAGAGTAAAGAACATCAGAGTATGTATCATCGTCCCCATTTTCAAAAAAGATGACAGATCTGACTGCGAAAATTACAAGGGAATATCATTGCTCCCAATCATATACGAAATACTGACAAATGTCATACTGGCGAGAATCACACCGTACGCAGAAGAAATACTGGGAGACTACCACTGCGTATTCCGTAGGAACCGGTCAACGAGCGGTCACATGTTCACAGTAAGGCAACTGATGGAAAAGATGTGGGAATACGGAGAGACGGTTCACCAACTGTTCGTTGACTTCAAAAAATCCTACGACACAGTCGCAAGGCAAAGACTGGTAGGACCGTCCGTAGAATTCTTGACGGCGGACCAACGGGAAGGAGACCGACTGGCCGGCCGCGACGGAGATCGGAGGACAATGTTTGGTTTGACCTTGAGGAAATCGGATCAGATGGTCAACCTAGAAGGAGAGTGCACAGGACAGGGAACAATGGCGCAGTCGAGTTCGTGCGGTGATGAATTTCCGAGTTCCTATTGGCCAATAAATAGTAGTATAGTAATTAAAGCTTGAGGAGAATACTTAATAATAAAATCGAAAATATTCTGATACCTTCTTTCAATGATTTTTTCCACGGCCAGTCGACTTTTTTGTCGATATATTTTTCACACTGAGTATATCACCCTGAACACAATAACCGGCTCAAATGAAAACGATTTCATGTAATCAGAAGGCCGGGAGAAATAAAAACTATAGATGTCTATAAATGTCTTAACTGTTCATTCGTACGTTCTTTTCGATTGGGGTAATCTACTTTTATCGATATTTTGGTGAATTCATATCATAAATTGTATTGGTGATTTTAAAGAACTCTTCCAAATTCTTTATTTTTCAAATTACCCATCTGAACTCATGAATATAATAACAAAATTTTTTGAAACAAAGAATATGCAAGAAAGAACGGAGAGGATTCGTAAAGTTTTAAAAAGCATCCAGGCAAGAACTCCAAAGTTGTTGGCAACATTGGGTCAAGAAAATACTAGCTTAACAATAAGCCGCCAGTCAAATATCTCAGCTCCTACATTTCGTCAATTAGTGACAAAAATACGGAAATTATCGGATCTGGAATCGGAGAAATGGATGAAAAACTATCAGTCAATTAAATGTAAAAAGGAAAAACGGCGATTGAGATGCGTGCAAAAGAAGGGTTCTGTTGGGATTATGCCTTATGGAAGTAGGGTACTAAAATTGTGGTAAAAGAGACCACTAGCATAGCTTGGTGCAGTGAAACGAAATTTCAAAAGTGTTTTTTAAAATTGCTGTTAATATGTGATGTTAATAAAGCCAACAGATATTAATTGAAATACAATATTTAGCATTTTTATGTACTGCTACATTGGGTTTTTCGAATTTTTATTTACTTCTAGCAACCCATCGTATCAAACGGCCATATCAACTGTGGAAAATAGCAAGCGTGGCCACCCGCTTAAGAGTTTCGGCACTCCAGGACCACCTCAGCCAGGCACAACGGCTCAGGTGATCACAACATGCTCCAAGCACAGTAAGTAAAACATTCTATATTAACCCGTGTATATTAGAAATCTTTTCAAGAGTGACAAATTTGCAAGTCTTTCGGAATGCGGCATTTTAGAACACCTTGAAAGTGTTCGGTATCAGGTTGTATGTCAATATATCAAATATTTAGCTCATTTTTATCGCTACTCTGGAGGATCATTTTGTGTTCATCGTCACATTCACGAGATGTCTTTCTTTATACAAAAATATGATTATAAAAAATTAACTAGATCACGCAAGAATACAAAGCCGTGCCCAATTGTCGCTCTTATAATATCCAGACATTCAAATCCAATATACCTCCTTTACTTGTCCTTTTGGTCTTTCTCCATCCACTGTATGCTTTGGCATTAAAATTGCCTCAACATTCGTTTAATGTACTCGTTTCATGTAAGAAAGAAATACGTCGTTGATGTATTGCAATGCTTGGGTTTGTTAAGGTTCAATACTACTATTGTAAACCAACTTCCAACGTACAAATAAGCACAGAAAGTCATTCTTTTTTTGCCTGATCATGTGTTTCCTCATCGTTGTAATACCCCGGCAGTCAAGATCAATGTACATCGTTTCCCACTTTCCTTATCTACCTTTCATTTAATCATTTAATGGTACATAAAGATTCCTTTTTGTGCGCCCTTTTATAAAAATGTCACGAGACAATATCTTCGATGTGCTTCGATGATCCGAAGTGTTGAATTCGAAGACTCTTCGACACAACCGCTGCTCACTATGTGACCTTAAACTACCCCTGGCTAAGTCGATGAAACGCGGCATAAGTTTGCTATTGTAAACCGTGTTTTTTTTTTAAATGATGGAAAGTCGCTGCATTGAAAAATAGAAGCGGGCTCAACCTCCCTTTTGTATGGCACATTAATTTTTCTTACTGCTAGTATGACTGTTGTAGTAGCCTTTCACTCAAGGAGCGTGTCTGCTTGTCCTAAAAAGGACGAGAGATCTCTTAAGACCCCTCCTGAGAAGCCTCGTTGCAGTCGCCACCGTGCTTCCTCAGACCTGAGGGAAGAGTGACGACCGATGGTTGAATAGGAGGAATCGGCCAGGCCCAATCAAAATAAAATGCTTTTCAAATACTTTAAATTTATTTTATTATTAGATTTATTTCTGATGTCCTTACACCTCGGACGCCAATCGGGACTGGTCCTCGAATCAAAAAAAAAGAAAAGAAAAAAAAAGGGGGAGGCGTGAGGCCAATTTGGCGAGACAAGGACATATGTGTCCTTCATGTTGTCTCTGGCTTCTGGTCATCTTGCGATAGCCAGAATCACCCACATCCGTGAAGATGTTGGGGTCGGTCTCGAATTATCTGAAAAAGAAAAAAGGGGGGAGGTATCTAAGTATAGTGTGGACAGGGTTAGTTCAGCTGTTTTCTAACTACTTGCATAGGTGGATGGTGGGAAAGAAATCATACAAGACCGGTGGGTCTTGAGTGCCGTAGTAAATGCAGATCACGTCGATAATCTTATTTCGAAAACCCGAAGTCTTTCCATTTGGGCCGAAGATATGCAGGACCATGTGGGAAAGCCGTATGATATTCCGGGTCGGGTTAGCTGCTTGTAGCAGAGAAGCTTAACTTTGGTGTCAACTTTGTTGCTCCACTTCAAGATGTTGTGCAGTTGCTTAGACCGGCCGAGGCCCCTTTGAAGAATGTGGGTCAGATGTTTGATGAAATTCATTTTTGGGGTATAGATGACCTCAAGATATTTTATCCTGTCCTGTGGTCTGATCGTAGTACCTCCTATTTGTATTCGGATATTCTGTGAATATCGAGAAGTAGGTTGGGAGTGTTTACTACTCAGATTATAGCTACTGCTTTGGATGGGTTAAGTCGAATTTTCCATCGATTGTAATACTGATACAGTTCGTCTAAATGAGGTTGAGTCGGTTTGTTGCGAGTTTTGGGCTTTTAGATGACGTGTACACTAGGACGTCGTCCGCATAGCATATCCGGTTTACTCTCCCGTTCACAGGGTGTAGATATTAAATAAGATGGGGCCTTGAATGAAGCCCTGTGGTAGGCCTGCAGCGGTGTTGAAAATTCAGGATAGCTTTCCATTCACTCGAACCTGGAAGGTTTTGTTTAGAACGAGCTGGTAGATGATTCTACACAGCGTTTTACTGAGGCCAGTGTTCAATAATTTGAAAACGAGACCTTCGATCCAGGTTGTGTCAAAAGCCTTTTCAATGCCCAGGCTCACCGCAATGGTAGGTTCCTTATTAAAGAAGCGCACGCAGACGTGGTGGTACTGTGCGCTCTTCTAAATCCAAATTGGAAATCAGGTATTAGGTTCCTGGCACTGATAAACTTATTTAGCTTCTCGTATGTGAACTGCTCATATATTTTGCTGATGCAGGTGAGGAGCGAAATAGGACGAAAGCTTGAGGGGTGATAATTTGGTTTCCCAGCTTTTGCTATTGGGCAGCCAACAGCATGCTTCCAAGCTTGGGGAAGTATCCCATGTTGTAGGCATGGTTGAGTAGAATGGAGAGCTTTATAAAGAAAAAAGCAGAAAGTCTTCGCAACGAGTGATACGACATGTTGTCGATACCGGGTGACATCTTGGGGTTTCAAGATTTAACTAGATTTTGTAGGGTATTTGGTGTGACGAAACCGTGGCCATTATCACGTGTGTCATCGAAGTATGCACTACTAGATGGGTTAAAGACAACAATTGGCTCGTTAAAGTTGTCTAGTTTATTTTGGACCTTTGAATTAGATTGCATTAGTATCCGCGTTCCCATCCTGGAAAGTAATCCTGTGATTATTTTCAAGGTCTCTCCGATAATATTCGCTTTATTGGTGTCATTATTAACAACAACACCGTTGTGTATGATTGGACCAGTGATACGAGAAGTGCCACATATCTTTTTACATTTTTATAAACGTTCTGGTCCGTCCGAATACCCTTGAGTTTGTCTTCCAATTGTCGGGTACGATTGTTTTAGATTCTTTTTTTTATCAGTGTACCAATACTGTGAATAATGGATCGCAATAATGGTTCCCTTTGGATAAAGCGGTGACGATATCTCATTCTGCAGACCTTTTTACGCTCCCGGATGAGACGAAGAGTGAAGTCGTCAAGGGGAATCTGATAAGTCTTTTCAAGTTTGTACTTCGGGACATGAGTCTCAGAAGTTTCAACTAGAATCTCGTGAATTCGAGTTGCAGCGTTATTTATCTCAACCGTCGTTAGGTTCCTGTCAGTGGGAAGAGGAAGTTGGTGGAGTTTTTCGTTCAATGTAATATTGAAGTTGTCCCAATTTGTGCGCCCATAATCGGGTATGTATCTGATATGAGCATGGGATGCTCGATAGCCGCGGTTGAACATGGTCACAGCGTTGTGGTCAGATACACCCGCCGATACTTAGGGAGAAGTGATTTGGGGGAGTACGTCTTTGGACACAATAAAGATCTCCAGGATTGAGTTGCCTCGGGTACCAACCGTAGGTGCGACTATTTCGAAGTTGAGAGCATGACAGTTTTCGGTGTACAATTGGAACAACTTTGTCCCGTTTGGGCAAGAGACGGAGTTGTTCCAGTGGGGAAGCCTGGAGTTGAACTCGCCGCCTATGAGGACCTTATTAACTGGCCGATATCTTCGGGACTAAGGGGTCCATTATTGGTTTTATGTGAGTGGTATACGGAGTATATGTTCACTCTACCGTTATTAGCTAGATGTGTGGCGACTCTAACAGATACACACACGATTCACAAGCAAAATAGTGAAGAGCACCGAACGAAAAATCGAATAAGAAAATACATCAGAGCCGTATACCCAGCGATAACATAACAATTCACATCAGTGGAGTATAGTCGAGTTTAAAAATCAAATTCTAAAATCGGCCAGTAGCTTGATGGGTAACGCTTAGGTAAATTTTTGGTGATTCAAACTGTCATAGCGTCAGTTCGAATCACACGTTCTTCTTCACTATTATTTCAAACGCTATAGATGCACTTCAACCCCGGACACCTCTATAGACTCGAAATGTGGGATCTCAATAGCTTCATGGAGAAGTTCGCTATTAACTAGTATACAGGCGCCACCTCCGTTGATGGTGGAGCCGCCAGTGAGGGTTCGATCTCTACGTATCATAGAAAAGTCTGGTCCTCGAATCTGAAATTCATCGCCGTTTTATACAAAATCTTATCGGGATTTTGTATCGCGGACGCATCGAAATGCAAGCAGAACTTCAAAATGTAATTCGACTGGAGACGCGTACTGGAGAAGAGGAATGGGATATCTATTTTTAGAATATACATATCTGGCTGCATTCCAGATGGAGATAAGGATTTTAGAATTGTATGTATGGGAACGAAATGGATATATTTTAATATGGATTTGTTTGCATATGAAGATATGCATTCTGGTGTTTAGTTTTTAGGAAGGATTTGATATTTGAACATTGGATTGTTAGTTTGGGGATATGGATGCATGATATAGTAGGTGGGTAGAAATATATGTGGGAGGAAAATGGTAGGGATTCTTGGAGCAGTACATGACTTCATAAGCTTTTAATTTGTTAACAGCATTATATAATGTGCGTTCAGAAAACATCGGGAAATTGGTTTTTTCTTAAAGAATTTTTATTTGATAATCGATCTTTATAAATTTATCTATTTTGTTCCCTTCAAAGTAGTCCTCCCAGATATAATATAAAGAGTGTTCCAATAAGAAGGAAATATATTAAAAATAATTAAAACAAAATGCATGTAACGAATTTGTGATTTCTTTATTGAATTATTTGGTTTTGTTATGTGCGAAAAATAATATCAGCTAATTGTGGAACATCCAACTAATGGTCCAATTTATTATAACATCACTACATATGTGCACCTCAATTTTGCCGATATCCATTGTTGTTGCACCATTTCGGTCTAGAATTGTTGTTGTCTTATTGGCATAGACCTCACTCTAAAGATAACCTCAAAGAATGAAGTCCAAAGGCTTCAAACCGGATGATCTAGCCACTTGACTTCTCTATTTCGAGAGATTATGTGATCAGGAAAGTTATCGTTCAATAAAGTCGTCATGGCATGGGCCATATGCCATGTGGGGTCATCCTGTTGAAATAAAATTTAGATGATATCACAGCAAAAAAGGCAAAAAAATGATGATTAACATTGCACAGTAACGCTAACTGGTCATGGAAACAGTATTTCCCGCACTATTTTCAAAAACAAAGGATCCAGTGATTCATTTAGGAAAAACTGCACACCAAAGAGTGGCATTCTGTGGATGCATAGACTGCTCGATCATCGTTCTTCGATTTTCATCAGTCCAAATGCTACAAATATGCATACTGAAGATGATGTTTTGTGAAAAATGTTCATCAAATTGCCTCTGTTCATACATCCAAGGACACGGCCCTCAAAATGATCAGTTCTTGTGTGGATTAAACCTTTTAAGCGTGTATAAATAATTAATTTCCAAAAATTCGATATATGTGATCGTGAAGAAGTTCAGTTTCTGCACACAATGACGAATCGAAAGGGTTTGATCTTCGCCCATATGTAACAAGGCTTTCGGCTAAACGGCTTGCATAGGCACACTGATGTTTTCACACCCTCTACCGACGCAGTTTTTTGAGATCTCACAGCTGAAATTGATGAATTGACAATGATGAACTCAATTATATTGACAAAAAAAAAGAAGAAAAGCGCCCATTGTGAAATGGATTTTATTTGAAGGCCCATTTTCGAGATTCACTTCAAAAACTTACAAATTTTTCCATGGTTGAAAAACTATACTTATCAAATGACAAAAATAGGGTCAAATTCATCCATTCACATACAACATCTGTTCTTCTAATTGGACCACCCTTTGCTTGTGCCAGACTTCTTTTTTTTCAATCTGACAAGCGCCTCTGATATTCTCTTTTCAGTACACTTCAACCATTCTGTTTTTATTTCATCAATAGTTGCAAAGCGTCGTCCTTTTATTGTTCCATCAGTCTCGGGAATAGAAAGTGGTCACACGACATGATCGGTGGATTCGGGAATAAAGCCAAATGACGGTTTTATTTTTTACCAAAGAATTTCAAACAAGTAGTGTCGTGTGAGCGAATGTAAAAAATTGCCAAGCACACAAGAACATGTGTGTTCCCTTAGGGAGTTACGTGATGGACGCATTGAACAAAACAATGAGATTTTATCCGAGTTCAGTAATTATTTTCTTATTCGATTCATTTATCGATTATGTTATTATTTTTATTCGATTAAAATACAGCATAATTCTTCATCCACAGGGTTGATGTAAGCGATAATAGCCGTCTTTAGCTTTTGAATGGTATCAAGTTTACCCGCATATACTTTTGGTAACAAATAGGCTCAAAGAAAGAAATCTCACGGATACAAATCGTGTTATCTTGGTAGGCAGAAGTGGTCCTAATTTCGGAAGATAATACATCCATGTAATTTCCGTTTGCTATGTCCCCGTCAGGGAGCCTTATGCATGCATACATAGTGCTGGTATAATTTTTTTTTTAAGCTTTAGTAAGCAATGCCAGCACCATACAAATTGCCCTCGAAATGTACATTTGCTTCACCTTCCAATTTTTTCAGTGGTCTAGGTGCCGAGCGCGCCGTTTTTGCAGCATCCCTCAACGACGATTCGGCTTGACTGAATCTCTTTTCATTGTTTTCTATGCAATAACTGTAACAAGTCAAGCCTATCGGCAATTGCAGGTCCTCCATTATCTTCATATACATTCGCATACCGAAGGATCCATCCACCCGATCCAGTTTTAAGTTCTGTTTAATTTCATATGAGGGTGGTGTGAAAAGTTTCCGGGGTGATCTACAGATGGCGCCAGCAGGTCTAATTTTTGGCTCCTATTCTATAGTACTATTTGGAGCAAGGCTAAAGCCTTGCCTGGAAAAACAAATTATTATGGACAATTTTTACAAGTCTCGGTTAAGCACCGGGTACCGATGGAGAGACTTGCTAAATAAGCCAAGACCGAATCCCGGCTGTAGTGCCGATGATGATGATTCTATAATACTATGTCTCATTAGCTTGTGGGGGTTCTCTATACTACGTGGAGAACCAACCCACAATTCCAACTTAATTTCGACCGCCCACAGCGCGTCACATTATCCCCTATCCCACCGTTCAGCTATTTACCCGTAAAAGAAAGCATAGCTGAATTCATTATCCTATGCAGGTAATGCATAATTGAAGTCAGCTACCTTTTTGCTAACCCGTGAGATTTCCACCGGAAATTCCAATTCATGTTGGTTAGCAACAACCAAGTTGAATCAAACGACGCGGTTGCATCATCATCCAATGGCTTGGGTAATTACCGCATTCCTTAGCGTTTTTCCCACGGTAATATTTCCCTAGCCGATGTAGCGTCCTATCAACTTTCCCCAGACACTCTATCCGCTGGGGATCAATGATATCTTCTTACAGGTGAATAGCGCAAACTACATTTTCCTCTCCTTCACAATTCTGACTTTCCATAGTGCAATGCACTCTGAGATCACCACAATCAACGCACTAGGTCAGTGTATCATTCTCAGACGCTGTATTAATACACAGACACTAAGCCAGAACAACCCTGGGTTATTGTGCTTTCCTTTTGATTTCTTCATCCTTTCTACGCCCATCGACGTCGAACGAGTACACGAGTACTTATCCACCTTGATGAGCGTGGGGACTTGAAGGCTGCACAAGAGAGCACGATTACCATTGACTGATCGTTGTGCAAAAGCAGAAATCTCAAATTCCATCCCTAATTCGAGTCAGTCACTATCCAACCATAGCAGCGTACCACCAAACGGTGCAGATAGAGTCGAGTTTTACACTGCATGGAGTGAGCATAAAAGATCGAATAACGTCGAGCGCAGTCGTATGTGTTTTATTCTTTTTTAACTCGGGAAAGCTTCATTTTATTTTTCCACGGAAACTTATCTGTAAATAAGTGAAGTAAAGAAAAACAAAAAATATCAGTCGAACAGTAAAACGGCAAAAGGAAAAGAAGTTTCAAATCTTTTATTCAAAATAATAATGTGCAATAGTTTAGGTGAAGTTTAGAGACACTAATCGCCAGATATATTACCATTAGGAATCCTGCCCTGTGGAACAAAACTTTGTGTAACAAGAAAAAAAAAAAAAACATCGTAATGTTAAACAATAAAAAAACAATTAATAAGAAACCTGTGCTCTATCGTTTCATTTACTCTTCGCGTAACTCTGGGATATATTTTTGTGATCAATTTAATTGGCGACTTGGATTTCAGTGGAACTACAAGTGGGAAGGAAGTGAACCGCGAGTTATTGTTGTTATATTTTATATAAAGAAAAAATATAAATTTTTTTGGAGGCTATGCCTCTTTAGTTTATTCATCAAATTACAGGTCGCTATGAACACTCTCTGCAGTTTTTCTATGCTATTTATACTTAAATTCGATCTTAGCCTAGGAATCTCCTAATGTGTTTTTAATGACCCAACGTAATAGATACTATGTTTTGCTTCTTAGCATTTTACTTTGGGTTTTTTTTTTGGATCTAGGTAAATGATGTCTAGACACAATTTTAATGTTAAATATTTTAAGGAATGAATAGGAAACACATTCCTGGAAGATTGTAAAAATGCAGACGCTAGTTGTTGTTAGATGAATTTCTTATTTCAAGGTGAACATGAGGATGCATCGTGGTTGGGTGATTCATACGTTAACTCGCGCGCCCGTGTCTGGTGCAATACTTCTCGACCCCCACAAGCTTGCATATACATTTTCAAGTCAATTCCTTTGTTAGTATACATTTGAGAGGTCAAGCTGGAAACTTTTCACTCCGTTCGTACATCATTCGTCGTGACTATGTTCAATAAAATGGTTTAAATGAACTGATACAATATCGTCTATGATATAAAACATTTGTTTTACATTTTTGCATAGTTTAACCATCAATTAAGCCAATAAAAAAATTGGTTTTTTGAAAAAATTACAGTGGCATAATGCCCCGAGGGCATACATTTTGAATTCGAGCTCATGGGTTTAGTAATAAAAAATTCGCCCCTCTTAAATAAAATAAGCAATATAATACTTTTTTGCCCAGATAATCTAACAGTAATAATTCCTGTAATTGTTTTGTTCACCACTATAGCTCAAAATTGAGCGATGACATAATGGTAAAGTAAAAGTTGGAAAATATTTTTTTTACTTCACAAAAACTTTAAAGAAAGTCAAAATAGCTATTTATCATTCGATATGCCGGTTATTCAAGAATTTTTAAGAAAACAAAATTAGCATAGATGTCATAATGTGGACAAGCCAACACATTTTCTACGCCAATATGTCGATAATTGGAAATTTTGAAAAAACCCAAATAACTTTTACTAAAGCCAGGTTTTGTTTTTATAATAGGTTATAAGGGACAGAATCACCTCTCCAAAGGCGGCACGTTATTCACGGATGCATCTAATATAAAAGCGAAATTCAAATATTATTTTTACATTTTGATCACACTACATACAGCACACATCTCCTCAGTTTGACGAATGGGTTGCCTATTATGGTTAATTCGGTGTTTGGGCAAGAAAACTGCCATTTATTATTTTATCAAGTTATGCAACCTAATGGCGCAAAACTAATGACCTTGCCCGGAAAAAACAAATCATTATGGAAAGTTTTAACAACCCTCAGGACTTTCTAAATAAGGCCAAGGCCGGTTCCCGGTTGTAGTGCCGATGATGATGATGATGCAACCTAATATTATATATTAATGTCGGATTTTATTCCTATATGGGCAGGCAGTGAATATTTTTTCTTACATGCTAAAGTTATAGTTGACTGTTTTTTTTTTTGTTTTTTTTTTTTTTTGTACATGCTAAAGTTACAGATTCACATTGCTGTCGCCCAGTGGTAAAACATTGTTTTACAGTAATTTTCCTGTAAAGAAAATTCAATTCCTATGACAAACGTCTCAAGAACATTGACGTTCCAAATATGATCCCAGATTATCCATGCAGTCAAAATGCACAAGCGACGCGATTTTATCCGCGGCTCTATTGGAATAAACAATAAATAAAAATAAATAAGAAAATAAGTAAACAATAAATGCAATGCTGAAAATCTAATATTCATTCAATCCATATTTTCAAAAGCGTAATTTTCAAAAATCGAAAAACAAATTTTACAAACTTATTGACTTAAGTTTTTAACATCAGAGTCTTATGGGTCGCCGTCGTTGCACCCGCATTAAAGGGACTTTTTTCATTTCCATGTTTTTGAACGATCCATCTTCGTGATCCCCATTCCATTTCCGAATACCCATTCTCATATCAGCCAAACAGTCCTGTCTCATATACATGATATACTTCTGATTCGACGTGCGCGAAAATTGTTCCAAGAGTTGATAGAATGGATGGACTAAAATATTTGTTGGGCGTGCTATTTTTCGACTATTAAGTTTACGCTTCAGGGGAAAAGTCTGCTTTGAAGTGACTGCCTGTAAGCTGTTCAAAAATTTACGAATCCTTTCGTTTTTGTAATCCATTTGATGTTCTTTACTATTTCTAAAAGTAATGATACTTTAATTTTTTTTATTAATATGCGATTATCGTGTAAAAAATAAAATTGTAAATATATTCACGATATTCTGTAATCGACAAAAGTGAAAAAATAATATACCTCTCTAATGTGACTTAATTTTGAAAGTCAAAAATTTATATTTTTTTAGAATAAATATTAAAGTAATATGCTGAGACAGTACACAATCAGTTGAAAATTATGATGATGATGATAGCAACTGTGCAACGACTTCGCATATAATGATAATTGAATAGCAGTAATAAAATGCTTGCATCATCGCTGTAATGCACAAAGCTGTCAATTGAGCATATGCCGCATAAACTCTGCAATCATAAGAGTATTGACAACTTATTAATGAGTTAATGTCTATAGATACATTTTAGATATAATTTTACTGATTTGTATACCAAATCGAGAAAAGCAGCTACAGGAAATAGTTTTTATTCAAGCCAGAATGTTGTCAAGCTGGGACCATATTTCTTTAACAAGGTTTTCACTAATATGTGCACTCTTGCATCCCGGAAAAAAAAATCGTTTTTTTTTTCCAAAAACAGCACATGCATGTTGTTTTTTTTTAAATTTTTTTTAAGTGAAAGACACCTTCGGCCGATTTCATTCGGATTTTTACCCACTAAAAGTTACTATCACTCGCAGTGGTATAATGAAGAAGCTCCTCGTAGCTACCTCAGTACCTCACTTAATCCAAGTACATCATTTACGAGTATTAGTAGATTCTGTCTTTCTGTCGACGCAAGTCACACGGACTGTACGTTAGTGGTTTAGAAGATGTCTCATCGAAAGTTTTCCGCGCCTCGCCATGGTTCAATGGCATTCGATCCCAAGAAACGATCCACAAGGCATCGTGAAAAGGTAAAGGCGTTCCCTAAGGATGATCCATCCAAACCAGTGCAAATCACTTGCTTCGTTGGATATAAAGCTGGAATGACTCACATCGTGAGGGAAGCGGATCGTCTTGGATCAAAGATAAATAAGAAGGAAGTTGTGGAGGCAGTTACCATTTTGGAAGCCTTACCAATGATGGTCGTTGGCGCTATTGGTTATATAGAAACGCCATTTGGTCTAAGGGTTCTTGTCAACGTTTGGGCAGAACATTTGTCGGAAGAGTGCCGTCGTCGCTTCTACAAGAATTGGTATAAGAGTAGGAAGAAGGCGTTCACCAAAGCCAGCAAGAAATGGGTTGACAAGCTGGACAAAAAGAGCATTGCAAATGATTTCAAGAAGATGATTCGTTACTGCAAAGTCATCCGTGTGATTGCTCATTCACAGATCCGCTTGATAAAACAACGGCAAAAGAAAGCCCACATTATGGCAATCCAACTTAAGGGGACATTCCGGTTTGTCGGGTCAAAAAATTGGTTATTTTCATGATTTTTTTTAAGAGAAAGTATTAAAGATATAACAACCATTTTTTTTAAACATTTTATTCATCTTTCGACTACGTTTGTAAATTTTGTCGAGTCACTCCGGAACCGGAACCCCCCCTCCAGGTGTTCAAAGTTAGCCATCCGTTCTGCTCGTGTAAGGGTTATTTTCGTCCCCGGTGAAAAAATACGAAATGTGAGTGAAAACAATTTTAAAATTGATAAAAAACAACTAAATGGCGGACTATTAAAAAAAAATTGATTTTCGGCCCCTTTTTACTCTATTTTTTAGTTATAACTAAAAAAATAAATAAATAAATAAATAAATAAATAAATAATTCACTCACAATTTGCGTGTGCTTGTTAAAAATATGTGTGCGAACTTTCATAAGAATCGCATGCACCGTTTTCATATTATTGCTTACACCGCACTCAAAAGAGTCGTTTCGAGAAAAACGCATTCAAAGTTTGGAGATAAATTAGACAAAAGCTAAAAGCGATTTTTTTTTCATGAAATCATCGGGATTTTTTATACTAACAGCTAGACATCTATTCCTGGACCATATACAATTCCTTCCACGACTTCGAATCGGTCCTCCAGTTGCATTTTCGCCATTTTCCTCGCTGTTCGTGCCTCTCGCGAGCTGTATACTAGGCTGCGGTCAGCGTCTTGCAGCCGATCTCTGTCCCTCTCGTTCGCAAACGCTCTTGGAGCGTACCCAATTTTGATGCCCATGACTCGCATTATTAGCAATACAGGTAAAAACCCCTCATTAAACATACAAGCTGCGGTAAGAGCCGCAACTTCAATGATTTTCTTACCACTGTATGTGTGTTATATACATAGTATTATTATAGTATACCCGCCTGTCACGTGGGAGACCGGGGTTCGATTCTCCGTCGGGGAGCCTCTGGCGCAAGACTAATGACCTTGCCCGGAAAAAAAAACAAATCATTATGGAAAATTTAACAAGCCTCAGAACTTGCTAAATAAGGCCAAGACCGGTTCCCGGTTGTAGTGCCAATGATGATGATGATGATGATGATGATGATGTATGTGTGTTTTGGCGCCATTTGCCAGATAGTAGCATTGAAACTTTCGTTGTTATTTTGCGTGAAACCTCCCTCGCATTTTTTTTTTAACAAATCGGGAGCTGTCAGTTTTACGTAAACGGGGTAAATAGCTGTTCGTACTTTAGGATCCAAGAGACGTTTGTCGTGGTGGAACTTTGACAGCTCATTCGCAGCTTCCGCGCGTTTTCAATTAAGTCGTCAGTTCTGTTATCATGTTTCCCGTAAGTTTGCCTTTATAACATTTGGAAATGATTTCTGCAACGCATTCATTATTTTTACATCCTCGTCTCCAACGTACCTTTCGTAAATGCGGCCGTGCAGATCAAAAGCGCGCTAGAACATCTCTAACATTCCGTCAGGCTCCATTTTACCCGAACTTCCATTGTGATCCAATGTGCAAACTGGTTCGGCTCATCCCACCAAGTATCATATTCAGGGGTGCCTTTCTTTGTTTTCATAAGGTGGCAGCCTTGGCAATAACGCGATTTCACAGTAAGATCGAGAACTTTGTTTGTTTTGTTGCCGATCAATGTCATAACGCCATAATTAGCAGTATGACCCCTTTTACTCCAACTACCATCTCCAGAAGCAGTAAATTTTTTATCTTCACTTCCATCAGTTTTTTCTTTTCTTCTTTGCTAGCCTTTTTTATCACGGAAGAAAAAACGCCGATACAAGCAGTGTGCGCATTATCGAGAGCAGCTTAGTAGATGTGTTTCGTAAATTCGCCAATATCCATCAGTGAAGTGAAACAATGTAATCCATTTAACCCGACACCAAAGATGCGCATTACGAATACTATTCTACGATTAATTTCGTAAGTTTTGTTGGCGATTCGTGGACAGGACTCGATGACCCTCTCACCACAGTTGCATTCGACGATCAGTTTGAATCCTAGGCCTTTCTCAGATTTTCTTGAAAAGTTTATCGAATCGTCACCGTGTTTACACTTTATAATGTTTGAAAGTTCGGAAAAAAAACTGAAAAAAATGTAACATCACGTATGCTGCCGTCACTGTGACCGTTGGAGCGAAGTCGGGCGATGTAGCCAATTTTTGTGCCCATGTAGTCGCATACTCCGTTTCCAGATCATTTACATTTCCCATAAATCCTTTTCGTTTCGACTCTCTAGACGCACCCCTGACTTACGCGAACCTTTAACGTTTTTAAACATTATGTTAGAAAAATTTACCGTTGAAAAACGTATGAAACGGACGCCTAAACGCGAACACTGCACGCTCTGAGACCACGTTTACACTAAATACTTTTTCCTCCTCATGAAAAAGAAACAAAGAAACATCAAAAATACCTACCCCGCGACGTCACCGGTAGGAACATCTTCCATAGTACCCAAACAAGAAAAAACCACCAGTACCGTGCAACGGGCAAGTTAGTTTCATATATATGAAACTAACTAAAACTCAGGCAATCGCAGGTCACCCGCAGTACGCCCGAATGTAAAAACAACATACACAGGAGCGACTATCCATTACCGCTTATGAACATTTTTTTTTTTTTTTTTTTTTTTTTTTTATTAGACTTCTCTCGGGAAAGGCGAACCTATAGCGTCGAGTGGGCGCCCCGAGATGCCATCAAATAACTGTTGCAGTTCTTTTTGAACAGTTGCAGGTTATAACGCTCCGGGAACACTCGCGTGGGAAGGGAGTTCCACAGCTTCCCCGCTCTGTAACGGAACGAGTTCTGATACAGGGATGTTCGCGCCGTCGGGAGATGAACCACAAACGGGCGCCATCCGTCGGATTGTCTTGTGGAGCGCATATAAACCGAATTGCGTGGAATAATGCCAAGAATCTCCGAAGAACAGCACCCGTGATAATATCTGTAAAACAGACAAAGGTCGGCCACGCGCCTTCGATGTGATAGCGACTGTAGTCCCGACGTCAGCACCGAGTCCCCGATCAGGCGGATCGCTCGTCTTTGTACGCTCTCAAGTAGGTCGAGGGTATGTTTAGGAACCGAGCTCCAAACATGAGAGCAATATTCGAGCGCGGGTCTAATTTGAGATTTATATAGGAGAAGAAGTTGGGCCGGAGTAAACTATTTCTTGGCTCTAAAAAGATAACTCAGTTTTCCTGAGGCTGATCTGGCGATACCCGATACGTGTTTATGCCATGATACATTCCCACAGACCGTGACGCCGAGCAATTTCAAACTTTCCCCAGCCTCGAGGGCCCGGCCACTCATCATCAGCTGTGGAACCGATGATCCAGTTTTCTTTGTGAATGTTGTATACTGGGTCTTCGTTGCGTTGAAGTCGACGAGATTGGCCTTTCCCCACCGCAGGACTTTATCTAGATCCTGATTCAGAGAGTCAATCTGTCTACATCTCAGCTGGTGCGACGTAGATGCACCAATTGGCCGATCACTCGAAAAGGAGGAAACAAGCGTACTATCATCCGCAAAATTGTTATCCGTTGTCTCCAACAAATCATTTATGTGAAGCAAGAACAAGGTTGGAGCCAAAATAGAACCCTGGGGCACCCCCGAATTAACAGGATACAGATCCAACACTCGCCGTCCACAACAACCCGGATCGATCGATTCTCGAGGAAGCTCCTCGTCCAGTCGCAAAGCTGGTCGGAAAGCCCATATGAACGAAGTTTGCTCAGCAATGCCCCGTGCCAGACGCGGTCAAAAGCCTTGGAGATATCTAATGCGACCGCCCTTGATTCACCATGCCGTTCAATCGCAGATGTCCATATATCGGTTATAAGTGTCAAAAGGTCTCCTGTGGACCGCCTGCCACGGAATCCGTATTGACGATCATTCAGAAGACCGTTGCACTCCAAATACTTAACCAACTCTGTATTGATGACTTTTTCCATTACCTTAGATAAAATAGACAGTAATGCTATCGGACGGTAATTTTGTGGGAGAAATTTTTTTCCCGTCTTTGGGATTGGCTGAACTCGAGCGATTTTCCAGCAGGCATGTTGTTCAGTCGCACAAGATTGCGACATATTCAAAGAAGTGGCAGTTGGCCCAAGCGAACAGGGAAGCGCAAATTAATTCCCATAAATGGATAGTCTGCATCTTTCTAAATACACGGTAGTTGCCACCTATGACACGAATTTATTTCCGCGGGAGACCCGACCCTTTAATGACCTATAACTTTGGAACCGCCTAAGATTTCGTTTCCAAAATTTAACATATTATTTTTGAAGGATAAAACTATCGATTAAGCAAAAAAAAATTGATTTTGTGAACAGAACAAACCGGAATGTCCCCTTAATGGCGGAACCATTGAAGATAAGGTTAATTGGGTAAAGGAAGACTTAGAACAGGCTATTCCCGTCTCAAAGGTGTTCGCTCAAGAGGATTTTGTTGATTGCATCGGCGTTACCAAGGGTAAAGGTTTCAAGGGAGTTACCAGTCGTTGGCATACAAATAAATTGCCCCGCAAGACCCACAAAGGTCTGAGGAAAGTTGCTTGTATCGGAGCCTGGTATCCAAGTCGTGTATCATTCACTGTTGCACGTGCGGATCAAAAAGGTTACCACGGCCGTACAGAAATCAACAAAAAGATCTACCGCATTGGAGCAGGAATCCACACTAAGGATGGAAAGGTCCTAAAGAATAATGCTACTACTGAATACGATTTGACGGACAAGAGCATTAGGCCGATGGCTGGTTTCCCTCATTACGGAGAAGTTAACAATGATTTTGTTATGCTTAAAGGTTGTTGCATTGGATCAAAGAAACGTGTGATCACTTTGAGGAAGTCGCTTTTGGTCCACACCAGCCGGTCTGCTTTGGAACAAATCAGGCTCAAATTTATCGATACATCCTCGAAGAGGGGTCACGGTCGCTTCCAATCTCATCTGATAAACCGATGTTCATGGGCCCACTTAAGAAGGACCGCATTAAGGAGGAACAGGCGCAAACCACTGTAACTGCCGCCAGTTAAGTTCGCATCGCAATATTTTCTGTGACTTATGAACGGTTAACCCTTGATCGGTTATAAGAAATAAAGTTAATGGGAAAAGTATTACGGACGATTCGTCTTTTCACCTCGGAACGTACTCTGTTATTCGTGCTGGAATAACTACCCTCTTCATATGCTGCAGTCTATTTCATCTTTTTTATCATGTCTTCGCGGTGCTTTTTTTAACATACTGTGTTTATTAGACCAATAATCAATTTTTACATGAAGTGCTACAGCTAACTTATAATTCTAGTGATACAATTGTTTACATGTATACATTACACATTTTTCAAACATAACTGAATGTGTGAATAACTATATGAGTATTATAGGTTTTAATATTGACAGTTTTCCTGGAAAAGGTCGGAAAACCAGGATTTTTATTTTTTAATTTAATCTAATCTAATACTTAACTCTAACTTAATCTAGCTTAACCTCACTAATATTATAAGTTAAATATGTAATGTGAGTTAAGAAATATATGGATGAATGGTTAAGGAGGTAGGTTGGCGTGCGATATAGTCAGTTAGTGGTCTCAGTTGAGGTAACACTTTCCGGTTGTTTGTTAAAACGCAGAATGTAGGAACATGTTTGCATGTTACAGTATTTGAATTGATTGGGTGCCAGTTCGGTGTTATGGTACACTGCCTCATTGGAGTTATTAACCAATCTTCCAGAGGTGAAGAGAGTTCTGGTGTGGAGACAATTCAGATAGTGAACCCTGTTATCTAGAGGAGTTAGTAGTGTAGGGTTATTTTTGGCATGTGAGCCTGCACGTGCACGGGTTCACTAATACCCCACGTGAAGGTTAGATGTAGTTAGTCGCTGAGCGTCACAATTGTATTGAAAACAGCCTTACTTCTTTTTCCTAAATTTAATTGGTGATATAGTGGTTACGCTTACAAAAGTATTCAACTTAAGCACTAAGTTCACATACATTTTACATTTTGTCAAACCGCTTGACTATCTTGAACACAGTGTTTGTATTGTTCATTAAATAATAGTTTACAATTTACGCACACGTTCACATACATTTATATTTAGTCAATTCGCTTTACTAATCCCGTTGATTCTCGACTTGTGCGCACTCGCCAGTGGATGAAACTCGACTGTGTGGGTAGTTTCTTCTTTTGCACCTGAACGGGTGCGAATTCAACAAAAACACCACAGATTGTTCACTGATAAATCTCCGAGGAAACCAACAGGAGGAATAAGAAATAAAGCACACGATTGATGTTGTTTGTATTGCACATTGAATTGTTTACAATCGGCTATAAGTTAATCTACAGAAGTTGTGTAATATTGCACAGTGAATGTTTTATATGATAAACTAACAAATGTTGTGTATTTTGCACTGTGAAAGGTTTACAAGTTAAAAAGTTAAACTATTTTAAATGTATTTTGCACTGTGATAGGTTTACGAGTTAAACTGTCTTAAATGTTATGTTTCGCACGACCGAACTCCGACACGCAAGACCTCGACACGTCTATAGCGTTTGAAATAATAGTGAAGAAGATCGTGTGATTCGAACTGACGCTATGACAGTTTGAATCACGGAAAAAATTGAACCTAAGCGTTACCCATCAGGCTACTGACCGTGTTTCGAATTTGATTTCCAAACTCGACTATACTCCACTGATGTGAATTATTTTTGTTGATTTCTGATGTATTTTTCTTATTCGATTTTTCGTTCGATGTTCTTCACTATTTTTTGCTTGTGAATTGTGTGTGTATCTGTTAGAATCGCTACACGTCTGTCTAATTGGGCGGATAAAATATGACTCACGCAACGTCCCCGGTACGGGTGCGCAGTTCGAAGGTTACTATCTGACTCTGGTGACGATTCTAGATGTAGTTTCGCGTGGATATCACTATTTGAGATGCACACAAACAGGAAGGGGGCTTATACATGGGGAAGAATAGTATTGCATGTATCGGCTGCAGACGAATAGGGAAAAACGACAACAAAAACTGACTAACGATATTTGAATTCAAATAGGTCAGCTGTGCAAATAGATGGTCGCTCGTATAGCGGCCGGAAAAGGTAGCTATGTTTGAACTATCGATTCGTTGATGCGGAAATAGGTTTCTGAGTGATATGACAACAGAACGCTATTTCGAGGGTCATGCGCTAAGATACGCGTTTGTTTGGCTTAGCTAATGGTATATGGGTTGATTAAGGGAACGTTACCGTGGGACCTGATCTGGTGATCAGGATGATTACACAATGACGGTTTGTGTATTTATCCACGTCAATAGTGCTTTACATTGGTAGCGAGTCGAGGGTCTAATTCCAGTGTGAATATTTACACTGGCAAAGAATTCGACTCTTAGCAGCTAGGCGCGGGTTGCGCTATGCTTTGTATTAGCGAACAACACATTATGTGATGTGTTTGCAGGTGAATTGTAGAAGTAGCCTATATAGGATTTAGGGATGAATGGTGTGGTGTTGACTGGACAATGCGTTTCTTGCAGTGATATATGTGGGTTATACTCTTTAATTAGAATGTTTAGTTCGTCAAAGTTACTGGTATAACCCTTCAGGTTCCATTGTAGAATGGTAAATGGTTTTTGTTCGGAATGAGTTTTGGGCGTTCAGCCCTGCTAGTGTGCTTGCGTCTTGATTTTGCTGAGGGATGGGGTTGTATATTCTTAAGTTTATTAAGGTGTTGGAAGGTAAAGTAGGTGGGATGTATGTTGTTAGGATCTAGACTAGGCTGTTCCGGATGTGCTGCACTTGGACTCTGGATTACGTTGTGTCCAACCTCAGGAACAGCAGAGTCAGGGGCTTGGTTGTTAGTTTTATAGTTACATTGTTATGTCATCATCTACTAAGGTATGTACATTTTTATTAATTTTTATATTAGTGAGAGACGGTTTACTTTTTACCTTTGATTTGGGTGAAGGGGTGCGTTGCGAATGGCTATTAGAAGAGCAGCTTGTCGTGGTTTGTGGAATGGTTTCAGTTTAGTTGTTTGTTGGTGAACTTGTTTATAGTTGTGGAGGTTCGAATGTAGTTAATTGAGTTGATGATGTTTGTTGAGTTGATGGCGTCAATTGAATTGATGGTGTTCGTTGGATTAGTGGAGTTATAGACGAAATTGGTTTGGTTGGGATATGTGTTGTTGACTTTTTTGGCTTGTGGGGCAATGCAATTTGAAGACTGTTGATTGTAGCAGATGAGGAGGAGCTGGTAGGAAGGGATTCCTTGGGTGTAGTTTTTTGTTTGTTTTGTTCCGTTGAGGGTCCTTGTAACTGGCTCGATATTAATGTATCTGCGAAGCTTCCTGAAAGTTGATCAGATTGGTGAATATTTTTTCCTTATAAATTCGTTTGGCTTCGCCCATTGAGCATTTGTTTGTGGTATTTTTTGTTAATTCTTCTTTCGCTTGGATATACAAGCGACATGTTTTATCGGCGGCCGAGTGAGGGAGCGAGCAGTTGACGCACGTAGTGCGACTGCAATTTACGGGGCTATGAGGTGTCAGATTACACTTTTCGCACATCGTGGTATTGGTGCAGCGTTTTGTGGTATGGCCGAGTCGGTGGCAGTTGCGGCATCTCATGGGGCTGGGAATATATTCGCTGACCTTAGCTTTATAAAAACCGATGTCAACCGACCGGCGGTTGGAATAGGTTAAAAGTAAATAACATAAGTTCGGAGGGTCTTCGCACTTTACAGTTATCTACTTTGGTAAATTTATACACATCTGTGACTTTTTGTTGGCCCATTTCGGCAATTATTTTCGCTTCCGAGATGTTTATGAGACAAGGGGCGTACACTATACCTTTGCATTCATTTAGTATTTCGTGTAATTTTACAGAAACGGGATACACGTTGCCAAAGTTTGTTATTTTAAGAAAACCGTCTGCGATTTTTTGAGAATTAGCTTTTACTAATAATTGTCCGTCTCGTAGAACAGTGATTTGTTCATACTCTTTGCTAACATCGTCTATCACTTTTTTAATTAAGAATGAGCTTATTGATGAAATAGGCTTACCACTCTCCTTGGATGATATAGTTAAAAATTTTGAATTTTTTGTATTGTTCATTGTTGGTAAACTAAGAAAAAATTTCTCTGTTTTCGTAAGTGTCCTTTTCATTTTGTTTGGGCGGATATCACTATTTGTATCTTCCGTAAGATCGCTAAACCGGTTACTATTCACATTTGGCCCGCAGGCCATTTTTGTTGGAATTGTTTTACACTACTCTATTGTCTTATAAACACAGCACACTGAACAACAAGGGACTGGTCTGTTTTTATTTTAATTTTTTTTTTTTTTTTGTTTTTTTTTGTTTTTTTTTTCACTGCACTATTACACAAAGGGGATGTAATATAATTTTGTAACGTAGAACTGATGTTACACGTACTGAACACAATTCGCGACGATCTAAACTCGACGACGGTTGGAAAGGGAAAAGGAATAGAAAATAAATTTAGAGTTCAGCGCAAGATTCTCTTTTTTTTACTCAACCTTTTAACTAAGGATCATCTTCACAATCACTGTAAATGCGCTTGCTAAATAAAACACTCAACTACTACTATATCATGAACACTGAAATTAGAGCTAAGCCGTTTTTATATAACAAACATCTTTACTGAAATTTGTTTTCTTTTTCTCAACAGCACCATCAGTAACAATACGTCCTCAAAATGCATCGCCATTCAAAAAGCCATCGTTTTCAGTAGCCACACCGACAAATCGACTAACAGGTTGTTCGTCAATAGCACATTCAAATGATGAAATACAAAGGTTAGCTCCAAGTACATCGACCGAAGAGCTCAACCAAGAAATGGCGAATTTGGAAGGCCTAATGAAGGATCTAAGTGCAATCACTGCCAGTGAATTTGAATGTTAACACAACGATAGTATATATATTAGAACATGCGGACTCGTCACTCATTATAGGACACAAGTACACATCCATACACGATGCTTAATGTAAGGTCATAAAAATATTCAAAAAGTGAACATAATATATTTATAAGAATGTATTCCTCATGTCATGTCTGCCCCTTCCAAACCAATAGTTTTATAATCAGGTATTTTTATAAGAAAGACTTAGTCGTGTAAACCTCGTGTATTCACGAGTCGATGAATGTTATAACTTGAATTGAACGCACTCCAATATTGCATTTTGTTGAATAGACGCAACACTGTAGCACGCACGCAAGCATATCATGTCACCGGGGCGAAAAGGACCAGAGAGAGTGCACCAAATATTTGTTTCCTTTCTCTATTTAATAAATATTGCAATGTTGACAGGATACAAAACTATTTAAAATTTATTTATTTATTTAAACGAACAAGATTATAAAAAAGATTAACGGCAAATACTAGGCATTTGATTAGAATAAGGGAATTCCTGACACAAGGATTTCTTCCAGATAAATTGAGTTTTATATAACTAGGTTTTTGAATAAAAAATCAACTTTTCCTAAGTTGCTTATCATGGGTACTACCATATTATTGAAGACGATTTTATGAGGTACAGGCAAAAGAAATCTGAACAATACTGAAGGGTATATAAGGGCAGTCTTTTTATTAAATAAACAAAGAAAACAACCAAATTGGTAGAGACTAGTTTATTTTGTGGATTTAAACTGTCTACGAGGAGCACCACAGAGACATGAAAGTGTTCAACCTTTCTTAAAATGGCTGTAGCACTTCGTTTATAAAACAAAAATGTTGAAGGTTTACTGTATTTTATTATCGATGTTAATATTTTATGTATCCTACCCTAACTCAGGACTTTTCGACCTTTCGAACTTTTTCAGTCGCCTTCGGATATTCGTGTCAGTCGGCTGAAGAATGAATCAAACTAAATGAATCAAGCTCTTAAATAAATTGTGTAGCGTATCCCTTGAAAGATATGGAGAATATTATTCGTGGGATGGATATACCAGACAAAGTGAAAGGTTTAGTATTAAAAATGTGAGTTTTTCTATATATGAGGACATTCATCTCTAAATGTTGTCTGCCTTTAGTGTAGTTCCTTTGGTCTAAGTTTTCTCGATTACCTGGAGACCGTGCCCGAAGTGAATGAAAGTTCGTCAATGTATCTGTTTACTACTGCTATTGTCTCTTCATTTAATCCAAAACGCTTTTCAGCCACACATTTCTTAACGTATTGAACGCCGGCCCTGCGAAAATACAGGTTTCTGAATCTATCACTTGAGCGCTGCCCCCACGATAACGCGTATCGTTTTTGTGTGGATGTCTTACACATCGATTGGCATTCATTTGTCACAGTAACATCGACCGGTCTTTGTTATACTTCAAAGAAAAACGTATATAATGGTTCAGGCACAATCGACACAAAAATCACCCTCCGTAGTCAGTCCTCTTTCCTACGCATATCCTTTTGGTTATACGGTACAATAAATCTTATTATTCTGTCCCTTTTCAGCCATATAACGTGAGTGAAATAAAATATATTGCTGATCCTCTATCGCAGTGTTCGATACATTCAAAAGATTCTGATGTACAAGTCTAGGACGGTGATGGTGATGTGATCGAGAGCTGTTCCATTAGACCGTTTGAGTGATTCCGATGATTCCTGTGATAGTGAAATTTTCACAGAATCGCTGAATTACAGTGAATTATGGCCAGATACTGATGACGTGCCTAATACTCGTATCACACTCGTACTGCTGAATCCGGTCCAAAGATTTTACCTGTTGATAAGAAAAGCCTAAAAGAAGTTGTCGAATTTATTAGCAATGATTATTTGAATTGATGGTAAATGAATCTAACCTCTATTATCAGCAAAATAAAGACAGGTAAAATAAGGGGAAGAAGATCATCATCATCATCGGCACTACAACCGGGATCCGGTCTTGGCCTTATTTAGCAAGTCTCTCTACCGGTATCCGGTCCCTATCCGAGACTTGTTAAATTGTCCATAATAATTTGTTTTTCCGGGCAAAGTTATTAGCCTTGCGCCAAGGGGAAGAAGATGCCTAAGAGGAAAAATATTACTGTAAGCGAGTGAAAGAATTTTTTGGCATAATTATATTGATGGGCTAGGTAAAGAAAGATGTAAGAGATGATTACTGGACCACACAGAGTTTTATACGAAAACACCATCGTTCGCCATTATATTGTCGCAATATATTTCGCCATTTTCGGAATAGGTTGGACCATGCGGCATTTTTCAAACAATCAAACAATATCGAGTTCTAACTGAAAATGTATAAAGTTTCACATATTTCCCTTAGCTACTCATTGATCCGAAATACGCGATTGCGCTCGGCGTTTGGGCTCTGAATGGATGATAATTTTCCGCCGCTCAATGTGTTAAGATTTAAGTACAAATGAAAGTCAGAGGATGCTCTGGCGAATGGAATGTAGTTTATATCATCATCATCATCATCGGCACCACAACCGGGATCCGGTCTTGGCCTTATTTCGCAAGTCGCGAGGCTTGTTAAATTTTCCATAATGATTTATTTTTACGGGCAAGGTCATTAACGTTGAGCGACCTAATTAAATTACACATGGCTTTTATTTCTCTTGCCTGTAGACAATTTGCTATTGAAAAAAAAAGTTTTCTTGAAAATTGATGAATTTCTTTTTTTTAAAATACAATATCATCATCATCATCGGCACTACAACCTGGAACCGGTCTTGGCCTTATTTAGCAAGTCCTGAGGCTTGTTAAATTTTCCATAATGATTTGTTTTTTCCGGGCAAGGTCATTAGTCTTGCGCCAGAGGCTCCCCGACGGGGAATCGAACCCCGGTCTCCCGCGTGACAGGCGGGTATACTAACCAGTATACTATTGAGGAGCTGAAAATACAAATACAATATACATCACCCTAAATCAATAGTAATCCCCTTATGGTATCATCCAATACATGTTGAGCATGAATGAGAGAAAAGGATGACGAAGGGGTTAGTGGAGGTGGTGCAAAACGATGGAAGCAAGATAATGAGTTCTATCAAGCTTTTTTCTGTGTATCTTCTAGACGTTGCGCGGAGTAAAATGATTCTAGTATATTGACCAGAAAAACCCATCATAACAACGAAAAATCACACACATCCCTAGCAGAACACTCCTAAGCATAACAAGTTTTCCAAACGCGAATTGCCGCAAGCGTTATACCTACACGACAAAGTCAATTGGTTGGCCCACTAAACAATCACCCTTGGTCCGGCATTGTAGCGTTATTGTCATAACCCTGCCATTGCAAGTTCAAGTCAGTAAAATAAACACAAATATGTCGGCCAGAAACAACAAACAGAACTAATAACGTCCAATGTATTTGAAGCTATTCCACTCTGCCCATTTTCACTTTTTACCACAAAACGTCTCAGATGTGGGCACATTCTAACGCACCAATGTTTGCATATCACCTGGATCCATAATACTCCATTTTTAGTGGGGCTAACTTATCCTAACCTTTTTCTGTTTGGTTAGTTTTCCGGTAATCACAACCACAACTGGGAAATCATCACCTCACTTCTGCCTGTGCAGAACAGTAATTGACCATTTTATCATATTGAATTCACCGACATATTGACATACTGTCATATTGAAATACATTCTAATGTACTGTTGGTATATTGACTTACCGGCGCATTGATACATTATGTGCAATAGTAAACTTCTTAAAACAGTGTATATAAGGTCCTGAATAGAGTGCTAAATGACCACGGATCATTTGATCACTATTGCAATAACGTCGTAATACTCTGCTCGATTGAGTGCAATTACGGGTTATAAACTCGATCACAAATAACACAAATTCCTGCTTTTATCCAAAAACATGTATGTGTTGGGCTTCAAAACAGGAATCTCTATTAGATTTGGTTATTGTATGTCCTATGATATTCAAGTATTTCGAACTCCCATCGAATCTGGAAGCCGGTATTGTCATTAGCATCTGTTATAAAATGAATGGTTGTCGGCAAGATTGTCGACTTGCGTTTGTGCGATATGTACAATTCTAAAATTCTCTTTTTTTTATTTTGAAGTTTTATTAAACAGATAGATTTATAATAATGATTTAATGGCATACTAACACACCATACAGGTATTCTGGCATTGTATAATATTATTATCATCATCATTATTCGCACTACAACCGGGATCCAGTCTTGGCCTTATTTAGCAAGTTTCGAGGCTTGTTAAATGTTCCATAATAATTTATTTTTACGGGCAAGGTTATTAGCGTTGCGCCGTGATAATATTATTATACTTATATATAATATTAATATACTTATTCTGACAATATGTAATATTAATATACTTATATTTTGACTGATAGAACATTTTAACTTATACTTGTAGAATATGCCGAACCTAGATATACGTACTAGGGTGACACACTGACTTTCTGGCATCTTGACCAGTAGAACATATTTATGTACCCATTACTTATAGTATATAATACTTTCACTGATCACTCCATGCAAACACACCCCAATTTGTTTTAACTAAATTCAACCAAGGGGAATAAAATCGGCGCAAGGCTAGTAATCTTGCCTGGAAAAACAAATTATTATGAGAAACGGAGAGGTTATGGACTGAGTTTCTGCAGTAACCCAAACAACTGCTGGGTGGGCATAACTCTTTTTGTGGCCGCTTTAGCTCATTTATTGCAGAGTTCAGCACGTCATTTCTGCCTCCAGGCGATATTGACTTTGCGTGTCGATTTTTTGCAACGACGCCAAGAGGCTTGAGTGCACCAATGCAACGTTCTTGGTTAAAAATGTAATTCCATTGTCATATTCAACCACAGACCAGCAATTCTTCCCCAAAACTACATTTAGAGGGATGCTGAAATCAATGTTTCGACCTAAAATCTGCCAGCACCCAACTCAGTACTTCTCCTCGTCCCATATTGTGGCGAAGCTATGTACATACGAAATGCTTTTGTTATCATCTGATGCTATTCCGACCCGGAATTAAGTTTTTCATGGCTGAAACTTCATGCTAGTAAAGATATTGTACACCACTATTTTCCCTGTAGAACCCCGAACTTGAATAAGACCCCACCGATTTTATTGAGAGAATCGTTAGTCTATAACCACAGGTTGAATTTCCGTTGAAAGCAATTGCAATAATGTAAGATCAAAAAAGGGGGTATTAAATTGAATAAAATACTCGTTATTCTTTCAATATTCAACTAAACCTCATTGTATTATATTAACTTTTCTTTACTTGTCGCACCAACGTACGCCTTTTTTCCTTCGCTCGTCGTCATCAACTACTCTCTTTCTTGACTTTTTCTACTACCTAACCGGCAGTGTCTCCTCGTTCAGTTCGTCGGCTGGTAAGGTTGATAACATCTGACTTTTTTTTCTTTTTTTTTCTTTTGGGAAGTGCTGCCACAATACTTATAATTTTAAGAGGTTTGGCCACGGTTTAACAACCCCTCAATTAACTAATATGGGCAATCATTATGTCAACATAGTGGGTCTGTTTCTTACTGATCTTCTTAGGGCACGTTCGAATCTGTATGGTGTAGGCTTAATTCCCGTTCACTGGCAGAGTGGCCGAAAAAGCTCACAAATGTAGTGTGAGTTTCTAGGAGAGCGGATTGGGTCGAAACGGTTTTTTTTTTGTCCTAAATAATGATATTGACAGAGTTGCTGACAACTATGGTATGCCCTTGGTCTTGTCTGACTACTGTCTTGGTCTAGCTAAATTGACGAAAAAGCTCGGAAAAGAAGAGTGTGGCGTTATGAGGAAAAAAAGACTGGATCGATGTAAATGGCTTTTTGTGGTTTGAAATTGGTAACTACTTCTTGGGTTCGTCCCACGACTGTTTTGTGTCCATTAATTGACTTTGCTTAGAGCTGTCAGGCTGGGGTTGCACATAGTTGCTCATATATGTGCTGAGATGAGTTTTTCTAGTGCACGCAAAATATGGTTCCCAAATATATGGCAGTCACGCGTTTCTCTCTATTCTTTTCCTATTTGTTGTTGTTGTTGTTGTTGTAATCTACCTATTCTCAATCTCACTATAACTTCTCCTGAGTTATGTACGTCCTGTATATTGTGTTATTATAAGGAGATTAGTAGCCTGTATATAGAGCGCGCTATATCAAAATTAACTAACATCTGCCTTAATCTTGAATCGAGTAAAATGTACATTTTAAGTCGTCCCACTAAATGTAAAATAAAAGGAATCCTTATACCGAATTCTCTTGCTAATACAATGCCTATATTGCCGTTACTTATGTATTGTCAGACTTTTATTTTTTAAGTTTATTTTATTATAATTTTTATTTTATTTTTTCATATTTACAATCAACAAAAGAAAAATACAAAATAAAATAAAATGTAACACTGAATAGAAATTATATTCAATTGTGATGTAAGTGGAGGTTTCTTGCACACTTATTTTCTTAAACACTACTTAAGCGCAACCAATGATCCCGTGACTATTGTTTTAAGCCACAACCAATAAATGTGAATAATGCGTTGATTAGAATAAAATTATTTCGCTATATACTTCAATCTACTGTTAATAGAATAAGTACACTAAATGAAATATTTTAAGAACAAAAACGTATTATATAAAAAAAATTGTTTAATCAAGTGTATAGATACGATGAAAATGTTAGGAGCAATGATAATTACAAACAGCTAGAGAACATTTGTGTCTTGTCGTAAGGTTTAATTCATGCAACAACATAGAAAGCATTAAAAATAGCTAATATTATATAAAATTCTTTTGGCGCAAGGCTAATAACCTTGCCCGGAAAAACAAATTATTATGGAAAATTTATCAAATTTTACTTGCTAAATAAGGCCATGGACGGATGCCGGTTATAGCGCCGATGATGACGATGATATAAAATTCTATGTTAGTTAACACATTAAAAAATTATGCTTATATTATTCTTTTGCTAAGACACATTTCTTTCAACAGCAAAATAGGGCGCATTTCGTATATGCCGGTTTTAATAACCTTTCATAGATATGTACACTCTAACATGAAGTATTAATTATTTGTGTTTCACGAAAACATCAATGAACGTTAAAACTAATTCGTCTACCGTCACCCACTCGTCCTTAGGATATCTAATCGCTCTGTAATGTTATCCAAAGAGACACCACTCATTCTAATATTCATCACATTAAGAACAGACTTTTCGTATCGTGCACCATGAACCTTACTGTCACAGATCCTTTGAATTTCTTTTCATTCATATCAATTTGGTCCTCTCCACCACAGTCTAACGAGACTAATTCTAATTACATCTTAGAAAAGGCGTCATATATATAAGTCGATTAACTAGGATAAGCCCTTTATCCAAAGGGTATCAAAAACCTTTCCAGAGATCAAGTGCATTTATTCTTGGCTTTATTCTATTGTGAGAACAAATTTTAATGTGGTATACATGGAATCAGGTAACATTCTGAAGGCAATCTAGTTATCTAGGAAGCTCGTATTTTCCCCAAACAAGTTTTATTCATTAGGGTTTCGCATAGCTTGCTAATGCTAAGAAGTACATAGATCGATGATTGGCCTAATACCGTCTCTCTGTACCTCGGAATACGATGAACCACTGCTATTTTCTAATGAATCATTAATGAACAAATTAGTTTTATCACGTTCTTTCACGGCCTCTGCGAGTACATATATATAAGGACCAATTTGGTTTGGCACTCGGTCGGCCAATACGTAAATTACTGCGAAGGATACGGCACTCTCTCTTGACAATGTGGTCAATTAACTGGCCACCAGCACGGTATATAGATGTCGATTGCTGTCGTCCTGAAACAATTGCTATGGTAAGAAAAAGGAGAAACGAATACCTTTAGTTGGATGGCTTATTTGAATATTATTGAATGTCAGCTGTTTGCTGACATTTGTTATTATTTGTGTTGTCATTGCTGCATTCAGTAGTGCCTGCGCTGGCCGCATCCAGTGTTGCCATCGTTTGCTGCTCCGTCTCCAACATTCCGCCCACCTTGAACTGTCGGTTCAACCATTTCCTCTTCCGCCACCATCTCCTTAATGCGGCCAGGAAAGTTTCGCTAGGACCTCCATAATCCACGCTGGTGTTACTAACTGGCCTTGCAGGATTAATCCGCCTGGCTGGTAATGCCGCCATTTGTTGAGCTAGCACCCGTCCCTTGTGACGACCGCAAACCGTGCATTCCCCGATGGCCCTCTGGACAAGTCGACTCCCTATGATCCAGTACCGGGAGTTCACAGCGGCTAGCCGTAACCGGCTTCCAGCGTGCATCCGTCTCAAGTGCAAATCTCTCCAGATGATCTTTACCAGGTGATGTTGCCGATGTAAGATCGGTGGATGTCGGCTGGGATGACCCGATAGCCATTGTAGCACTATAGTGGACTTGGTATATACAAAGCATTGAGCCTCTTGCAATGCTGGTCCGACAATCAAGTGATCGTTAAGAAATGTTCCATTCCTGGTGACTAGGGAAGCATCGAACAGCACTCTGAGCTTGGTGGTTTCACTCTCGGTCTTGATTACTGCATGGTGATGTAGATAGCAGCATTGGTTGTTCGGTAAATTGGGTTTTTCTTCGATCACCCGCTGCATGTGGCCCATGTCCTGGTATTCCTTCCTAAATTCTGCATACTGATGGCCTAGCTCCGTGTTTCGCCTGAATCGCCTCTCCATGGACAGAAGCCTTTGGGTGGCGGATTTCCTGGAATGTCCCAATGGCGGCGTGGAAGCGTCCCTCTGCTAAACGCCGGTGCTTGTCTTAGCTGCCCCTCTATTGGGTCGACCTGGTGGGTGACAGTGCAGCAATATTGTTCTTGACCGGACAGAGCAGGTCCAAGAACAACATTAATCTTGAATGTTATCTATTCCATAAGACTTTTTTTTTAATCCCATTGTTATGCGACCTGGAGATGAGAACCTCGCTCGAGTCCTTTTGCATTCCTGATTCACTTCATATTGAAAATTCTGGAAATTTCTGTAAATTGAACCCACTCCCAATTTACAATAGGGTCTTCTTTGTTCCCCCGACAACAATCTTTCGACATTTACTTTAAAGCAAGCGATGTTGCGAGTTTTGTAACCCTGCAAAGCTTTTGCTGATACCGCCGAATCATACGTTTCTACTATAGCTGCAACTAAGGCGCACTCCTGAAATCTGATAAAGTTGACAAGAATATGTTGGCATTTTCTACACATCTCTTGTAGGACCGGCAATGTTGGTTATTGTCCAAAGTAACTCTGTTCTGTCAATCAGTTGGGTCATGTGTAAGTCAATAGACTCTTCAATGTTGGGTGCCGTTTGGGTATTTGTATATGATTTAATTTTGACCATTTTGTAGATCCATCGTCCCATATTAGCTGTAACCCATTGGCTATATCTCCATTCTGGGACAAGCACGAGTTTGGTTTTGTTTGAACTGGAGTATAGTCTATTCATTTAGTGCAACTTGTAAATTTCCCCGGATGCTCTTGCTTCCAGTTCGGTCAGCACCCGGCTCGCAATAAGCGTGGGTATTTCGCTCGATACAGTTTGTTCTTCTTTGTACGGATTCCGTAGGGTTGATGTATAAACTGAAAATGGTTTTTCTAGGCCATAAGGCAGCTGCCTACAAAATGATGGATCTGCTTACTCAGGCTAGGAATATTCTGAAGACTAGAGGCTCTATCCTTGCAACCATGCGGTAATCCAATTTAAAATCTAGACATTCTATGATAACGCTAAATTCGGATAAGTATCCACCAACACGTAGTCTAATTTCCCCTATTTTTAATTTTTATTCGGGGTTCTCATCAAGAAGTTTTAAAAAAACCATTTTTTTTTGATTTGTTGATAGCTTATATAGTTTGGGAGTTCCATGGATTCGAAGATCTAAGTCACGTGCATAAACAATATGTCCATGTTCAGATTTCGAGGCATTGAATTTGACTCGATGAAATAATCTCCGTGTCATCTTATTGAAGTAGACATTAAATAACTTAAGGGGAGCTTCTCATCAAGAAGTTTTAAAAAATCGATTTTTTATTTTTTTGGGATCTTATAGTGCGTAGAATAAGTCTCCAAACCCGTTTTTATAAAAATACTTTTATAAAAAGATACAGCATAACGAAGTCAAGTGAAGTCGTTTATTTTTCATTTCAAGGTGTCTTGTTCAGTAGGCTCTCAAATGTATACTAACAGAGCAATCGACCTGAAAAATTATATACAAGCTAATAAGATATAGTACACACCTGCCAGTGCCATCTGTTGATCTGGCCGGAAACTGTTTACCCCACCCCCGTATAGGATTTTGAAACTTTAAAGGCGTTTTTCTCGAGACCATGTTTTTCACATTGGTCTCCACGATATCCCTAAAACTACTCGATGGATCGGTTCCTATTTTTTATTTTAAAGTAAATTAAATTTCTTGGAGTCTGAACCTAAATGTAGATGATTTTTTTCATAATTTTTTTTTTCTATTCAACATTCATCATCATCACCAGCGGCACTACAAGACCGGGATCCGGTCTTGGTCTTATTTAGCAAATCTCGAGACTTGTTAAATTTTCCATAATAATTTATTTTACGGGCAAGGTTATTAGTCTTGCGCCGAACATTAAATTTCAACATTAAAGAACAAACAAAAAATGCGAAAACTGATATCTAAAGTTTCCATCTCAGCCATTTTGTTAATTTTCGACTTTCATGGATGATTCTAGTAGGGGCTCCAACTACACTCATATGGTTTATGAAAATTCTTCGATTATAGACTTTTGATAATTTTTGCAAGTGCTAGAGTACCCAACAGTAAGGTACCTTTTTTGAGACCGTTACATTACAAGGCGTGTCAACAAATATTGTCACTATATTTTTTAATAAAAAAATGTTTTTTTTTTGTACTTGAAAACATATTAACCAAGTGACTAAAGGTTTGAGTTCTTTATTTATTTCCTTCTATGAGAAAAAAATTCGAGAAATAGACCTCTATTTAGGCTCTCGGATGGAACCTCCCCTTAAGTCAAATTTGCTCTCTGCTAGTTTAGCCAGTCACTCTTGATTTATACGGTTTGACTTTCCGAATGTCTGTTGTAAAGACTATATTGTTCTGACGACTGCTCTATCGTCGTCGGTATAGTCTATGATTTCTACTTCTTGTGGTGTGTCAATGTTTATCACTCCGCCATACATCACGTTCCATAATAGTGGTTCGAGGACTAAGCCCTACTGCACTCCTCTCTTTGGATAATATTTTTTTTTTTTTTGAGTCGGACTCAATGTGTATATTCAAGTGCTTCTAGATAGTAATCTTAAGGAAATAACCTGATGGTCCCAGGTGTTTCAACGGCCGGATCGACTGCGCAGTATTGCTTCGTGCCACCCATTCCCATCAAAATCCGTGATCGTTTCCACCGTACGTTGTCCTTGGAACAATATTGAATTTGTGAGAATTTTCCTCTTCGCTCTGTAATTGCTTCAAGGTCAAGACGATAACGACCTCCAATATTTTTCCATATGTATCAGCAAATAAAGTGATCGGTGTGATCATAGTTTTTGGAGTAATATGTTACTCGTTGCGATGAACTTGTCTCTCTTTCCCCCAATACTTAGGGAATGCTTTTCCATGGTGGGTGGGTTATATTGTATTAAATTTGTATACCTTGGCCAGCATGAGCTTCTTCATTGTCCCTGAGCTTTTGATACTTTAATCATCTCGTCGATTCTTGCAGTTTTCTCAACCATGGTTGTTTAGTGCGTCATTATACTCCGAACACATTAGTTCAGGTCTTGTAGGGACAGTACACTTATATAATAATAATTATGACGAATAATCTGTCGCTTATCCATTCAATTTATTCGCGCACCCAGCAATTTGTTAATGAAGAAACATCAGAATCAGGTCTATGTCACAATTTAATGTATGTGCAGTGCTTGTGCAGCAGCACTTACTTTTTTTATATATACTGGTTTGCTCAAACTGGCAGGCAGTTGGTAGTTGTTTAATGAGTGAATTTTGAATGCCTTTGCTATTGAAGATGGTATCCTTACATAAATATGTCAACCAGCGCCTATTCCAACCCATTTACCTGTATATTGGGTTTAAATGGCTTATATAGAGTGGCGCAAAATTAATCATTCAATTTTGTTTTTGAATTGCTTTTTTACTAAATAAAAAAAAAAAAAAGATGTTGAGTGATGGAAATCTTTATTTGGATCTTTACAAGTTTTTCTGTTAAGTGATTTTCCAAGTCCCATGATATCCGTCAAGTGGCTGCCGCCAGTGTTGATACACATTTGTACCCGTTTTATCGGATTTTCCATGACTTTCCGCAAGAATTCCGGTGATAACTGTTCGCATTCCTGTCGAATATTCTCCTTAAGGGCTACGATTGTCTGAGGCTTGTTGGCATAAACCCGCGACTTCAAGTAGCCCCAAAGAAAGAAGTCGGGGATGGTTAAATCGGGCGATCTTGCTGGCCAAGCCAAATCGCCAAAACGGGAGATTACGCGACCAGGAAACGCTTCCTTCACAATATCCATTGTGGCTCGTGCTGTGTGTGCGGTTGCACCGTCTTGTTGAAACCACATGTTCACCAAACCCCGCTCATCCAATTCCTGCAGTAGGAAGTCAGTTATCATGGCCCTATAGCGTTCGCCAGTGACAGTGACCGTATTGCCGATGGCGTCCTCAAAAAAATACGGCCCAATCACTCCTCCCCGGTGAACGCTGCACCACACAGTGGCTTTGAGTGGATGTAGTGGCTCTTCGTGCATCACATACGGATTTTCAGTGCCCCAGAACGGAAGATTTTCCTTATTGACGTAACCGCTTAAGTGGAAATGCGCCTCGTCGCTCATGGTGATTTTCGACACAAAATCGTCTTCTTCGTTGTTGAGATTAAGGATGGCTTGACAGTAACTTACACGCTCTCCATTGCTTGTCTGTTTATATTGTGCAGCTGTCTAGTTCACAAATGTCAAATATGATTAACGTACGACGCCATTTGCAAAAATTATAACATCTTGCGATGGGGTGGTTAATTTTGTGCCACCCTGTACAACAGTAATTTCAATAATTCAGTCTCTTCTTCGAAGATAGGTACCTTTTATCTACAGATCGAACAGTCTATATAGAAGTAATTGCTATTTATTTCTGTGAAGTTATGGAAAGCAGGGGAACCTGGAACTATTTTTATATAGTTTTAATCCTACGTACGATGTTATACTGTTAGATATCGAATTATGTAGCTCTGGCGTGAATGTCCAAGAATAATAAAACACGGCAAAGGGGCTTCAGAAAGTTTTACCTGAATGTACTAATACAATTAATTATATTTCAGATCACTTGTCGACAGGGTAAAAAAGATAAATGTACTTATCTATCGATACGATAAAAAGGCACATTTTCTAACGAAATATGTGATTTAACCATCTTCAAATTATGCATATGTGTTCAGTTATATGTCTTTAAAGCCTGTTTTTCATTTCCATTTGTTTTCCAATATTTACTATGGATTCAGCAAACAGCTTAGTACCTATGTTTAACCGCATCATTGGCCAGAATAGTAGAAGTTATGACATGTGTGCAATTGGTGGTTCATATGGTCAATTATAAGTTTGTAGAGGTATCCTCAGTTGACGTTAAGTTTTTCCATTGGGTCATCTAAGGAAAATGAAGTCACAAGCTGTGAATTGAGTGTGCAGGATTCAGACATGTGAATTAATGAAATCAAACATACAACATAAATTTAGACATTTAACAACAAGCCTTACGACCATGTCTGCCTACATTTTATTTTATTACTCTGTATGCCAGTATCGATTCGGCAAAGTTCTAGTAGTTATGGTTCTCCAAACTACAAATTAATTACAGTCCTCTTTTGGTGGAAGGTTTTTTGGTTTTTGATGGTTAATCTCTGAAGGATGTGGGAGTGTTCCGCCGAACACTGTCCGCACATACGGAAGAAACACACTGGAGCGAAAATGGCACAAATTAAACACGGAAAGAATACAACTACACAATAAAACGCGGTTGATTTGTTTCAGGGTACGTTTCTTTATTTTCTGTATATCTTGTTGTTAATGTCAATGGTCTGGCCAGAGTTTACAATATGTGTCACAGTTTAATAGTTTTGTCTTTTTTTGGTATTTATTTCTTTTTTTATTTTTATATTATTTTTTTGTTTTATATTTTTGCACCGTAAACAAAAGGATGGTGAACTAAAAATGGCACACGTTTGAATTCCGCGAAAGTTTCACGATGAGAAACCGTGTCAATCTCCGTATTGACTGTCCGCACTTGTTTTAAATGTTTTTGAGAACATTGTAATTAACCGTGAGCTCACAAACCGGTGCGCGTTGAAAGTTGTGCGTGAACGCCGAATATCTGTTTGCCTTCGGTGAGACAGTTTCGGTAGACGTTTATTGCGCGGCGCAGACTAACTTCCTCGTTGGGTTCTCTGTGACGACTGTGTGGCTCGGAGTAGACTAATCTTTCGTTTTTCTCATTTTAATATCGAACCGTTAAAACTCCTTGTGACAGTTCTCTATGACGACCGTTCTAAAAGTTTTTTTCTTTTTCAATTCACTATTCTTTCAAAGATTCAGACGCATCGCCACTTTTCTCTTGTACTTTTCTTGGGGTTTTGTTTGTGTTACCCATCTGGCTTATAACAACAAGAGTTTTCGTGCGCTGATATGCATTAGGATGTTTATGATTGCGAGAATTGTGTGTCGGCGGATCGAATAGATATTCATTTTTTGTACACGTGCCTCTTTTTGGGTTTTGGATCTTGTAGGAGATTTGGAGGTGTTAATTGCTTATACCATACATAAGAAGATATGCATTAGCTGTTAGCTTTTAGGGAATTGAATTGAATTGGATGAAATTGAATTGAATTCAATGTTAGAGAATTTGAACGTTTAGTTCGATTGGGTTTGACCATTGAATTCAATGTTGCGTTGGGGATATGCAATGGATTATGCTATTGGTAATTTGTGTGGTTCGTAGAACCGCCACACTCTCCTCGATGAAAAAGCCCGCTTTACTTAGCTTAGCTCGCAAATAGCCCTGAAACTCTTCATTGGTTGAACGTGGTGGCTGGCCAGTCAACCACAGTTACATGGTAGCCTTTGAAAATATTTTCGGAGTATGGTAAAGATCGAAATTCTGCTCCGTCCGGGTATAATTAGAATCCCTAAAATTTGTGACCAATTTAGAACTTGTTACTTCTACATATTTGTTATTATACTCGATATATGTCTCTTTTGATATGATATTGCCCCTTTAAGATGTGCACATGACAAAAACTGTGCACATTATAAAAACAGGAAACAATGGTTATAGCCGGAAAGAACAGAAAAAAACGTTTTACAGTTTAAAAAATGTGATTCGCAGAACCATTGAACAAACAAATGAGTCCATAACACTACCAATTAGAAAATAACATCACCAATCTTCCTTACTCCAGTTTGAGTAGTAGCCGGTCTTTCATAGTAGCGAATGTCAAAAATGGGCCTTTCATGGATTGCGAAAATATTTATCATTCAGTAAACGACACTGGACTATTGAGTCATGCATTTGAACTCCGATTTAAATTATTATTAGTTTTGCTTTTGCAGTTGTCTGTTGCTTTCTTGTAGGTATATCTGCTTTGAAAAAAAAATTTCTAGTACACAAGAGACAAGTGAATTAAGGGGGTATTCTGGTGTAGAGTGGCCAATTTGAATGTTTTTTTAGAATTGTGTTAAACAAAACGAAAAATATTTTTAGTATCGGATTTTTGCCCAATAGTTATTTATAACATAACAAAATCAAAAAATAAATAAAAATGACGAAAATTTCCAACATTCCAGGGCGGTGAAGTGAGGGGTTGAAACAAAAGTGTGAGTTATAGTTTTTCTTGTGCTCACAGAAGATCAGTTTTAGACTCGACGCCGAGGGAATGACAATCAACTCTTCTCTCCCACATCACCAGTTATTAAATAACAAAACTTAGGTTCATTCTTAGTTCTTCATCCAATTTTTATTGTTATCTTTTCTTTCCACTTCATTCATTGTCTTTTCTCACTGACAATGGTTCATTACTTATTCTTTACTTTTACATCTATTGGTTTTAGCTTTTTAATCTACAATCCACTATTTAACTTATCTCCAAAAACGTTTCAACATTTCATTTCAATTACTCTTTCTTTACATTTCTTATTTTTAACTTACTGAATTTCTATCCACTATTTAACTTATTTCCAATATCTTTCAATATTTCATTTCATTTGTTCTTCCTCTACATTTCTTAGTTTTAACGTATTGATCTTTAATCCACTAATTAACTTGTCTTCAATATCGTTCAACATTCTTCCTTTACATTTCTTAGTTTTCACATATTGAATATAAATAAATCCTCTATTTAACCTATTTCCACTAGCGTTCAATATATCATTTCATTTGTTCTGCCTTTACACTTCTTAATCTTTCGTCCACTTTTAACCAATTACCACAAGCCTTCTAACACTCCGTTTTAATTCCTCTTCAAGATCTTCCTACCGTGACCAACGACCGACTGCCTCATCACTTGTTCCTAATCAAAACTCGTCATCTCGGGGTCAACACCTCCCGATTACGACAATGCAATTACCATTTCAACCGACCTAATTTCTGATTTTTGACTTTAATTCGCAATTGCTTTGTACTGCTGTGTTAGTCAATATACCTTCATTGACTTGTACCATAGTTCAACATTCGCCATTGCGAATTGACCCAATTAATTTTTTTTTATGTTTTGCGGCTCGTGTCGAACTATGCAGTTAATTGCTTTTGCATTATCCGGTAATCGTTTCAGCCTATGTAATCAATTATAATTCGTTAATCGCTTCGGAATATGAAACTCATTATTCTTATGCGATTTGTCGATTGCTCTGAAATGTGGACTTAATTGCATTATCGTTCTGTGGGGTCATTTGAGTTTTGAATCGGGTGGCGTTTTTCTGCTTGAGTGTATCAATTACCTCTTGTACATCATATTTGTTCATAATGTCACTGACACACTTAACACGTGCGTCCTGATTAACATGATTTCGACTCTTCTAATTATCTGAAAAAAAAAAACAAAAACGAATTCTTAATCAGTGAAGGTGTTGTAATCGTCCCTACTACCTATCGAAGAAATAAAAAACAAATTCGCAAAATGGCAACTGTTTGAAAAAATTTTGGTAATTGATAATTTTGATAATTTTTCTCATTATTTTTTTCTGGTTATTAATTTTTTTAAATAGTAAACTTTTTTTTTCAAGAAAGCTTGGTAGGGACTATAGAGCGTTATATCAAGAAAGTGTTCACCGAGTTTCAATTCAATCGGTACCTTAGAACTTGGAATGTCGTGTCAATAGACTTGAAAAAAGTGGTTTCGAAAAAAACGCGTTTAAAAATTTTAGGGTGTAGTAGTGTTGCAGTTCCGCCAAACGCCACGTCCCACTTACCTGAAAAACCCCCATAACTATATCCCAATCGGCATAAGTTTTTGCTAATGCAAGCGCATTAGCACCTTAAGTGCTTTACGCATCTAGGTTATCAAATTTATAATCTTAAAGTCCCTGTAAAAGAAAACTTACCTTTCATGCATCTCTTCGCATACAATTCCCTGTAAGATTTCCTTTCTACCTTTTCAGGAATCCCAAAACCTATTCGGTACCTTCGGTTGCCAGGCAAATTCCAACTTTCTCACACCTGCACCGCAATCCCCCCACAGCAAAAACATTTCCTTCCCAAGGATAATTAATGCATTACCTGGAAATGCCTGCAAAGAATTTGTCCTACAAGGGCATTCATACATGTGTCAATGCATCTCACCGTTAGCGACCAAAAGCCGAATTTCCAATTAGTGTAGATATTCACACTATAGTTCGATCCTGGTGTCGCCATAGATGCCATGCATAATTGACACAGATGGTATACACAACCGTCATTGTGTATCCATATAAATTACTTTCCGAAAACTTGCAACTATTGATTCAGCTGCAATCAATTACTTGTCTCGGAAATATTTCTTTGTTTGAACCTTCAAACAATCACCGACGTCGCGCTTAGCCGTCGGATTGGATTCAATAGCATAAACATATGCAAACAAAAGAATCCGATTCTCCCAGTCGGCAGAGATACGATATACGATCTCCATTATTTCAATCCCTTTTAGCATCTAATGAGTGGCTGCTATTTACTCAGCCGACCCTCATTACCGGGACGATGCATTAGATCGCTTCTTTCCTTGTCTGTAACCCTTGTCTAGGTTTCGTTTCGCTTTTGACCTGCACGCATTATGTAAACAACACAGATCTAAACGATCTCCATTACGAGATCTTTTTCCTATTCTGCCAAGAGAGACTTTACGTGTCTCTGGTGGTAACTAAAAACATATCCTTAGTGGAGAGGATATCTACCACCACACCACAAACTCACCCCAAACGAAGGTTTTACCGCTGAACCCTTTACCATCCGCCGACCGAGCCGGTCGTGTCTCTCCCGCTCCCCGTTTCGCGCATGGGGACGTAGATATTCTAAGTCGAGTAGAGTGATCGGGCTATTAATTAAAAAGTAATTTTATCATACCAGTAGTGTGCACTGTCGTATATTTCCTTTTTTGTGCATCCGTTCGTTCATTTATTTGTGATTGACTTTTGGCGGCACTTGCATTAAGTGAATGATGGGGATGAAGTGAACGGAGTGTCCATGCCTGGCACAATACTTCTCCTCCCCACAGTAGCTTCAAGTGACATAATATTGCGTTATATATAGTTGCCGCATCACTAAATCAGCTGTAACTTCCCCAATTATTGGAATTTTAAAATTTCCTACAACATACTCTTAAAAGTATAAACTATAAGAAAATATAAAAAAAATCGATGTCTTCAAAATTCTAGACCAGAATACCCCCTTAACAAATTAATGCACTAATTATCACAAGACTGATAAATAATAACCCAACCTGACAAGAGAAAAATTGAAGTAAATAACTCTTTTATTCTACTAGGAACAGAGTTGCAAAAAACAATGACAATTGAGTTGTTCTACAAAAATTCTAATCATTCGCTGTAGAGTGTACCTAATCACCTTATGTCTCTAATGTGAATCTTATCGAACAGTCAACGTCGTTCAAAACCGTCAATGTTATATCTTTCCAAAATGTTCAAGTCGTTGATATAAATATCTTAAACCTTATAAACATTAAAAAACTACGAGACTCTTTCATTTCCAAGTAGATGAAAGAATATCTTTCCATACAAGACACCAAATTCTTAGAGCAGCTCTAGATTTTTATCAAATGACATGTTTTTTTAAACACATTATACTTCCAACTCAACCAACTGATCTAAGAAAAATCGTATATCTTATTTTAAACTTCTACTATTACTGCCACAGAGCATTTGCTTAACAAAAGCAAATGAAAATAAATATTTCTCGATCACGATGACCTTAGAAATGTACTGTATTCACAAAATAAGTTTAGAATGGAAGGACAACAAACTTTTGTTCAATAATACATTTCAATAAAAAAAAAAAAAGAAGAAAAAAGAAAGTGTAAGGTAACATTAAATTAAATGACAACATAATATAAATACTTTTAAATAAAATAATTCGAAAATATATTTCGCTATAAAATTTGTATTTTTATTAAATAATTCATTATACACACCATCGTGATCATTGTGCCATTTAATTGTTCATTTGTAGGTTTTGTTGTTTAAAGTTATATAAAAATAGAACTTAAGCAAAAAAAACGAATATACATTTTATTTTACATCCATTATACAATAAAACTCGAACACGTAATTATTCATTCTACTGAACACTTTTTGTACAGTCATATACATAGTTATATTGCAAAAGTTATACAAACAAAAACAATAAAATTACAACGTATTGAGAGTAATAAATATAACTAAATATACATATAAATAAATAAAGATTGTAAACACTTATTTAAGTAAGCCATAAGTCGATCGATCCATTGTTTTAGTTTTAACAGTAAAACAAAAAAATGTCTAGAAAATAAAATTTGACTCTAAGCAAAAGTAAATTAAAATGATACGAAGGGAAGACCGAGATACATACTGGACTGTCCCAAAGAATTGACTTCTTTTTGTTTCACTTTTATATGCGCTAAGAATTAACATTTAGAGTAAGTTTAACCAGAAAGATATGAAGACATTATTAACCAAAATCGAAATCATGTAAACATAAAATAAATGTACATTTTTATTTATACTTAGCACGTTGTTTTATTCGTAAGCCGCTTCCTTAAGGTTATCTTGCTCAACTTGCGAAGGAAGTATAGCGTTTGTTACACTAGTGAAGAGCGTGTGAATAGAACTGGCACTATGACGGTTAGTATTTGTTGGAAGGGCAACGCTTACAGTGTTCTGGTAACAACCTTAGTAATTCTAGCGCCGGATAGATGGCGCTTAGGTCAACAAGCAGGGCATATATAAACAGTGGCACCGATGACTTTCTCTCTCTCTTTCCTTTCGCCGCTGGATCTGTCATCAACACAATTTAATTTAGCTTAAGACTAAAATATTAACTTCTCATTTGTAAATATCATTCTTACGAATAAAGTATCATTTCCAACAATTTTCCAACAGGTTATGGGCCCAGTCTAACGCCGCAACAAACAGCGAGGTAAAAGCACGCGTCAACGGAACACGTGGCGACAACACGAAAGAGGCCCAAAAGTGACGCCAAGTAATCGGCACGATGCAGGATGGAACGAAAACAAATATCCCGTTGTTAAACGGAGGCAACTACATACCCTGGAAGACAAAACTCAAGGTAGTGCTGGTTCGGGACGAGTTATGGGAAGCGGTGAGTGAGCCGGCACCCACGCCGAAACACACCGAGTGGAAAAAGAAAAACAACAAAGCCATGGCGTACATAAAACTGAGTGTCGAAGACAATCAGCTAGTGTACATTCAACATACGGAAGAAGCGTACAAAGCGTGGCAAGCGCTAACAAAGAAGTACGAACGTTCAACGTACGGAAGCAGGCTATACTTGAGAAGGAAACTGTACGGAATACAGTACAAAGGCGGACCAATGAATGACCACGTGGACGCCATCATGACAGTGATTGCACTGCTCCGAGGATCAGGCAAGACACTCGAGGATGAGGAAGTCGTTGCTGTTCTACTGGTGAGTCTTCCGGAATCGTACCCGGGACTAGTCACTGCGCTCGAGGGGCGTGACGGAAAGGATCTCACAATCGAGTACGTAACAGGGAAAATTATGGACGAATACCAGAGAAGGACAGAATCTCAAGGCTCGAGCAGCGAAGGTTCAGAATTGGCTCTCAAATCAGCAGGTCCAGATAAACGTGACCTAAAGAAAGGACATCTCGACAAAGGCTCAAACTTCCAGAGAGAAAGGAAGGACAAACAGGAAACCCGCACATGTTACCATTGCCAGAAACCAGGACATCTGAAACGGGATTGCAAATGGTACAAAGCAATGAAGGAACAAGCCAGGGCAGGAATAGAAAAGTCAAAGACGCCGAGGGCTGACGCCAATCAGAAGCAGTTTCTCTTCCAAGCGAGAGGTGACACGGGGATCCAAGACGGCGGACAAGATGGCTGGCTCGTGGACTCGGGAGCAACGAGCCACATGATAAACAACTCAGCCTTTTTCGACGGCATCCGGGACTTGAACAAACCAATTTATTTGGCGGATGGATCAAAAATAATGGCAACTGGGATAGGAGATGGCTACCATGCATCGTGAAAGACGGCCAGGCCCAGAAAGTAACGCTGACAGATGTCCTGTACATTTCCAAACTCGACGACAGTTTAATTTCAGTTCGGAGAATCACCGATAAAGGATACGAAGTAGTATTCAAGGACAACAGATGCCGGATCCTTCAAGGAAAGGAAGTAGTAGCTAAAGCAGACAACGACGGCGGTTTGTACAGACTGAAATTGGAAGGAGTAAAGGAGCAAGCATATCTGACCAGAGAAGCAGCGTGCATCCACGATTGGCATCGGCGATTAGGACATCGAGACTTGGCAGCTATCAGACAAATGGCTGGCTCTGGACAGATACGCATCTCTCCCTGCAAGCGTGAATCAACCTGCGAGACCTGCATCAGAGGAAAGCTGAGCCAGAAGAAATTCCCACAGGCACAGAGGAGAGAAAGAAAACCAGGGATGCTGATCCATTCGGATCTGTGCGGGCCGATGCAGACACAGACACTGAGCGGAAACAGATATTTCCTGACCCTCATCGACGATTTTTCTCGTTTCACAGTCGTCAGGCTAATGAAATCAAAAACCGAGGTAACCGATGCAATTAAAGATTATGTTGCAGCAATTGGAGACAGATACGGCAGAAAACCAGTGGCAATCAGGTTGGACAACGGAAAGGAGTACGCCCCCAAGGAATTGCAAGACTTTCTTCGGCGAGAAGGAGTGGGGCAGCAATTCACGGTCGCATACACGCCACAGCAAAACGGAGTGGCGGAACGGAAGAATAGGACGCTGGTCGAATCCGCGAAGTGCATGCTGTTTGAAGCTGGACTGGACAAACGGTTCTGGGGAGAAGCAGTGTTGACAGCGACATATCTGCAAAACAGGATGGCAAGCAGAAGCATCGACAAAACACCGGTAGAACTGTTTACAGGTTAAAAGCCAGACCTGTCGCACGTAAGAACCTTTGGCTCCTAGGTTTTTTCATTCATCCCAAAAGAAAAACGAGGAAAGTGGGATGTCAAGGCACGAGAAGGAGTTCTGGTGGGGTACCATGGCAACACTACAGGATATCGAGTTCCGGACCCGTCAACGAACGAGACCTGGATTAGCAGATCAGTCAAGATCATCGAGAGCTCAATTGAGCGAAAGAAGAGCTGCCATGAAGAGAAGAAGAACAAGAAGCTACCAGAGCGATACGTCACATACGAGATGCCAGACAGTGAGGAACCAGAAGGAGAAACCGACTCTGGGGAAGAAGGCCAAGACTGAGATGGAGAGACAATAGATTTGAGAGGTCAAGAAGGGCAAAAGGAAGGCGATTCCGCAGACGAACAATTCCAAACATCCCCATCAGTACAAAGAAGAGTTTCTCAACGAAGCAACAAAAATGTACCACCACCGAGGCTGGGGTACAAGGAGGGAGCCTGCATCGTAAGAGAACCAAAGGGTTGGAAAGATTTGCTACAGATGTCACCCAGAGAGCAGAACCCGTGGCGAGTGGCAGCCGAAAAAGAGATGAAGTCACTAAACGACCACCAAGTCTGGGAAATGGCAGATCTTCCTCCAAACAGAAAGGCAGTTTCGTGCAAGTGGGTTTTCAAGGCCAAGATGTGTTGATGTTGTTGATGCCGACGTACGGCAAGTATCCCATTAACTTCCCGAACGATATTGGTCCTTCGAAAACTGTTGCACAAAGAGCACGAATAAATTAAAAAAACACTGCTTTGTTGAATTTATAATGTCTCCTTTTTTTTATTGATTTTCTTTTTTACTACACTTATGACTTCGTATTAATATAATTAAACTTATTTCGTTAAACTTTATACAGGTTGGGGTTTTTCTTTCACGACTCTGTGACTGCGGTAATGAAAATTTAGACACGACTTATGCGTGGACGCTCGAAGTAGCGTGTACTCGTGACGGTGGATATTTAACGACTCCTTAATATTGGCGAAATTACTTTTTGCCTGAGCGGCAGCACGTCTGTAAACTTTAACGATTGAGATCTGACTCGACTCTGTCGGGGAGTAAGAAAAGGAACAAGGGAAATTTATTACTGGTGCGCACTAGCCAGCCGATGTGATTGCGCTCTCTCTTGTGCGCTCTTCGTTTCCCCATGCGCACCGGGGTGAATAAGCGCTGGCGCATTCATTGCACGCCGATGTGCGCAGAGCGGACGAAAAGCACAAAGCGGGGAGCGCAATAACTCGGGTTGATCTGGCTTAGTGTGCGTGTGTTAATGTGGCCTCCGAGGTGTTTCACACTGGGGTAGTGTAGTGTGGTGATTATCCCGGAGGCGCATGGCTATGGAAAGGAAGAAATGCGGAGGGGAGGAAAATGAGTTTTACTCTATTCACCTGGGTAAAGAGATGTTTGATCCCCAGCGAATGGAGGAACTGGGAAAGGGCCAAGTGACGCTAGGGAAATATTATCGCGTGATTCAATCGAATGTTTTGATAATTTTCCCAAGCGGTTCTGCAATGATGCGACAACTTCGTCCGGCTGGATTTGGTTGTCGCTAATCGACGTGAACCAGAGTTGCCGTATGGCGAAAAAGGGAAGCTAAACTCTTTTATGCGTTGTCCGCATGGAAAAATGAGTTTAGCTATGCGCCCTTGGAGGTAACATTCTTTGCAGGTGAACAGGTAAGTAGGGGGGATGGGGTTGGTTTGACGCGCTGTGAGGCGGTCGAAATTGGATGGGATTGGCCGGGAATGGTGGGTGGTTCTCCGTATAGTTTAGAGAAACCCCCGCCGTATCATACGATTCTTCACAATGCTTCAAAAACAACGATGCGAGAAGAAATCAAGCTGCGTCCTAGCGCGGCTCGTCCAAACGGCGAACCGAAAACCGAAGCAAGAAAAAAATAGTTAGTTCCGTCCATACCTTGGGTAGCGGAAGGGTTTATTTAAAGATGGTGCAAGTGTGTCTGTACGGGTCAAAGGGATTAGCCAAAGTGTTAGCTCTCCTTGATGAAAGATCGACCGTTTCATTGCTGGATGCATCCGTCCCCGAGAAGATTGGGGTAAAAGCAAGCTCGAACCCCTCGTTTTAGAGACCGTCGCCGGACAAGTTATCAGGAAAGGCGAGTCGCAGAGGATCTTGTTGAAGATCAAGCGATCCCACAGATGGGAAAAGATATCGATTGAAGCGAGAACTATCGACGACTTGAAGCTGGCCAAGCAGGAAGTGACAAGGGACACGATAAAAAAATGTAAGCACTTGCAAGGAATTGAACAACAACTGACCTACAAAAAAAAGAACCGCTTTTACTCATTGGCCAAGATAATTGGGGACTTATAGTCACCAGGAAGCTGAGGAAGGGCAGAACCGCCGAACCAGTCGCCTCGCTCACCAGTTTAGGATGGGTGCTTCATGGTTGCGAAGGTAGAGACAACGTGCCAGTGAAATTTGTGAACCATAACAGGATGGTAGATGACGAGACAGAAGCATTAGTCCGTCTTCATTTCGAAATCGAGGCCATCGGGGTGCAGCCGGGCCGTCCAAGCAACGACACAGACAGAAGGGCGTTGGGGTTACTGGAAAAAACTACAAGACGATTGCCATGTGGTAGGTTCGAAACTGGGCTGCTGTGGAAGGGTAAGGACGGAGTTCTGCCTAACAATTACGAACAAGCTTACCGACGACTTGTGAATACGGAAAAGAAACTTGACAAGGATGAAGAACTGAGAAGGATATACACGGAACAAATAAAGATCTTGTTGGATAACGGATACGCAGGGTTGGCTCCTTCAAGTACCGTTCCGGGAAGAATCTTTTATCTGTCCCACTTCGCCGTGGTACACCCCACTAAGAAGAAGCCGCGTATTTCAATCGCTCTTTCGGGTCTTGGTCAGATTCAGAGAAAACCCGGCTGCGGTGGTGGCAGATATTAAAGAAATGTTTCTTCGAATTCAATTGCGAGAGTCGGATCGTGACAATCTAAGGTTCCTGTGGCGCGGGAGTAACAGCAAGGGAAAGCCAGAGGAGTATCGCATGACTTGCGTCATCACCATCAACAGCTCTTTACGTGATGAACAAAAACGCTGAGGAATTCAGGGAACATCATCCAGCCGCAGTGCGGGCTGTGCACGATAACGATTACATGGATGATTATTTAGAGAGTTTCGAGACAGTAGAAGATGCTATGAAAGTGACGAAACCGTACATAAAATCCATGAACGGGCAGGATTTCACCTAAGAGGATGGGCTAGTAACAGACCGGAGATACTCCAGGGCCTTCAACGGGAGGAGAGGAAGGAAATCCTAGATCTAACAAAAGAGGAGAAAACCCTTGGACTCAGGTGGTTAACAAAGGAAGACACATTGGCATTCAGTGTGGGGTTTCGGAACAGCCCTCCGGACATACTTAGTGAAATAAGGACTCCTACCTAGAGCGAAGTTACTAGTGCGGTAATATCCACCTTCGACCCTTTGGGACTCACAGTACCAGTCCTTATACAAGGAAAGAAGATGATACAAGACATCTGGCGTGCCGGCATTGGATGGGATGACAAGATCCCAGAAGAGCAGGAGGTGGCTTGGACGAGGCGTTTGCGAGAGGTATCCCTCCTCAGAGAATTAAAGATTCCTCGGTGCTTGTCGTGGGACCGGAAGGAGGGTGAACTCCACACATCCAGCGACGACAGCAAAGAAGCGTATGCAGCAGTAGTCTATTGGAGAATTGTGGAGGATGGAAGAGTGAGTGTTAGTCTGATAGCTGGTAAAGCACAAGTGGCACCAAGTAAACCAGTCTCAATGCCACGACTGGAACTACAAGCAGCATTGTTAGATAGCAGGCTATCAGCAGCAATCGAAAGAGAGTTCAGGGGGAAGATATCAGACAAATGGCATTGGATGGAGTCCAGCACAGTTTTACAGTGGATACTGTCAAGTCCCCACCAGTTCAAAGTTTTCGTGGCGCACCGCCTTGCAGAGATCGAAAGACTTACCGAACCGCAGGACTGGTAATGAGTCCCGACAAAAGAAAACCCAGCCGATGACGCTACAAGAGGGACACCTAAAAATTCAGCAGTGACGCAAGGTGGTTTAAGGGTGCTACTTTTTTGTACGAAGATGAAAGCAAGTAGCCCGACCAGTGTTTCAAAGCAAAAATTAACACCAGCACTGGGGAGGAGAAGAACATCGAAGTAAGCTACGGTAAGTGTCGCCGAGCGGTACACGCCAGACCCAGTACACTTCTCCAGCTGGATACGGCTGTTAAGAACTACGGCACGCATGTTCCAATTCATATATATGCTAAAAGGGCGCAATCGTGATCGAAGAAAAGATACCATTGCAGATAAAAGGTGTGGCCGGAAGTCACAGAGAGACCATCTTGAGAAGAAACTGCGCATGTCTTCGTCAAAGAAAAATAGGAGAATCATCATGTCCATAGAATAGGAATGTTTAATAAGAGCTGAAGAAGAATTGCTCAAGTTAAGCCAACGAGAGAGTTTCGACGTGGGCATGTCTCTTTTGCGGAAAGCAAAGCCACTGCGAACCTCAAGTCGGCTGCGAAATGTACGTTTACCTTAATGGAAATGGCGTCCTGAAGTTGAGAAGTCGAATTGGAAGGTGTGCATACCCAATTGGTAAGTAAATCCGCGTATATTGGACGGAAAACACATAACCAGTCACCTCATTATAAGACACTTCCATTAGAAGTATATTCACAGCAACACAGCCACGGTGATGAACGAAATTAGGCAGAAATATTGGATCTCGGGCCTAAGGACGACGACAAAGAAGCTGATACATCAATGTCAGAGGTGCAAAGTCAACAAGCCACAGGTGCCGCCTGTTGGCGATCTACCCAGCGGACGGCTGTACCACCATAAGACCCCCTTCACTAGCACGGCAGTGGACTATTTTGGTCCAATGAAAGTCGCTATTGGAAGAAGAACAGAAAAACGCTGGGGTGTTTTATTCACATGCTGACCACAAGACCTGTGCACTTGAAGTTGGCGAACTCACTCAATAATAATTCCATGATTATGGCCTTGCGGGGAATGATGGCCAGACGAGGAGCTCCGAAGGTGATATGGAGCGACAACGGGACCAACTTCGTGGGTGCAAATAGAGAGCTGGAAGAGGCGGGAAAGGGGGAAATGATCCAGTGGAAGTTCATACCACCCGGATGTCCGCACATGGGAGGTGCATGGGAAAGGCTCGTGCGTTCGGTAAAGACAGCTTTGTTCGCCGTTCTGCCCGCGAGGGTCCCGCTAGAGGAGGTTTATAGCGTTTGAAATAATAGTGAAGAAGAACGTGTGATTCGAACTGACGCTATGACAGTTTGAATCACGAAAAAAATTGAACCTAAGCGTTACCCATCAGGCTACTGGCCGTGTTTTGAATTTGATTTTTAAACTCGACTATACTCCACTGATGTGAATTATTTTTGTTATCGCTATGGTATACGGCTCTGATGTATTTTCTTGTTCGATCCTTCGTTCGGTGCTCTTCACTACTTTGCTTGTGAATTGTGTGTGTATCTGTTAGAGTCACCACAGGTTCTCCATACATTGTCATAAATTCACGCCCCTATACTCCATAAGTGCTGATCCGGAGGAAGAAGAGAGTCTGACACCTAACCATTTCTTGCTGGGGCGATCCTGTGGAGCAATATCGCCTGGCGAATTCAATGACTGCGAGCTCGTGGGAAAAGCGAACTGGAGGACTGCCCAGCGGTTGGCGGATCATTTCTGGAATAGGTGGATCAAGGAATATTTACCTACTTTGATGCCGAAGAAGATTTCCGGACGACCCCGTGCGGACCCACAGGTCGGGGACGTAGTCGTGGTGATGGATGCATCACTACCACGAAACACGGCCTCGAGGGGTGGTCCAAACCGTGTATCCGGGACCAGATGGAAGAATCAGGATTCTAGATGTGAGGACGACATTTGGAGTACTGCGCAGACCAACCCGCCGGATCGTCGTTTTGGTCCCCATGAAAGCGTCGCCTCAACAGGATGAAGTGCCTTGCACTGCGGGGGACACTGTTGGTGACGTAACATACGAAGCCGAGGACGGAGCAGCACACGACTGCTGAATGGCAGAGTGAGGATCGGCAATTTATACCAGTCGCTCTTTGGTCATTTTCATTTTCATTTTTACAACATTTTTTATTTCGTTTTATATTCTTGTTTTCTAATTTATATGCTAGACAAAAAATGCTTAAATTCTAGCTCAATTATCTTATATTATAACTTACTGGTCCTTCGCGGACGCTCTAAGCTAAACATTACTTAACAATTGTATAATTTGCCTTTCGGCGACAGAACTTTATGGCAGTACTTAGGATTATTTGAAAGACAAAGAAAAATTTGAAAAACTTTGTGTCGGGTTTTTTTTTTTTCTTAAAATTTAACTTACTTATTATTATTATTATTTTTTTTTTTTTTTAATTTTATTTAAAAGCACTTAACTTAACTTAACATAAATCTTATACTACACTAATTCTAAAAAAGCTAAGTCTATGTAAGCTGGCTGATGATAGTGTGATTCTATACCGACTTTGGTATCAAGGTCTTTATATGCCATTCTACCACCAGTCCAATACTATCGTCCCGGTCTCTGTGGGAGATAGCCCTACTGAAGCGAGTCGCTCTTTGGTTCTTGTGACAGCATGCAAACAAGAGAACGAGGCAAAAGAGAGAATAAAAGCAGTGGCAGTTGGGTATTACAACCAGTACAACGCAAGCACCTGGCAAGACTACAGCGCCCGTAATCTAGAGCAGAGTCCCGCCTGGAGGTGCGATAATTAAGCAAAGGGATCGTGTAATAGATTAAATAGTATTATAAATATCAAACAAATAAAGATAATACGGTTGTAGTTTAAAATACAAATACAGTTCACTTATTAAATAAGGCAATCCCTACTCGCGATATTATCGAGACGCCGCCGTGCAGTAACAAGAATGCTTACTAAAAACAAACAAAATTTTCTATAGCATTGGCACCATCTTTTGGTCGTTCGAAGAACTTATTAAAAGACTCTCGTAAAAATATATTTCTTCTTTCAGATGTAGGAAATTACCATTACAATATATTGTAAGAACCTTAATACAAAACAATATTGTAAACCTTAATACAAATCAGTTCACCAAATCTTTCATTATGTATTTATTTATTTAAAGTTGTATAACATCTTACTATACTACTACGGAAATTTGACTTTAGATTTAAATGGTCTTCGCTGCAAACGTTTTAAGGCGGTTTTCCTAAACGCCATTACTTTGTAAGGTTTCTTCTCCTCGGTGGATTTCATCCTCCACAAAAAGCCCGCTTTTCTAGCTAATTGGGCTTGACCTAGTGTTTCCCCAGATGTTTTCGACATTGTACGAACTTCATTTAAAAAGTTGAAAAATGGATTGCTTGAGATGTTTTTGGCCTGCAAGGTATTCATATCAATTGTTCCAGTGCAGTGGGTTATCTGCCGACTAAATCTAAGTTGCTGAATTCTTTTTAAAAAATTCCAAATCTTCTCAAATATATAATTCGCCATCTCTGATTAGATTACTAAGAAACTGATTCGTTAAATTTTGCAATATTAAATCCAGAAAATAATTCTTGTCTGCCCAATTCAAACCCGACTGCGAAATAAAAATAGTTTATGACAAAAAAATTTTTCAGTGTCATCCTTGTTTTTTTTTTTTGTGTTTCCATTTTGATGATGAAATACTTTGTTTTAGGTTCAGTGTTTTAGTTAATTATAGTAATACCTAAGTAGATGTGAATGTAGCATACGTATTTATTACCTTAATTAAAATCCATATATTACTTAAAAATTATTCTTAAGCTAAATTAAAAGGTGAAGTAGGGAAAGTCGAGAAAGGGTTCAGATCAGTGCTTTAAAAGATTTACGTCGACTTTAAGCAACTAGAAGAGGATTTATTTGAACAAAGGATGTGGGGATGATTACAAAAATAGAAAGACAAGAGAGATTTTTAAAAATTATAAAAGAGCTTACTATCAATTTTGGCAGTTGGGAAGCAATGAAAACAAATAGAATAGAACCAGACGCAACATTTCAATTTTCTATGGAGTAAGAATTCGTAAAATTGGCATTTTTGTCATATTTTGCAGTTCTTTTTCTGTAAAGGAGAGAACACGTCACAAACTATTGTACTAAAAAGTTACGTGATATGTGTAATGATGAAACCTTAAAAAAAAGACATTGCCGAAACTGGTTTGCTAAATTTTGTTCTGGTGATTTTTCCATCAACGCTCTGGCCGACCAACTGAAGTGGCGATGACCAAATCGAAGCAATTCCCGATTAAGATCGTCACATAACTGTGCGAGGGATTGCAGAATGTTTAAATATAGCGCACACAACAATTAAAAATCATTTAAAATGCCTTGGACTTGTTAAGAAGCTACATATTTGAATTCTACATGAATTGAAAGAAATTCATTTAAGACAATCCATCAATATCCACGATTTGCATCTTAAACGTAATGCAAAACTGGTGATGAAAAATGAATTGATCGAAAACGATCATGATCCAAGCGTCATGAACCAACACAAACCACATTGAAAGCTGAACTACACCAAAAGAAAATCATTCTGTCAATTTGATGTTATTTTAAAGACGTGTATTTTAAGCGACTTCCAAGGAACTAAACAATTACTTGCGATGTATGCTGTTGCCAGCTGGACAAACTAAACGCGGTGGTAAAAAAAATGAAGAATTAGTGATTCGCAAAGGTGTTATATTCCACCATGTCAACACTACACCACACATGTCTTTGGTCATTCGCCAAAAATTATTGGACTTTCGTTAGGATGTGGGGTTTCTCTATTCTACATGGAGAACCAGCCCATAATTCCAACCCCAATGTCCGCTTTATTTCGACAGCTAACAGCGCGTCAACCCAATCCCAATTACTACCGTCGGCTATTTCACCTGCAATAGATAAATCCCTAAAAGAAGACTGGCCGGAAGTTAATCTATTATTATTAATCTATTCGGTTAATGCACAATTGCATTCAGTGTTTTCTTGTCATACGGCAACACTATTGCATTAACCCATGAGATTTCCACCGGAAATTTCAAAGTCATTTCGGTTAGCAATAACCAAGACCAGACCAAACGACGCGGTTACATAATCATGCATCGGCTAGGGAAATTCCAAATTCTTCGAATTTGGTTCACACGTTAATATATCCCTAGCCGATTAAGCGTTATTTATGACTTCCCCCAGCCACTCTATTCGCTTGGGATCAATGATCTCTTTTAACAGGCGAATAGCTACAAACCAACTTCCATACTCATCACATTTCCCCTTACCAGAGTCCAACGTACGCTGACATCACCATAATATCCTAATTGTGTCACTAGGTCAGCTTCAGGATAGCATTGCGACATGCATGCTAGAGCTAATTTCACCTCGAGATCATTGCACTTCGTGTTCTGGTTCTCTCATTCTCTCTTGTCCGTCAGCTACCGAATTAACTGAAGCGTTTATCTACCTCGATAGGCGGAGAGAATGAGAGAGCACAGATGTAAGGATGATCTCGATTGGTTGTTTGGCATGCAAATCCAATTGCTCATGTTTCAACCCACACTGCCGCTCAGGCAAAAAGTAATTCAGTACATTTTAAAGTTTTCACGGTTTTAATTTGTTGTCGCCAATCGTTTTATGTCGAAAAACAAATATTCTAATTTTTGTCTTAGTGTCGTAATTATTTTTAAAACAAATTAAACTAAAATAAAGAACATAAAAAAACAACAAAATAAAACAGTGCGTTTTTATTTATTCGTGCTCTTTGTGGAACGATTTTCGACGGACCAATATCGTTGGGGGAGTCAATGGGATACTTGCCGTACGTCGGCATCAACGCTTCTACCCCCACAAGGAAGTGATGTTATATCTCCCTTATAGCCTTGACATTGCGTCATCGGATTACCATTTATTTCGATTTTTGCAAAACTCTTTGATTAGTAAAACTTTCGATGGTGATGACTCTGTGAGATCGTATTGGTTCAGTTCTTTTGCCAGTAAAAAACAGAAAATCGATGAGCGCGGAATTATGAAGCTTATAGAAAAATGGGAACAGTTTATCGATCAAAATATGAAATATATCATCATTAAAAGTTAATTCATTGTATAACAAATTCATGATTTATTTGTACGAAAAAGTTGACAAATACTTTCTTCCCAACCCCATACTTTCTACACACTCGATATGGAACTAAATTGATTTGGCATGGAACGTAAAATTGATGCAACTACTTTGAAAGTACATTAACAGGTAAAATTTATTAGGTTTTCAAACCAGTTGGGTCCAGCAATTGTTCTAACGGGGGCTGTTGTTGAACCAGAATATGTGTTTGGTTTAAAGAACTTGGTTCAGTGTATTTTATTTAAAGTATTGTTAGTTACGATTTTTCTCCATCTTTCAGTCCCCATACGGATTCCGCATTGATAAATTTCCTCGGCTTTTGAGGCGATCCACGAATTCACCCAATTTTGGGCTTCTTCGTAAGAAGTGAAGTATTGCTCGGTCAGGCTATGAGTCATCAACCGGAACAAGTGGTTGCCGGAAGGGCCAATATCTGATGAATACGAGGGTTGCCTTTTATATTTCGGGATTAGAGAACAAAAACAAATATTGATCATCGAAAATCACTTTATTGTTTTTCAAAATATTCCCCATGAAGATCTATACACTTTTGCATGCGTTTGAACCAATTGTCGAAGCACTTTTGCCACTCTGATTGAGGTATCTCCAACACATGCATTCTGAATGCAGCAACCGCTTCTTCAGGTGTCGAAAAACGTTGACCTCTCAGTTTGTTTTTTACGTACGGGAATAAAAAGAAGTCATTCGGTGCCAAGTCAGGACTATACGGCGGATGACCCATCAAATCGATGTTTTGGGTGCTCAAAAATGCAGTTGTCGCAGCCGATGTGTGAGAGCTCGCATTGTCGTGGTGAAGAGTGATCCGTCTTCGGCGGTTGGTTTTCCTGATTTCATGGAAGACAACTGGGATACAAATGGTTGTGTACCACTCAGAATTGACTGTTCTGCGTTGTTCTAGTGGTACGGTTGCGACATGTCCAGTTTTTCCGAAAAAACAGGCGACCATTTGCTTGGAAGTGCTTCGTGCGCGAACAGCTTTTGTTGGATTTGGCTCATCTTGAAACACCCAGACAGTCGACTGCTGTTTACTTTCGGGCTCATACGCGTAAATCTACGATTCATCACCTGTCACGATGTCATAGACGTGTTTCGAAACACCGCGACCGTTTTTTTTGAGCATTTCTTTCGACCAATTGACACGAGCCTTTTTTTGGGCGATTGACAAATTGTGTGGGATCCTACGCGAACAAATTTTTTTAACGCCTAAGGTTGTCTCAATCTCACGATAGGTCACATGACGATCTTCCAATATCAGTTCGCGTACAGCATCAATGGTTTTCGGAACAACAGCTGATTTTGGACGACCTTCACGAAATTCATCTTGGAGTGAACTACGACCACGATTGAATTCACCATACCATCGATAAACACTGGTCCTTGATGGAGCTTCATCGCCAAAAATTGAATTAAGTTCATCCATGCTCTGTTACTGAGTTAATCCACGCCGAAAGTTGTAAAAAATAATCGCACTTTATCATGTCTTTTGGCATATTGGAGGCGTTTGAGTTTAAATGTTCGGTGTTATATAATTACGTTCATTTAATTATCACCCCCCCCCCCCCCCCCCTATTGCAATCTCGTGTCGACACATGAATATCCTTTACCAATATCAACACATCACATACATATACAATAGAATATTCCCACATACAATAGATAAATAATTAAAATAAATTAAAACCCCTATTTCAAAATCACTAACATACTGCACACAGCCATAGTCTTAATAGTCTCCCTAATAGTCTCCCTAATTCCGTTTCCACAAAATAACAATCGTCCTGTATTGAGGAAGCGGACCAAAAAAGGATATTGAATGGAACGACACGAGATTTCCGCCTTCTGAATATAGTGATCGACGCGAACGGTTCGGTTTTAGTCACGAATTAAAATAAATAGAGAAAAAAATTTTATTTAAGGAAAAAGAAAAAGCGTTGGAAAATAATGTGTGTGCGCGTGCGATCGTTCACATAAACATAAACTGATTTAAACTGATGTTAACTGAATTTCAATAACTATATCTGTGAAATAGAAAAAAGAAATTTTACTGAATTTCAATAAATATATCTGTGAAATAGAAAAACAAAAGTTATCGTTTCGTTCACATAGATTTAAAGTGATTTTAACTGAATTTCAATAAATATGTCTGTGAAATAGAAAAAGGAAATTTTATCGCCTTAGTACATAAACCTAAACTGAATTTCAATAAAAATATCTGTGAAATAGAAAGAACAAAGATAGAGTTTCATTTGGTGAATCAACATTAACAGCAAACTAGAACATTGCACAATAGCGGAACGGGTGGTGAGTTTTGTATATAAAACAATTGTTAAATTATCTTTAACATTGGTTTGTTTGCTCAATTGTCGTTGGAAACGTTGTTATATATTTAAGTAATTTTAACTTACTTGGTAGAGTCTTGAAGGATGCTCAAGCGATTGGAGCGAGGTTTAGGGTGGTGATGTCGTGTTCTCTTTGAGAATTGTTGGCTTTGATTTTTCCGTGCTACATTCAACGTTTTCCACGTACTTTTAATATAGTTCTCTTATTTTCACACATTATTAGATTTTCGTTAGTCACCTTTTGTTTTACTGGAATGTAAAACCAAACTACTCTGTGTAAACACAATTTGTTTTTATATATTTATGTTTTCCTTTTGAAGCAAAGTTTTAAATTAGGACTAGTTTGTTGTTTTTAGTTATTTTTTTTACATATATTCATTTTAAATTAACACTTAACTATAAAAATCACCGCTCCTCGATAGTATAGCGGTTAGTTTCCCGGCCTGTCACGCGGGAGACCGAGGTTCGATTCCCCGTCGGGGAGCCCCTGGCGCAAGACTAATGACCTTGCCCGGAAAACAAATTATCATGGAAAATTTAACAAGCCTCAGGACTTGCTAAATAAGGCCAAGACCGCTTCCCGGTTGTAGTGCCGATGATGATGATGATAAAAATCACCACAAACACTATTCCACGACTATACACTGTTTTTTCTTTGTCTTACTTATTAATTTGAATTAGTTGGTTGGTTTTGAAATGATTTATTCTGTTGCATGAACACTCTGCTGTTAAAACTTACTAAATTGTTAGATAGTTTTGAATACTTTATTTCATTAAGTTACTTTATATACTAAATTGTTTATCTACAAACTTTGACAAGACAATTAAAATCGCAAAATAATAACAACACCAACAACATCGTCTCGCAACATTCTTTCAATCGTTTTTGTAGTCCACGTAGAATGCGTTGAATAGTACCTGGGCGGAACCTCATATCTGCATCGAAGCCCATACCGGTGCGATCACAGGCGGCTCCAAAAGACTGACATCGCGGAAAATAAATTCAAATCGTCCCAGTTAGCAGCCCTATACCTCCATACATGGCGAAGCTGTTTAAGTCGGTTATTCGTTCGAAATGTGAGGGGTCCGTTCGATACCAAGCAGTGGTCTGAGTTTCCCAGTGTCGCAGCAATCTCCACGGTATAAATGCTCGGTTCGGATGTCAAAAACATATCCAGATTGTTTGCATCATCACCTCGGGCATCCGCCACTCGTGTTGATTCCTACACGAGTTGAGTCAAATTGTGGGTAACAACGAACGTCTCCGCCAGCCTCCCAGCCTCGTCGGTTCTGCTAGAATGTACCTACTAGCCGGAATTGTGTACATTAAAATCGCCAAGGACAGTATCTAGTCGACGGTACGTGAAAGAAGTTTGAAAAGTGTCGCCGGTCGATCAACAAGACAACAAAGAAATTTAACAGAATTCCTCAGCACGACCCTCAACCACGTGAGGTCCATGTTATTGGGTTTTAACGCCTCCATCTATGTCGAATCAGTTGACGAATCGACTTGGGTCTCAGTTAGGGCAAGGATATGAGGTTTCGCTGTTTGGTAATATTGGTTAACTTCGTTTACATTCGTCTTGATGAAACCGATGCTCCTGATGTTACAAAACGCCGTTATCAGTCGAACGTCGACAGAGCCTCGAGAACGAGCTCGATTATGCGATGACGAATTTCGTGAATCTTGGTTATTTCTCATAATATTAGCATGATGTTCCCCCTTCGTCGGTCGTTGTGAGTACCAGGTTTCCGCGCAAAGATGTAAACAAAGCCACCCGGGTATCACTTGATGGAGCCACTCGCAACCAAATTGACCACGTGTTGATAGATCGCCGCCACTCCTCGAGCCTGATGACGGTACGACCGTACCGAGGTGCCAACGTCGACTCGGATCACTATCTTATTGGTATAGTTTTTCGAGCGCGGATTGCCTTACGGAGACCTATTGCATCCGCGGATCAGGTTCGAATCAACACGGCTGCCTTGCGCAATGAGAATACCAGTAACACCTTTGGTCATGAGTTAAGACTCGCCCTCGAAGAGCTGGATGGAGGGAGAGTAAGCCCTGGGGCCGGAATGCCGGGCGTAGAAGAAAGATGGACACGCCTTAAGAATACTGTCATTAGTACTGACAACTCCATCTTAGGCAGTAGGCCTAGAGAGCGGAACGACTGGTTTGATGATGAGTGCAAACTAGCGACTGAACGTAAGAATGCTGCATACCGGGCAATGCAGTAGTCTCATAGGACGCGGGTGCGCGACGAGAAATACAAAGAGCTCAGAAGATCTGAAAAAAGGCTTCAGAGACAAAAGAAAAGTGCCTGGGAAAAAAACCCTGACTGTGAAATAGAGAAAAGTAGGAAGTTCTACCAAATAATCCGCAGTATGATGCGATACACACCACGCTGCACTTACTGCAAGGATAAAGAGGGTAATCTGATCACCGATCCTGATGGCATTCTGGAGCGATGGAAAGTGCACTTCAATGAATTGCTAAATGGCCAGGTCACAGAAGAATTGGAGGCTCCACCAATGCAAGATCAAGACCAAATACTGCCGCCACCAAGCATTGAGGAAACATTAAAAGCCATAATACAGCTCAAATCAAATAAAGCCCCTGGAGCTGATGGCATACCAGTTGAGTGATCAAACAAGGGGGGACAGCGTTACATCACGCAATACATGAGATCGTGGTGCACGTATGGGAGCAAGAGAAGATGCCGGAAGATTGGCGTCGCGGTATAATTTACCCCATACATAAGAAGGGAGATATCACAATGTGCAGCAACTATAGGGGTATAACATTGCTGAGCAAGCTCGTCCAATGACCTAATTTTCGGGGCCTATTGTCCAAACACTCTGTACTATGAGAGCGTGCGTCGCAACGGCTTTGTTCCACCAGAGGCGTCCCTTGACTTGGATATGAAAGGGCGTATACAGGATAGATCCGGAATTCCGCTGATCTATCATGTAAGTAGATCATCTGTAGACGGGCGATTGTGCTACGACCGGGAAGTAACGCGCACCGAAGAAGAGCTCCTGCGCTTCAGTAGGGCTATCTCCCACAGAGACCGGGACGATAGTATTAAACAGCGTCAACAGTTCTGGTGGTTGAATGGCATATAAAGACCTGGATACCAAAGTCGGTATAGAATCATAGTATGATCAGCTAGCTTACATAGACTTAGCTTTTCTAGAATTAGGGTAGTATAATATTTAAGTTAAGTTAGGTTAAGTGCTTTTACATAAAAAAAAAAAAAAAAAAAAAAAAAAAGTAGGTAAGTTAAGTAAGTTAAATTTTAAGAAAAAAAAACAACAAAAAAATTGACAAAGTTTTTCAAATTTTTCTTTGTATTTCAACTAATTATCAGTACTGCCACAAAGTTCTGTCGCCGAAAGGCAAATTATACAAATGTTAAGTAATGTTTAGCTTAGAGCGTCTGCGAAGGACCAGTAAGTTATTATATAAGATAATTAAGCTAGAATTTAAGCATTTTTTGTCTAGCCTTTAATTTAGAAATTAAGAATATAAAAAGAAAAATAAAAAAATGTTTTAAAAATGAAATGAACATTGCTGAGTACCGCCTATGAGATACTCTCCACTATCCTACAAGATCGGATAGCCCCATACGCTAAAGCCATCATTGGTTAATATCAGTGTGGCTTCATCCTTAGGCAGACGATGGAAAAATGTCAGGAATTTAAGATTCCATTATATCATCTGTTTATAGACTTTAAGGCCGCCTACGACAGCATAGCCAGGGTAGAACTATAAAATGCCCTGAGATAATTCAGCATTCAAAACGAATTGATACGACTTTGTTAGTTGACCATGACGAACGTAACTAGTCAAGTAAAAATAGCGGGATTGCTGTCCAAACCAATAAACATATATAATGGACTCCGACAAGGGGACGGTCTGGCCTGCCTCCTCTTCAACCTGGCGTTGGAGAAAGCAACCCGTGACTCTGGCGTTACATCAAGAGGGACTATTGTCACCAAGTCCAGCCAGATATTTGCCTACGCAAATGACATCGACATCATCGGTAGAACCGAATCTGCGGTACAAGAATCCTTCACCCAGATCGTACAGGCGGCACAAAAACTGGGACTGCACACTAATGAGGGAAAAACTAAGTACATGTTGGCAACTTCTGCGTTGGTCAAACTATTAGGGTAGTGGAGCACGAATTTGAAGTAGTGCAATCCTTTAACTACCTTGGGTCAATAGTATCAGCCGATAACAATATGAAAGAAGAAATACGCGAACGGCTGATTAAATCCAACAAAGTCTACTATGGTCTATCAAGGCTCTTTAAATGCCGAAATGTATCCATAACATCCAAGCTACTACTGTACAAGACCATGGTCTTACCAGTACTCATGTATGGATCCGAGATCTGGGTGCTTAATAAAAGGCACTCTGAACTCTTGAAACAGTGCGGCAGACCTTGTCTGCGATGGAGGGATGGCGTAGACCAGGACGCCCAGAGCCTAGGAATGCCAAACTGGATGGCATCGGCTCTAAATCGGCACCGGTGGAGAGATTTGTTAAATAAGGCCAAGACCGGATCCCGGTTGTAGTGCCGATGATGATGATGATGTTCCTCCTGACATGGTACTATAGCGCATTGCGAGGATAGTGAAGAACGAGTGATTCGAACTGATGGTATGACGTTTAGAATCACTAAACATGGAACCAATGCTCAACACATCAGGCCACTGCCGCGTGTAGGAATTCGATTTCTAAACTCAAGTGCACTCAACTGATGTGGAATTGCTATGTTATTACTTGGTATACGGCTGATGCATTTTCTTCTTCAATTTTCTTTTGGTGTTCTTTACTATTTGCTAGTATATTGTGTGTGTAACTGTTAGAAACACCACAGTGCCCCCCCGGAGAACCGAGTGGAAAAATAGCCTACTTCCGGAATTCTTTATCTCATAGGGTACCATCATGACTTATCTCCGTGTCAGTCCGGGCCATCAGCCATATATTCGAAACACCGTCGAAAATTTCTCCCGACGATATCCCGGAATGTTCAGCGTGATGGGATGGTATCTCACCTTAGGAATGACTACCACCTAAAACAACATTTTCTCGAACCGGTTATTCAGCCAAGCTCCTAAAGTTGGTCCAGGATTTCTCCCGACCACTTCACGGAGCCTATAGCTTGTTGCGATGATATTTCACCTGGTGACAGGGCGTTGGGATCTCACCTTCCAGTCGGTCTTTAGCCGCCTCTTACGACAAGCCGGCCTAGCTGTAAGTATATTCGAACGCTCTACTCACAGGACTAATGTTATAAAATGTAATTTTTTTTAAATGGAATAAGTCCATTTCCAACAATCATAGATGAGATGATTTTCTAGTTCTATTATTGATTATTATACTATTTGAAAACAATATCATAAATAAGGTAACGGTCTTATAAATGTTATAAAAAAGTCCAAACTTAACAGATAACTGTTCTTTAAGTTCTTAATGAAGATTTTCATAATTTCCACACAACAACGTTTATATGCGTGTATAGGAGGAAGCTATAGCATCTGGAGGAGTAGAAAAGGTAGCATCTTACTGCCTGAGACATATTCAGGATGTTAAAACCAATGATCATATTATACAACAGCATGCAATGACATACGTACCCGGCAAAGCTCGGATATTTAGTTCGGACTCATGAGATGAAGGATCAACTGATTGATAAAAATATAAATGTTATTGACCACATAGTTCTATTGTCGAGTGATTCATTTCTTTCAAACGATAGAGCTTTCAGAGTTAATGAAATAGCAATAAAAAAAATCTATTATATACTGCTCAAGACTACCTAAATCAATGAAGACTTGCCAAAAAATAAAACTCATTAATTTTCTATAAAATAAAACGAGAAGATCTTGCAACCAAATCAGACAATATCAAATACAAGGAAAAATACGGATGATTCTATTATAAAATGTCTGAAAATATGCTGGATGGAGGTTTGAAAGCAATAAATCGATTGTATCGAGCAATACAAATTGTACTGAAAAAAAAAATAAACTTGTTAGTTTGAAATTCACAACTCGACTTGAAAAATGATTAAAACCAAGAGATTCGCATGTCGAATTTTACCAAGAGAAATCTCAACGAAAAAAGTGGCGGGAGGCCGATTTAAATGAATCAAGGACAAATGTGCCCTTCATCTTGCATCCAGCTTCTGGTCATCTTGCTACAACACGAATCACCCACGTCCGTGAGGATGTTGGGCTCGGTCTCAAGAAATCTGAAAAATAAAAAGGGGGCAAGTATCTAAGGACAGTGTCTACAGGGTTAGTTCAAAGGTCTCTAACCACTTGGGTGGAGGGATGGTGAGAATCAAGTTATACAAGGTCGGTAGGTCTTGAGTGCGATGGTAAACGCATATTACGTCTTTGGTGTTTGATAAACTGCGCTTTAATCGGTGTGTGTATTTGTGCCGCTTTGTATTGTGCGTGCGTGTGTGTAGTGTGTTAGCAGTAAACCCCATGGGATGGGTCCAGGAATCCTCTATTAAAGAGGGAAATGTTTTTGGCGAGGGTGCTTTTGTACTGAAGAAGAAATTGTGATTGTCGAATCCAAAAAGATCGAAGGAGGTTCTCGCTGTTCTGAATGCTTTCGAGGTACTTGTATGCTAATTGCACCAACTACTCGTTGATAGGTGTAATGGAGTGGTTTTTGTATAGGTGGGAGTTGTGGTAATGGCGACCGTGAGGCCTTCTAGAACGGTTGATGTATCTTCTGAGGAGTTTCCTTTCGAAAACTGGAAGTTTTTCCATTTGGACTGAAGATATACACGGTACGATATTCCAGATCGGATTAGTTGCTTATAGCAGAAAAGCTTAACTTTAGTGTCAACTTTGTTGCTCCACTTCAAAATGTTGTGCAATAGCTTAGACCGACCGAGGGCCCCTTGAAGAAAGTGGGTCACATGTTTGATGATATTCATTTTTGGGGTATAAGTGATCGCAAGATATTTCATCTTGTCCTGTGGTCTAATCGTCGTATCTCCCATTTGTATTCAAATATGCTGTGGATATCGAGAAGTAAGTTGGGAGTGTTTACTAAGAATGATGGCTACTGCTTTGGATGGGTTAAGTCGAATTTTCCATCGACTGTAATACTAATACAGCTCCTCAATAAGTATACTGGTTAGTATACCCGCCTGTCACGCGGGAAACCGGGGTTCGATTCCCCGTCGGGGAGCCTCTGGCGCAAGACTAATGACCTTGCCCGGAAAAAACAGATCATTATGGAAAGTTTGACAAGCCTCAGGACTTGCTAAATAAGGCCAAGACCGGTTCCAGGTTGTAGTGCCGATGATGATGATGTAATACTGATACAGTTCGCCCATCTGACGTTTGAGTCGATTTGTTGCGAGTTTAGGGCTTTTGGATGACGTGGCACTAGGGCGTCATCCGCATATCATATCTGGTTTACTCTCTCGTCTACAGGGCGAGGAATATCTAAGGTATAGATATTATCTACGATGGGATCTAGAGTGGGTCTCTATGGTACGCCTGCGGCGCCGTTGAAAGTTCAGGATATCTTTCTATTCGCTCGAATTTGAAAAGTTCTGTTTCGAACGAAGTGGTAGATGATACTACACAGCGTTCTACTAATACCAGTGATCCACAATTTAAAGACGAGACCTTCGATCCCCGTCGTGCCAAAACCCTTTTCAATGTCCAGGCTCATGGCAATGGTGGGTTCCTTATTAAAGAGGCGCACGCAGACGTTGTTTTGAAAAACGCTGAGAGCCATAGTGGTGCTGTGCGCTCTTCTAAATCGAATTTAGAAATCTGGAAGTAGGTTCCTGGCACTGATGAAGTTGTTTAGCTTCTCGTATATGAACTTTTAATATATTTTGCTGATGTAAGTGAGAAGCGAAATGGGACGAAAGCTTGACGGGTGATACGTTGGTTTCTCAACTTTGGCTATTAGATAAACAATAGCATGCTTCCAAGCTTGGGGAAAATACCCCATGTTGTAAGCATGGTTGAACAGAATGGAGAGATTTATAAAGAATAAAGCAGAAGCCCTTCGAAACGAATGGTATGATACCGGGTGACTTCTTGGAGTTTCAAGACTTAACTAGGTTCTGTAGGGTATTTGGTGTGACGAAACCGTGATCATTATCACGTGTGTCGTCGAAGTATGCACTGTTAGCTGAGTTGAAGACAACAATTGGCTCATTGAAGTTGTCTAGTTTATTGTGAATCTCTGAACGAATGATGTGTATTAATTTACCTCCTTGGCCTTGACGTTGTCGTAGGTTACGATTTTGTTTGGCGATAGGCTTACGGTCTTCGCCTTAAAGTTGGAAATCCCTAGTCGGCTCATGTCACCGACAAAATCCTTCAGTCTCGTACAAAGACCTTGGGTTGCTGTTTCTTCTTGGAGACAGGTACGGGGATCTCGTCCGCTGGCTGCGCAGTGTTGGAAGCACAAACAGCCTTTGATTTTGGGTCAATTGACGGAGTTGCCCTCGGTGGGCACGACTTCTGTGGAGGTACGATTTTCGGGTCGACACTTTTTTAAGGAAAGATGATGATGATGATGTTCCTCGATAGTATAGTGGTTAGTATACCCGCCTGTCACGTGGGTGACCGGGGTTCGATTCCCCGTCGGGGAGCCTCTGGCACAAGACTAATGACCTTGGCCGGAAAAAACAAATCAGTATGGAAAATTTAACAAGCCTCAGGACTTGCTAAATAAGGCCAAGACTGGTCCCCGGTTGTAGTGCCGATGATGATGATGATGATGATGATGGCAGTGGTGTTGGGGTCTAGCCAATGGCGATACGCTTACTGGAGAGGGCCCCCTTGTAGCTCAATATTGTCAGCGGCGTCTTACGCTTTGAGACCCTAAATGAATTTGGGGTGGGGGTACGCAAGCCACCGTCATTCATTGAGGCGCCAGGGCTGTCGGTGACGTTTTCTAGTTCAGGCTCGAATTCTGATTCCGAATCAGAGGTCACCAAACTGGTACTGAACGGGAGTGGAGGTGAGATTACTTTTAATGCCGATAATTGCTTTTCAAGGACAGTGACAGTAGGGTCTAAAGAGAAGGCGTTCCTCAATATTCGGATTCCGGTGGGTTTATCTATTTTCAGGTGTTCTTAGCCGGGTAGCCTAATTTTATACAGTCCCTCACATTTTGAGAGTTTGCGGATCCGCTGAGAGGTGGCCGCTGTTTAACAAACTCGTAACAGATGGGTATACACATAATTTAGCGATAGCATCCGTGACTAAATATCTGAACCCATACAAGTCAGAGTGTTACCCAAATTAAAAAATTGAATTCAAATTGTGCGCACTCAAAGCTAAACTATCACACTCATGAAAACATTCACTCTTCTCATTGCATTCAGGCCCTTAAGGCACACAACTGTCATCCACACCAAGAAACGCCAAACTCACATTTTTCAACTTTCACTTCTTTCTTCTTAGCATCCAGCTTTCGTGCCGTTCGGACGTGTATCCTCATAAAATATATATCCTCAATTTAAACAACAATCCCGTTTTGTTTTTATTGTTCACCCTGCCTGTTCCATACAGAGCATTAATAGTTGGCTATATATGAACGGATTAGGACCAGCCGTACGAGGACCAAAGAAATGATAATAATACGATAAAAGAAAGTTAAACACATTGATGTACAAATGAAAGGAAACATAATCTCATATAGGGGAGCAACAATTCAGACCTGTTTGTTTTTTACATGTATTTATTTTTCATATCCATTAGTTTAAATGTCTTGTCCAAAACTAACTTAAGCCTGGAGTTGAAAATCTTTGAATCTATCGGGTCATAGAATCAACCTACCCGTTTATGAAATTATAAAGGAAAAGGTGATTGTAAAAACATTTCGTCCATGTGCGGTCTTTTGAATTGGATTTCGGGATGCGAGAAATTCATTATTTTCCTTTATCTGAGTTTTTCATATTTTAAATTCTATGCAATTAAGACGTGAACTTCACGATCTCGATTGTTTGGTATTCCCTTGCGTCCTTTTTTTATTACTCGGAAAACAGGACGAAGAGTATGGGTAATGCACACCAAGACACCGCCGATACAAATCTTAGGTATTTTTTAGAGTAATTGATACAACAAAAGCTTAATAAACACATGATTAACTTTACTATCGAAAAGAATACTCCCTATGTTGCACACATTTTGATATCCTTTGACGTCTCTTTGAAGGGATATGAAAACCCACTTAAAAATAAATGTAGGACCCAGTTTTGAACTGGGATAAAACGCGTAATGACGTGGTACGGCTTCCGGGATACTCGATTTCTATCAATTGCAGAAAATGATAAATAAAAACCCATACGAGCTATATTACATAGAAAACCTGTACCAATATATAAATAGTTAAACACGTATATACAAGAATTATATTAAGAGAAACTTATGTGAATACACAACATACTGTCATAAGAACCGATTTAAATTTTTTTTTATAAAATAAGAACTTATATGAAAACACAAGACTCAACTCATATACCAAAGACAAAACATACATTGTAACCTTTGCACCCACACTAATCTCACAGGAAATCACTCGCCACGTTGATTTTCTTTCTTTTCAGGAGGGAGGAATGTTACACCTCGCTACACAACCCCGTCAATCGCCCTCAGCTCACGAATCAATACTCATAGTACACATAAAGCACATTCCCAAACAATTAACAATTGACTCCTCGTTCACAGGTAATTAATGTCAATATCGCATACGTTGCGATATTCATTCAAATAGCACATACGACACATACGCGCCTCTCCAAGCCACACGTTTATCGCTTTCATTCACAATCTGAAAGCTAAAAGCCGATTCGCATTCTTTTTGCTTCGTATTCGAAACAAGCCCAACACCTGGCATTCACATGGTTTCATGTTTCGAATGCATTTTTTGCTTCATGCCCGAAAACAAGTGTCATACAAGACATTTGACACGGTCGGCATCTTCAAAAGCGGCTGGCAACGATTTAATTGAGCGTCGATCAAATGCTGAGATCTGCGAAAGAACAGACACAGGAACGCAAATCGATCGAACAACGTACTTTAATTGGTTCGGTAAATGCAGCGATCAATTGACTAATTCCTTAAGTCAATGCCGCTGCACCTTAAGCAGGGCAATTAAGCGATAATGATAATTTAGAAATACGAAAGACTCGTGCCAGGCAATTAGCTTCAATATGTGTCATACGTTCTGGATCAAAGCCCTGGCTGAGGTAAACGCATCGTTTGCACTTCCGTGCCCATAATTCAGGTATAGAAGAGTGATTGCACATGGGCAGAAGGGAAAACTTATCAATCAAGTAAAGGATTGCGGCCGTGCATTGGAACAGCGGGCCCTTTGCTTCGATTGGATTAGAGTAGTGAATAGAATCATCAGTAGATTGTTCCGGGTTGATTATCCCCAAACAATCAGTGAAGTAATAAAGTTTAACCTTGTCAAATTAAAAAAAAACAACTCTTATCATTAAACTGCCAACATTTGGAGGAAGACCAGCAGACTAGCGGACCACCTCAGGACCCAGGAACACCAACACAGTCCCGCACATAAATATGTGAATTGGTAACCTTCGTGGAGACCAGCAAATCTGCCAATAGGACCCACGGGCTTAACCAATCCGGAAGCCACGATAGACGGTGCTGGGTAAGTGTTGTATAGAGAAATATAATAATTGATAACCTCGGAGAAGTATCCCCCCGGGAGATAACTTACTATTTTATGATAATACCAAAAATTATTTGATATTACATTAGCGACCGAGCAAGGACGCTAATACCAAAGTTATTTGGTGTTACACTCCTATCATTTGTTCCAATCCATAGTTTTTGATCCTTTCTCCATATAATTCAAAACAGCACATAAAAACGCTTTTATTGTATTCATTTATGAAAGCAAAAATATACATTTAAGCAAACACTTTGGAACACGAAATTTTTTTCTACTCATTGCCAGCAAAAAATTTAAAAGCAGAAATAGTCGAGTCAATTTATCAGATTAAATTGGCAGTTACATACAAATTTTCTGAGAAAAAGTAAATTTTATGTTACAAGCTGTTTGTACAAATTTGAATAAAGGGTCATCCTAGAATGGACTACATTTTGAAAAAGATCCGCAATTTCTTTCAAAAATTGCAGGTACAGAAACCAAAACCGCGGGTGACTTTAACCATGGAAACGATTCGTCGGGACATCCTGCAACCCAATAAACTCTCTGCAAATCCATTTTTCAATTATCTTAATGAGATCCGTCTATTGTCGAAAATATCCGGAGAACGAATGGATCAAAGTCGCTTGGTTAGAAATGGAGGCCTGATGTGGAATATGAAAACCGAAGAGGAGAAGAGACCCTATAGAGCTTTGGCACTTAGAAAAAAGGCTTTGAACCGATTAAGGCGGAAAAAGCGAAAATATTGAGTTACAAAATTTATATGTAATTCCCTTTGTAGTGTATTTTTAATTGTATCGAATACATATATACGAAAAAGTGATTTAATATTGTTTGGTCTGGAGGTTGTTCTTATTTGTATAATAATTTTCATTTCTAAGTATTTGAAAACCTACTTTCAGCAAATCATTTTCCATAAAGTGTGATCATAATCTCCTTGGACATCGCTGCTACGATACACAGCACAGATGGAATTCCCATTGCTTTTTTATCCTTTTAATTTCGTTTCCTTCACTGTCAAAAAAGTATGACTCACATTTCAACATGTTTCTAGAAAAAAAAAAACAAACGGCTCAATTAGATGGGTCAGCAGTAACTATTGTCTTTGCATATCTCACGTATGATAAGAAATTTATAACATAATGTTCATATCTTAAATATGTAAAAACATACATGTTTTATATTACAATTAATAAAACCAATTATAAGGTTATTAAATTTATTTTCAAAATAATAATATTATCAAGGGGTAGGTCAATCCAAACAAAACTGTGATTCTAATAGTAGAAGATTTTTCTCAGAAAGTGGCGCGAACCTCATCTGTAAAAACTTATTAATGCAGAACGATACATTTCTCATTCATTCAGAACGATACATTTCTCATTCGTTGGGGACTTTAGCACACATCCAATTCTAGGCGGTATTGACGTATTCTGCGTAGCTATTGTAATAACCGGCAAGTTCCGCATTCACCAGTGTAACATCTTTGCCAAAGCATGTACTCTCATTCATGCAATTTCATATATTCAGTCAAATGACTACCCGAAATTTCTCGCTTAAAACTCCCGCGAGTTATGTTATTAATTATTTCATGATCATCATCGTCATCATCGGAACTACAACCGAGATTCTGTCTTGGCCTTATTTAACAAATCTCAAACCAGTTTGGCACTCCCAGGCTCTGGGCGTCCTGGTCTACGCCATCCCTCCATCGCAGACAAGGTCTGCAGTGCTGTCTCCTTCCATGCATCCTGCCTCAAATGCCTTTCCGGGCAGGCCCCTCTTCGCTCATTCGCCCACCGAAGTCTACAGAGCTTGATTTTTCGTACAAAATTAGCTTCAAGGTATATTGCGTACAACTCATGGTTGTAGCGTCTCCGGAATCGTCCTCCCTCACATATGGGGCCAACAATTCTCCTTAAGACCTTCCTCTCGAACGCGGCTTAGAGTTCAGATGCCTTTTATTGAGCACCCAGGTCTCGGATCCATACATCACTACCGGTAAGACTATGGTCTTGTACAGTAGTAGTTTGGATGTTCTGGATAAATTCCGGATTTAAAGACCCTTGATAGACTACAGTAGGCTTTGTTGGATTTGATCAGACATTCGCGTATTTCTTCTTCTATACTCGTATTGTTATCGGCTGACACTATTGACACAAGGTAGTTAAAGGATTGCACTACTTCAAATTCGTGCTCCACTAGCCTGATGGTTTGACCAACGTTAGGTTCCTTGTACTCCATGGTAAAAAAACGGAGTATGCTCATTTCATTTAAATCCGACCCCAACAAGATATGGCAATGGTGACTGACTTTTCCGAGTAACATTCAATGCCCTCAAGTTGTTACGCCGCTTTCTCCAACGCCAGGTTGAAGAGAAGGCAGACCAGATCGTCCCCTTGTCGGAGTTCATTAAAGACGTTTACTGGCTTGGACAGCAATCACGCTATTTTTACTTCACTAGTTACGTTCGTCATGGTCAACTAACAAAGTCGTATCAATTTGTTTGGAATGCCGAACTCTCTCATGGCATTATATAGTTCTACCCTGATTACGCTGTCGTAAGCGGCCTTAAGGCCTATGAATAGATTATATAATGAAATCTTAAATTCCAGACATTTTTCCATCGTCTGCCTTAGGGTGAATATCTGATCAATCGCTGGTTTGCCTGGGATGAAACCACACTGATATTGACCAATGACGACTTTAGCGTATGGGGCTGTCCGATCTTGTAGAATAGTGGAGAGTATCTTATAGGCGGTACTCAGCAATGTTATACCGCTATAGTTGCTGCACAGTGTGATATCTCCCTTCTTATGTATGGGGCAAATTATTCCACGACGCCAATCTTCCGGTATCTCCTCTTGCTCCCATACGTGCACCACGATCTCATGAATTGCGTGATGTAACGCTGTCCCTTTTTGTTTGATCACCTCAGCTGGTATGCCACCCGTTCAGGGGGCTTTATTTGATTTGAGGTGTATTATGGCTTTTAACGTTTCCTCAATGCTTGGTGGCGGCATACCTTCAGGATCGGTGATCAGATTATCCTCTTTACCCTTGCATTAAGTGCAGTGTGGTGTGTACCGCGACATACTGCCGATTATTTGGTAGAACTTCCGCGCCTGGTGCGGACTTCGCTCTCTACTTTTCTCTATTTCATAGGCAAGGATTTTTCCCAGGCACTTTTCTTCTGTCTGTGACGTCTTTTTTGTTAGATCTTCTGAGTTCTTTGTATTTCTCCTCACGTACCCGCATCCTATGAGACTGCTGGTTTGCCCGGTATGCAGCTTCTTACGTTCAGTCGCTAGTTTGCACTCATCATCAAGCCATTCACTCCGATCTCTACGACTGCCGTCTAAGATGGAGTTGGCAGTACTAATGACAGTATTTTTTAGGCGTGTCCATTTCTCTTTTACGCCCGGCATTCTGGCCCCAGGACTTACTTTCCCTCTGCCGATCTCTTCGAGGGTGACTCCTAGAGCGTGACCAAAGGTGTTACTGATATTCTCATTGCGTAAGGCAGCCGCGTTGATTCGAACCTGATCCGCGGATGCAATACGTCTCGGTAATCCGCGCTCGGAAAACTGTACTAACAAGGTACTGATCCGAGTCGATGTTGGCACAGTCGTCAGGCTCGAGGAGTGGCGGCGATCTATCAACACGTGGTCAATTTGGTTGCGAGTGGCTCCATCGGGTGATACCCAGGTGACTTTGTAGATATATTTATTCGGAAACCTTATACTCGCAACGACCAAGTTTTTGTATGCTGCCAGTTCGATGATTCATAGTCCATTGTCATTAGTGATCTCATGCAAACTATGGGAACTTTCGTAGTGCGTGAAAACCGGCTCCCGACCTATTTTCGCATTCAAATCACCAAGAACGATTTTCATATCGTATCTTGGGCAGGCATTGAGGGCCCGTTCGACGTTTTCGTAATATTCTTTCTTTTCGTCGTCCGGGGACACCTCTGTAGGTCCGTGAACATTTATGAGGCTTATGTTCTTAAACTTGCCTCGCACGCCAAGAGTGCATAGCTTTTCGTTTATTGCATTAAAGCTGACAATGACAGGCTTCAGTTTTTAGCTGTCTAGAAAGCCTACCCCGAGCAGATGGTGTTTTGCATGACAGATGTGTAACATTAATGTGTAACCCCTAATGTTTACATGTAATATTTGATTATCTCTCGGGGAAAACTCCTCCGAGGTTATTAATTTATTGATATTCACCTGTTAGTTCCACGTCTCCTGGGGGCGGTTACTTCTTGGAGGCAGGTTCTTTGTGGGGGCTTCCTGCGGTCTTGATGTGGTTGCTTAACTTACCGGGTGGCGGTCTTCTTTCGGTTTGTGGTTTTTGATATGAATTGAGACAACACTTTTTCTTTATACTAACTTTAAAGCTTTACTATTTATTAGAAATACTGGGGACGTCCATCCCTTTATTTATTTTACAATTAGTTTTAAAAAGAAAAATAAGAAGGTCCGCTGTGCAGTTCCCATGGCCGCAACCCTCTTACTTGGTTATTACGCTACACTGCTAACTAACAAGAAGACCCGCTGTGCAATTCCGAGCGCGGCAGTCTTCTTGTTATATTATCACACTGCAAAGAAACTCACCTGCACTACCCTTTAAATACCAAGTTATTGGTGAGTTAATGCAGATGATGCATTTTCCTCGCCCAGAACGTGTAACCTATTCTGAGGTTATTCGCCTGTCATAATCTATTCGCAATATTCAATAATTGTTCTGCAAAAACTGCAGCGAGAGAGAATTGAGCAATTCCATAATCGTTTAATTTTCTCTGCCAAAATGCAACGGTAATGATTTGCGCAATTACTTAATTGCTTTCCATGCGGAGAACCAATTATAGGCCATTGCTCCCATGCGCCAATCGTATCATACGATTAATCGCGCGTCACTGCTGTGTTCGCTATTTCGCCGAACTCGGCACTTTTCCGACGCTTGATTATTTCGTCGCCGGTGGCCGTTGCTAACGCCGCTTGTGTTCGCATATCATGTATCACACTTGTAAACATATGTACTTGTAACATGAGATCGTGTAGGGCTATGGACAGGTGCTTGTTTGATTTTCGTAATTCGAAGCAGAATGCAAGGTCAAGTGTATGACTGATATATGCTTTGGCATGGATTATGAACGATCATGAATTAATTGTTCGTGGGGAAGGCTTTGCTTCTGAATGAACGCGAGTATTGCATTGTATGCAGAATACTTGTGACGATCGAATTGTTTATGGTATTATGAATGACCATGAAATGGATAGGTGTGTATCGCGATATGAGTCAAGTGAATGCTGATTGAATTGCTGTGAAGATTTATTGTTTGAGGATGGTTGTTTGGGAGTATGTATGATATTGTTTAAGGGGGGGTGAAAAGCGAGGTGTAACAACTGTAATAAATGTCATATTCATTTCTTTGAATAACACCACTCCTGTTATGTCAGCCTTATATTCGGACAGGGCCTCGGCTAGCTGCTGTGCAGAGCTCTGTATAGTGAACGGACGAACCATGAAAAAATTCTTAAATCGTTTAGCCATTTTCGTTTCCGTGGTCGTCGTCGTGTATCCGGTCCATATCCGAGGCTTGTTAAATTTGCCATGATAATTTGTTTTTTCGGGCATGGTTCTTAGCTCTGCGCCAACCTTTCTCAGGATGTCGCTGCATTCATTGGTTCACTACTTGACGTGCGACAAAGTAGCTATCCAGGAGTGTAACGTGGAGACTGCATGTCAACTTGGATTGAACAGGGACAAAGATCGTCCTGGCCTTCGCCAGGCTTGAAAGCAATCAGTTTTTGCCCTGTATGTTCGCCCCCCCCCCCCCCCCCCCCCCATTTTCCCAAATACAATTAGTGCTAGGTCTTAAGTCTTTTAGGAGCTAGGCAAGGCCTCTTATTGTTACAATAAATTTCTTGTCTTCATCTCCCTCGTAGGATTTTGAGTTTGGAATTGGCAATACTAGTTTCAAATCGACTTTTATATAGCTCTTTGGAATTTCTATCGCTATCACCAGCGTTTGATTGAAATACATTAATACGCCCATCTTGACCAATTTTAATTTATAAAAATCTACGTTGTATTTGTTTATTTCTTCTGCTGTTAATATACTTGGGTGAAATATGTTATTCTCTGCGGCTGCTATACTATCCTGAGTTTGGTCCACCTTACTTTCTATATAACTTAGTTTAAGCGTTTGGTCCAGATACATTTAGTGTCGTTGCAAAGTACTTTTTTGCTTAGATACTGTATTGACCATATCTGTAGTTTTCTTCCTATCCTGTTCTATGTTACTACTATTTATTGGCCTGTAGGAACCCGGAATTTCATGACCTTACCGACTCGACTCCGCCATCGTTCCCTATCCTGTGTGCTCTCCTTCCAGGCTTGGCTATCTGATCCGATCTCCTTGAGGTCAAACCTAACATTGTCCTACCATCTCCGTCGCGGCCGTCCTGCCGGTCTCTTTCCCGTTGGTCTACCGTCAAGAATTCTACGCAATTCTATCGTTGCCCATTCGCACCACATGCCCGGCTCATCTTAATCTTTGCGAGCTGATTACTCTCATTATTGTAGGTTTGCGGTATAGCTCTTCCAATTCGTGGTTGTGGAGTTTCCTCCATTGTCCTGCCTCCTCGTCATAATTACCGCTAAAGATACCCCTTAAAACTTTATTCTCGAATACGCGGAATTTGTCTTCTTTCCGTTTTGTGAGAGCCCATGTTTCGCATCCGTGTAAAACAATCGCCATGATTATGGTTCTATAGACACAGAGCTTTATATTACGTGAGCAGTGTGGATTTCAGAAGTTTACTGACTGCGTGCCAACTAGCGTTGTCGAAATGTAGTCTTTTGTTAATTTCCTTCGACATTTCGTTACTGGCTGTCAGTATTGTTCCCAAATAAAACTATTTATCTTTGTCAAATATCTATGTTCCCTGAGGTCCACCTGGTTGCGCCGAGATCATATATTTTATTTTGTCTTCATTTATTTCTAGGCCCATCTCTTCTGCCGCTTGCATAATGATTTCACTGTTTTTACTTACAGTTTCTAGGGTATCGCCCAAAACGGCGATGTCATCCGCATATGCCCGCACTTGTGTGATCCCGTTCAGGGATGATCCGGCCATGTTGTCGTCTTGTACCTTTCTGATGACATACTCGAGCACAAGGTTAAATAGACACGATGAGAGGCCATCCCCCTGTTTTATTCCGTCGCGGATTTCACATGGTTCTGAGAGGCGGTTTTCTATTCTAGCTCGCCTTTTATTTTCATTCATGTAGACTTGAATGAGGGCGACGTATTTTTTCGGGACTCCCAACTCAACTACAGTATGGTAAAGTCTTTGCCTTGCGATTGAGTCGTAAGTTTTTTGAAGTCAACGAACAGTTGGTGAACCGTCTTTCCGTATTCTCACCTCTTTTCCATAAGTTGCCTTACTGTGAACATTTGGTCGCTCGTTGACCGGTTCCTACGGAATCGGCACTGGCAGTCTCCCAGTATTTCTTCTGCGTACGGTGTGATTCTCGCCAGCATGACATTTGTTAGTATTTTGTATGTATTCAATGATACACCTCTATAGTTTTCGCCGTCAGATCTGTTGCCTGTTTTGAAAATGGGGACGACAATTGAGATTTTTCATACTTCCAGAGCGACTTCCTTATCCCATATTGTTTTAATCAGTTGGTGGATATTTCGAGCGGTTGCCTCTCCTCCATGCTTCATGACCTTTACCGGTATGCAGTCGACTCCAGGAGCCTTGTTGTTTTTCAATCGATTTATTGCGTCAACAGTTTTGTTGAAAGAGGGCTCTGAGATCTGAGGCTCGGCTGTATGTACGTCGGGTGGGTTTATTTGTGGTTGATGGGTGCGCACATTGGCCAGGTTTTCAAAGTACTGATCCCATCTTGTCACGATATTGTTTGTTTTTGTAACCAGACAGACGTTTGCTCCTCGAATTATTTGGGCTCTACCCCGGTAGCCATTTCAATTGAATTTATTTATGATGTTCTTCGCTCTGGCATTTTATAGGATTTTTCGATCTTAGTTTTCTCCCATTCCAATTTTTTGCGTTTAAAAAGTCTCGTTGTCTCTTTCCGAATTGTCGCGTATCTTTCTGCGTTGACTTCATCATATCTTTCTAAGTCGATCACTCTGAGGCGTTTACGTTGTTCAATCTTTGCCCTGCACTCATCGCCAAACGAAGGTTTGGACTTAATTGTTTTCTTAAATCCTAATACCTTTTGGGCTGTTTGTTTGAGTGTGTCTCTGATCGATGCCCATTTAGTGCCCAGACTATTGGTTTCCTCTTCCTCACTACTCCCATTCTCTAGCATGCTAAATCTATTCGTTAGCTCCTCTTGATATTCAGCTCTTTTGCGAAGGTCTTTTAGTTTATCAATGTCGAACTCTTTGCTCGTCTGCCGTGATTGCCGATGTGGGTTTGGTGTGAGCCGACTTCTAATTTCGCCCATTACTAGAAGGTGATCGGAGTCGCAATATGCTCCTCTACATGATCTTACGTCAGGGATATTCGAGTGGTGTTTTTTGTCTATGACGAAGTGGTCTACTTGGTTACGCGTTACGCCGTCGGATGATATCCATGTGGCTTTATGGATTTGCTTGTGCTTGAACATAGTGCTTTTCATTACTATATCCTCTAACACTGCGAACCTGATAATTCGAGTTCCATTGTCATTTGAAACGTTGTGTAGACTTTCTTTACCTTTAGTTGGTTGGGAGATATTTTCCTTTCCAATTTTCGCGCTGAGGTCCCCTAGGAGAATTTTGATGAGATCCCATCAAATACTTCCTCTAGGCTCTCGTAGAACGTGTCCCTCGTTTCCTGGTCGGTAGATTCTGTTGGGGCGTGTGCGTTTATAAATACATAATTGTACCATGGGCCTTGAATTTTTAGCACTGACATTAATAAATTTCACAACTTTTACATGGAGCATAATCTTCTTGCTTATGATGAAGCCGGTTCCGAAGTTATGTGAGTCGGTACCTCCACACGCCAGTGTAAGCCCATTTCAATTACTTGATGTGGGAGTCGGACTTCCTGAAGCGCGACAATGTCCATTTTATATTGTTTGGCCTTTTTCTACGACCGTTTGTATAGCGCCTGGTTTATATAACATTCCACGTGCCAACGTAGGTAGATCTTTGTGTGTTACTCCTCGCTAGCCTGTCTCACATGGGTGGCCCTACTGGAAGCATATACTTCCGTCAGCATAGCCTCAGTGATTCGTTGTAATATAAGTGTGGGTGGTTTTGCTAGGGGCGTCGGCACGGACGCAGGTTGAGCAAAACACCTCGGATTGATCACTGAGAATTGTTCTTCGGCGATGCTCGAAAGGAAACGAAAAAGCACTGATGGTAAGCACCGAGAAAGGTTCTTCAAGAGAAACGGGACTTCACTCCAAAACGGAAAGAAAACACAGCAAGTTATTTTTAATGTTATTGTTCCTTTATTTGTTCTGTAGACCCGATTTCCATTTGCACTGTGCACTTGTTATTTACGGTGTAGTACACGAACTCTATGAATCAACCCCACATCCGTATTTGGTAATCATATTTTAGATAAATTTATATTTACTTATATTTACTTTACTTTACATAGAACTTATGTTTCTCGACAAGAACTCGACATGAAAATCTGATTCCCGTTATTCTTGAATTACAACCGAACGAGTAGCACGACTGGTGAGACTCAACGACTCTCCTCGACGGATGAATTTTGTCTTCCCGTGGTCTGTTGCCGTCAACATCCACTAGCCGCGATGAAGATGGATTTCCATTGGTCTGGAAGTAGCCAATCCGATCTTTTCCCGGGTGATAACCCAAGAGCTATCGAACTGGAATCTTTAACCGATGCATTTCCCCTGTGGCCGTAGAGGCCTGGATGAAAATCCATTTGTTGGAAGCCACGACAACGCAGAAGCGAAGGGTGTGTAAAAGGAATTCAGATACGCCGACTGATTAAATAAAAAATCGAATACCGAGGCTGGCCGACTATGCCATCATAAATCATAGAAAATAGGGTTTCGTTTTCTGTTGATAATATAACCAAACTTCGCTGCTATGGTCGAGGCTACGATGCTTGGGTGCATATTTATTTAAGCGTTCATTAACACAAGAGAATGCTGCCGTACAGGCGAAGATAATTTCTTCTGTTTACGTTAAGTAAACAGAAGCATTTCGATTCGATAGCCAGCGTGAGAATCGTGGCTGCTCGTTGTTTGGACAACGTATCCTTAGTCATGATCGATGCTGGTGATCGTTCCTCGATACGGCAACGGATCGTATAATCGGTCATGCTGGTATCTAAACAAATATGCGTACATCGAGGCTAAAGCCATAATGTTGAGAGTAATTGGGAATATTACAGGCGACGGAAATGGATTCTTCTGTGGTGTTAGTTCAGCAAGGGATTGCTCGCCATGGCCAGGGCTAGGATAAAGGTTTATTTGTTCTTTTTTCTTTTTCGAAAAATATATCGTAGGGCATGCACATTGGAAATCTGGCTTGCAGATGTGCAATCCAGCAAGTAGCCCGGCATGTCTTCTTGGACAAACGGATTGATGGAACGATAACACACAGAAAGGTTGGCGTGTGTTTGGTGGACATGTGCCGTCCATAGTTCGGTCGGTTGATTACGGATGCACCGAGGTGGCTCGGTTGATGCTATAGGTTTGATGTCATGGCAATATGGTATTCTTGTCATGAATTTATATTTCAGGAATGACCGTTCGAAGGAGGGCTTAGAACAGCTCATATTCAGGTAAGCTGCTTAAACTAGGTGCAGGTAAATTATGGTAATGGGAGGTTCCTTGGAAATGGGTTAAAGAACCCCACATAAGCGCCCGCACCACGACCAGGTTTCTACCAAGCGGGGGCTATTATATCTTAAATCAACTCAAAATGGATCCTACAGAGAGATAATTTGAGTTTCAGAAATAGGAAAAAGTTATAGAGTGGCATATATGGAAAATATGGGACTGGTAGCATTTTTGAACAAAAAGCTGCCCACAAGGATGGATTTATCGCGGTTCAAAACTCGAGAGCTGCTTTTTTTTACGTTGTACGTAATTTTTTTTAATTTTCTTCTTTTCTGATATTTATCTTACTTGCTAGACAAAAAATACTTAAATTCTATCTTATTTAAATTATATTCTAATTACCTGGTCCCCTGCGGACACTCTAAACTAATCATGACTATCCAAGAGTTGCTCTACCATAAGTCTGGTATTTGGCAATGAGTACTTCCCCTTATATTTATTACTTATTTATTCACTATTTGACCATCCGGAAGGAATTCGGAGGGAACAATACCAAATATATGAAAAAAAGCAGCAAAATCTTGCCTTTTGAGCGACTTTGACATGATTTTCTCGATCTTGGTTCATTTGAGTGATGCCATTTCGATCCCTGTACCTACAACCTAGTATCTTTACCGGTAACTAATGTGGAGCCCGAATTACTTCGTTGTGAGATATATAAAAAACTCTTTTGTGGTGTTCCACTTGAAGAAATTAAACTGCTTTGGAAAAAGCCATGCTGCGATCCAATTAATGCACCTAACATCAACTATAATGTAGAGAACTGATTCACGCGCGATGGATAATTCGTATAAAAGCTCTTTCAAAGTATAGTGACGCTTTTCGCTGATCGTTCTTCTCCCTAAGTCAATGTTTTTTCTTCAGTAACAGCCGTTGAAGCAAATTTTAAATTATATCACAACCATCTCTGAACACTCTGTACCGCCCAAATGCTCTCGTTCTCGATATTACGGAGTCCCTGTAGGCTTTCTCCGATATCTCCAGCGCATCCGAACAATTCCCTTCCCAAACAAAATTCCAAGCAAATTCTTTGCTTATTAGTTTTTTCCATGGTAAAATCGCCGATAGGCCTTGAAATAAACTTGCACCTTTGGCCGTGACGAAGATCCAACCCCCCCCTCCCACCCTGGTCCCTTCTAACGAAACCACTCTGATTCCCAAGCTTCATAATTACTGATCGGAATCTTTTAAATTTCACTTTGTACTTGATTGTCAATTAAACCTGTGTCGCATAAACTCTGAAACCACCAAAATGATTTGAATGCTGATTAACAATGTAATATCGATGCAGCTTTATATTTAAAATTCAAGAAGTTATTGTTTTTGTTTTTTTCTTATTCTATGGTTTTGTTTATCATTAAAAGATATACCACCACAACAATCATTTGCAGTCAATTTATAAATTAATCTCCTGGATATCAGTCCATGCAGGATCGAAATCACCAGACTTAATTTCGAATTAGTTCCTGCTGCGATAAAATGAAACCACCGGCCTAAATGTTCGAACACAATTTCTTAAGCTTACAAAAATGATTTTCACTCATTGTATAATAACATTTGTTGTAAGGCACTATGTCAAGCAGCACCAAATGTTTCAGCAACACTCCCTGCTGACAGACAACTATCGCGTGCTGAGTCTTGCATGCCCATCTGTAGATACCGGAGTTACAATCTTTACAGTGAAGCTACATTTTCACGTCGGACATTCGACGTACTGAAGTCCACTAAGTTAGACATTTAGTTCAGTTACAGAGCGGAAATTATTGCGTGCGGACGCGAGTGGATTTTGTAAAAGTGTCGTTACACCGATTGGCACCGGATCAATTAAATCAACGGAAAGAAAGTGAAATTGTATTATTTTATTCACGTTACGTTCCACTAAAGTGCCTTGAATACGTACAAGCACTGTGGCTTAATTTCCAGCCGCGGACACACAATTCAAATTGAATTTCCGTTACTAACAGAAAGAAAGATTTAAATGCGTTTAGTGTGTTTCGAATCGAGGAATCAAAACAGTCGCACTCAAAATGAAATCGTTGCAAATCTTCTTTTGTAAACCCAAACCAGTCATCCAGCCATCGTTTAAGGTTTCACAAATTCCACGTCGGGATCGTGCCTCATTATCTCAATCCTGCCCGCATACAGCCGCAACCTCAGTCGATGGGAGCGCATTTAGCGATGAGTGGCTCAACGCTCTGCCGTACAATGAAATACCTGGACCGAGACCGATTCCGATTCTAGGCAATACCTGGCGGTAAGTTAAATAGTAAGCACTTATTGTATAAGCCGCAGTCGAAATAGAGATCACAATTGAGTGTCCGCGAACCGACGCTGGTGTCGCCTTGACCCATATCATATATGCAATATTATTATCTAGCCGTTTCACCGTGTTCGATCCATTAAGAGGTCCGTCAAATATACGAAAGTGATGAAAGACGTAAACATATGAGAAAACTAACCTACTCATTCGCAAGATATAAATGTCATCAGGCGATTCGCTGACCATAAACTTGAAGTCGAATTTCTCCAATAAATTTCAGACCACAAACCATAGGCCGGAATATCGTGAAACTGATAATTCATGTGAACCGTGATACGCAATCGGGGGCGATACTTTTGTGGTGCGTGAACATCGCTATGCCGAATATGGAAATTTTAGATGAACAGATTAACGACACATCGATTCAAATATAATTTTGCTAATTGCTAGTTTACACACAGGAAATCGAATTTACTTCCAAAGCACGAGTTTCTTTGACATTACTGTTCAACAATTAATAGGACGCTTGTGCTGTAGGTCTCAAGGACAAACAAAACATTATCACAACATTTTTATCATTTATTTTATTAGAAATTGGTTAAAGGTGGGTTGGTAACCAATTGCTAGTATAACAAGCCAATAAGGCTCCCGTAGTTGTGCTACAACCCCACAACAATAATTCTTTTTCATAAACGCTTCTTCATCTTCCGCAAATACTCATTGGTTTGAAATTTAAAAGTCGTTTGAACCATTTTTATTAGCGTGCTATATAAAAAAAAATAGCAGATTATTTTTATGATACTATAGTTTCCATACAAGTTTCTGATTTTTATTTTTATGTAAAGAACACACAATAATAATTTTAAGGTATCCTAAAATGTAACAGCCCAGTGTTGTGGAAGAGGGAGAAGGTGAAGATGTGCATCAATCTTTAATACCTGTATATATTAACACCGAGGAAGAACATGTTCAACCAGAGCACACCATACTCGTGGAGTACGGCTAAGGAAACATTCTCTGTAGGGAAGCATTAATCTTTTAGTATTGCACATATATTTTGAATCCAAATATTATTCTCTTAGTGTTTTTATATGTTTTGAGTGCATCTCATTAAAATTATTTGTTTAAAAATATTTAGTTTTTAAGAATCATATTTTTATTTAAATTATCGGCATTCACAATTTTAATTTCTCTCTTACGTCCACCCGACGTGACTGCTCGAACAAGAAGAAGGCCAGGAACCGGAAGTCCATCCATTATCGTCCTATTGTACTAGACCAGTCACAATGGGTTTACATTAATGATGGGCTTACAGCGTAAGGTCTAACGATAAGTTATGTGTACAATTTTTTTTTTACTACATCTCGGTCAACCTGACAATTTAGATCGACAACGATCTTACATGATTTAACAACAATTTTCGTGCTTAAACTCAATACTTTTTTTTTTTTAGTTTTTAAACCACATTTATTTTCCTAATTCTTTTTACATGTATAATATTAGGGGTAAATGTTAAACCCTCTTCTACAATCATCATCATCATCATCGGCACTACAACCAGGAACCGGTCTTGGCCTTATTTAGCAAGTCCTGAGGCTTGTTAAATTTCCCATAATGATTTGTTTTTTTTTTTTCTTTTCTTCTACAATCACAGTCCTTAAATTAACTTACTGGCTTTATGCGAGCTCTCTAAATTACACATTACAACTTCATTTTTATTTATGCTGATGTTGGGAAGCAGGCTGATCGAGCGGAGATTGGCTGGATTGCTCTTGTCCTTATACTTTTTGGGTTGGATAGTGTGCATTGTTTAGAGCGTTGTTAAATAAAGTAGTGTGTTCACTGCTTCGCGAGGCAAGTGCCTTAGAACCACATTTGGAATGCTATCTATTCCAAATGATTTCTTATTTTTTATTGATCAAAGTATGTTTCTAAGTTCATCCTTGCGCACAAACATATTTGTATTTTCATTTCTGACGGGAGAATCCGCCCTATTATTTTCGCCGAATGTGATGAAACTACGGTTTTCGGATCGCCAGTTGTGAAGTTGATTGGGCAGCGAGCAATGTCTTTGGCGGGCATTGCTTTCAATTTCAGTGTTAGCATGAACTGATTCGTTAACTCTGTACACTGCTTCGAAACAGTCTCCAATTGAATTCGCTTTCTTTTGCGGATCTTCGACTACTATTACTTCATCATTGGAGTTGATGTGCTCTAAGGTGAGTCCTGCGTTCAGCATTATCTGACAATTCTCGGAAGTCCGTGGAATTCGGAGACAGGGGATGTCGTTGTGATCTTTTCTTCGACATATTTTCTTGATTTGTGAAAACATGTTCGGTCCGTTTGCTTGGACAGCTCGAATTCTGTTGCTGCACTCCTCATTAATTACTGCTCTCTAATTATCCCGGATCAGTTTTTTGAAGATTTTTAATCAAGGTCTTGATTGTTTTGATTTCATTGCTATTTGGGTCACTGAACTGCCTATAGCACATTTTCAGCTTTGAGAGCGGGGTGCTCTTTTGCATATACAAAGCATCGATAGTTGCATTTCTATATCGGTGGGTATAGCCATCCATATGAGCTACTTTGGGGATGGGACGATTCATTGTGTTAGTAACAGTATCGTTCATAGTTAAGAGGTAATGATCGATTTCATCATTACGAAGGTTTCTATTAGTCGGTGGGTCTATGCCAATGTTGCGTATTTCTCTTTTTACTATGCGATCGAAACGCGACCAATGTGCTTTTCGGTAATCGAAAGAGTGTATCTGGTCGTACTGGTCAAGTAGATAGTGCTCGTTTGGCATGTGTATGACGGCTCCAAGTCCTTAATGATCGCTATCGTACTCAGTTGTGCGAACACAATTTCGAGTAGTTACCTCATTATCTGGTAACTGAATTCGATCATCTGTCATAAGTAAATCCAGGAAGGAGTTACCTCTTGGATAAGACGGTGTACTTGTAGCGTACAATTCTAGTTTATGCTCTATCGCATTTGTCTGCCACCAATCAAACAAGGCATTGCCTCTGGTGTTCGAGGTCAGATTGCCCAGACACTGTGCTTGGCGTTAAAATCACCCGCCATTAAAAAGAAATTGTTTTCCGAATCTAACTTGAGACTTCGGAAAAACGCATCGATTTCACTGATAAATTGAGTAAGCAGCGACTGTATATATATGCCTTTGACTTTTTAGAGGAATATCTATAACGCATGCCTCTAGCACCTGTAATTTGGGTACTTCCGTGCTGTAAACGACCTTATGATGAAGACCTTTCTTAACTAAGATAGTGACCCCACCACCTCGAGTAGAGTGTGATCGATCTCGTCTAATTATGTTGTAATTTTTGTAGCGCATATTGTGCCCTTGGTTTAGCTTAATTAAATTCAATACTATAGACGCAAGCGTTCTAAGAAAACATTCAATTCAATACGTTAGCACTAGTCCCGCAAAGTCGGGCGAGTTTACCCTCGACGACACCATTATATGGCAACTGTGTAATTTGACAATTTTGGATGTCTCTAATCACATATCTGTCATGTGGTAATACTTTATGGACCACATAGGGGCATTTATATTGCGGAATTAATTTCTTATTGGTACCACTAGTAGTGTCAATATTTCTAATGACTAGGTAATCTCCCTCTTCATACAGAGACGCGGGACGTTGAGCTCCTCAGGTTATACTCCTGGGCTTCAGATATAGCTTTAGACGCTTTTTCCCTGTCTTCAGTCAGATTCCGATACAGGGGAGTCACCTGCTTTTCTTCAAGGAACTCTGCCAGTTTATCAATGTTAGGACCGCGTTGATCAACCCCAAACAGAAGCCTACTAAGTGTACTATGGATAGACCCGTGTATGGTATTGTTTAAAGCATACTCTACGAGAGATAACTTTTGAACCCAAACATCGTGATCGAATGCATCGCTTACCTTTCCTAACATACCCCCCAACACCCGGTTCACTCTTTCTACCTGTCCGTTCGCTTGCGGTGACTGGACTGCCACCTTAACGTGTGTTACATTCATATCCAATAAAAATAAAAAAAACCCCAGCGAAGTAAAACAGGTGCATCTGTCCGTGATTACTCTGAAGGGCCTGCTGTAGTACTCGAAGTATTTACAGAGGGCAGCGCACACCTCCTTCGTACTCGTAGATATGACAGGGTATAGCTTGACAATTTTTCTGAACGCATCAACTACCAGAAGAATATGCTTCCTCTTTGACTGAACAGCAGGTAAAGGTCCGAAGTGATCTATATGTAAAGTATGAAGGGGATCGGCTGCTTTGGAATACTAAATAAATTACGTTCGACAGAATTTGCAGGCGATGAGTACATAATGCACGGAATACAATTTCTTATAAACCTCTCAATTTCATGGAAATGCCTAATTAGATTTGTTTCCATCTCGGTCGGGACATAAAAGAGGAGTCTACCAGACTTATCCCTTCGGAACACAACACCATCATGGAGGGTGAACGATGTAGATTCCTCCTCGCCCAGTTTATTCCTTAGAGATGAGATTATCCTGATGAGATGATTTTGGGCTGCTCTCAATTGGAAGCCGATGTCTTCGGAATTTACTGCGGAAACCATAAAACATCTGCTTAACGCATCTGCGTGACTCATGTTAACTCCAATACGACATTTGGCCTTATAGTTGTAGTTCTCTAATTCTAACGCCCACCTCCCGATTCTTGGGTTAACGGTTTTCTTGTTAAGTGTAAGGGTAAGAGAGCTGCAACCACAGTAAACGGGATTCCTTCCAGATAACGCGAAAATGTCGAAGAGCAGAAACTATTCCCAGGATCTCGAGTTCAAAGCTGTGGAACCTTGATTCCTGTCGTGTAGTTCTTTTCGAAAAGTAGGCCACGGGGTGGAACTTATTGTCCTCCTGCCGCTGCAGGAAGACAGCGCCATCACCAAGTGCGCTAGCATCACAATGAAGTTCTGTCCCCCGATCTGGGCTTATTTATAGCTAACACTGTTATAATTTATTTTATAACAATTGTGTTTTAATTTTGCTGTCACCGAACTTACCCCTGATTAGTTTATTTGCGATCTCCTGTGTATTGCTTCTGTTGATCCTTCTTCTCTGTTTTATTTATCTTCCTTCCGGGATATCATGAATGCCGCGGCGGTTTGTTGTTATTCTTCGAAACTTCTCGAAACGCTCCTAACACATGATGTGGATTGAGGATAGCAAATATCAGTGTCGAAGGGATCACCAACTATTTAATTTATTTGCACCTTTTAGGGATAACTAACGGTAATTTCAGTACAATCAGGAAAATCTCAACACAGTCTACAGATCAATAAGATAACACCACGAAATTATTTCTTTTCAAACACAAATATATTAAATTATTTTTGTTCGAAATAAGATAATGCAACGAACTTAGTTCTTTTCAAACACAAATCTATTTAATTCTTTTTGTTCTAACTTAGTTCTTTTCAACGATAATCAAACGATTTTAATTATGTAACAACACCGGAGACGAAACCAAAAAACCCTTCAACCGTGGAAGGGCGATTGCGTATTCAGCGGTGAAATTAAACGGGGCGGTCTTTCTTTAAGAGATTATATAAAGGCCTAGCCATTCGGGAGAATGAATAAACAAACCGTCTGAAATAAAAACTTAAGCCAAGGAACGAATGCATTTCTTTAGCATTTTTTTTTTTTTTTGGCACCGGGTAGTTAAGTATAGCTTTAAGTTGAGAGTCACTCGGTGAGATACCGCATTCATTTACTTTATACCCAAGGTATTCTATCGTAGCATATCAAAAGCAGCACTTGGACAACTTAAGCTCTAAACCGATTTTTGATATACACTGAAGAACGCGTTCTAATAGCTGAAGATGATCATCAATGTTAGTACTCGCCTGGACTATGTCGTCCATGTACAACATAATTTGGTTGTTCTCAGTGAACTGCCTACAAATTCTAAAAATAAATCGTTGAAAAACGCTCAGGGCATTTTTAAGCCGAAAGGGCATCTTCAGAAACTCAAATTGTACACCTGGTGTAACAAAAGAAGTCAAGTGAATCGAATACGGTGACATCTTAACGTGGTGGAATCCACTCTTAAGGTCTAACAATGTGAAAATTTTCTTTCCCTCAAGGTACTCCAAACAATCTTCAATTAGCGGGAGAGGGTAGTTATATTCGGGTTTCTCCAGATTTCTTCTTCACTAGAACAATGGGTGATGCATATGGGGAATCACTCGGTTTTATAATCTTTCGATCCATAATATCTCTTATAATATCGTTCACCTTTTGCTTCTCAGCGAAGGATAATCCGCGGGGAGAACAGAAGAAAGGAGTATTATTCGTAAGCCGAATATGCATCTCAAAGTCTGGAGGTTTAGCTTTCAATCTATCATAATTCAGTTATTTGTCCTCGACGACTGACAGAATTTTTTTTGAAATTCCTAATCTAAGATTGGGGCTAATATTTAGCTCCTTACCCAAAGTGGGTTCTCATCATCACAAGCCTGGAGAGCAGAATCATCCCTACCTGAATCATACTCAACTTTTCTATCGCACGGTATACTACTGTTCAGAAAATACTTGTTGTTAGTTTAACTAGGCAAGCTAATAGAACTGAATGTATTCTCATTTCTACGGGCGTAAGTACAGTAATACATAGAACTTAAACAGGAATCAATATTTTTATTAACTTTGGAAGTACATTTTTGTGGAGAAGACATACTCTTTACATTCATTTGTAGCGAAATATTAAAAACTCGCAATCCGTCACGCCCAATTAACAGAGGAACCGGAATAGCGTTGTGGCGACTCTAACAGACACACACACAATTCATAAGCAAAATATATAGCTATAGCGTGATCTGGAATAATCATAACGGAAATTTTTCTTTTTAAACCCGAACTTGACGTTCCTATATCCTTTATAGTTGGAGTACGAGAGCTTTCTTAAAGGTATGTCTTCATCAATGACTTCTGAACAAAACTAACCGGACTACCGGTATCCAAAAAGGGAGTAGACATTTTTATAATTAGTAAACTTATTCTCTGTTAAAATAAAGGAAACGGTCACCAGTTGTACGGCACTCAAGGTGTTATTATTTCTTCATCACTATCGTTGGCCTTAAGGGCATTGTTGTCCGGGTGCACGGCACCAACTCGCCTCAGCTTCACCTTCCGGTAATTCCTATAAGTATGTTCAGTATTGAAACATCGGAAACACGAGCCTGGTGGCCTTTTCTCCTCTGGACAGCTGGATGCAAAATTACCGAATTTTGAGCAATTGTAGCACCTTTCTTGCTTTTTAGCAGATGTTATTGTAGAAGTCCTGCGTACTCTTGCTGAAGTTGTAGGCACTGTTGACGTATACGACGAACCTTCTTTGGCCATAAGGGACGACAGCGGCTCCGACAACTTCTTCTTTTCGTAACGGCGAAGAAGTCTTTTCAGCTCCGGTATAGATTTGGCGGCGTAAAGTATTGAGGTGCTTAATGACGTATCCTCAATACCTTCGGTGATAAACTCAAATAAATCCGCCTCGTCGATGTCTGTATCCGAGGCGATTTCCTGCATGGATAGGACATAACGTAGCAGAGACTCCTCTTTTAGTGGTGATCGACGACTCAACTTATGGTAGACTTCTCGGCGAGTAATTTTTTAGTCCAATTCTGCCAACCATATCTCCTTAAGATCATCCCAACAAGCAACACGAACGGTTCTCAAAACTACATTGGCAGTTCTTATCAAAAGTCGACGTGATCAGAGGTATTTGGTGCGATCATCACAACAAAGCGACTGGGCCACATCCTCGTAGTCTGCTACCCACTTACGAATGCTATAATTGTCGTCGCCGGAGGACCAAGGGACTGCATTCTCAATGTCGTTGAAGTCCACCTTTTTTGTACTCACTGGAACCGGCCTTGCAGCTCCCTCTGCAGTTCCCGAATGCGAGTTTTCGTTCCCCAGCATCATCAGAAATTGCGTTAGAAGTTGATCGCCTGGAAGCCATCTGCTGAGCAGCTAGGTCAGAAGTCGGTGCACCGTCGGAAGCGAGCGCTTTGCCAGACGTAGGGGCTCCACCTGAAGTGGACGCTCCGTCAGAAAAGAGTGTTCCACCAGAAGTTGTGAACACACCTGAAGTTCCGGAAGTTTCTTCGCCTGTATTTTCAAGCCCAGGATGATCAAACGCTTCCTTGTATATTGTCCGGATCCGCCCAATCGTGGCTGTGGTCGGACATCTATCCCTATCTCGTGCAGAGCTTCCGTCATCTCGTTCTTCCCGGGTCTATTGGGCATCACTTTGATCGGTGATTAATCCGATTATGTTTGATGATCCGCTGAAATTTTATTACTTACTTTGTGGTAAACCGCACACCTGATGTTTTAAGAATTATCATCATCATCGGCACTACAACCGGGAGCCGGTCCTGGTCTTAGAGGCTTGTTAAATTTTCCATAATGATTTTTTGTTTTTTTCCGGGCAAGGTCATTAGTCTTGCGCCAGAGGCTCCCCGACGGGGAATCGAACCCCGGTCTCCCGGGTGACAGGCGGGCATACTAACCACTATACTATCGAGGAAGAATTATATTTATTTATTTAGAATTATATTTTTATTTAAATTATCGGCATTCACAATTTTAATTTCTCTCTTACGTCCACCCGGCGTGACTGCTCGAACAAGAAGAAGGCCAAGAACCGGAAGTCCATCCATTATCGTCCTATTGTACTAGTTCAGTCACAATGGATTTTCATTAATGATGGGCTTACAGTGTAAGGTCTAACGATTAGTTATGTGCACAATTTTTTTTTTTTTACTACAAGTTCAAACCTTTTTTTTATGTTGGCGCGTCGAAATTTAAAATTTGAATTTTCAGACCGGGTTGATTGAACAAAAAAGTTTTACTCGCCAAGCAAACTTCGACGGAGAAAAATGAAATTTTTTCCGAGAGTCAAGGCATACTACTAAAATTGAAAGTAAAGAATGTGATTACCACGGATTCAATTACGAGAGGAACAATTTCTGTTTTGACCCTTTGTTGTAGCGATACCTGAGACAATAGATTGTTCTGGAAAGAACAAGATACTTTTTCAAATTCCTCCTAGGATCGCTCGTTGCGGTCACTACCGTGCTTCCTCCAACTAGATGGAAGAATGGTGACCGTTGTTGATAATTGAGTTATTATATTTTATTTAAAACGCCGTTTCTTATTTATTTATGATTTACATATATAATTACAATTATTTAAACTACTACTTTTTACGTTAATTAGTAAAGTTACTTTAAACGAGTGGCGTCCTCTTCTATCGGACGGCAATCTAGACTGACCACTATTTTTATAATTGAATTTCTTAAATTTACTAATTCACTGGCGTCCTTATACATCGGACGCCAATCGTAAGACTGATCATCGAAGCAAGAAAAAAAATAGTGTGGCGGGAGGCCGATTTAAACGAGACAAGGACAAATGTGTCCTTCATTTTGTCTCTGGCTTCTGGTCATCTTGGGACAACCAGAATCATCTATATCCGTGAGGATGTTAGGCCCAGTCTCAAGAACCCTGAAAAAGAAGGGGCGGAGGTATTTAAGGATAATGTGGACAGGGTTACTTCTAATGTTCTCTAACTACTTGGGCGGTGAAATGGTGGGAGCGAAATCATTCAAGACCGATAGGAGTAATGCAGGCGCCTTCGTATAGATGAGAGTTGGGGTAAAGGCGACCGTCAGTCGTTCTAGAGTGGTTGGTGTATCTTCTGAGGAGTTTCCTTTCGAAAACTTAAAGTCTTTCCATTTGGGCCGAAGATATACACGACCATATAGGAAAATCCATATCGGATTAGCAGTTGCTTAAGCCGACCTAGGGCCCTTTGAAGAGAGTGGGACATGTTATGCTGCGCCGTGCTTCCTCTATGATCGAGGGAAGAACGTAGCATGCGTAGTTGTTCTTATGAATGAGAATAAACTTTTACACTTATCAAATTCTTTATTCATTTAATACTATCTTGTATATAAAAATGCTATTTTTGACGTGCGTCATACAATAAAAAACCTAACGATCCGCCATGATTGTTATGAAATCGATAAAAGAGTTCTGAAAACACGTTCGTTTTCCTTTTTATACTAGAACACTGAAACACATGGAAGTTAGTTTGGCCAATCATATTCGAGCAGATGCCACTGTTGCTCGATATTGATTTTGCTGATTGTATTCAATCAGCTGCCAGGGTTTTCGGCTTGGGAAACGAAAGGAGTTTGTTATATCGAGCAGCTGCTATGGTTGCTCGATATTGGTTATGGAATCGCTTAGATTCATGGGATTTAAATGAATCAAATTAGGATGATGTGATATGTATGTAGAGGGGGGAGGATATTAATGGTAGGGCTTTCTGGAGCACTACAGTCACATGTTTGATGAAGTTCATTTTTGGGTTATAAGTGACCCCAAAGATACTTCATCCTGTCCTGTGATCTAATCGCAGTATTTCCCATTTGTATTCAAATATTCGGTGAACATCGAGAAGTAAGTTGGGACTCAGAATTATGGCTACTGCTTTGGATGGGTTAAGTCGAATTTTCCATCAACTGTAATGCTGATACAGATCGTCCAGGTGATGGTTGAGTCGATTTCTTGCGAAGTTAGGGTTTTTGGATGACGTGTACTCCAGGACGTCATCCGCATAGCATATCTGGTTTACTCTCCTCTGGTTTACACAGGGCGAGGAATATCTGATGTATAGATACTAAATAGGATGGGACCTAGAGTGGAGCCCTGTGATACTTTGGCTTTGGAAGTTCGACACACCTTTCAATTCACCCAAGCTTGAAAGGTTCTGTTTCGAACGAAGTGGTAGTTCAATAATTTAAAAACGAGACCATAGACCCACGTCATATCAAAAGCCTTTTCAATGTACAGGCTCACCGCAATGGTGATTTCCTTATTAAAGCACACAGATGTGGTTTTGAAAAACTTTGATAGCCATAGGGGTGCTGTGCGCTTTTCTAAAACAAAATTGGAAATCTGGAATTAGTTCATGACACTTATAAATTTGTTTAGCTTCTCGTATATGAACTCTTCGTATATTTTGCTGATGCAAGTGAGGAGTGAAACGGGGCGTAAGCTTAACAGGTGATACGTTGGTTTCCAACTTTGGCTATTAGACAAACAATAGCATGCTTCCAAGCTTGGGGAAAATACCCCATGTTGTAAGCATGGTTGAACAGAATGGAGAGGTTTATAAAGAATAAAGCAGAAGCCCTTCGAAACGAATGGTATGATACCGGGTGACTTCTTGGAGTTTCAAGACTTAACTAGGTTCTGTAGGGTATTTGGTGTGACGAAACCGTGATCATTATCACGTGTGTCGTCGAAGTATGCACTGTTAGCTGAGTTGAAGACAACTATTGGCTCGTTAAAGTTGTCTAGTTTATTGTGAGTCTCTGACCTAATTATTGCATTGGTATACGGACCGCCATCCTCGAGAGTGAGCGTTTGATTTTTTACAAAGGTCTCGCCGATAGTGTTTGCTTTATTGGTGTCATTATTGACAACACCACCGTTGTGAATGTTTGGGCCAGTGATACGAGAAGTGCCACATATCTTTTTAACGTTTTTATAAAGGTTCTGATCCATCTGAACACTGTTCAGTTTGTCTTCCAACTGTCGTGTACGACTGTTTTGGATTCTTTGTTTTATCAGTGTACCAATATTGTTAATAACGGATCATAATAATGGCTCCCTTTGCATAAAGCGCTGACGATATCTCATTCTGCAAAGCTTTTTACGCTCCCGGATGAGACAAAGAGTGAAGTCGTCATGGGGATTCCGATAAGTCTTTTCAAGTTTGTACTTCGGGACATGAGTCTAAGAAGTTTCAACTAGAATCTCGTGAAGTCGAGTTGCAGCGTTATTTATCTCAACCGTCGTTAGGTTCCTGTCAGTGGGAAGAGAGAGTTGGTGGAGTTTTTCGTTCAATGTAATATTGAAGTTGTCCCGATTTGTGCGCCCATAATCGGGTATGTATCTGATATGAGCCCGGGATGCTCGATAGCCGCGGATGAACATGGTCACAACGTTGTGGTCAGACACCCCTGCAGATACTTGGGGAGGAGTGATTTGGGGAAGTAAGTCTTTAAACACAATGAAGATGTCCAGGATTGAGTTGCTTAGGGTACCAACCGTAGGTGCGACTATTTCGAAGTTGAGGGCATGACAGTTTTCGGTGTACCATTGGAACAACTTTGTACCGTTGGGCAAGAGGCGGGGTTGTTTCAGTGGGGATTCCTGGAGTTGAAATCACCGCCTATGATGAAGGGTGTATGCCCCGAGGACCTTATGAACTGGCCGATATCTTCGGGATTAAGGGGACCAGTATTGGTTTTATGTGAGTGGTATACGGAGTATATGTTCACTCTACCGTTATTAGCTAGATGCAATTCAACCCCGGAGACCTCTATGGACTCGAAATGTGGGAGGTCAATAGCTTCATGGCGAAGTTCGCTATTAACCAGTATACAGGTGCCACCTCCGTTGATGGTGGGGCCGCCGGAGAGGGTTCGATCTCTTCGAATTATGGAAAAGTTTGGGAATACGGGGCGGTGACATGGATGCAACCTAGTTTCGGTTACAAGAACCAAGTCCGCCCGGTTATCCTTTATAAAGTCGGAGACTATCGCACGATTTGAAAGCGAAACAAGGGAGTTGACGTTTATGAGGATAACTTTAGTTTTGGGATCCATTCTGGAGGGTATGTCATGCATATGCCGTGGGTTAGTTTTTCATATCGGGGTCGAATATCCTCAATCAGGTGGGAGAAACTAGGTAGTTTCTCGAGCATTGAGGGTTGCCCCTTTGGCGGTATACCGGGAAATTGACATAGCCAAGTATGATCAAGGGTCTTGATCGTTGTGATTGTTTCGTGGGAAATTAACCGTCGCTTGGTCGCGGTATTCGGGGGGAATAGGAATTGCTAGGGAATATCATTTAGATAAGATATTAACCGAAGTAATTTCGGGGAAACGTATGCGGCTTGGTATAGTTGGTGGCGATGGTTAATGTTCTTTTATGGATTTGAATATGCCTTTCATTACAGCATATGAATTTCGGGGAAATTAAGATTGCTTGGTCGCAAGGGGGGAATATGGTTTAGATAAAGAATTGGCCGAAGCAATTTTGGGAAAAATGATATGTGGGGTGATGTAAGAGATGATTTAGAATATATTCTATTGAATTGTATTCTGTTGGGAGTTTTGGGAAACGTCTTTCATTGCAGATTGGGAGATGGATTCTTGCAAGTTCGGGATGGATGCGGTTGCAGATTGGGATTTGTTTTTGCATGTTTTGAAATGGGTTACAGGTTAGGGTAAGGTGACGCGCTGTTAGCGGTCGAGGTTGGTTAGAATTGTGGGTTGGTTCTCCATGTGATATAGAGAACCCCCACAGATATCTTCGGGATGAATGAGGCCGCTTTTGGTTTTATGTGAGTGGTATACGGAGTATATATTCACTCTACCATTATGATAGAGTTTAATCCAGGAGACCTCTATGGACTCAAAATGTGGGAGATCAATAGCTTCATGGCAAAGACCGCTATTAACTAGTATACAGGTGGTACCTCTGTTGATGGTGGGGCCGCCGATGATGTTTGGCTCGAGTTTCCTTGGACCTTTGGACTATCTATTTATATTTAGGTCAGTTCCTGTAGCTGGCTGACTATCGAAGCCAGAATGCATCGCCCTTTTATATGAAATTTCCCCAATATTTGTACAGTGAAAATACATAACAATTCCGAGAAGAACAGACAAGTTTGTCGCCTGATCAATCGGAATTCGAGTTCTGGGAATTGTATGGGAGTTTGGTTGAACAAATCATGAAATACATATAGATTTTGGGAAATTTGTGTTTAAGCATAATAAATGAACATTTGGTTCAATTTGGGATTTCTAGGAATTGTATGTATGCGTTGTAAATGAACATTTCGTTCATTTATCATGCATTTGATTTGATTGGGAGTTTGAATTATTGATTATTACACGCCGAATTATGGATTCAACTGGAATATTAGGCTATTATGTATGTATATATATATATATATATATATATATATACATATATGTGGGAAGTGAAATCATAGCACGTTGCAGAGCACTACACCTTGACCTCTTAATGTTCTCGTTTCCGTTAGAAAGTTTGACACTTTGACCATAACCTTCTTCAACACGGGTTTGTTATCTAAGGGCAAATTTTATTATTTGCAGTGACTTTAAAATTGTGTCCCACCGAAAAACTGAAAGTAAGACGCAAATCGTGCAATGATTTATTGTGCTTTTTGACAGGGATTATAAAGATAGGAGTGCATCGGTTAACTTCCTTTCACTTTTGGCGATTGGCTCCACCGATTGCCACTGTAAAACACAGATATGACGAATTTAGTTGAGGCCGTCATTCCCTCACCGACGAAAGTCGTCACGGTCGTCCAAACTAATAACACAAGATCGTCATGATATATACTAAGAGATTGAGGCAACCTTAGCATATATAACATATTGCATGATAATTTTTGTCCTCATTAGATCGCAGATAATTTGAAGAAATCTCAAAAACGAGCTCATCTCGATTAGTGCGAGTAAATGCTCAGAAAGTACAAAACTGCTTCAAAAGATTTGTATAAAATTATAACAAATGTGCGAATCCTGTGTTGCATAAACATTCAAACACAACTTACCGGCTTCCGGCTGGCTAGCCCGTGTGCGTCTTCCGGCTTGTTAGCCCGTAAATGTGACCACCCTCAGCTGAGGGACGTTGGTCGGGGTCTTCTCCTTTGGGACGGCTTCCGTCTACTCTAGCACGTGGGGGGGATGGTGGCGGTTGGTCGGCCAGTGTCCACTACTGGTCGAACTTTGGGGTGGCTTCCGGCTAATCTAGCCGGTGGGGGGAACTCTGCTAGGAGTTCGTCGACCAGTGTCCACTACTGATCCATGGTTAGTGGCTTCCGGCTCTTCTGCCCGTAGGTTGGACTCCTGGGTTCGAGGGCAGTGGCCAAATATATTATCTTTTTATTTGCGGTGCACTTACCAATTGCTACGAGCCCAGTTTATGAGGAGTTCAAAAAGTTTTACGAGTTTGTTTAGTTTAGTTTTTATTGTGTTTTAACTTATATTACTTTTTACTATCCTTTTTATTTTTATGCTGTAGTTAATTAATAAGTACAAGTTTGGGGTGTGTTAACACATTCCTTAATTTGAGGCCAATTTTTCTATTGGTGAGTACTGTATTTGACGCCAGCAGTTCACTTAATTAAGTTGTTGTGCCATCTCTGGCTGTCGGATTCTGATTAAATTAATTCCTAACGGAACTCTTTATTTATTCCTTAAAACCCAAATCAAAAAAGTAAATACCTTCCCACGATCGTCGTTGTCCTCCAGACAGCCACCTGACGCTAGTCACAGTCGAAGGCCAAGCCAACGACGGAGAATCGCAAATTTGCAACTCTGCAATTTCGGTGACGTGAATCTGATTTGTTCATAGCGAACCCGGTGCAGGTAGTATTGCCTGCGCGATGATGAGGTGTTGGGTTGATTTTTCATCTAGGCGATGAGATCGTGGGAATTGCAGAATTGCGATTTAGGCGTAGCTTATGGGGATGCATGCACTTCAAGGTAAGTTGTTCGGAATAGAAAAAATGTGAGGACATGCAAGATTGCAATTTTTGTACGGGATATGGAATGCGTTTAGCAATATGTAGACATGTGATAAGGTTTCATATGCTACACTGAAAGGATTTCATGGATTGTAGCAAGAAATGATGTGATGCTACACTGAGAGAATTCTTTCGGTATTAATATTAATTTATGTTTGCAATACTGTCTTTTTCAGGATAAGGGTTAGAGTTAATTTAGATGTTGATTGGATAATAGATTATAAAATGCGTACACATGTTATGCGTACCCGAATGTTGGGGTTATTATTAATTATTTAATAACTATTTATTACTATTATTCTTAGAAGAGGAATAACTCTCAAAAAAAAAAAATAAGACCGACTACATATAGGTGAGCTTTGCAGCTAGGTGACTACAGGGGGAGTTCTGTTTTACAATTGAGAATTTGGCTTGCCGTTTACTGTTTTAATAGTTGTGACATTAAGTATTGAAATGATTTTGCTTGAGGCATATTTTTGTTTTAGTTGCCAGTAGTTTTAACTCTAATAGTATGACATTATGTATTAAAATAGTTTTGCTTAAAGCATAATTTTTGTATGACATTATGTATTGAAATAGTTTTAATAGTTGTAATCTTAATAGTATGATATTAAGTATTAAGACAGTTTTAATAGTTTTAATTCTAATAGTATTACATTATGTATTGAACTAGTTTTAATTATAATAGTAGAACATTATGTATTGAACTAGTTTTAATTTTAATAGTAGGACATAGTTTTGCTTTATTAGTATGTGACATTATTTCCCTAATAGTTTTCTAAATTTGTATTACATTTAGGTTTTAGTTTTTATAATTTTGCATGTCTTAGTTTTCTATAAATTTACATTATTTTGAGAAATTGTTTTCTCTTCTCTTTTTTTTTTTTTGTATTTATAGTGTTTAATTTTAATTTGTTTCTGTATCTGGCCATAGTGTGCATTTTTTGTATATTTACATTGCTAGCGATCTTTGAAATGCGGTACAACCTGGAGATAGCAAATGTTTGGGATTGATAGGGATAAGGTTTCAGCCTACCATTATTGATTAGTTTTTGACCAACTTGGATGGTCGTTTTGTCTGGCCCTGTTACTTCTGTAACGAGAAAGGGGCCTTTTCCAAATGGGTGTTTGTTTGCCCTTGGGGTTTTTGTACCTCTTCAACACTATATTTCCCTTATGAAACGTGTGTGTGTTTGTTTCATTCCTGGAGCAGGAGGTTGCCTTTAATGAACGGCATTCCTCACACTGCTTTTTATACTTCCTAACCTCAGAGAGCATGGACGGCCACCAGTACCGTTGTCGTATTTTGTTATACGATTTGGTGACGCTTTGATGTCCACCGGAAGGGGTAGTGTGATAAACCCTGAGTATCGTTGCGATCTCATTGAAGTTTGTAATTTTTTCAGGTGTTATGGGCTTTTGTAACAATAATTCTTTGTTTAGCTCGCTATGAGAGGAGCTAGGGCATGAGTTTAATGAAGACGTGTCAGTTCTTTGACTAACACATTGGCCACTTGTCTTTGGATTCCTTTTGAAGGTTTTGCCTTCATCCCGGGCTGGTTTGCCAATTTTTTCGAATGTTGTGGGCTTTTTCCACAACTTTTTGTTTTGAGAGAGGGTAGGGCGCGAGTGTAATGAAGATGTGTTAGTTCTTTTACTAACACATTGGCCACTTGACTTTGGATTCCTCTGTTTAGTGTTAGAATTTAACCTGAAGGTTTTGCCCTTGTCTCGGGCTTGCTTTTGTTTTCCCTTGTTGTATTTAGTTTCAGGTCCCTTAGTCTGAGAATTTGCAACGTTTTGACAAAAAGTCGTTTCCAAGCAGACCGTCCTCTAATAGACCGGGCATACTGCTCACTACCGGAAATTTGCATGGGAGTTTGGGCCTACCTTTCACCTTACAGCTTCCCAAGGTCCTGATACTTCCCAACGGCGTCTGTAAGGTGCACGCCTCTCGTGGATTGATGTTAGCATCTGATTCATTGATGCTATTTTTGCTTATCAGACTCATTTCAACGCCGGTGTCCACTACCAGAGTTGCGTTTCTCTCAACACCTACGTCTATGGGTAGCTGGACAGTTGGGATGCTGGTTAATGGTGAGTGTGGGGTCCTAATGGGGTAGCTTCTTTTTACTACCGAGTGATTGGACCCTTTTCTTGGTATTGAAGGGGGCGGGGTTTTTTTTTAGATTGGCATTGAGTTTGCGACCGCTGACAGGGTCCTATGTTGTGTCCCTGTTGGCCAGAAGAGTCGCAAATCTGCCCCATGTGCAGAATCCTTTTTGTACCCAGTGGTAATGATGTGTCCGATAGAAAGGCTCCATCGCCTAATTTCTGATTTAGACAGAGCATTTCTTCCTTTGGTTCCACTGGAACAGCTATTGTCCTTTGAGGCCGTAAGGGCACGCAAACAGTCTCCCTTAAAACTACCTCCACTGGTCGGTGGTTTACCCCCATCGCTGAGGTGTTGCAGCCAGCTTCTCGAGTAAGAGAACTCTTGGAGACGTCACATGCGGCATTTTTGACCTCTTCGGGTCCCGCTGTGACTTGTCTCACTTCGACTGCCCATGTGCGATTGGGGCTTCCGGTTTTAAACTTCAGGGGAATACTAAATTCTTCAGAATTTTGTTCCGTGCGCGGAAAGGTTAACTGTTGGTTAGGACCCTCTACAGTACAATTTTTTGAAAGGAAGTCGTTCCCTAGTAGTACGCCTTCGGTCAAGCCGTGCATATTGCGCACCACTTGGAAGTTGCAGGGAATTTTGTTTTTTAGGTTGAAGTTTCCCTGGCAACTCCCTAAGGTTCTTCCTGTTCCATATGGGGATTTCAGGGCGCATGCATCATTTTGGTTGATATTAATATCTTTGAGTGCTTGTTCAGTGATAACGTTTACCTCAGCCCCGGTGTCTACCACTAATTGAACATGGTCTTTTAGAACTATGTCTAAGGGAAGGTCAACTGTGGGTACGCTAGTCTGTGGCGGCTGAGGGCACCCCATATTGCAATTGTTTCTTAATGATGTGGAACCGGGTACGTTTGTCTTGTTCTGGGATTCCCATTTAACCTTTTGGCGGCATTCCAAAACGCGATGGACTTGTCGACCACAAAAATCGCAGGTTATTCTTATATGATAAGCCCTTGGCGTGTTATTAGTGTGAGCGCCTTTAGGGGGATTAATTGGGGTAGCCCTGTGTGGATTTCGTTCCCTTAAATGGTTTGAGTTATTGACATTGGTGTGGTTTTTCAAATTCTGACAGTCCTCAATGTCATCGCTATAAATTTTGCTCGATGTGCAGAATGGGGTATTCACTGTAGGTATGCCCCTTTTTACGGCAGAATCTACAAACTACGCTATTAGGAATTGAGTGAAGATCAGAAGACTCCTTTAACGGGTGTGGGAGATTTTCGTTCTGAAAACCAGAAATTTGTAAATTTGGACTAAGCAGCGTAAGATTTCAACTTGAGGCGGAACTGATGTCGTATTAGGCAGCGTCGAATTCGCTACAAAATGTGCAGCAAGTAGATTCGCCTTCTTGATTGCACTGGTGACTAGTCTATCATCGACTATAAGCGATGGAATGGATGACGAGACCGAGTTTTGGATGTTCTTCACAAATGCCCAGAAGTTTCTACTACCTGTGGGAGAGTGTAACATTTTTGTCCCACTTTCTGGCCATCCAAGAACTTTGCGCGTTGAATATACGCATTGTAGTCATTTAAAGCTAAATCTTTTCCGGTTTTCCTCAGTATTGTTTGATTTATACAACTCGACTCTTTAACCTTAATGGCTTCTCTGCATCGGGAATCAAACACATATTTCTCTTGGGTTTGATACTCGTTAGCCTGTGCGGAATAAAGGTTCTCATGCAAACCAAAATCGTGTCTGTCAATGTCTTTGCTATAGAGTCAGCATCATTATCGAGGAAAAATAACGACCAATTTAACCTCTCAAAAAAGACGTTCAGACCTTCCGAGTTGGCTTTCTCATAGAACCAAACTGTTCTTTTGGGAATTGTCTCGTTAGCGTTGCTGTTGGTTAGAGATAATTAAGCTAACACGACACAGGCCTGAAGTGGCCCAAGGCGAAGAAACTTCAATTGTGTATTTGTGTGGGTGGGAGGTGAGAAATAGGTCCAGTATGTTGGCAGAATGACCATATATATCCGGTACTCGTGTTGGCTCATTAACGAGTTGAATTAAATTATTTGAATCACCAAAGAGCTGGACATTTTGACCTTCAGGTGTTGTGTGTCCAGAGTGGCGAAACCACTGAGAGGCATGCACATTGAAATCACCCGCAATAACGATAAGATCCTGTCAATAGAATCAGATAGAGTATCAAATTTGTTAAAAAATGCGTTTCTATCCAAATTTGGGCTTTTATAATGAAAGCAGTAATGTATGATATGCTTACGAATGTGAAGTTTTAGCCACGAGAAATTAAATTCTGGATGGGAGGACAATGTTAGGTTTGATCTTGAGGAGATCGGACCGGATGGTCAATCGTGGAAGGAGAGTGCACAGGACAGGGAACGATGACGCAGATTCGCGCCGTAGTGTGAAAATTGTGTGGAAGTGTACGGGAAAACCTCATACACTTTCCTTTCCCTGCGCCTGTGTTTCCTTTTTTTTCGCACCTCTGTTGCGTCCCTTAGGCATCAATACTCTCGATTGATTTATAATCTTTGGAGAGTTTTTGATGTGTGAGTGGGGTACTCTTCGTTATGGAAAGGATGGCGGAGTCGAGTGGGTGAGGTCATGAACTTCCGGGTTCCTACAATAAATAATAATAGTAATAGGAGTACTTTGACATTCGTGTTAGGTATTTATATTACTTAGACATTCTTGTTAGGAATTTATAGTTATTGAACTTAACTTTATAAATATATATGAAATATAATTTTTTTTCGATCACTATTGATGTCACTGACGTAGTTTGTATTGATCGCCATCATGTTTGCAAAACTAGCGAAACCGGCACAAAAACGTTTACACATAAGGTAGATAAGTATGTACATTATTGATAATAGCCGCAAAATAACATGCTGAATAATCAATTAGTGAATATATTGAATGAGATGGAATCCAAAATTAAAATTGAACTCGAAACCACTCTGTAAAATACTCAATGGTTTTATCTGATCTGAGCTAGCTGACATGTTAGGAGTTAGTTTTAGTGGAATTTTAACATTAGATGAAGCCATAAACTCTGAGTGGTAAATCTACTTTTAATAAATATTTGCCATTATAAATTAATAAATTAGGTTATAACGACATTAAAGACTCAATTCAAACCGCTAAGTATTTTAATCTGATCTTATGCTAATACTTTATTGCTTTTTGGCTCGTAAAAATTAACATTAATATCACGAAGTGTCAAAAGGGGTGCTAACTGTGCTATTAGTCAAATGTGTTCAAATAAAAATCATTTAATAATTCGATTTAACGGCGATTATTTTCATCACTTTTTGAATACGATATCGCACAAATAATGTCGAATGGCGGAATTTTTTTTTCTTTCTTATTTTTTTAATAGACTTCTCTCGGGAGATGCGAACCTATAGCGCCGAGTGGGCGCCCCGAGATGCCATCAAACAACTGTTGCAGTTCTTTTTGAACAGTTGCAGGTTGTAACGCTCCGGGAACACTCGCGTGGGAAGGGAGTTCCACAGCTTCCCCGCTCTGTAGAGGAACGAGTTCTGATGCCGTCGGGAGATGAACCACAAACGCGTGCGATCCGTCGGATTGTCTTGTGGAGCGCATATAAGCCGAACTGCGTGGAACAATATCACGAATCTCCGAAGAACAGTACCCGTGATAATATTTGTAAAACAGACAGAGGTCGGCTACGCGCCTTCGATGTGATAGCGACTGTAGTCCCGACGTCAGCGCCGAGTCCCCGATCAGGCGGATCGCTCGTCTCTGTATGCTCTCAAGTAGGTCGAGGATATGTTTAGGAGCCGAGCTCGAAATATGAGAGCAATATTCGAGCGCGGGTCTAATTTGGGATTTATATAGGAGAAGAAGTTGGGCCGGAGTAAAATATTTCTTGGCTCTAAAGAGATAGCTCAATTTTCCTGAGGCTGATCTGGTGATACTCGACACGTGTTTATGCCATGATACATTCCCACAGACCGTGACGCCGAGCAATTTCAAACTTTCCCCTGCCTCGAGGGCCTGGACATTCATCATCAGCTGTGGAACCGATGATCCAGTTTTCTTTGTGAATGTTCATGTCTTCGCTGCATTGAAGTCGACGAGATTAGCCCTTCCCCACTGCAGGACCCTATCTAGATCCTGATTTAGAGAGTCAATCTGTCTGCATCTCAGCTGATGCGACGCAGATGCACCAATCGGCCGAACACTCGAAAAGAAGGAAACAAGCGTACTATCATCCGCAAAACTGAACACTTTGTTATCCCTTGCCTCAAACAAATCATTTATGTGAAGCAAGAACAAGGTTGGAGCCAAAATAGAACTTTGGGGCACCCCTGGATTAACTGGATACGGATCCGAACACTCGCCGTCCACAACAACCCGGATCGATCGATTCTCGAGGAAGCTCCTCGTCCAGTCGCAAAGCTGTTGGGAAAGTCCATATGAACGAAGTTTGCTCAGCAATGCCCCGTGCCAGACGCGGTCAAAAACGTTGGAGATATCCAATGCGACCGCCCTTGATTCACCATGCCGATCAATCGCGGATGTCCATATATCAGTTATTTGCTCGCTCTTCGGGGTTTTACAACACATTAGCCCTTGTTTCGGCCAGATATGTTGTCCTTAAATTCATCTAAGGTTCTGGCTTGTTGATATAAATCTTTGATTTCAACTCTCCCCACAGGAAAAAGTATGGCTGCGTGTAATTGGGTGAACGCGGAGGCCCGTCAAAATCACTATTTTTTCTATCGAACGGCCGGAAAACAATAGCTTAAAAAATTTAAAAATTTTAGCTTTACCTACGGAGCACCGTCTTGTTGAAACCAAAAATCACCCATACCACTTTTACAAAGAATCGGCGTCAAAATATCGGTTATCATAGCTCGATAATGCACTTGATGAACGGTTGCAGTTTTACCACGTTCATCTTCGAAAAAAAACGACCCGACGACCATATGAGCACAAACATCACACCAATCAGGAACTTTTTGGTCGTGGTGAGATAACTCCTCAAAAATTTCCAAGTTTCGGGAGGCATAGAAGTGACAATTTTGTTTGCTAATGGTTTCGTTTACCGTGAAATGCGCCTTATCACTCACGATGATTTTTTGGCAAAAGTCCTCCTCAATATCTGCTGCCATATATTTACAACCTTGTCTGCTAGCAACTTCTGCAATAGAATTATATACGGAACAAAACAATAACTTGTACAGTTCGTTTGATGTCTAACTGTCCAGAATGACATCAAGACGATATTGGCAGGGGAGTCTCAACACTAGCCTGTACAGCTGCAATATTTCTATCGGATCGGTTCGGAAGAAGTCTACTTAAACCCCTGAGAACGCAACAATACCAAAAGACAAAAACTTTTCACATAAACGTTGAATGGTGCCCTTTTTTACCATGGAGGAATTACACGTTGAGTTTTCTTCATTGAGAAGTTATTTTAAATGTTCAACTGAACAGTTTCAGCACATTTCATTGACGAGTACTGTTTCATTGAAAAAATTTCCTAAAAGTGAAGTTTCAAAAGTGTGCTTTATGACTGTTGTCAGACAAAAAATCTTAAAGTTATAGTATTGTCCGATGTCTTCGGTTAAGTAGGACCAACCTATACATCTATCTGTGCTATAAAAAAGTAAAGTGTTAATGATTATTGGTTTTTTAAATACTCTAATGACGCGGACATACATATTCAACCAAAATGTTTCACCCTCGTGCGAAGTAACTAAAAACTAATTATTTGTATTTGTCCTTACTACTGAAATTAATTGTGAGTTAGTTAAAGAGGTGAAATGTACATACTTAGTGTTGCAGTACAGCAACAAAGCATAAACGATCGAAGATTCAAAATAAGAGGAAAACATCAAGCAGCCTCAAGTGTCACTCGGAAATGCCAGACTGCTTTCTGGAGCGTGATATTAAAATGCCAGCAGTGATTCTAAACGACAAATTGATATCAGATGCACTGCTCGGCACATTACCACTCAAATCGGAACATTCCTACAGTTTGAATTAAGATCGTGACTCTATGCCAAACTCACCGAAAAATGTACACTTAAAGGTGGATGATATGGACGAAGAATGTTATCCTGCCATATCAATGAAAGCTGCTGCAGCAACACACGTCGTCTACTCGACAATACACTCAACCATTTAGCGCCTAAGCTTATACCTCAATAAAAATCCAACTATGAGGTTACAACAGAAAAATTTGTGGTGGCACTGAATGCTGCTAGTTTCTGAATAGAGGAGAAGGAAAAATTGTCTATTCATTAACAGTTTTCATTAAGATAAAAACTCTCTTTTTATTTGCGTTTTCTGTTCGAGTGAATAACGACCACGGAAACTTATGTATTTTTGCTGGGCTTCCTACGCCAAACATATTTGCTGTCTCGTCGAGGATGAGCTCGACGCAGAACACTTACCAAGTTCAATTGAATAACAATCGTGATAATACCTATTGAACATGATGCACTGTGTCTATAATCTAATGTTTTGTTAAACCATGAAGCACTAACCAAATGCAAAATGGTGACTTCGGGCCTCAGTTGCTTCGTGCTCCCTCATTGGTGAATTGAAAGAAAGAAACGTACGCTCTTTGGTGGTCTTTGTTCTGGTCATATTCGGACACCAATTAAAAGTCACGGTTTTTGTTAACTTATTATAATATAATTTACTTTTGATGTTTATTTAAGTTTTTACTAACATAAATAAATACCGCGGCCACAACACCACCATCCAAGAGAAAATTCATAACCAACCCCTGACCATTGTCCAAGGTATTCGAGATCTTGGGATCCTTTGCACAGGGAGCTTAGCTTCCTCTCTCATATTGACGAATTGGAAAGCCAATTCTGCCCTCGAATTCGTGAAACGATTGTCTAAGGAATTCTCTGACCCTTACGTTACTCGATCCCTTTACCTTACCCTCGTTCGTCCACTGATTGAATATGCTAGCCAGGTATGGTCTCCTTATCGCAAGATCTATATCTGTAGAATCGAAAGTATCCAAGGTCGCTTCTTTCGGTTCGCTCCCTGAGGGCTAGGATGGGAAAACCGCTTAATCCTTCCCCCGTACATTAACCGCCTCAAATTAATCAACCTCAGAAACCGTGAGGAGCGCAAGGTCGTAGCTGACATAATGTTCATCCATCGGGTCCTCTTCGGCTCGGTCGACTGCGCCTACCTCCTTAACTTAATTCCTCTGATCACAAACCCTCGAAATACGCGTAATCGCTGCCTTCCCTACATCCCCCTCCACCGGACCTCCTATGGTCTCAACGAACCCCTTCCGCCGATGTTGAGAAATGTCAACTCCAATTCCACCTTGTTTGACTTCGACCTCTCTACCCATACGCTCAAGAACCGCCTCTTAAGCCATTCTCACCACCAATCTTAAGCGGCGCTTTTACATTTTACTATAACCTGCCTCCTCCTCTAGCCACTACGCCTTCTTCATTTGTCCTGGTTACGTTAGGTTAAGCACAGTTAAGTTAGTTCTTAAGTTCTCTAGTTTCTATCTTATACTCGTATATACTTCAATTGTAGGTAATAATGTTGCTTGAATTAAGCCAATAAATGGGGTGGTAGCCCCACTAAACTAAACACACACGTAACCCATTTCTTTAACTTAATGAGTGAATTTCTTTGGCGTTAACACAATGTACCGATGCATTATGTACATTTTGCTTTTATTACCCAAATTGTGCACGAGAAGACTTCAGATGGCACAGCATAACGTACAAACCGTATTGTACAGGTTCTATTCAAGAATTTGTTAACGATCTTATCCCATGCGAAAGAAATCAGGTGCCACGGCATAAAGCGAAGATCGTGAGAAGTCAGCTACCGAATTCTGGAGCGATCTTACCGGTTGGGTTCTGGAACAAGGATTTTGGCGTCGTGACGTCTGGGAGACGGAACAATGTAATGATAACAATGTAATGATAACAATGTAATGATAACAATGTAATGATAACATTCTTGCATCAAACACACAGATATGGAATTTGTATATAGAGAATGTAATGTGTGAACTGATAAGTACAACTATGTACCCCGGTGTGCTAATTTAGTATATCGAAGATGGCTAACGACAACAAACCTAAAGATGATAAATACATGAGACAAAAGCGCACATATTGTGCATCGTTGGCGATTTGTGGGACCGAATCATAAATAATTTCTTCATGGAAACTTGGCACACATTATACAGATCGTGATAATCTTCCGGTCCACTATGCTGTTGATCTTGGATTTTTCCCACCCATGTGTTGAGGATGCTAGTGTGATTTTCCGGAAGAATTTCAGACCTAATGAACACTGAAGGTTAATATGTCCAGGTCTTTGTTGATTCAAATAACTTAACTCAAATCGTTAATGACCCAACACGGGTACCAGGCATAGATGGTTATTCCGCCAACCTGGACCTGTTTCTCACCTCCCACCCAACCAAATACATAATTGAAGTTTCTTCGCCCCAGCTAAATTTGCTCTAACCAACAGCAACGTTAACGAGAAAACTCCTAAAAGAACAGTATGGTTCTACGAGAAAGCCAACTGGGGAGGTCTGCGACAATATCACATTGGCAGACACGACTCTACTTGGCATACGAACTTTTATTCCACACAGAGTAACGGGTATCAAACCCAAGAGAAATATGTGATTCGATTCCAGGTGGAAAGAAGCCATTAAGGTTAAAGAGTTGAGCTTCCGGTTGTATAAATAAAACAATACTGAGGAAAACCGGAAAAGATTTAAGAGACCTAGAAATGACTGCAATGTGTATATTCAACGTGCAAAGTTTTTGCATGACCAGAGTATGAGACAAAAAATATTACACTCTCACACAGGTAGTAGAAACTTCTGGGCATTCTTGAAAAACATCAAAAACTTTGTTCCTCATCCATTCCATCGCTTATAGTCGATGACAGACCAGTCACCAATGCTATACAGAAGTCGAATCTACTTGCTGCACATTTTGCAAGGAATTCGACTCTGCTTGGTACTAAATCAGTTCCGCCTCAAGTTGAGCATAAGCAGCACATCATGAGCCAGATTCACTTCCGAACGCGTACTGTTGCCCGCGGACTCAAGGAGCTAAACGCAAACAAATCCGCTGGTCCAGATGGAATTTCCCCAATTCTCTTGAAGAGATGTTCCTCTTCACTTGCTAAACCACTGCGGAAACTATTCCATTTGTGTTATTCTATTGGTCGTTTCCCAAATAGATGGAAATCAGCGAATTTTCTGTCAATTCCCAAAAAAAGTGACAAATCGTCCCTTTCTTCTTATCGACCCATAGTACTAACTTCTATTCTCTAGTACATAATGGAATCACTTATCAACCATCAACTTTCGAAATATCTGGAATCAAATGATCACTTCAATGACCGCCAATATGGCTTTCGTTGCAACCGGTCCACAGGAGATTTGGTGGCGTAGCTTACCGAAAAGTGTAGCCATTCCATCCACTACTTCGACGAAATCAAGGCATTGGATATTTCAAAAGCCTTCGAAAGAGTTTGGCACCCAGCCATTTTGTCAAAAGTACATTCATATGGAGTGGACAATTTCTTAATCCGATGGGTAAGAGACTATCTTTCTGGCCGCTCAATTCATGTGGTTCTTGATGGTGTCAAATCTCTTTCCCATCAAATTAATGCAGATGCTCCCCAGGGTTCGGTACTCGCTTTTCCTTATCTTTATAAGTGATCTCTTGTCAATTAGTCAGAACCCAATTCACTCGTTTGCTGATGATACTGTGGGGAGGAAGTAATGTACCTGCATGGGTACTCCGTTCTACTTCCTCCTCCATCATGAATTGTTCACCGCCCAAATCACCGAACCGAAAGAACGAAACAAAACAAAACCTACGCCACACAAAAACACTGGAGGAAAAGTTAATGTTCTTTTATTGTATTGGATGTATTTTAACTGTATTGTATTCTAATTATGTCTTGTTAACATTTTACAAACATATATGTCCTGCGTTTTGGAAATTTCCAGTCAGTGTACACTATAATTTTGTTTTATTCGAGACTTCACAAACTTCAAGCTCACGACCGCGGAGGAAAAACGACTCATAGATAACCCACCGTACCGCCGCCGGTACGGTGGATGGCAGGCGACCCGACCGCCTTGAAGATTGAATTACGACTCAACGATATCTTGCTCGTTCAGACTCACTCGCTCATTGTGATCATGGTGGTATGTGTGCCTAAAAGAAAGAAAGACATAAACTGCATTCCTAGGATACGATTTCGGTAAAGCAAATAAAACCGAAATCGTCGGATGCATGTGCGTAGCAGTTTAACAAAGAGACCACGATGCGATGTGGAAATTAGTTAGGTTATTGGGAAATGGTGTGTATGGCATCGCTAGTAAGGGTACGTATTGAATACTTATTTGCATTGTTTATGCTTGGACTTCAATTGATGCCAAGGGACTCGGAATGCGTATTTGCTTTGGGTTGCACATTGTCCGAGTCAGGGAATTTTATTGCTGGGAGAAAAACGTTGCCAGCCAATGTATACATAAAGAAATTTATGGTATACATGAATGGAGGTAGGAATAGGCGACGCCATCATGATTATCTCTGGCTGGAATGGTTACATGATATGTGAACCGGGGTTTTTCTTTTCAGGATAATTTATGATAAGGAAAGTAAGAGCTCTTACAGGGGATTTGTAAGCGAAGGAATGTTTGAAAAGGCAATAATTCTCTTGCAGAAGCTTTACGACTATAGCTTTGCTTTAATTAATGTGTGTAGTATTTTCAGGTGCCTAATGCGATTGCATTGACGAAATTATATGGGAAGATGGGTGTTATGGGGGTTTTTAAGGAAAGCGTACCGTGGGGTTTGGCGGCACCGTCACAATACCACGTTGAGTTTCTCATACTCATACGAGCATTCCCGATTAAACTCTTCGAACGAGTGCAATTCAAATCTTCAAAAACTAAGTGATGTCTCTTGTTGTCAAATATGAACCTCAAAGTAATTATACTGTCGATGAACGGCACTTCCATCGACGAAGCCATGGAACTATCAATCCTCAGCACTCGAATTAAATCGACTCTTAATTGGAATGACCACATATTTGAAGCTGCGAAAAGTGTGGCCCAATGTATGGGGATCCTTAAGAGATGGAAAAAAATAAATAGATATTTGGTCAAGCTTATTGAGGACTTAGCCGCAAGCCGATCAGTTCCGTCGTTGGAACCTAGGCGCAAGGTATCAAAAGCCTATCTCTTTTCTATAGGTATTACCACGGTCGTTGTTCAACTGAATTTGTTGAATGTGTGCCGTGTCTTCACATATTTTCCCGCCATATCCGTCAATCTGTGAATGCGCATCACTTCACGTTGAAAGTCAACTTCAGGCACACAAATAAACATAGAGAGTCATTCTTTAGCCGAACCACAGAAATGTGGAATGCTCTATCTGATTATGTGTTACTTCGTCGTTGTAATGTCCAGACATTTAAGACCAATGTACATCGATGCCTTCCTTCCTTATCCATTTTCTCTCCATCCGCTAGCACTGTGCCCTGACATTTAAGGGTACTTCAAAATTCCTCTTTGTGCCCGCGTTAGTTAAAAAAATACACCTTCAACTTTCTTGTTATGTACATACATATATTTTATTTGTCTGGGTTTATAATCTATAACATGGAGACAGCCAGCATCCTGAGATACGTATACGTTTTTTTTTTTTGGAATATACATCCAATTCCTCTCCGTCCGTTCGTACTGTGCTCTGACTTTTAATGGTACTTCAAAACCCCCTTTTGTTCGCCCATTTGTGTAAAAAAATGAACTGTTCAGGGAATTCCAAAGTATTCCTGTGGAGGTTCTTTCAAAATACGCGAAGAACCACCCACAATTCCAACCCCAATTTCCCTCACCAACCTGCAGTCACCTGCCAACATTTCCTCCCCAAGGGCATTGTTTCGTGCATTAATGCATCACCAATTTTCCTGAAAATAATTCGGTTAACATACAAGTAGCCGTGATAAATCAGGAAACCTTATCGGCCCCCTGTCAGCCAGCGTATCCTGCCACACACGTACGCAGCAGATTTTCCCGCCTTATTCAGATTCACGGCAGCCTTTTGTCCAACCGACAAAAGCAGTTTTCGCATCTCGCGTCTAGCCGCCAAAAACCGAATTCACCAGCATGTAAATATCCACACAAAAGAATTCGATCCTTTCCGCGGCGTAGATACCGCGCACAATCACCATTGTGTAAGTATCTAAATTGCGATAGCACCAGTTTCCCTAATGGCATGCAGCCTATTTACACAGCTGCATGCACATCTCCCACGATGGCCTTTGTCCCATTTCGTTTTTCCGGTTTCGTTTAACCATGACCTCGCAGCATGAGTAAAAAATGTAATCTCCGCACACTCACCAGGATCTACTTAGAGAGATCCTCTCCCCTTAGCCACAAAAAGAGAAACTTTACTTTCTCTTGAGAAGAAAACTCACCGCTAGCCGAGAGTCGACTCTGCACGAGTCAACCAGTCGAGTTTTAACCTAAGTGGAGTGCGCACGGGAGTGCACACGAAGGGCAGTCGAGTTTTATCCACCCGAGAGTGCGCACGATGGAGTCAAGTGTAGTCGAGAAAGCGCGTTTTGAATTATATGCAAGATTTGCATTCGCGGTTTGATACATCTTTTGTTTTAATATACATTAACGTTAAAATTTACTAAATAAGTAAGCCTAAAAATTTAATATTGCAAACTTCATTCGCTGATACAGATTGAAAAATGCGTAAGTAACAATGCTCGATAGTTTTTATGTGAAATGTTGATACCTTAACCAAAAATACATCAGCTATTTAAAAAAACATGCCTTTGGAACAATATCTGTGCGTTTTATTTCTCATTTGGTGAACGGTTTGCGGCAGAACACTGTAGTGTATTAGTGACCCCGTGACCGTGCCGGCACACAAACTAATATAAACCCCACATTCCCTTCCCGTAGTAAAACGATAGTGAGTTGAAAGGTGTGTGGGGGTGAAGAAGTAGGGTACCGGTCATGGGCACAGATTCACTTTCTTCCCCACGTATAACTGCGGCACCGAGGGGAAAACAAAACACAGGCCGCACCAGAGAAAACAGGAGAAATTAAAACACGGGAGTTACTGTTCTCGAAAATATTTCTTTGCTTTTTATTATCCTTTTTATGCTGGTGATCAAGCTGGTGCCCGTTTACAATGAGTATCCAAGTTTTCTGTTCACGAACTATTGCACAGCAAATGTTTTATCTATTACCGCGAATTATTGCACATCAAATTTTATTAATAACGTGGTGATATAGCACCAGTGACTCTCAACAAACTTTGTTCTCTACGTTCTGTGGGCACACACTTCGGAGGATGTATATCGATTGACTAAGATTTTTGGAATTAATTTTTGGGCCCGAGCGGCGGGACTTCACTCGATAGTGGTTGGATAGTGACTGATTTGAATTAGGGTGGAAATTGTAATTTCTGCTTTTACACATCGATCCGCCAATGGTAATCATGCTCTCTTGTGCATTCCTCAACTCACCACACTCATCATTCTAATTGAATTTATGCCGGCATACATACCTCTGCTGTTCTTTGCTCTGGCATTTTCTATGATTTTTTCGATCCGAGTCTTCTCCCATTCGCGTTTTTTGCGTTTGAAAAGTCTAGTTGTTTCTTTCCGAATTGTCGCGTATCTTACTGCGTTGACTTCATCATATGCTTCTAAGTGGATCATTCTGAGACGTTTACGTTCTTCGATCTTTGCCCTGCACTCATCGTCAAACCAAGGTTTGGACTTAGTTGTTTTCTTAAATCCTAATACCTCTTGGGCTGTTTGTTTGATTGTGTCTCTGATCGATGCCCATTTAGTGTCCACACTATTGGCTTCCCCTTCCTCACTACTGTCATTCTCTAGGATGCTAAATCTATTCGTTAGTTCGTCTTGACATTCCGCCCTTTTACGTAGGTCTTTTTGTTTATCAATCTCGAACTTTTTGTTCGTCTCCCGTGACTGTCCATGTGGGTTTGCTGCAAGCCGACTTCTAATTTTGCCCATCACTAGAAGGTGATCGAAGTCGCAATCTGCTCCTCTATATGATCTTACGTCAAGGATATTCGAGTGGTGTCTTTTGTCTATAAGGAAGTGGTCTTTAACATTAACTAGAAAGCAATCGATTCCATAACGAAGCCATTTTCTTCTTTCAGAGTTTCGTAGCCTAATCAGATGTAAGATATTTTCAGGAAGCGGTGCCATATCAACTGGAGCAGTGGAACATTTAGGTATCGCAAGATCGGCCGCTCTATTGATAACAGAAACAAAATTGTTACATAGGATATCAATGTGCACGCTGCAGGTTATAGAATTTGGGCTGGTATCACCTAGAACCAAGTTCGTGTTTATATATGATTTATAACAATTCCAGTTGGCGGCGGAATAGGTGTGGTATAAACTGATACGATTTACAGCTACTGTATGATTCACTGTGAGGCTGATCGGAAGGTGGTCTGAACTTAACGCATTTAGAGTTAATGGTACTGTGCAGTAATTTGGAATATTAGTGATATATAGATCGAGGGTTGATGGGTTCTTGTTAGCACTCGCTGGGATATATGTGGGGAGAAGTGGATAAAGTACGGAAAAACTTGGGCTGGATTCAGTAACATCTAGTAAAATGTTACCCCAGCAGTTTGCCCTAAGACAATTCCATGACTGATGTCTGCAGTTTAGATGATCATCATCATCATCATCATCATCATCATCATCATCGGCACTACAACCGGGAACTGGTCTTGGCCTTATTTAGCAAGTCCTGAGGCTTGTTAAATTTTCCATAATGATTTGTTTTTTCCGGGCAAGGTCATTAGTCTTACGCCAGAGGCTCCCCGACGGGGAATCGAACCCCGGACTCCCGCGTGACCGTTTAGATCACCACCAATAATTACCTTGTTTCGAGTGTTGACTCTATACAATTTTTGCAGATCCCGTTTAAAGTAAGTACATTTCTCAATGTTTCTATTTCCTGCAGGGAAATAGACCGAAAAAATACTCACCTTAATGTTACATCTATATTAATTTCCTCAATTAACTTAAGGTGCAATGAAGGATGCAAGGTATGTCCTATAAATTTTTTCACAACAATGGCGACACCTCCCGGCCGAATCATCCCGGAACGGGGTCACACAAGTGCTCGCGTATGCGGATGACATCGCCGTTCTGGGCGATAATCTCGAAACCATAAGTAAAAGCTGTGAAATTATCATGCAAGCAGCAGAAGAGGTGGGCCTAGAAATAAACGAAGACAAAACGAAATACATGATTACGACGAGATCAGGTGGACCTCAGAGAACGCATATAAACGTCAGGGGCAAGATATTTGAAAATGTCAAAGAATTTAAATATCTGGGAACGATACTGACGACCAGAAACGAAACGTCAAAGGAAATTAACAAAAGACTACATTCCGGCAACCCTAGTTGGCATGCAGTCAGTAAACTATTAAAATCCAAACTGCTATCACGTAATATAAAGCTCCGTGTCTATAGAACCATAATCATGCCGATTGCTTTATATGGAAGCGAAACATGGGCTCTCACAAAACGGGAAGAGAACAAATTCCGCGTATTCGAGAATAAAGTTTTTAGTTATATTTTGTGGGTAAATATGACGAGGAGTCAGGACAATGGAGGAAACTCCACAACCACGAATTGGAAGAGCTATACCGCAAACCTACAATAGTGAGAGTGATCAAGTCGCGAAGATTAAGATGGGCCGGACATGTAGCGCGAATGGGCGATGATAGGACCGTGCATAGAATTCTTGACGGTAAACTAACGCGGAAGAGACCGACAGGACGGCCGTGACGAAGATGGGAGGACAATGTTAGATTGGACCTCAAGGATATCGGATCGGATGATCGAACGTGGAAGGAGAGCGCACAGGACAGGGAACAATGGCGGAGTCGATTCGGTAAGGTCATGAACTTCCGGGTTCCTACAGGTCAGTCAATAATAATAATAATAACTTCCACCTGCTGCAAGTAACTATTTAACGTTCATTTTCAACGCTTGTCTTAGGAACTGTTATTTTCCGGACTGTTGGAAAACAGCAAAAGTTATACCTATCCCGAAACCCGACAAACCGAAGAACAGCCCCGAAAGCTACAGACCTATTACTCTACTTAGCTGTCTGAGTAAGCTCTTAGAAAAAATCATTAAGGAAAAGATTGATCGTTTTATGGAAGCCAATAACATCTTACCAAACTTTCAGTTCGGTTTCCGTAGTGGTCACAACACAATCCACCAAGTCTTGCGCATTAAAAACCACATAGCTGGTAAATTCATCGACAAGGAGTCAACGGGACTGGTTCTCCTAGACATCGAAAAAGCCTTTGATACAGTATGGCACGATGCCTTGATTTATAAACTACTAAAAGTTAAGCTGCCAATGCCACTTATCAAAATTATCCAGAGCTTTCTTCGTTCGAGAAAATATGTTGTGACTATAGGAACCGACAAATCCTCTACTCACCCAATCCACTATGGTGTACCCCAAGGCTAGGTCCTTGGTCCCATATTATTCACATTGTTTGTCGCAGATTTACCATGTCTAGGTGAAAACATTCAGGTAGCTATGTTAGCCGATGATACGGCTATTTTCTCTTCGGGTGCCTTATCCACTAATGTCTACAACTCTTTGCAAGCAGCTCTTGACAAACTAGCAGTATATTACAGGAAATGGAAAATAAAAATAAATGGTAATAGAACACAAGCTCTCTGGTTTTCGAGATGTAGGAAACACTGCTACCTACCAAATGGCACTAAACTCAGTATGTGTGCAGTTGATATTGATTGGTCCGAAGACTGTAGATATCTAGGTATTATTCTAGATAAAAAACTTATTTTTCGAAAACACATCACTACCACAATTGACAAAATAAACAAAGCCGTACGAGTTATGTATCCATTAGTGTGTAGAAAGTCAAAGCTTAGCATCGAAAATAAAATAATAATTTTTAAAACCATTTTTCAAGCTATAGTCCTGTACGGCGCCCCTGTATGGTGTAATTGTGCTCGCACACACAAAATAAAATTGCAAAGGTGTCAAAATAAAATATTGAAAATGTTGCTGAATTTGCCATGGCACATTCGACACATGAACTACATGAAAAGGCTAACGTTAAACAGGTAGAATTCCTTATTGACAAAATCAATCGAAACTTCTTCGTCAATTGTTCTTTTTCTAACAATGTTCTCGTTCCCGTCTTGCGTTATCCTAAATCACTACATATGTACCCTGTCTATGAAAATTATATCGAAGTCATTATCACATAAAATAACCGGATGCCTGTGCAATATTAGTCTTAAGATTCAAATAAGGGTTTTTTCTTGTAGTTTTCCCTTAACTTATTATTTATTATTCATTAAAATTGTGCTATCATTATATAGATTTAAGATTATAGTTGTAAAGGAATTGCTGTCCTAAATCTCTTAAATACTAGTTGTAAAATATAAATGTACCATATTATCTACCTGGGCTCCTCGATAGTATAGTGGTTAGTATAGCCGCCTGTCACCCGGGAGACCGGGGTTCGGTTTCCCGTCGGGGAGCCTCTGGCGCAAGACTAATGACCTTGCCCAGAAAAAATAAATCATTATGGAAATTTTAACAAGCCTCAGGACTTACTAAATAAGGCCAAGACCGGATCCCGGTTGTAGTGCCGATGATGATGATGATATTATCTACCAAATAAAAATTGAATTGAATTTTAATAATTTCCTGTTTTCGAGTTCTCGAAAAAGTCAAAGTGCTGAAATCCAAATATAATATTTGGCGAATATTCAAATGTAGTTTTAATATGATCGACTTATAGAGGAGGAGAAGTTGTATCGAAGAAAAAAAACATTTCGTCTGTGAAAAGGTAACTCCATTTTCGGGAGGCGATTGTCGGGAAATTCGACACAAATTCATGCCATAGTACATTTACATTTATTGTGACGCCGAAGAATTTCGTGCTTTTCTGAGGTTTGATGAGTTTGATGCTCATCATACGAGGAGTCGCTGTTAAATAACAAGATATATGGCACAATAACATGTACACATATTCGCCAAGTGGTACAGCCTATATATAGCGTGAAGTCTTCTCTTTCGACTTCCTTCCCTCTGGTGACTTTAAACATATTAATGTGACCGTGACCATCGTTTGTAAAAGATCAGTTTTTTTTTTTACCGGTATCTAATGTGAGATGCAAATATAAGATGATGCATGCGCAATCGAGTTATATAAAAGCCCAACTTCGTATAAAGCGTATATATGGGTCTTGTGTCGAAACACTAATCATCAACATTATCCAAATGCAACATTTCTCAACTATAGATGGCAGACGTTTTTTTGTTGCTAACAAAATTAAAATATTAAATATTCTATAACATGAATATTTTATTAAATATTCATCATCATCATCATCAGCACTACAACCGGGATCCGATCTTGGCCTTATTTAACAAATCTCTCCACCGGTCCCGATTTCGAGCCGATGTCATCTACCTTGGCACTCCCAGGGTCTGGGCGTCCTGGTCTACGCCATTCCTCCATCGCAGACAAGGTCTGCCACGCTGTCTCCTTCCATACATCCTGCCACAAAGGACTTTCCGGGCAGGTGTCCCGCTCACCGGAGTCTACCGAGCTTGATTTTTCTTACAACATTTGCTTCAAGGTAGATTGCGTACAACTCATCGTTGTAGCGTCTCCGAAATCGTCGAATGTTAAATATTCAGTAGCATAAATATTCAGTTACATAAAAACTGAAGATTATCTGATAGTGTTACAACTTCACCCATGTATTCTTTAGTAGGCCTATGATATCAAATGACCTCTTATATATGCGTATAAACATGAAAATTTTCAGCAGTATGTTGAAAGCAAGCGCACCACAAAGTTAATGAATTCAATCGACCGTCTCTTTTGGTATATTTGTATTCCAATCTGCCAACGACCTTGAGTTGCATAGGCTTGACGAAAAAATTCCGTCATCATCTTAGGATGCTTAGACAACAAGGTCATTGCCAGGCGGAATCATGTCTCAAGATCCCATCCACCATGAAATTGTAATTGGCTAGCCAACACTACTAACTATTAACTGAGTTAGTCAGATTGGCGGATATGATTAGATTATGTGCTTGTTAGTGAATTATTCAATCAATCTCAAGGTTGCTGCATACCGAAGGTGATTGCTCTAGGCGTAGAAAGTCTATAATCATTATGAGGTGGGGATTCAGCGAAGCTTGATTCACTTGTGGTATGATAAGAAGATTCGCATCATTTATGAATCATCGACCTTGGATGTTGTAATTTGCAAAACTTTATATCGACAGAAAGATATCAGTAAATCAGATCATTGCAGATCAGTGCAGATCATCTTCCTAAAATAGGTTACTCTAATTTATTTCTTCTTTTAAATAAAAAATAATAATACACAATAAATTCGTTTTCTCTTTGATTTTCTCACAGCCTTATTTTTATTTACTAAGTATTATACTTCATCATCATCATCATCATCATCATGGCGGTTTAATACAAAAGAGTGGCAACTGTCGGTTTCATTACGTTCCTTAATTGTGAGACCTATCACGTTTGATAACTGATCCCCTTCATGTTTGATAACTGATCATCATCGGCACTACAACCGGAATCCGGTCTTGGCCCTATTTAGCAAGTCTTGAGGCTTATTAAATTTTCCATAATAATGTATTATACAGCAAGTACATTAATAAGACGTGAATAGGCTGTAACTCTAAATTTCCCGACAATCGCCTCCCGAAAATGGAGTTACCTTTTCACAGACGAAATGTTTTTTTTCTTCGATACAACTTCTCCTCCTCTATAAGTCGATCATATTAAAACTACATTTGAATATTCGCCAAATATTATATTTGGATTTCAGCACTTTGACTTTTTCGAGAACTCGAAAACAGGAAATTATTAAAATTCAATTCAATTTTTATTAGGTAGATAATATCATCATCATCATCGGCACTACAACCGGAATCCGGTCTTGGCCCTATTTAGCAAGTCTTGAGGGTTATTAAATTTTCCATAATAATGTATTATACAGCAAGTACATTAATAAGACGTGAATAGGCTGTAACTCGCTTTTTAATTTATTTCTTAACACTATTCTGTTCAATGAGTGTACAGTGCAATTTCATTTTCATTTCATTTTAATTGTTTGTTTTATTGGATTTGTTTAGTCACTAATTCAACCGATTTTTTATTCACTCAAGCAAACCTGTATCAATATTCACTCAACGAGCATGTAAAAACACGCGGACAGAGGTTATACATATATAAAAAAATAATAAGAAAAAACCAATGGTTTGGTGTGTGCAAATAAAATTTATCGACTTAAATCCCGGTGCCATAAATTCTCTCAATTTTACATTAATAAATGGTAAATTTATTATCAGTCGCGAATCGGCTTCCAACACAAGGTCAGAGCGTTTGAGGCTTAAATGTCACGTGCAAATAATTTACTCTACCCCTGCTTGTCTGGTGTTACACGTTGTAACATCGTTGTAACGTTGGATTTCTGAAATTATAAAAAATAGTGACAAATGTTGCGTGTGTCCAGCTAGCGTTGAACACACCTTCCACTAGCAAGGGTTCGTGTTCTGTTGTGGGCATAGACGATGACTCTTTACAGAAGTAGCAGAGATCCAACACGGCAACACAGCAATGGCGTCAGCAGTCTGATTCCTGAAACCCAATGCGTTATTTACAAGCGATTATTGCTATTTTTACAGATTAACATTATTGCGACTGTGTCGCGTCAAGGCTTACGAAGAATAGGACAAATTACACAAAGTTTGTTTACTTTGTCACCTTGACAACCAGAAATATAATAATGTCAGCTAGTGACTGACATGGTTGCGTTCACTGCGAATTCGCTGGATGCATCCAGTGAATCCGCAACATTCCGTCCGCCTTCGCCAACCATTGGCGAACCCTTTTGTTTCAGGGGACGGAGGCCCAGGGCCGTGGTCTTGTGGTGATGCGGAGGTTTGGATAGAGCCGTCCGCTCTGAATTGGTTGTCTACGGATTTAATAGAACTGGCCATGTGATCTGGGTTGGAGTTGTGAGGTCGCAACCCACGATCAGTGACCACGTGATGGCTGGTGATTGGTCTCACTCCATTGAGACCAGTGGTGATGACGAGTGCTGCGTCTATTGACGCCCGTCCGAAGTTAGCGGCCGGCGGGTTGCGGCCGTTGGCGTGTGAGGCCGCAGCGTTTAGTTGGTTGTGTCGGTTTCCATGGCGCTGTCCGCGGGTCCTGGCGGACTGGCAGGCGCGGACCAAGTGCTTCCCGGGCTCATTCGCATACTGCATCTGGTGCTTCACTGCAATGCGCGCTGGTTGATTGGGACTCTGTCGGTCCCTGGATACTGGGGAGCGCCGCCCGCCAAGCGAGGCCTTGCGCTCTCCTTGGTCTATTGTCATAGCTTCTTTTGGTAGCGGTCGGTTTCGATGATTCTCATCCTTGACCGTAACTTCGCCACCCAGTGTCTCTGCTGTGGAGTGATGTCTTGAAGCCTTTGTGTGTGCAGGCTTCTGGCTCGTCAATTGCCCATTGTTCATGTGGCGGTTCAACGGACGAGGGGCATGTTCAATGATTTGTCCAGGGGGGAGGTCTGCGGTAGTTGGCTGCATGTACAGATTTCGGGGCCTCCTGTATCGACTTCGACATTGTCTCCTGGTGGTCGCTGACTTGGTGGTGATTGCTTGCAGCTGCATTCGCCAATCATTGGCGAATCCGTTTGTTCCAGGGGACGGAGGCCCAGGGCATTGGACTTCTATTGATGCGGATGTATGTATAAAGCCATCCGCCCTGAATTGATGATGAAGACAGTGCTGGTGACGACACGAGGTCCGTAGTCGGTGTTTGGTAACCTTGGTCGCAGAACTGACCATTTGATCTGGGTTGGAGTTGTAAATTCGCAACCCACGATCAATGACCACGTAATGGATGGTAGTCGAAAATAATGTACCGATACTGTGGGGATGCGGTTGATCCCTAGGGCATTGCTCTTTTGATGCGTGCATGCGCGGTTCTTGTTCGGTGCGCATTTTTCCGGGTAGACCAGTTCCTCTCGGTTGGAGTTGTAAATTCGTAACCCACGAGAAACGGCCATGTGTTTCTGCGTTGGTCCGAACATCGGGACACGGGCTGATTTGATTTGTGGGCAGGCGGCACTCTGGTCGGCGGCCTGCTGGTCCATACTCACTGGGAGTGTGTGCGGTTCTCGTCTATAGGCTGTCGGACTGAGGACCGCTGATGACACAAGGGACTGTCGTTCGGCATCATTGCCTTGGTCGGCGTCGTTTGCCTTAATGGTGGAGACTGGGTCGAGCGCGAACGAAGCCTCGAGCAGTCTCGGGAGTTTGGCATCATTGCCTTGGTCGGCGTCGCTTGCCTTAATAAGGGAGACTGAGTCGAGGGCGAACGAAGCCTCGAGCAGTCTCGGTAGGTGGTCATCAGTGCCTTGCTCGGCGGGTTTGTCTGCAGCAGGCTCTTTTCCTGGGTTGGGTGCCTCAGAACTGTTGGCATCCGTCGTCGCTGGTGCTGGTGCACTGGCAACTGCTGGTGCCTTCTTACTGAAATCAGCCTTCCTTTGTAGTGTCGCCTTAGCGGCGGGGAGTGCTGCTGCAGTTTGCACTTCTTTCGCTGCTTCGAGAACCTTTTTGATGTGCTTGACGGCGTTAGTTGCAAGGTTTGGAGCAGTTTTCTTCTCTACCGTTCCTCCCTTGGCTGTCTTGCGTTCGGCAGCACCTGCCTTGGCTGGCTTTTCGGTGTCTGTCGTCACACCTTTGTTTTTCGTATGGCTGGTGTGTTCCGGGTGCTTCATCTATGATGGCAATCCGAGTGGAGGGCCAGCTGGCATACGCATGCTAGGTGTTGAGGGATTTCCCGGCTGCCAAAGTGGTTGCAACATCAATGGCGGCCAACGCCGTTTTGGTTGACTAACGGTGTCCGTCGCAGGCTTGGATGTGGTCGTACGGTCGACATTGAGGGCGTTCCTTGCCTCAATAAACTAGGCGACCTCGTCCAGATAGGTATTCTCGGCTTGGCCGATGAATCTGTTCACGAAGTAGCGGTGACCGCTGGTCGTCTCTGGAGTGGCCAGGAGTATTATCTCATTGTGTCGCTTTCTAATGTCCTCCCATTCGATCTGAAGGTTGTGCTGGCGTATGTCAACCGTGAATACTGTTGGTGGCCCTCTCTGCTCGAGGTTGACGAAAGCACAAGACATCCACTCCTGAGAGGTGAACTGGGTGCTGATGAGCTGTTCCGTCAATGTAGACTTTGTCATTCTAGACTTCTCTGGCATTGGGGCGCTCTTTGGTTGTTGACAACGGTGGGTCTTTGCGCCTGGACCTGGTGTCCCGCGACCATGACGTTAGTCGGCCCTTGAGCTGGGCCCTTTGGTATGCTGCGAACTTGGCGACGGTAGCCGACAGAGATCTGGATCCCGGACTGCACCGCGAACTGCTGATAGCTGATCCACAGATCTGGCCGTCATTGTGTCGCGAACTGGGCGCGATGTAGTGGTAGCTGCTGGAGTCAGCTTCTGTTTGCCACAAATTTGGTGGCGGCAATTTAATTGAAAATTTTAAATTCTCTTACCTGAGAACCTGGGCGGTTGCAGGTAGCTGCACTGGGCAGCTTGTTGATGTACCACTAATCTGGCGGCTTCAAGTCCGTACGCTGGATGGGGGCTGCGTTCTGGGCAGCAGGGTTTTTATGTCATTGGGGAACCTAGTTAATGCTCCACTAATCTGGCGGCTTCAAGTCCTTAAACTGGGCGGGAGCTGCATTCGGAGCAGCGGTAATTGTAGCTGTCGTGTGGGCAGCTCATTGGTGCGCCGTGAACGTGGCGGGGATATGTTAATTGATAAGGGCTTTCCTTTGGGTTCCGGCAGGTTGTGCCACGAGGTGGTCGGTTGATCCGTATGTCTGGATCCGGTGATTGCGCTGCGAACTTGGTCGCGGTGTGGTTATAATGTAGCTACGCTGGGGCCGCTTGTTCGACATCGGTTTGATCCACAGATGGATCCGTGGCAGTGGCCACGTACTGGGGGACGGACTGCGCGGCTGTTGCTTCGTAAACGTGGCGGCGGTATAGATCCACAATCGAAATCCTCATATTGCCGCGATGGTCCGTTGTCTCTATAACTTAGCAGTGAATGTGACTTTTCCGTTCTGAAACACTCGCCCGGATGGAACATTAAAACATTCATTAATCGCTGTCATCAGTTAAATCATTTCGTTGCACTTTCACGTGTAGACAACCAATCTCCCAATTGGCTTTGCAGCATCCAATGAATTAGTACTACGTTTGGTTGAAGGTTGGGCAATGTGTGTTTCCTTGTGGTTGCGCGAACTAGGCGGCTATGTGATTGCTGCGAACTGGCAGCAGTGGAATGGATCCACAGATTAGATCCCTGTTGCGCCGTGACCTGGACGGCGGTCGATTGTATCTACAATCTTGCAGTGGCCAACGAGTTTGGCGGCGGTCTGCACTGATGTTACGCTACGAGCTGGCACCAGTGAAGTGGATCCACAGACTGGGTCCGGCTCGAAGGACCAAAATGTGTGTTTCCAACAAGCGTTGAACACACCTTCCACTAACAAGGGTTCGTGCTTGGTTGTGGGCACAGGCGATGACTCTTTACATAAGTAGCAGAGATCCTACACGGCAACACAGCAATGGCGTCAGCGGTCTGATTCCTGAAACCCAATGTGTTATTTACAAGTGATTATTGCTATTTTTACTGATTAACATTATTGCGACTGTGTCGCCTCAAGGCTTACGAAGAATAGGACAAATTACACAAACTTTGTTTACTTTATCACCCTGACAACCAGAAATATAATAATGTCAGCTAGTTGCTGACATGGTTGCGTTCACTGCGAATTCGCTGGACGCATCCAGTGAATCCGCAACAAATGTTAACGGCATGTGCATCAAAGCCAATATTATGCTTACATCCAAGAGCAGATCTGTTTGAAGTAATATTTGCTTTCAGAGAAACATTGAGACTTTAGTGCGAAGACAGCTTATGTGATGTTTCGTTCACTTAACGAACACCGGAATATTTTCGTTCAGCTTTTAACAAAGCGGATGACCTATTCCTATTTTTGACAATGGAAATATCATAACAGACGCATGCATATGGATACGAACAAAGTCACACAATTGAGCTGGTAACAATTTGAAACAATAGTCTTATTTAGCTTAAAGACAGATAATTTTATTGTTTACATGCGTGTTAAACGATTAACGGTTCAGCTGTGTGAAAAAGAAATTGTGTGCATAATGGAATTTAAACCTGATAATATGACTGAACTACATTTGGCTAGCAAACCACAAGTAACTATTGTTTAAGCCCTCTAACACTACAATGTAAATTATTTGTGCCTCCAACCATAGTTCAGCAGTGGCGGTGGTCGCTATGGTAGTGATTGGAAAAAAACTACATCTTCGACAAAAATTATACACCAAGTGAAGAAGCGTATAGAATGAAATCCGCGTGATAAGTGGCCTTTGAGTTGCCAAAAAAAAAAACCAATATAGAAGAATGATCTCAAAGTAAAGCCTTACAAATATCTAAAAATTCGTTATCTCATCGGTGCGTAAAAGAAGGACTCGAGCAAAAGGGTTGCTGTACTTGGCAGATAGCAAACAATTGCCAACATTGTTTCTGTCCAAGAGAAACATTTTGAAATTGAGCAAATCGTGAACAAATAATGATCGCACCTGTCTAACAGAAAAGGTAAAGAATTTTGACTTTTAAATGGCCATGTTACGTAGTAACTCCCCCATTGCCTTCGTCCCAGGGAAAACATGAATAAGGCTACATTACATATAAAACATTTAAACGACATTACATATAAAACATTTAAACATATAAAACATTTAAACGATTTAAAAATTAAACATATACGTTGCAAACAATTTAAGTTTAAATAGAAATATATTACTACAACATTAATTTACACTTCACTATTAAACATTTATCTATAAATTAAACACATTTATAAAGACAATGTACAATGAAACATAATTAAACACATCAATCAAATCAAACATTCATCATGATCATCGGCACTACAACCGGAATCCGGTCTTGGCTTTATTTAGCAAGTCACTCCACCGGTATCCGGTCCTTATCCGAGACTTGTTAAATTGTCCATAATAATTTGTTTTTCCGGCCAAGGTTATTAGCCAAAACGGCGATGTCATCCGCATATGCGAGCACTTGTGTGACCCCATTCAGGGATGATCCGGCAATGTTGTCGTCTTGTACCTTTCTGGTGACATACTCGAGCACAAGGTTAAAGAGACATGGTGAGAGGCCATCCCTCTCTTTTAGTCCGTCCCGGTTTTCAAATGGTTCTGAGAGGTGGTTTTCTATTCTAACTCGCCCTTTGTTTTCGTTCATGCAGATTTGAATAAGGTCGGCTTATTTTTTCGGGATTCCCAGCTCAACTACAATATGGTAGAGTCTTTGCCTTGCGACTGAGTCGAAGGCTTTTTTGAAGTCAACGAACAGTTGATGAACCGTCTCTCCGTATTCCCACTTCTTTTCCAGCAGTTGTCTAATTGTGAACATTTGGTCGCTTGTAGAGCGGTTCCTACGGAATCCGCATTGGTAGTCTCCCAGTATTTCTTCTGCGTACGGTGTGATTTTCGCCACTATGACATTTGTTAGTATTTGGTATGTGGTTGGAAACAATGATACTTATCTATAGTTTTCGCAGTCAGATCTGTCACCCTTTTCCAATATGAGGTCCGCTATTAAAGTTTTCCATTCTTCCAGAGTGACTACCTTATCCCATATTGTTTGGATGAGCTCGTGGATCTTTCGAGCAGTTGCCTCTCCTCAATGCTTCATAACCTCTGCCGGTATGCAGTCGACTCCGAGAGCCTTGTTGTTTTTCAATCGATTTATTGCGTCTACAACTTCGTTAAAAGAGGAATTTGGCATCTGAGGCTCAGCTGTATGTACGTCTGGTGCGTTTATTTGTAGTTGATGGGTGCGCACATTGAGCAGGTTTTCAAAGTACTGCTTCCATCTTGTCACGATATTTTTTGTTTCTGTCACCAGACAGCCGTTTGCGTCTCGAATTATTTTGGCTCTCTCTCGATAGCCATTTCTAATGGAATTTATGCCGGCATACATACCTCTGATGGCGCAAGACTAATGACCTTGCCCGGAAAAAACAAATCATTATGGAAAATTTAACAAGCCTCAGGACCTGCTAAATAAGGCCAAGACCGGTTCCCGGTTGTAGTGCCGATGATGATGATGATGATACATACCTCTGATATTCTTAGCTCTGGCATTTTCTAGGATTTTTTCGATCCAAGTCTTCTCTCATTTGCGTTTTTTGCGTTTGAAAAGATTCATTGTTTCTTTCCAAATTGTCGCGTATCTTTCTGCGTTGATTTCATCATATGTTTCTAAATGGATTACTCTGAGCCGTTTACGTTGTTCGATCTTTGCCCTGCACTCATCGTTAAACCACAGTTTGGACTTAAATGATTTCTTAAATCCTAATACCTTTGGGGCTGTTTGATTGTGTCTCTAATCGATGTCCACACTTTTAGTTTCCTCTTTCTCACTACTCCCATTGTCGAGGATGCTGAAACTATTCGTTAGCTCCTCTTGATATACAGCCTTTTTGCGAAGGTCTTTTAGTTTATCGGTGTCGAACTTTTTGCTCATCTCCCGTGACTGCCCAAGTGGGTTTGCTGCGAGCCGACTCCTAGTTTTGCCCATCACTAGAAGATGATCGAAGTCGCAATCTGCTTCTCTATATGATCTTACATCAAGGATATTCGAGTGGTGTATTTTGTGTATGAGGAAGTGGTCTATTTGGTTACGCGTTACGCCGTCGGGTGATATCCATGTGGTTTTATGGATTTGCTTGTGCTTGAACATCGTGATTTTCACTAACAGATCTTTTGACGCTGCGAACATGATAATTCGAATTCCATTATTATTTGAAACATCGTCTAGGCTCTCTTTACCTATAGTTGGCTGAAAGATGTCTTCCTTTCCAATTTTTGCATTGAGGTGCCGAGGAGGATTTTAACATCGAATAATGAAATCCCATCGAATACTCCCTCTAGGGGTGTATTTTTATAAATACATAATTGTACACTGGTCCCTGTATTTTTAGCACCGACATTCGGTCATTAATAAATTTCACATCTTTTACATGGGGCGTAATCTTCTTGCTTATGATGAAGCCAGTCCCGAGTGTATCTGTACCTCCATACGCAAGTGTAAACCCGTTGGTTTCGATTACTTGATGTGGGAGTCGGACTTCCTGAAGCGCGACGATGTCCATTTTATATTGTTTCGCGTTTTCTGCGACCGTCTGTATCGCGCTGGTTTATATAACGTTCGAACATTCCATGTGCCGACGCGTATATCCCGCTTTTTCCGTTTTTCCCTATGACACGGAGCACATCTCGACGATGTCATTTAAAAAAAAAAATTATAATAAACGTTTATTACGTTAAATAAATGATCAACAAAATAATATTTGTAGTTTTATTCCTATTCATGTTTCAAATGTGCAAAAATGTATGGCCCACCCTATATGTACATGCAAAAGAGCGTTCAGCATAATTTAATCCGCACGACCGTATTTAAAATCGGCACGTTATCGACAAAGTGTTGGCTTCTATCGAGCTGGGTCCGGAAAACACTTTTCAAGTCATTACTAAGTCTGAACAATGTTTCTACCTATTAAGAAGGAAGGAATCCCTTGTCCCGAAACTGTTTTTTTTTTCATTGTTTTCAAGATTATAAAAGTAGCCATACTTAAATCATTATGTATTATCAGTCGAGATCTCGTGCAGTGCGGTCGTGTACGGAAACGTGTTTACACGTGTTTATGTTTACGTGTGTGAAGTGCACTATTAAATTGTGTAGTGCAATATAAAAACAACAAAAAATATTTAAAAAAAAAAATATAATAACAAAAAAAAAGGAAATTTTAACAAAAGGAAAGCAGTTACTTTCTACACAACCCCAGTGATAGGCGGTGACCCAGGCCAGGCACTGGAGTTCATAACAGAGCGAAAAAGGAAAGCTCTAGACATTCTACGGAACGCACCGAAAAAATCTACAAACATGGAGAGAACAAGGAGCCCAGAAGATTATAAACAAAAACTCGAGGAAGCCCTGGAAACGATAAACCAGTTAACACAAAAAGTGGAACGACTCCAGGAACAAATTTATAAACGAGATTCCATCTATAACACCGATGACATCTATATGGAAGAAACGTCCCGCCAAACCCGCAATTCGAGCCACAGCCAAGGCGAACTACCAACCAAACTACCCACACAAACAACGCCCTCATCAAACCAAATACCTGTTCCATCCAGAGTAGAAACAACAACGAAATCAACCACGAAAAACGAAAGACCACCGCCAATCTACATGAGAAACCCGACCAGCACCAAAGCACTAATTCAAACCCTGCAGAATACCCTGGGTCACCGGAATTTTAGCACCAATGCAAAAGGATCTAGGACTTCCATAACAGCCAGATCATTAGTCGATCATGATAAGGCAGTTAAAAAACTGTTAGAGGAACAATATCAGTTCTTCACCTTCCAGCATCCGAACAGCAAACCAAGCACCTTTATTATAAGGCACATCGATCCTTTAGACCAACAAAGAAGTGGGACTGGAAATCGCTAGGATATGTCCACAAATAAAGATCAATAAGCTGGACTACTTCCAAACACCGTACATGAGGACAAACAACGTAAAAAACCTCCGGATAATACAAATCCCACCTAATCAAGACATCAAGCAACTTAAACAAATTAAATATTTGTTTACCCAAAAAGTCGCAATCGAAGAGCCCCACAAACAAGAAATTCTTTATTGTAAGCGATGCCAAGACTCAGGACACTTGGCGGTCTCATGCCATCAGCAAAGACGTTGCGGCAGATGCGCAGAGAATCACGAGCTCGATGAATGCAAGGTAAATCCACAAGGCGTGGAACCTGAAACAGTACAAACCGTCAACGCTGATGGATCTGTGGGGGTTCTCTATACCACATGGAGAACCAACCCACAACGCCAACCAATCTTGACCGCTAGCAGCGCGTCACCCTACCCTAACCTGCAATCCATCTCAAAACATGCAAAAACAAATTCCAATCCGCAGGAGTGGAGAGGTTGAAATCAAAGGAGGTGGGGAAGGAGTTGGCATGTCGTAGCATACGCGAGATGGGCTCGTTAACGCCGTAAGACGTGTGATGAGTGGGCACGTAAAACAGACGAGGGTTCCGCACATTACGGGGGTTTGTATAAAATGATAAAGAGGAGAGCAAGCTTGGGCAATTGATTGAGCCTGACAGAAGGCGATGGATAAAGATGATGTCAGCATGGATTCTGCGCTCTTCAAGCGTGTTAAGATTGATTAGAAGGAGCCGACCTGTGTATGGTGGGAGAATGAGTGGGTTTTCCCAGTTCAGTCCACGGAGGGCGAAGCACAAAAAACGACGTTGAACGTCCTCGATCCTACGAATGTGAGACTGTTGATACGGGGACCAGACCTGACTGGCATATTCGAGTAGTGGCCGGACAAAAGTTGTGTAGAGGGATCGGGTGACGTAGGGGTTTAGGAATTCCTTCGACCAGCGTTTTACAAAGCCAAGGGCGGCGTTGGCCTTTAGGATTGTGTTATCGATATGTGCGGTAAACCTAAGTTCCTTGTCACATAGGACGCCCAGGTCGCAAATTGATTCAACCGATGTTATCGGTTGGCCTAGCAAGAGATAGGAACGTGGCTGGGAGGGGGAGCGTTTCCGACAAAAGGTGATTGTGTGACATTTGGCGATATTCAGATCTAGGCAGTTATTTTGGCACCATGTCGAAAAGCTGTCAAGATCCGATTGGAGAAGTGAGGAGTCAAGGGGAGAGCGGATTGTCTTGAAGATTTTGGTATCATCCGCGTAAAGCGAGATGAGGGAGTGATTGATGCTCGAACCAATGTCGTTTATGGTAAGGATAAATAGTAGGGGGCCCAGATGACTGCCCTGGGGGACACCTGAGGTTGGAGAGAAAGGACCGGAGAGGGTGGATCTAAATCGCACACGACAGGTTCGAGAGTTAAGGTAGGATGATATCCACTTAATCAACAGCGGTTCAAAACCAAGGGAAGATAATTTAAAGAGATTGAGGTTATGGGAAATCTTGTCGAAGGCCTTGCTAAAGTCGGTAGTGACTACATCAACCTCATCGCCGTTCTCTAGGGCAAGGAGTGTGTGAGATGTGAATTCGACAAGGTTGGTAGTAGTGGACCTGCCGGAGAGGAAGCCGTGCTGGTTAGGAGAGATGATGGGGGTGCAGCGAAAACATAACGCTTCGTATAGAAGGCCTTCGAACAGTTTAGGAATGTGCGAAAGCTTAGCAATGGGACGATAATTGGATATATCGATTTTTGGCCCCTTTTTATGTATGGGGGTTATGTAGGAGGATTTCCAAAAGTCGGGAAATAGACCTTGTGCAAGGGATAGATTGAAGATTGACGCGAGTGGGAGAGAGAGAAGAGGAGCATTTTTTTAAGAAGATAGCAGGGAGTCCGTCTGGGCCGGGACTGAAATCGTCTTTAAGTTGTTCAAGTTTTTCTTTAACTTGGTGTTGTTGTATGTGCAGAGGGATGAGCGGGTCCAGGGAGAAAGTTATTTATATAATTAGGATTAAGTTTAGATTAAGTAAAGTTGAAAAAACAAATTCCTGGTTTTCTGACCTTTTCCAGGAAGATAATACAAATAATGCATCTATCTTGTATCTCATAAAATATTGTTTGGAAATTGTATATATTATTATAATAATTACATGTAAGCAATTGTTACGAAATTAATTTTAAGTCACTGTATTACTTAAATGTACAAATTCTAATTATGGTCAATAAATGCAGTTTTGAAAAAAAAAAAAAATCATGCATCAGTTAATAGTTGATAGGACGCTTGAGAAGAAATATATGAAAAGATAGAATAGAAAGAAAGAGCGAAAAGTCTTAAGCAACAAGCTGAACTGTTTAAAGAGAGAGGATAATTGAAGACCCGGCAATATTGAATGCAAAATGTGTGGCCATGTGTATCTGAAATATATGGGCTGAAATGCAGTAACACAAAAGCTAAATTGTGTGTGAATTTCGACCATCACGAATTATCAAAGAAGTTTCATTTCTTTGCCGAGGTTCGCTCTTTTTTTGTTTCCCCGAAGTATTAAGATTACAACGTTATAATTGTGTTTTAATAAGTTAATTAACCGAAAGAAAAATTAATCGGCTATCAAATTATACCAGACTACTCATTTTCGAAATAATTACTACGCTCAATCGCTTCTTTCCGCTTTCGACATCAACTTCGACCTGGATGCTTGCTCTAAAAAAGATCAAAATAAATGATATAAATGGTCTCGGCCAACAACAATTCACATGAAATGAAATGAAAATTTTCATAACTCCATTCTCAAGTACGAAATGAGTTTCTTTGGATTCATTGTTCTTCCACATTTCTTTCGGCTTTTGACCGGAATATTTCACAATAATCCTCATAATGGGAAACTATCTACCCAACAAGTTACTACGAGTTGTAACGACTGTATAGGCACAAATTTATCTCTTAATGTAGTTTTATATCTCGTTAACAATCTTTTTACTGCAGTACGCACAATGGATAACGACGACTCGAAAGTATTCACCGTGAAATAATAATCTGCTAAGTGTAGTACTCTTCGCAGAAGAATGACTAATTGGCACAATTAATGCAATTAACGTCGGAATACAACACCCCTCTAATTTTTTTATATCTTTTTACTGCGCCCACTATAGTAACGTGTACATGAATTTCAGTTTTAAAGACATGCTATAGAGCGTAACCGCCTCACGGATGTACTAGTTACACATAATTGACAGCAGCTGAAGGTTAGTTATCTAGTTGTACAGCTTCCATTATGGGACATAATTTTCCAGACCGATGGTGACAATTTGTGTTGTTAATCAATGATTGATTGTGACAAAGGGGAAAAGTTATATATGTAACGAAGATTTAAAAATAAGGTGTCTAGCGAGCAACTACCTTGACGATATATGAGCCATTGCATTTTTCATTGCGACATTCCTTAATTTAATTTAATTTAATTTTTTGTGCTTACGAAGATTATTGCAAACTTTTAATTTACAACTAGCTTAATTGTATATAAGTATAATTCAATATTTTTAAAAATGATCTCACAATTAAATTTTTTCAGGAAACTTCATATGCTATACCACAGTTTTCTTCGATTGGCCAGCATTTTCGAATTAAAAAACAAATTTGTAATTAGGAAGTATAAGAAGGAAAAGGTTGATGCCAAATCGAACATAATTAATTAATTACGTAATAAATCAAAGCGGTTAATTACTTACTTACCTAGCCTGCCTCACAGTTCGTTGGGAACGTAGAGCCACTTAATTGCGTTTCCAAATTAGACCGATCATTGAATACTTGCTTCCAGCTTTGCATAACACGTTAGATACATCTAGCGTACGCCATCTAGTCATCTTATACACATGGTATCAGCTTCCTTGTTCAGTCGAAGTGGCTGCATAAATTCACTGCTGTTAGAAATTCATCATTTGATTATAGCAGCACTAATGTAACCTAATATTACTCGAAGTATATTGCCAATGCTCTATAGGAAAGGTTTGGGGAAATTCGGTTTTTACATAAACTTTAGGTTTTTCTTGGCAATATGTGATGACATACTAAATCCCCGATCGAAGCAATGGTTTGTTTTATGGGCCTTGATGTAATTTCGGAGTTTATAGTGGAACTAAGGTAGATAGCCCCCTTGACCACCTCTAAATCACAACTACCTTCTGTGACTTATGGTCCGATTCACTGGTATTATGTGAGCCTTAATTTTGGCAATACTCGTATATACAAATTCGAGCAGAAGATTTTTAATCTATACCTTATCTATTATTGCTTTTCAACACAAACTCTCACACAAAGATTTTCACAACTCGTTTTTTCATCATATCAAGCAGATGTAGCTTTGAATGCGGCCTACCAAATGTGTTTATTCAATTCCATTTTAGGACGAATCTACGACTTGTAAAATGTGGCCAGGTTGGTTGATGTGAATTACTTCCTGTATCTCTTAAGAAAACGCGAATTATGATTCCAATTCGTCGAGTTGTTAAAAAAATATAATTTTATTTTCATAACATCAAACTTAAACACTAATTAACAATTTTCTTATTGACTAGTATCTTTAGCACTGACGAATCGAGAATGCCGCTGCTGGTTCTGCATTTCATATTTATATCACGAATCTTATCTCGTTCTGTTGTGGGTGCTACCCCTGGTAGTTTTCCTATGTTTTGTTGGAATCGACTGTGTGTCTTATCAGTAGCGTTTTTCCTCTGTTCAGATGGATTTGTATAGAGATGCTACTAATGGGATTTTCCTTTACATGCTTAGATTTATCAATTGGTGTTCTTGGGATTTTTCCTAAGAGATTATGTTATTGTTCTGGCGATAATTGAATATGAGACCATGACTGTTACCAATTATGTGGGTTCTGACTAATATGATTGTTAACTATGACTGTTAACTCTCCTCCCTCTTGGAATTAAACGTCCTCGTTTAAAATTGAAGATTGTTCTTGGAGTCGTTTTACTTCTTGTTGATATGCGACTATGTAATCTCTCTGCTGTTTTAATTTCTTATGTTCTATATAGGTTTTGTATAAAATTCTTAATAGATAAGTTGACATTACTCGTAATATAAACAATGTTGAAACAGAAATTATAATGGCACTTGTTATAGGGTTTTTTTCAATAGGTATGAATATTGTTGATAATTCTTGTAGGTTGGTGAATTTAGTTTCAGCTTGGGATGATAGCAATTTTAATATTTCTATTTCTTCGTTATGTCTTTCTGATATAAGTTTCTTTATCTTACTTTTTACATATACATAGGTTGTATTGTTAATTACTATTGAATTATTAAATTGGATTAAGAATTGGCCATTATAGGTATTTCCCTCGATTACATTTTTCCCGTTTACAAAGATTGTTCCGTGTGGTAATTCTATGAATTCTTCGTTATTTTCTTTAATATAATTACATTGAGCTGGTAGATTTTTTAATATGTTGATAGTACAATTATAGTTAGGAATATTTATTTCTTGCCGTATGTAATTGCCGATATAGTTTTTACAATTCGATACATGTTTAAATTTATATTGGTTACATATTGATATTTTATTTCTTAATTGTAATTTACCATGTTTAGTAGCTAGTGGGTATACGTCATAAAGTTTACATTTACTTTCTAAGATAGGATATTTGTATATAGTTACAATGGTGTCCTTAAACTTACAGATCGTGATATTGGAGTATTATAATATGTTTAATAAAGGTATGTTAATGTTTTCATGAGATATGATTTCCTTGATTTCATTTAAATTTAGTGATCCAGAATAAAAGTTTCCATTTCTCGCCATATTAATAGTATTAGTGAAGATGCTGAGTTCTATATAAATTTCATTTAATAATTGGTCTAAAAATATTTTGTTAGTATTGGATTCGTCAATAAATTTTTCTAGTCTAGAATTAATTATCCTTTGTTCATTGTTATTGTTTATTGATTGATTTTTTTTTGGGATGGATTTCCAAAACATCATCATAGTCTGGTGTCCCAGTGATAAATGTCAAGGCTGTTCCGAGAATATTTATTCCTCTTTTAATTCTGTTAATATTTTGGGGTAATAATTGTGAGATGAGGGTTTCGATTCTGCCTATTGTGGCGAGTTCGTATGGTTGTAATATTTTAGTTAAATTAGTTACGTGAAAGAGGTATTCCGTTTTTGCGTATAGGTACACTGGATCGCCTTCTATCAAAAAATATTTTTTGTCCTTTAAGTCAGTTGTAATATAAGAATTTGTAAGTGCGGTTATCGCGGTTAAAATTATAAACTTAAAAATCATTTTGAACGTATATTGTCTTTATGAACTGCTTTACTTCTGTTTGTTTCTACAGTAATACCGTTATCTTTTTGTACTACGTGACTTGTAATTTTGTCAGTGTTTTTGTGTCTTCTTTTGTTTTTCACATATATTTTCTCGCCCGGTTGGTATGTTTTTTGTTCTCGATTTTTATTAAAATACTGTAGGATTTTTTCTTGATTCGCTTCAAGTTTATGAACGACGTTAGTATGCTCACTTCGCTAAAAAAAACACGTCCTCGGGTTTTAATCCGGTGACCGAATGTATTGTGGCGTTATATTGCCGAACTGCCTCGAATATTATTTCTTTATGTTCACACTCGTGTTGCTTTGCTAAGGCCCACGTTATTTCGATGATGGTACTATGTGACCGTCCTATCTGAGCGTTCGAGGTTGAATGGTTTGTTGGGGCTAGGGTATGTGTGACGTTAAGTCTTCGATAAATGCTTTTAGCTGATTGGCTCGTGAAGATGGATTCATTATCTGTCATGAGTGTTCTTGGTCCATGGTATGTGAATGTTTGGGAAAGTATTTCATCAATTACTCTGTGGGTATTTATTTTATCCTGGATTAATCTTAAGTTTAAAAATGTTGAGTACCTATCGATTGTTGATATAAACATTTCGTTATTAATATAAAAAATATCCATATGCAGGTCCTGTGATGCTTCATTAGGAATGGGGGTTTTGACTATAGGTTGCGAATTTGGTTTTCTGTCGTATTTAGTAGTTTTGCATATCGTACATTCTACTCAAAATTTCTTAAAATCCTTTTTTAAAGTTGGCCAAAAATATTTCTTACCTGCGTCTATTACATTATTTTGGTATTCCCTGTGAGCTCGATTATGAAGTTTCATTACGATTTCTAATTGGTCATTTTTCTCTACTACGTCTTTCAAAAATACTTGTGCTAGTACCATTTTATAATTGCTTAATGTTTCCGCTATCCTATCTTGTTCTTCGAAAAATAACTCTTCTCTCATATTTATTGCGTTAATTACGTTGGGATTCAGTACCTTTTTCAATTGGGATATCAAACTTTCGAAATCTTTGTAAGATATTCTATGTCTTGAATTCTTAAAAATTGTATCGTTAAGGTTTCTATTACAAGCTGATTTTTATATTTGTTTAAGGCTTGGTTTACCCTTTGTAATGGTTCTGATGGAGAACTGAGAGCTGAATGGTCGGAACAGGATGATGTGTTCGCTTGTTGATGCCTTGAAAGAGCCTCTGCTACAATATTTTGATTTCCTGGCTTGTATGTAAGCTTTGGGCCATATTCCTCGATTATATTCTTCCATCTTTTTAATTTTGGATTTGAATTCTTTTCCGAAATAGCAAATGTCAAAGATTGGTGATCTGTGAATATCGTTAGGTTTGTTATACCGTATAAAAGATTTCTTAGCTTTTGAAGTGCCCATACGATTGCTAGTAACTCTTTTTCATTTGTGAAGTAGTTCTCTTCAGCTGAGACTAGGTTCCTTGAGATGAAAGTTATTGGTTGCTTGCCTTGGCTTAGTACTGCTCCAATGGCGTAATTGCTGGCATCAGTTGCCAACTTGCTATAATCGGGTTGGTATAACTCTACTTGTGGTTGTAATTCTTTCTTTATTTTATCGAACGATTCTCGAGCTTCTTTATCAAATTTTACCTGAATGTGTTTACTTTTATTTCTAGACACTTGCCCTTCTTCTTGTGTTAAATGCAGAGTCATTGGCTTCGTGATTTTTGCATAGTTCCTGATAAATTTCCGATAGTAAGCTGCTAGTCCTAGAAATGATCTGACTTCTTTAAGCGTTGTTGGTTCCGGATAGTCTTTAATAGTCTTAATTTTCTCTGGGTCTACTGTAATCGTTCCACCTTTAATAATATGTCCTAAATACGTAACTGAATTTTTAAAGAAATGTGACTTTTCGTCCGAAATTTTCATGTTAGCTTTTCTTGATTCGTTTATAATTATTTCTACGTGCTTCATATGTTCTTCTTCAGAGTTTGAAATAATCAGAACATCGTCTATATAAACATATGCGAATTTACCGATGTAGGGTCGTAATATGTCATCGACACATCTTTGAAAAATGGAAGGAACATTCTTCGGACCGAATGGCATACGGACAAATTCGTATTTAGCGCCATTTATACTGAAGCTTGTTTTTTGTCTGTCGGATTTCTTTATTTTAATTTGGTGGAAACCTGCCTCAAGATCGATTGTTGAAAAAATGTTTGCATTACCTAGATTTTGTGAAGTTAAATTTATATCAGGGATTGGGTATCTATCGGTGATCCTCACGGCATTTAATTTCTGATAATCGATTACGAGTCTTCTTTTCGGTGTGCTATCGTCATTTGTTCCCTTTTTTGGAACTACCCAAAAAGGATTTTTGTATAATACCTTCTTCTAATCGTTTTTTTATTTCGTTATTAACAAAATCACGATCAGATAGGGGGTAACGGTATTGGCGCGAATAAATTGGATCTTCGCTTTTTGTGCGGATAGTAGCTTCGATATTAGTGGTGAAGGGGAGTGAAGGGTTAGTAATTTTGTTAGTTTCCATTATTTTTGTTATTTGATCTTTATATTTGTTACTGTCAATTGTAAAATGGACTTTTTGTTCTAAATCACCTGTTTCAAAATTATATTTTAATTCGAGGGTATTCATGTTTAATTCTGCTTTTAATTCTTTCAATCCTGACATACCTAAAATCATATTAAAATCTTCCATATCATCTATTTCATAAAACTCTAATACCTGATTAAACAAATTTACAATTTTTTTTGTTTTAATTTCGCAATTACCATGGAGCGTTTTCATTATTTCGGGTCTTATTTTTATCGATTTACCATAAGGATAGCTTTTGTTTATGTAATTGTTTGTTACACCTGTGTCTACTAAGATCTTAATATCTAAAGTCGGCTTTCCTTTATCCTCGGTTTTTAATTCCAAACACGGTAAGCCTTTCCCTAACCTAAAAAAGTTTTACCTTCGGATTGATTACTTTCGTCTGGCTGTGCTGTCGTGGATTCGTTATCATCAGTGAATGTTTGGTTGATGCGTTGAAATTTATTCGGTGGTCTTTGGTTTTGGGAGGAACCGCCGTGTTCTCTCTTGATGGGATCTCTGTTATTATAGTGATTATTTCTGTAAGGATTTCCATGGTAATTATTCTTGAAGGGGTTAAATCTAGTATGTGTTGAAGGATCTACGTCCGCTTGGCGATATCCCATTTGAATGTTAGGTCGATATCTTGGAGCTTCGTATTTCTGAAGTTGGTATCTACTTTGTTGTCTTGGAGGATGGTTCATCATTTGTTGAGTCATTTGTGGTCGTAGGTTGAGACTTCTCCGTAAATGATATCCTTCGCTATCGTGTGCGACTGTGTCTGCTAAAGCTAATGCACTTTCCAAAATTTTTGGCAGTGCGTATATAGTGTATTTTTTGTATAATCATCATTCATCATCATCATCATCGGCACTACAACCGGGAACCGGTCTTGGCCTTATATAGCAAGTCCTGAGGCTTGTTAAATTTTCCATAATGATTTATTTTGTCTGGGCAAGGTCATTAGTCTTGCGCCAGGGGCTCCCCGACGGGGAATCGAACCCCGGTCTCCCGGGTGACAGGCGGGTATACTAACCACTATACTATCGAGGAGCCCATAATCATCATTTAACCCGCTTATAAATGCACGTACACCCTTTTCCATCACCTCTCTAGAGCGTGTCTCCGTATGAATATCTTTGCTTGTTTCGATTTTGCTTAATACAAGATTGAAAGCTCTATTCATTTCTTCATGGTATTGGCTCAATGTTAGTTTTCCTTGCCCGATTTTTAATAAATTATCTATATAATCTAGTCTATTCATAATTGCCTCATAGTTAAATATTGTATTATGGGCTGCTAGCATGTTTGCTGCTGCACCCGTTATCTTTGTTTTGACAATAGATAGGCAATTATAGTAAATTTCCGTACCCTTGAACTTTTCAATTCCCTTCATAAATGTGTCTACATTACTTCTCCATGCTCTGTAATCTTCAGCAGAGCCATTGAATGTGAGTAGGAATTTAAATATATCTTTATCTATTTGATTAGCATTCTGGAGATTTATGGTTTCGGGTTTCAATTCCCTAACAGTGAAGGTTTCTATCCTAGGTCCCACGTTTTCTAAAATTTCTATTTTTTGTTTTAAAAGAGTGTTGTCAATATTTACCTTCTGGAACTCGTTGATCACCTGATTTAGTTTGGCTTCTAGGAGTGCGATGTTTGATATGGTTGCCATATCTGCAGATACTGCCGGTACACTGTATTTAAAAGTTGGTTCTTCCTCGGATCCGCTTTCGCTGTTGTCCTCCTTTGGGTACGGGTTCTGTATTCTTGTTCTCTTCTTGGTTCTGTCTTTTTTCATTTACACTGGAATATTGTTATCATTTCTTGGCTTGATGTATCTTATTAAACACTGAATATGTATGTATTAGTCGTCTCTTGGATTGATGTATCTATTTGTCTGAATCTGGAACACTGAATGTATATTGGTCGTCTCTTGGATTGATGTATCTATTTAGGGTCGTGTTTTTTTCCTTCGTCAGAGGTTGTCATCTAAATCTGGATACGTTTTGACTTTGCGTTCCTTTCGATGGAGATGGTCCTTTGTCCGTTGAATTGTGTTGTTTCTTGTTTAAGATCTAACACTTTGTGGTTTCACCTTTGCTTCGGTTTACTTCCACTTCTTTAAGTTGGTCCTCAGGGTGTAAAAACGTTGGGAGTTAATACACTCCTGGCAGGATCGCCAATTATGATTCCAATTCGTCAAGTTGTTAAAAAAATATAATTTTATTTTCATAACATCAAACTTAAACACTAATTAACAATTTTCTTATTGACTAGTGTCTTTAGCACTGACGAATCGAGAATGCCGCTGCTATTCTACATTTCATATTTATATCATGAATCTTATCTCGTTCTGTTGTGGGTGCTACCCCTGGTCGTTTTCCAATGTTTTGTAGGAATCGTCTGTGTGTTTTATCAGCAGTGTTTTTTCTCTGTTCAGATGGATTTGTATAGAGATGCTACTAATGGGATTTTCCTTTACATGCTTAGATTTATCAGTTGGTGTTCTTGGGATTTGTCCTAAGAGATTATGTTATTGTTCTGGCGATATTTGAATATGTGGTATTTGAATATGAGACCATGACTCTTAGCTATTATGTAGGTTATGACTAATATGATTGTTAACTAAGATTGTTAACTATGACTGTCAACTCGCGTACCCTTGGCCCCACTTTTGGCAGTTCAAACATTCTACTCGGTTAAATACTCCCCATTGGTGTATCTTGTTGCAGTCGGATGACCTGCTCAATGAATTGAGCAAATATTGCAATTTGATAAAGATGGTGGTCGTGAATGTTCGTATGAATATGAGAATTTCAACGTGCTTTCATCAGCAAACCGGGAAATGAATAATATACTGTTTAGAAAAATGAATAAGAGAGCGTGTAAGAATACAAAACTCCAAAACCAGATTTGAGTATTTAAGAAATATTATATTTTTGTAGGTCTCGAATTGCATCAACAAAAATAAAAATTTAGTAATTCTGCAACATTGTAAAAATTGTTTATTACAACGAAATTATTGTACTTAAAACAAACTCGATTAACTCCTTTTATGAGGCTTCTCCTTTTTCAGAATACTCGTTCGGTCCATCCCTTATTAGTAAGTTCTACACGATTAACTTGAATAAAATTTATACTTGCCAAGTAGACTTTGACAGTAAAAGATTAGAAAAACGATCGGGTATCACGACTTACTACTGATGTCTGTATAAAATGTTTGTACAATAGCTGAAACACCGCTTATTTCTGGGTAAGACAAGTTCTATGGCCTACACAATTACAATTTTTATTTACCAAATAAACTTTGACAGTAAAAAATTAGACTTCAGGGCTTACTAATAATGTTTATGTAAAGTGATTGTCCTGTAGCTGAAATACCGTTGTGCAAAACAAGTTGTATGGCCGCCACATCACTATCCAGATTCACTTTGAGTGAGCAGGATAATCCCCTATACATTGAATGAATATATCATCAACTGCATAGGAATGCAATTTCAAAAACAGGGCTGGGTACCAAACTTTGTTCAATGATTTTGAGTTATCCAATGCGACGACCTTTCTTTCAATACTTATAAATGTAGTGGCTCTGTGGCGGTTCCGCCAAACCCCACGGCCCACTTACCTGAAAAACCCCCATGACTACATCCCAGTCGGCTTAAGTTTTCGCTAATACAAGCGCATTAGCACCTTAAGTGCTTTACGCATCTAGGTTATCAAATTTATAATCTAAAAGTCCCTGTTAAAGAATTCCTACCTTTTCATGCATCTCTTCGCATACAAATTCTCTACAAGAATTCTTTCCATTATACAGGTGCATAAAACCAAAAGCTATTCGGCACCTTCGCTTGCCAGGCAAATCCCCCTAGACGAATTCCTGAAAACAAAATGTTACCATCATAACAGGGACCATAAACATAGCATCGCCTATTTCTCGTCCTCGCCAAGTGTATCATAAATCACCATACAAACACATTGGCTGGCGACCTACACCCAAGGGACCAAAACAAATATACGCATCTCGCGTCTCTTGGCACCAATTAAATCGTACAGCATAAGCAAATGCAAATAGGTATGGTATACTTACCCTTGGCACCGATGCAATAAACACCAATTCCCTGTAAATAAGCTAGAATCAATTAGCACCATGTGCATGGGCATTGCGGCTATCGTTACAGCTGCAATGCATAGCTTAGACAATGATCTACCCGATCTCTTTGCCTTCCCATATTTCTGGATCTGTTTCTCATGACTAGCGGCATTGAACAGACAGAAACCCCATTTAGCACCCAATGAGATTCGGCTTGTTTACTTAGCCGAACTCACATCTCATTGATGCACATCATTCCTTTTCTGGTTTTCAGATTCGTTCCCATGCCCTGGTGTATGAAAAAACTAATGTGATCTTCACTCACACATACACATACATTACCAAGTCCTTCTTCCTTGTTTTCACCACGAGAGAAACACTTTCTCTCTCGGGAAAACTCACCCCATGAGCGAGTCGGCTCTGCACAAGGCGTTTATCGGAGAGTCGAATTACATCCGCCGACCACCACGGTCGTTGCCGCTCCCGCTCTCCGTCGCGCGGCGGAGAAGCGTATATATACAGAAGTCGGGTCGTGAGAGAAGTGTTTCATTCTATTTAAAATTCATGAAAATCAATATAATATTAATAATACGTTCAAAGTAAAGTAATAAAAAGTCGGTGATCACCCTTCAATTCGTGTGTTTTATTTTCCGTGCTGCAGTGCCTTCGGCGTTCCTAATGTGTTTTCCTGATCACCAGTGACATGCTGTTTTCCTTCAGTGTTTGGCGGAACATTTTTGGAACTTTAGTGACAGACGGATGGGGATAAGAGTGAACCGAGTGCCCGTGTCTGGCACAATATACTCCTAATCCCCACAGCTCCACTTTTCGGTAAGATACATTTTGCTTCAATGGCTGAGTTGGTAAGGAGATTGCCTCAGGCGATTAATTATACAGTTCGGTACAATTGTTGAGTGATAGATTGGGTTGTAATGCCCAGTCCCCAGGTAAAATACCACACCTTTTAGTTATAGGTTCCGTGAAGTGGTTGGGAGAAATCCTTTACCATACGCCTTTCTTGAGAGAAATAAAATAAAAATTAAAAAATGATTTTCTACGGGTCTGTTGTTACGAAAGCCATATTGGAAGTCATTTGATTCCATATAGTTAATCAATAACACTATAACCTTCGACAGAATAGAAGTTAGTGTTGCTGGTCGATAGAAAAAGGAGGATGGTTTGTTGTCTTTTTGAAGTTTGGTTAAATTGTTTCTGATTTTCACGTCTTTGGGAGTTGGCCAGTTGAATTGGACCGACGAAAGAACTTATGCATCGATTAAGCATGTGAAGAAGAATACCTTTTCAAAGAACTGCGAGCATGCCATATGGCCCAACGTATTTATTAATGTTCAGCTTTTTGGATATTCGGGCAACAGTACGAGGCCGAAAGTGATCTTTCACACAATGCGGAGCGTGTGGGTCACGCTTAAACAGAGCTGATGTGGTATTAGACAGCGTTGAGTTTGCTGCAAAATGTGCAGCAAGAAGATTCGGTTTCTCTATTCCGCGGATGACTGGCATCTCATCGAGTATAAAGGAAGGCATGGATGAGAAAATAAAGTTTTTGATATTCTTCACGAATGATCAGAAATTTTTACTACCTGCGGCAGAATGAAGTTTTCCTTGTCCCGCTCCTTGGTCAAGCTAAAACTTTTGAGTATTAAATACGGGCATTGCAGTCAGTACCTGTCTTGTAGTCTTGTGCAAGAGGCTTGATTTATACAACCGGAAGCTTAACTCTTTAGTCTTAATAGCATCCGTGAACCCGGGATTGAACCGCGTGTTCATTTTGGGTTTGATACCCTTTCACCTTTGCGCAATAAAGGTCCACAAGCCAAGTAGAATCATACCCATTAAAGTGTCCGCTGTAGCATTAACCTCGTTAATGAGGCGAAAAAAGTCATATATTTCCAATTGATCCAATTGAAGTGGCTGTCTTTCATACTGACAAACTTGTCGTAAAAATAAATACCGTATGGGACTTCCTTATTTTAACTTACACATCAATCTCAAGTTAAGAAAACCTTGTGCAATATGTCAGCCGCATTTGATAAACGCTGATCACAAACAAATGTTACCCCTAAAATATATATCAATCAGGTAAAAGTCCATAAACCAGATTGATACACATCTGAAAAGAATTGTATGATTTTGAAATAACTACGCATGTGTTAGAATGACACGACCGACAGCCGTGTAGAGTGAAAACAGCTCCTTCGATGGCCTGCTCTTTCCCCCGCGTATCTGTGAACATAATAATCTGACCGTGACGTTTGTTTGTATAAGATTTTCTGTCATATTTTGATTTACTGAAAAAAAAGGATGTATTTTAATAGAGCAACTTGCATAGACTATAGACTATAGATTATAGACTATAGACTATAGACTATAGACTATAGACTATAGACTATAGACTATAGACTATAGACTATAGACTATAGACTATAGACTATAGACTATAGACTATAGACTAAAGACTATAGGCTATAGATTATAGATTATAGACTATAGACTAGAGACTAGAGACTATAGACTATATTTTCTCACCAGTTATGATGCGTTGTACGAATGTAGAGTAACTGGCGACTCGAGAAAGCATGTCTTCAACAACCGCTGTTCGATGCTCGTTTTGCTTATGCTTTCAATAGAATTGAGTCGGCATAGGTCTTAACCAACGTTTTCAACGATTCCGCACAAGAAATTCCGTTGGAAACACATAATTAAATGCAAACTCTTTACTCAACCAAAGTATCCATCAAAAAAATCAAAAAGCCAACTTGAAGTGAACCAACAAAATCAGTAACTTCAAACAAACAAAAATTTTGACAAAATGCTTACGCGGGGATTTTAAATGAGAAAGTGCGGGTAGACAGTTGACAGAATGTACATACCTAAAACAACAACTTATCGTATTTTAACTGAAAAACTTAATTTAAGGAAATTGAGTTCAAAGTTTGTTTCACATCAACTTAATGAATACCAAAAATTGCACCCAACTGAACACTGCTAGTTCATCAGTAAAAACGCTCGAAATGACAAAAACTTCTTAAATACTTTTGTAACTAGTGATGCAACATGGCGTTTTTAATCGATCCAGAAACATAGCATCAGAATGGTGAATGGCGGTTATCAAATGAAGGAAATCCAATAGTAGATCAAAGAAATCTAAAGAAACAGACGCCATCTTCAACAACATTCCAATCAGTGACCTGCAAAATCAGTTGATGCACTTGTCGAACGAGCAAATAAATAAATAAAATGGTTTTTGTAAAAATTACTTAAATAATTCCATTCCGGTTAAATCTGGGACAAGAGGTATATATACAGATCGCGAAAGATGATTCAATCAAAACTGCCCCTTGGACATACATTTTCAATTAAGAAATTTTGTATGTGATTTCGTGTACTAAACATGTATAAAATTCTTTTAAGAGCCAATAGCCTCAGCCGCTAGTCTCATTATGTTAGTTTATTGATATGTAATTTTAATTACTTGTTAATAATAAATAAATAAATAAATAAATAATTCTTTTAAAATGTATAAAGACGGATTATTGTAATATAAATTGCAGCACTAAACATAAAAAACGGTGTCTTTCATTATTCCCATGTTCAGTGGTAAGTATGGAAGAAACTGCCAAACTGCAATAATTATTAACCGAAGTTGGTTTGGTCCGACTGACGACATTTTATGCAGTAAGACTACATATTATTCCTGTGAAATAGCGACAGGCTAAGGAGTTTCAAGTTATGTTTCGGAGACTTTGGGCAGTGCGCTTTAATGCCGTAGGGCTTGGATCCAAGCTAAATTTTAAATTCAAAACTGATTAAATGTATATAAGATATTTATAAACTATTAAAAAAGTGATTTAATATAATGTCTTTCAACATACCGCACTTCTATCCTCGTTCTTCTTTCAACAACAAACTAAGAACCAATAAACGTGTAGCCGTATAACCATTGTTTATTTTAGATTTCAGATTATCAGAAATAAATAATAATTCAATAACTAATACTATATGATCCATCATTCTACATTGTCATTTTCACTACTGCACACAAGTGTCTGCCGCTTTATCCAGTGTACTAAGAAAGTGGTTTCCATTATAACTCCATTTGGCTAATTTTCTTGATAGAGTACATTATACTAAGAACCTTGAGATTTGAGATAAATTGGCACCTGAAAGTGAATACAATGCAAAAACAAATAAATGTTGGTATTGGGGCTCTCCACAAACCCTTCCTTTGTGCCTTTTTGGAAATTTGAAATACACTCGCAGAATTTTTTTTGCAAATTGATCTGTTCCACGTGTTTTCTTTAGCTTCTGAGTTTCGCAATATTGAAAGAATATTTATTATCCCATTAGCAAGTTGAGCTATCTACTGCTAATTTTTTAAACTGCCCTGAGACTCATGACTCAATTCAAGCTTCACTTTTGCACAGAAACTGCGGTTAGTGTGAATAGATGTTGCACCAATTAGATGAAGACTCTTAAATGAAATAGCATTCAAATGCAATTATTCGAAATTTTTTAGCATCGCACACCCATGATGTTGCTAAATCAATTATAGTCAATCTCAGCAAAAAAGTTTTAAATCTTAGACTTCTAGATGCTGTTTAAAGTCTTTCATATCTGTGAACCACACCTCACATAATCTTCCATCTGATAAATTGAGTAACAAGATGCAAGATATATTCAGAAATACCAAGTGTTAAGCAAATAAGTCCTCGTAAACTTGTTTACCCGTTGCCAAGAAATTAGCTCACAATTTGTGAGAATTTTTATTTTAGATATATCAAAAGACAGGCTGCACACAACCTGCACGGCAACATTTTTAAATTAACAATCCTCGACGAATCACCTCATTTTTCAAATAATTTTGCCAAAAAGAAATTTAAATATACAGGACGGACCTTAACAGAGTTCGTGACGTGCGAATCCGTGGTATTTGTAGACGCCATGGAGGGTTTCACAGGAGTGCAACATGCATTTTGTGTCTGTACATATTAGTAAACAAGTATTCTATGACGAATTTAAGACGAGTATACTACAGTCGCTTCTGTTTACGAAACAGCGTCAAGCGCAAATAGTGTTCGCAAATAGATCACAATGTTTGAGACAACTGTGCCAACATTGAAGATAATGAATGAAACACTCCCGAAATCCGCGGAGACACCAGGGGATGTGTGGGGGTTCCTAAAGGCGCCGAAGAATCACCCATCGTTTTAGCCCAATTTCCCTTTCCTAACCAAAGCTATTGTACTTACCGGAACCGAGCAGCGTAAGCTATCCGTCAGTATCCTGTACCTGTAAGTTAAACCTTAGCAAGCATGCCTACAGGCAAAATCATTCCATTCACCTCCTGAAACATAAATCCACGGCAAGTTTACCATCGTGCCATGGCATCAATTAAAACCATTCCGGTTCATCCTTCATGAACCGAACGGTTCCTAAAGTCGATCACATACCACCAAACATACACCAAATCTTCTGCGTGTCTTTGTCTAACAATTCGTTGGTCCAAATGACACGCCATGGCAAATCGCTTGCTTGTACAGCTGCAGCCGATTATCCCTGATCGGTTGCATAAGCGATAAACTAGCGTCGAATTGGACGTGATCATAGTTTGTTTTTCCTAAACAATCTAGCAATAGTCACGTCCCATGTTTTGTTCGCCAATACAAAGCATAGCGCAACTCGCGCCTAGCTGCCAGGAGCCGAATTCTTTGCCAGTGTAAATATTCACACTGGAATCCGACCCTTGACTCGCTATGGATGCAATGCACAATGGACGTGGATAAATACACAACCATCATTGTGTAATCATTCCGATCACCAGATCAGGTCCCACGGTATAGTTTCCCCAAACAACCCATATACCATTACCTAAGACAAACAGACGCGTATCTTAGTGCATGACCGTTGAAATAGCGTGCTGTTGACATAACACCCAGAAATCTAACCCCGCATCAACGAATCGCTATTTTAAACATCTCTTTTCGGCCGCTATACGAGCGACCATCTATTTGCACAGCTGACCTAAGTCGAATTCAAATATCATTCAGTCAGTTTTTGCTGTCGCTTTTCCTTTATTCGACTTCAGTCTATATGTGATATACTGTCCTTCCCATGTACAGGCCCTTTCCCTGTATGTGTGCAATCTCGAATAGAGATATCCGGCGAAACAACATCTAGATTCATGGAGGAGTCAGATTTCAGCTACAGTGGAGTGTGGATCAGAGCTTTCGATTAATTGCCGCGAGTGTGTACGAATGCACTTTTATTCTATTTACCGTAGTTATAAATTCAAATGGTTGTGTTGTTCCAGATTAACTGCTTCAGAATCCTTGCGCGCGATATGTGTACGTGACATTTAAAAGACTAGAGGCTTAATTGATTACACTAACTTTTATGTGAGATTGTGACAGTTTATTTCCCGAATTAATAATTACCTAACAGTCACGAACTTGACTTGATTAAAAATGTGTTTCAAGTGCGAGAAATTTACACCAAATGTATTCTGTAAAGCTGATAAACAATAGATAAATAAACGTCAATTCAAACAACATACCAGTGTGTTTAATTTCATTAATCTTCTAAAGCTTGTGGATGATTTCGATGTTTTTCTTTTGCGCTTGGCGGAACAAGTAGGTGGAATATTTGGTGAATCCGCGTCCTTGCTGACACCATACCCAATATTAGCCAAAGATCTCAAGCATCTTATCGAATCGGTGAGACCACAATAATCGACTCGCAAGAGAAAGCAGACCTTAACCTTTAAGAGGATCACTTTACAAAGAATATTACGTTGCGATTTGCATGTCAAAGTGTATAAAATTCACACAAAACAAAAGAATTAAGATCGAAACACCCGTTGAACGTGTAGTGATCCTAAATCACTACTCCCATCCAATCAACATTATTATACAAAAAAAGAAATGTCAACTCCAACTCCACCTTGTTCGACTTTCAACTCTCTACCCATACTCTCAATCATCATCATCATCATCATCATCATCGGCACTACAACCAGGAACCGGTCTTGGCCTTATTTACCGAGTCCTGAGTCTTGTTAAATTTTCCATAATGATTTGTTTTTTCCAGGCAAGATCATTAGTCTTGTGCCAGAGGCTCCCCGGCGGGGAATCGAACCCCGGTCTCCCGGGTGACAGGCGGGTATACTAAGCACTATACTATACTATACTCCCAATCACCGCCTTCCAAACCATTCTCACCACTAATCTTTAGCGGCGCTTTCTACAATTTCCTCTCTCACCTGACCCCACCTCCCGCACCACCTCTTGGCATCATAATATGACCTGTTTACCTTAGGTTTAGCTTAGTTAAGTTAGATCTTACGTTCTTTAGTTTGTAAGGTTATTGCATGAATTAAGGCAATAAATGGGGTGGTAGGCCTGTGGGGGTGGTAGGTATGCGCCAGCACGGACGCGGTTTCGCTGCGCCCCCAACACGTCACTGGAAGGATACAACCGAAATTTTCACCAACGGGGAAGAGGAGAAGGAAATAAAACGCACTTGTCCGGTTTTAATGTTAATGCTCCTCTTTTTATTTGTCTTTACTTATCTGTTTATTGCTTAATTCCCCCCTTTTACTTAGGACTATCTCGGCACTATATTCCACTTAACCACGGTTTTGAGGGCACTTCGTTTTGGTTTGGGTTTGATTCCTTAAGCGACATTCTAGCAATTCGACCCGATTAACAACGAAAGCGGACTCTCGTAAATAGCACCACGATACACTTCGCGACCTTCGGTGTCTGGTGGTTGGGAAAGGCCGCGTGCTCCTAACAGTTGCCCGAGTCGCGCCGCGCTATATATCAAAAGGCGGTTGAATACGCGAGGGTAGCCAGACGTAAGGTGACCGAAACACACGTCAGGTTCTGGTGAGCGACTCCCGAAATATACTGGGTTAACACCGGCTGAGTGGGTTGAATGGAGACGTTTGTAATTAGGCGAAATGCTTGGAGGTGGTGACGCGCGTTCGATGGCGGTTGGATCTCGACTGACTCATGGAATTGAAAATCCATTGCGTTGTGGTAGTGGCATCGTAAACTCATTGTCACTTCCTAAGAATCTAGTGGAAGAGTTGCTATGCCTATGCATATGAGTTTAGTTCCAGCGAATCCTTGCCGTATAAGCTAAGTTGAATTCGTTGGTTGTGTATACCAGGAAATTGCTTGGGTGCAAGAAAGGGGTATCGTTTAGATAGAAATGTTAACCGAGATAATTTCGGGGGAAATGTGCGCGGTTTAGTTGTTTGGTAAGGTTCCGTTGAGGATTTGAATATACGCTTTGTTAAGGCATATGAACTTCGGAGAAATGTGTGCGGCTTGGTATACTTGCTAATGTTCCGTTGAGGATTTGAATATATGCTTTGTTAAGGCATATGAACTTCGGAGAAATGTGTGCGGCTTGGTATACTTGCTAATGTTCCGTTGAGGATTTGAATATATGCTTTGTTAAGGCATATGAGCTTCGGAGAAATGTGTGCGGCTTGGTATACTTGCTAAAGTTCCGTTGAGGATTTGAATATGCATTTGCTATGGCATACGAATTTCGGGGAAATGTGGATTGCTTGGTTGCCTTGAGGAAATATAGATAATTGACTGACGCAGTTTTGGGGAAATGCATGTGGTGGTGATTAGAATATATTCGGTTGAATTATATTCTCTTGGGGGTTTGAAAAGTATTTTATTGCAGATTTAGGAGTATATGCTATTGGGTTATTGATTTTTGCATGTTGCAGGTTAGGGTTGTGGGTTGGTTCTCCGTGTGATGTGGAGAACCCCCACAGGCCCACTAAACTAAATTAAACTACACAACACGACCAATTTTAACTATATTGTGCGAAAAGTTCCAAGCCACATAATTTCAAGATTTAGTGATGTCGATTGGCCATCGAGATCATACGATTTGATGTCGCTGAACTTTTTCTTTGTTGGAATGGAAGAAGTATGCTCCCGGACAATCCCCAAACTTTTAAATATCGGATGAGCCCTAAATTTGTGCAAATGGATATACTTGATTTCTTAAAAACCGCTAGGGGGGGGGGGGGGCGCAAGAGGCGGGGAATTGTGCGTCGCTTCATGCAATTTTAGGCACGATAGAGCGCGTCACGGGACAACAGCGTGCTTTTTGTGTAAAACAATTTTACAAAAACATCGATTCCTACGTTACTGTACGACGCCTATTTAGAATTGAATGCAGATTACGTCGTGTAAGTGAGTGTCCAAGTGTTAATTTAATCAAAGCTTCGGTCGAGAGGTTCGAGGAAACGGGATCGACAACGAATATTAAAGAAACAGGGCAGCCACGTTCAAGAAGAAGCGATGAGAACATTCGGGAGGTTGAAGTTTCCGTACCTCGCAGCATGTGTCAGCGAATTTTCCAAAGTTTGCGTAGTCGATTGCATGTGCCGACAACGAGACGGGACACATCTCGTCGATGTCATTTTTAAAAAATAAATTTCAATAAATGTTTATTACGTTAAATAAATGATCAACAAAATAACAATTGTAGTTTTATTTCTATTCATGTTCAAATGTGGAAAAATGTATGGCCCACCCTATAAATGAGAATTAACATTTCTGAGGTCGTAACCGGGATCATCATCATCATCGGCACTACAACCAGGGTCTGGTCTTGGCCTTATTTAGCAAGTCTCTCCACCGGTATCCGGTCCTTATCCGAGACTTGTTAAATTGTCCATAATAATTTGTTTTTCCGGGCAAGGTTATTAGCCTTGCGCCAACGTAACCGTGATCCCAGCTGAATATGTCATGATGGTGAACTTTTAAATTATCTTTTAAATAATTTGTAAATCTTAGTTTTTTATTTTTTTTTCTTTTCTTTCCGAAACTGAAATTTGATAACGGTATACCACTGAAAGCAAAATTGAATATATTCTAAGGAATAAAGTGAAGTCTCTAACTTTATTAAATAATTAATATATTGTACTATAATGTTGAGTAATGCAGATTATTACCTTTTTTTTAAAGATTGATGCCGGTTATTGGACAATATACAATATCAGATGTTGCGAAAATATCATCAATACTCCACGAAAGATATGGACGCATAGTGCGGTTCAGCGGACTGATTGGACGACCAGATTTGCTCTTCATCTATGATGCTGACGAAATTGAGAAGGTGAGACACAATTATAATCAATTTTTAACTCAATTTCAAACCAAAAAAAAAAAACATACAATCCAAAAAAACGTTCTTAAAAAGAGTACACTTTTTTCACATTTTACTCTGAACAAAATGTAACAAGATAGTGTAATACTGCATGGACAAAACTCCCGGGATTTTTCAATAGGTGGTGCCACTAGAAAATGAACATAACTCGATTTGAGAGGCTGTCACTAATTTATATATATATATATATATATATATATATATATATATATATATATATATATATCGCGTCCCCGCGTGCACCGGGGAGCGGGATATAGCACGACCAGCGTGATCGGCGGATGGTAAAGGACTCAGCGATAAACGGCTCGGGCAGAGCCGACTCGCTAATGGGGTAAGTTTCCCCGAGAGAGAATGTGTTCCTCTCCACTAAGGATACGTTTTACTTACCACAAGAGAGACGCAAAGTCTCTCTTGGTGGAACAGAAAACCAGATCTCGTAATGGAGATCATAGTAGTATTTGTGCATGGGTGATCGTGAGGATCATAATATTCAACACGCGCGAAGGCGATGGATAAACGCAGCAGACAGGCGGTAAGGACAAAGGGACCGTGAAGTTCGTTGGTAGTACACATGTATGTGTGTACATGGGTTCTTTCATGGGACAAACCATGAGAACGAACCTGAAACGACGAAAAGGGCAGGGTGTATACATGAGATGCGAGTTCGGTAAAGCCAACAAACCGAATCTCCTAGGATGCTAACTGGGTTTCTGTTTGCTCATGCCGCTGCTGATGAGAAGCAGATTCCGAAATATGAGAAGACAAAGGAAACGCTTAGGTCTTTGTCTAAGATGTGCACTGCGGCTAAATAAATAGGCGGGTTTACCGGGAAATGGTGTTTATGGCATCGCTGGTAAGAGTAGGTATTCAATTCCTATTTGCATTTGCCTGTGCTGTAGGATTTAATTGATGCCTCAAGACGCGAGATGCGTATATTTGTTTTGGTCCCTTGGCTGTAGCTCGCCACCCAATGTGTATGTATGGTGATTTATTATACACTTGGTGGGACGGGAAATAGGCGACGCAATGTTTATGATCCCTGTTATGATGGTTACATAGTATGTAACCCAAATTATTTTGTTTTCAGGAGTTCGTCTAGGGGGATTTGCTTGGCACCGAAAGTGCCGGATTGGTTTTGGGATACCTGATATGTTAGGAAAGAATTCTTACAGTGAATTTGTATGCGAAGCGATGCATGAAAGGTAAGCATTCTTTTGCAGGGACTTTTAGATTATAAATTTGATCTATTGGATGCGTGAAGCATTTAAGGTGCTAATGCGATTGCATTAGCGAAACTTATATGGTTGGGTTGTAGGGATGGGGGTTCTTTAGGTAAGTAATAAGTGGGGTTTGGCGGAACCGCCACAGTCGCATTGGATATTTCAAAAGCCTTTGACAGAGTTTGGCATCCAGCCCTTTTGTCAAAATGACATTCATATGGAGCGGACAATTCCGTGATCCAATGGATAAGAGACTATCTTTCTGGCCGTTCAATTCAAGTTGTTCTTGATGGTGTCAAATCTGTCTCCCATCAAATTAATGCAGATGTTCCCCGGGGATCCGTACTCTCACCTACTCTCTTCCTGATCTCTATAAACGATATTTTGTCTATTACTCACAACCTAATTCACTCGTTTTCTGATGATAGCACGTTGAGTTTCTCATATTCATACGAACACTTATGCTTGATACATTGAATTCAGACCTCAACAAGATATATCAGTGGGGATTATCTAATCGAGTAGAACTCAATGCCTTAAAAAGTCAGTCCTGCCTCTTGTTGTCAAAGGCGAACCCCAAAGTAAATATACTGTCGATGAACGGCTCTTGCATCGACGAAGCCAAGGAACTATCAATCCTCCGCACTCGATTTAATTCGACTCTTAAGTGGAATGACCACATATTTGAAGCTGCGAAAAGTGCAGCCAAATGTATGGGGTTCCTTAAGAGATGCAAAAGATACTTCGCTCCATCCAACCTGGCCACTACTTACAAGACCTATATTCGTCCCACAATTGAATTCAATTCCCATATTTGGTCAGGCGCATCCAAAACTGCACTACACGAGCTCGCCAGGATGCAAAAACGGGAAGTGAAACTTATTGGGGACTCTGCCGTAAGTCGATCAATTCCGTCGTTATAACATAGACGCGACGTATCATGCCTGTCTCTTTTCTATAGGTATTACCACAATCGGTGGTCAACTGAACTTGCTGAATGTGTTCCGCGTATTCACACATTTTCCCGCGATACCCGCCAATCTGTGAATGCGCATCACTTCACGCTGAAACTCAAGTTCAGACGCACAAATAAACATAGCGAGTCATTCTTTAGCCAAACCACACGAATGTGAAATGTTCTACCTGATCATGTGTTTCCTGATCGTTGTGATGTCCAGACATTCAAGACAAATATACATTGACACCTCCTTTCCTTTGGACAGAATAACACAAGAAGCTAGCGATAAGAGCCCTCTTATAGTTGCTGGAGATTTCAACGCTTGGGCAGTAAAATGGGGAAGCACAAGGACCAACAGTAGAGGCCAGGCACTACTTGAAGCCTTCGCAGTCCTAGATGTGGTGTTGCTTAATGATGGTATCGAGGACACCTTCATAAACGAGAGAGGCCGGTCCACAATCGACATCACATTTGCCAGCTCCATGTTGGCAAGAAGTATGGAGTGGCGAGTTTTGGACACCTACACCCACAGTGACCACCAAGCTGTGATGTACGAAATATTACCGCACAGGGCATTCATCACTGGCAAATTGTCGGAGAGAGCCCAAAAAAATCGGTGGAAAGAGAAGGACCTCGATGCGGAACCACAACGGCGATATTATTCGCGTATGCGAGCACTTGTTTGACCCCGTTCAGTGATGATCCGGCCATGTTGTCGTCTTGTACCTTTCTGATGGCATACTCGAGGACAACGTTAAAAAGAGATGGGGAGAGGCCATCGCCCTGTTTTAATCCGTCCGGGATTTCAAACGGTCCTGAGAGGTGGTTTTCTATTCTAACTCGGCCATAATTTTCGTTCATGCAGATTTGAATAAGGGCGGGATATTTTTTCGGGATTTCCAGCTCAACTACAATATAGTAAAGTCTTTGCCTGGTGACTGAGTCGTAGGCGTTTTTTAAGTCAACGAACAGTTGGTGAACCCTCTCTCCATATTCCCACTTCTTTTCCATCAGTTGCCTTACTGTGAACTTTGGTCGCTGGTTGACCGTTTTCTATGGAATCCGCATTGGTAGTCTCCCAGTATTTCTTCTGCGTACGGTGTGATTCTCGCCAGTATGACATTTGTTAGTATTTTATATGTGGTTGGAAACAATGATACTTGCCTATAGTTTTCGCAGTCGGATCTGTCGCCCTTTTTGAAAATGGGGCCCGCTATTGAAGTTTTCCATTCTTCCAGAGTGACTACCTTATCCCATATTGTTTTGATGAGTTGTTGGATTTTTCGAGCAGTTGCCTCTCCTTAATGCTTCATAAACTCTGCCGATATGCAGTCGACTCCGAGAGCCTTGTTGCTTTTCAATACATTTATTGCGTCTACAACTACGTGAAAAGGGGGCTCTGGGATCTGAGACTCGGCTGTATGTAAGGCTGGTGCGTTTATTTGTGGTTGATGGGTGCGCACATTGAACGGGTTTTCAAAGTACTGCTTCCATCTTGTCACGATATTGTTTGTTTCTGTAACCAGACAGCCGTTTGCATATCGAATTATTTCGGCTCTCCCTCGATAGCCATTTGTAATTGAATTTATGCCGGCATACATACCTCTGATGTTCTTTGCTCTGCATTTTCTAGGATTTTTTCGATCCTAGTCTTCTTCCGTTCGCTTTTTTTTGCGTTTGAAAAGTCTCGTTGTCTCTTTCCGGATCGCTCTGAGGCGTTGACGTTGTTTGATTTTCGCCCGGCACTTATGGTCAAACCAAGGTTTGGACTTAATTGTTTTCTTAAATCCTAATACCTTTTGGGCTGTTTGTTTGATTACGTCTCTGATCGATGCCCATTTAGTGTCCACATTATTGATTTCCTCTTCCTCACTACTCCCATTCGCTAGGATGCTAAACCTATTTGTTAGTCCGTCTTGATAATCAGCCCTTTTGCGCACGTCTTTTAGTTTATCAATGTCGAACTGTTTGCTCGTTTCCCGTTACGGCCTACGTGGGTTTGTTGCGACTCGACCCCTAATTTCGCCCATCACTAAAAGATGATCGAAGTCGGAATCTGTTTCTCTATATGATCTTACGTCAAGGATATTCGAGTAGTGTATTTTGTCTGTGAGAAAGTGTTCGTCAATATCGGCAAGTGAATGCAGTTGTGCATCTGTTGACAATTACTCACCAAAATGTTAGCCATTTTGGATGGGTCGTTTTTATTTGACAATCGTTTGAGTGAGTCGATGTTTTTTGCTTTTTTGGAGCTGATTCCCCCTTTGCAGTCCACTGTTTTGACTGTATTTTTGTTTCGGGCGTATAATGGTGTATCCAAGTTTCATCGACAGTAATTAATCGATTTATTGCGCTTAAACTGCGCCAACAAAGTGTTGGAAATGTTCATTAGAACACGTTATTGGTCAAACGTGAGCAAACGCGGCACCCGAGACGCGGACAGCTTTCTCATAGCTAAATCTTTATTTAATATGTAACAAACACGTTCTTTGGACATTTTCACAGCCTCTGCTATCACTCTCACTTTAATTCGGTGGTCGTTTGGCACCATTTGGTGAACTTTAGCGATGTTATCGTCAGTTGTTGCAGTTTTTGGACATCCCGAACGTTCATCGTCTCCCAAGCTCTCACGGCCACGTTTAATTTCAGCTGCCCAAAATTTCACTGTGGTAAATGATGGTGCAGAGTCCCCATACACAGACTCGAACTCATCTTTGATTTATGTAGGCGTATTTCTTTTCAAAAACAAAAATTTAATGACAGCTCGATACTCTCATTTGTCCATTTTCACAAAAACAGTCACATCGACTCACTCAAACGACTGTCATATACGCGTCAGGTACGCGTCAAAAATGGCTGAAATTTTGGTGAGTAACTGTCAAAAGATGCACATATTTTATTGAGGAGTCTCGGTATCTTCACGTTGAGGTCGGAAACTTTTCAACCCACCCACGTAAACAGTGAGAGAAATAGTCGAACAAAAATTCTCAAATCACTTGTTTATAACGTTCGTCCATACTTGCCGATGATGACATGAAAAGATTATGAAAAAACTAACTTCTGTTTTCTTGTGTTCGATGCCAACATAGAAGGTCGAACTGCAAGAATGTGGGATATGGTTTCAAAATGGCATCACATTATTGACTCCGACGAAACCCCGCCGATGACGATCCAAAGAATAGAAACAAGGTAATGCTGCATATACTCCAATCCAATATCGAATCTTAGGATGAACCAAAGTAACCGAGAGAATTAATTGTTACTTCCGTAAGCATTTCCAATAGCGGTAACGCATACTTGAAAATAGTGCCAACCGATCTTTATCGACTAAAAGGACGAACCGAGTGTTGTCTCTAGTGACTAGTTAGTGCCAAGCGCCCTTGATGCATCTTCAATGAATGGTCATATTCACATTATAATCTAATGTTTTAGCGGTGTTGGAAAGAAATGAGTAGGTGACGATGTATTTAAAGAAGTAAAAAACCTTAAATGCTGCCAATTAAGAATTGGGATTGGTTAAATGTTTGGCGATTGCGCACTCTTGTTCACAGGAAACAAAGTTTGCCGATCACAACTAGTTTCCGTCTTCGAAAGACATCAACAATTGTGTCACAATCCAGGTTATAGAATATAGTTTTATTGTAATATGATACCATACCAGAAATGCTCTAAACAGTCACAATGTTAGAGCTTCAATTCTCGCAACGTAAAACATGACTTTGTTAATCTTTAGTTTTACCTCTGTTCATCGACGCCACACATGGATGCTTAATACACAGAACCTTCTCAGCGATTTATATGAGGAACATAGTGTAGGGACCTTTTGCGCCGTATGCTGCTGCGAATAATCCACATTGATGTTAAAAAAAATTAAGTACGCTCGAACAAAAACTCTCTAATTTTTCTGTCACATCATTAAAAAATACCAATAAGTTTTATTTTTCACAACACCTTTAACGTATTGCACAATTTTTTGAGAATGTGCAATTTCATGACATGCTCATCATTTTCTCAAGGGAACTGCCTCAACGAGGCGCGTGATCAATTATATACCGTCACTGAAAAACTTTCACATTATTCCCATTCATTGATCACAAATAAACTTCCGAAAAGCAAAGCCATACATCGAATTCATTTCTCAATTAGTAATACAATGTTGTTCGATCGCAAAATGAAAAAGATTCGTATGCAATTCAAGTCTGGTCTGACGCCGTAAAGCTCGAAGGTTCCATAGAAATGTGTTCAAATGCACACAATTAATTCATCTACTTCTCACAAATGGAAAACCTTTTGGAATTCTTAACGTTTTTCAAAAAAGACATGTAACTCAGGCCGGGCTTATAAATAGTACGATATGTGAATGCTAATAGCACACGCGTTCGTCAGACTTTGATGGGCAACCCAACCCCCGCATAACTAGGTGTCATCATATGCAACATACGAAAACCTTCTGGAGTTTAAAATACCAATCGACATGACGAAATTCGCAAGACCTTGAATTCAAAGACAGGTTCCATGGCCTTTGTGGAAAGCTTTGTAAGATATATCGCAGATCTGTAAAGCCCAACTATCCGCACAATTTAGCATATCCAATTGGTTGTATGCAGAAATTTTAAACCAGTGTTATAACCAGTGAACGGCGTATTAGAGTGTACTCCAAATTTGACGACTTAATAAGAGCTGAATACAGATCCTCATGAAAATTACGTTTTAAGTACATTCTGAATTAAATTCAGTTTGCACTTTAATAACAATATGCAATACCAAATAATATCTCTAAAGGATAACCTTACGAATACGTTTTTTTCTGTTCTTTCAGTGCTACAGAAACGAAGGTTCTACACCATTTCGACCATCTATGCCCAGTCTAGTAAAGTACAAAAGCGTTGTACGTAAGGATTTCTTCGGTAATTTAGGGGGCGTTGTTGGAGTGTAAGAAATTTTTGTCAGTAATATTATCCCCAACAGTGATTTCATTTATATTTATTAGACATGGCGAACCATGGCGAGAGTTTCGATCCCGAGTTCAAAAACCAATTCTCCAACTTTCTACAGTACGACGGTATCTACGTCCTCTGGAGGAGGTGACAGATGATTTTCTAAAACGATGCGAATCTCTATTAGATGAAAACTCAGAATTGCCTGATGATTTTGATAACGAAATCCATAAATGGTCACTGGAGTGTAAGTAGTTTTTTTTTTTAATATTGCCATTTTTAACAAAATTCTGACAAATATTCGATATGACAATAAGTTTACGACCACGTGAATTGGTTGTTGGCAGCACTGCTTGTGTCTTCAACGAGGGGTGATTATTTTTTTGCGTTTAGTCATTGTAATGGTACGACAGTTTCGAGTCAATCCGGTATGAGAAGCAATTCTCCTGCTATCTTTTCAACCGCAGATCAGTAATTTTGTCAGTAAATCAAACGGAGTTAGTCTGTATTATCGAGGTGCGCCGTGTGTCCCAAAATAAACCGGAATGGAATAAGAAGAGATACTAATACTTACTTAATTTTATAAAAATCATGTTATTTGTTCAAAATAATCCTCATAAACTGAAAATCATTGACTAGCTTGTTCGACAAATGCATTAAATGACTTTTGTATATCGTTGATTGGAATGTTGTTAGGGGTGGCAGTCGTCGTTCGGCGAATACCTCAATACCTCGCGTGCAACCAGGCGATTGATACCCCGAAGAAAGCTCACAACGACAGGGTGATCAATAGGCTCCTTCGGTGCCCAACTGGCTCGCGCTCCTTCTGGTCAATGGCAAAAGCTGTCAGCGGTAACTTTGCATCCTCTTCTTTCCCTCCGTTGGTGACAGACAGCCGGACGTTAGTCACGAATTCAAGGGATAAAGCTAATGTATTCGCAAATTTATTTTCGGCGAATTCAAACCTCGATCCCGGCCTTTTGGACCCACCTGTGATCTCGCCGGTACAGTCTTCCATGCGGGATGTGAGATTTCGCCCGCGCACTATTCAACGCATTCTACGTGAACTGGATTGTAGGAAGGCAACCGGCCCGGACGGAATACCAGCAATGGTCCTTAAGAACTGTGCTCCAGAACTATCGCCGGTTCTTGGCAGACTCTTCCGCTTATCTTATGCACGGAGGACCTTCCCTCCCTGCTGGAAAATCGCTCGAGTTCAGCCAATCCCAAAGACAGGAAAAAAGTGTCTCCCACAAAATTACCGTCCGATAGCATTACTCTCTATTTTATCTAAGGTGATGGAAAAAGTCATCAATGCGGAGTTGGTTAAGTATTTGGAGTGCAACGGACTCCTGAATGATCGTCAATACGGATTCCGTGGCAGGCGGTCCACAGGAGACCTTTTGACACTTATAACCGATATATGGACATCTGCGATTGAACAGCATGGTGAGTCAAGGGCGGTCGCATTGGATATTTCCAAGGCTTTTGACCGCGTCTGGCACGGGGCATTGCTGAGCAAACTTCGTTCATATGGACTTTCCCAACAGCTTTGCGACTGGACGAGGAGTTTCCTTGAAAATCGATCGATCCGGGTTGTTGTGGACGGCGAGTGTTCGGATCTGTATCCTGTTAATTCGGGGGTGCCCCAAGGTTCTATTTTGGCTCCAACCTTGTTCTTGCTTCACATAAATGATTTGTTGGAGACAACGGATAACAAAGTGTTCAGTTTTGCAGATGATAGTACGCTTGTTTCCTTCTTTTCGAGTGATCGGCCGATTGGTACATCTGCGTCACACCAGCTGAGATGTAGACAGATTGATTCTCTGAATCGGGATCTGGATAAAGTCCTGCAGTGGGGAAAGGCCAATCTTGTCGACTTCAATGCAACGAAGACTCAGTATACAACATTCACAAAGAAAACTGGATCATCGGTTCCACAGCTGATGATGAATGGCCGGGCGCTCGAGGCTGGGGAAAGTTTGAAATTGCTCGGCGTCACGGTCTGTGGGAATGTATCATGGCATAAACACGTGTCGAACATCGCCAGGTCAGCCTCAGGAAAACTGAGTTATCTTTTTAGAGCCAAGAAATATTTTACCCCGGCCCAACTTCTCCTCCTATATAAATCTCAAATTAGACCCGCGCTCGAATATTGCTCTCATGTTTGGAGCTCGGCTCCCAAACATACCCTCGACCTACTTGAGAGCATACAGAGACGAGCGATCCGCCTGATCGGGGACTCGGCGCTGACGTCGGGACTACAGTCGCTATCACATCGAAGGCGCGTAGCCGACCTCTGTCTGTTTTACAGATATTATCACGGGCGCTGTTCTTCGGAGATTCGTGGTATTGTTCCGCGCAATTCGGCTTATATGCGCTCCACAAGACAATCCGACGGATCGCACCCGTTTGTGGTTCATCTCCCGACGGCGCGAACATCCCTACATCAGAACTCGTTCCGCTACAGAGCGGGGAAGCTGTGGAACTCCCTTCCCACGCGAGTGTTCCCGGAACGTTACAACCTGCAACTGTTCAAAAAGAACTGCAACAGTTATTTGATGGCATCTCGGGGCGCCCACTCGGCGCTATAGGTTCGCCTCTCCCGAGAGAAGTCTAATAAAAAAAAAAAAAAAAAAAAATTACTGCAGAACGGTTTCCTTTCATAGTCAAATCGAGTTTATTATTTGTTGAAGCAAAAAACTTTAGAACGAATTCTTTTGGGATAATCGCTTTGGAATGGAAGAAAAAAGAAGAACTTTGGTTTGCAATTTGACTTCGGAGAATGCGTTTTTCTTTTTTTTTTTTTTTCTTTGAATTACCTTCATCTGGTGAACGCCATTCAACACACTGACACTTTGTTTCCGGATCGTGTTAAAAACACCATGTTTCATCACCAGTTACAAAGTGTTTTCTAAAGTTTTCGTAATTTCGATTGATTCCGTGCAATTTTTGGTGATCATTCAACAGATGTGAAATAAATCTTGAATTCGATTTCCTTAGACCAAGTTTTTCAATTAAAATGCGATGAATTGTTCTTTCCGATATATTAGAGTGCGTGTCTATACATCTCACTAAAGGAATTACGTACTTTATCGACTTCGGTAACCACATTACAAACCACTCAAACACTTATGTTTTGGAAAAACAGTTACCGCTATAAGCTTTTTTCATGAACTCAAACGTGTTGGTGGCACTTTTACCAATTTCAAAACAAACTTTAGAGTAACTTCGGGTAATGTGATATAGGTATTTGTTTTCTAACAATTATTCGTAATTTTTATTACATAGCTTTTGCCGCACTATTCATTATAGCTCGTTGATACATTGCGAATTAATTTCGTTTTCAGAACCCTGCAGCGTAAGCCAATCTGCACCTATTTACAACAAAATAAAAAAAAATCTCTGTAACCCCCCTTATTAAAATTGGCGGATAATGTGATATACCATATCACTTTTCCCGAATAGTTTCCAACCAAATAAAAATACTTGTAAGCCGATAGATTATGAATTCATTTATTAATTTAACAAAAGTAGGAACATTAGCCACTACATAGTACATAAGAAAACAAGAGAAAACTTAAATTAGAATTAAAATTAAATTAACAACTCCAATATTTAGCAGAAAAATAGTACTTTCTCTACGTTCTATTTAAAGCGATTTACATGACTCACATACAAAAACTGCTTGCCGCGTTGGAAGACATTCATTGTGAGCCGAAACTAAATCGCACTGCAAGCATGGTACCCATATCTTTGCCTTATTATCCATTTGGGAAGATGTGTTACAAAAGACACAGACACTGTCCTTGTTAGGTGGAGTTTCGGCCCAAGGATCTTCGTCTGAGCTCGGTAAATGCAAACTTTTATCTGAATCGCTCGAAGATCTTTCTTTTGTTTTCTTTGCCCGTTTGCTTTTTACTACCATAGGCCTTTTCGGCTTATTCTTGCGTCTTTCAATGTTCTTAATGCTCTCTTCCAAAGATGTTTTGTACGGTGATGTTGTTAGTACAGTTGCAACTGATCTTTTACCTCTGGAGCTGATAACCCGTTTAAGTTTGGGCGGTGGTGAAATATCCCAAGGAGTTACGATCTTTTCCAAAGCTGCCCTGCTAGTACTAGCAACCGGTTCTTCAGCTGCACTACTTGTACGGGCAACTGGTTCTTCTACTTCTCGTCCTGAAAGAGCAGATTCTTCATCCGGATGATTTTCAAATGTTTGAGCGAGAAAATCAACCTCCTGAAACATATTTTTGTCGAATGGATAAATGCCAGTGCATTTGAATCCATTTATTGCGATTTGTGCTGTTTGGACTTTAAGGTAGGCCTTCGAAAAAAGTTCAATAACATCAAACTGTGTTATTTTTCGGCCCTGGTCTCGCATAAATCGCCTAATTTCATCGTTATATTACGTCTTCAGAGGTCCCATAAATGTTCTATCGAGCGGTTGCATTTTGTGAGTACAGTGCGGTGGCAAAGATATAATAATAACACCATTTTTGCGAGCCTTTTCCAGAACCTCAATATTTCGAGTATGACTGTAATGACCGTCTAAAATGAGTAGCGAAGGGTTCTCCTTTCAAGGGTTTGTGAACCGCAAGAAATGGTCAAACCACTTCGTAGATATCGGGATTTGTATCCAACCCGAAATGTGGCAGGCAGAATCCGAGCCAGGAGGAGCATGTTTCATTAAAACCGGAGAATGGTTCTTTCTGGGAAAAATAAAGTACGGCGGAACAAATGAACCGCCTGCGCTCATGCAACTGACAACCGTTATAAGAGAGCCTCTCTGCAGACGTCATACAGCCTATTTGCCTTTTTCCTTTCGCTGCTAAAATTTTGGGTTGCCTACTTTGTGCAATGGACACTCCTGTCTCATCTACGTTCCAAATACTAGTTGGGGAAAATTTATGTTTTTCGTACTCTTGCTCGAGTAAGCTATAAAATGTGCTCACATTTTCAGCATTAAAGCCTTTTGGCCTATCGATTGAGGTTCCGGTTGGAGTCCTGATACTAATCTCTGATTTGTGCCTTTTAAGAAATGCATACAACCAATCTTTTCCTGCGCATTCTTTCATTACTGAAAATGGGCAAGCTATGTTGTGTCTTTTTGCCACTTGGAATGCTAGTGATCGAATGTCACCGCGAGTTAGACCCCAAAAGCATGATTCCATTTCTCGGATGTATCTTACCAGCTCCAATTCCATTTCCAGGCTAAAAACAGACTTACGTCCCAAAGGCGTGGCTAAAATATCGCTAATAGATTTATCACTGCGAGCGGATCTTTGTAGTGTTGCAAATGGAACTCCAAATGTCTTTGACGCCAAAAGTATACCCATTTCTCCTCCTCGGACTGCTAGAATAGCATTTCTCATTCCTTCCGCATCCCATTTACGAATCTTCCCTTTTTTTGGCATGATCTGAAATAAATTATAATAATATTTAGTGATTGATAATTTGGTGGGTAATGTGATATGGTATATCACTTTACCCAATTTCAATTATATCACATTAGCCGCATTTGGCTTTTAAAACAATCAAGAGATTTTTTAAAAAATGCACTTCACTGAATTAAAAACTCACCCAATATACTGTCAGCTCTATTCACACACAAACAAAATGTATTACTTCAGTTTTTAATTTTGCTCCAATTTTTGCTGAAATATAACATAAAGCTCACACAAAAAAAACTGTCGACTGTACACCTTAAACAATTTCAATGCACTGACATACAACGCAATGAGCGCGAGCGCGCCTAAAACTGCAGCACGTGTTCTTTTCCATTGCCGTCATGTTGACAAGAAAATTCTTGTCGAGAATTGATTATTTCGGAAAATATGATAGTATATCACATTTCCCAACCATATCACAATACCCGAAGTTACTCTAATATCGACTGTTTGACGGTTGTTAAACTAAAATTGTCTGCCGACCCAAATGCTAGACGAACATAATTAGCCCAAAGCAATAACTAAAAGCATTAGCGATACAAGTGTTATCTAGATGTCGGATGTCTTATAAAATGACAGACGATAAGAACGCAACTCAAAATGTCAATAAGTCTTTAGAAAAAGATAGAAAAACAATTTTGTTTAGGTTTTTTTTTTATTTTTCAACATAACCTCCTTCTAGTTCTATACACTGTGGCAGACGTCCCTCCAATTTTTTTAAGCCTTCAGAAAAGTATGATTGGGGTAGTTCCTCAAAATAAGTATATGCGTCTGCGATGACCACTTCATTTGATGTAAACCGTTGTCCGCTGAGCCATTTTTTTAAATTTGAAAATTAAAAGAAGTCACTCGGGGCCAGATCACGTGAATATGGTGGATGGTCTATAAATTCAAACTCCAATTCCTCAATTTTAGCCATTGAAACTGCGCACGTATGGACTCGTGCATTATCCTGGAGAAAGAGGTCCTTTTTTTTCTTCAAATGAGGAAGACTTTCTTTTGTTTCCTCATCGTATATTCTAGCCACATACATACCAAGTAATATTCCTTTTCAGCTCCTGCCACAGTCTGCTTCAATCCAGAATTGAATTTCTCGTGGCTAAAACTTCACATTCGTAACCATATCATACATTATTGCTTTCGTTATAGAAGCCCAAACTTGGATAGAAATTATCCTTTAACGAGTTTGATGCTCTATCGCTTTGCCTCGTGATCCGTACCATCGGATCAATTGTGCAAGCCGATTTCGGAATTTTAAATACACATAAGATACCAAATTCCACTATCGGTTCGCGCGAGAAATTTTACTGTGGAATCCTAAACAAACGTACGGATCTTCGTACATGCTTCCGAGTGCAGTGCAAAGTTTTCTGTGTGATCCTATGCGGAACGCCTCTGGTGGAACAAAACCGTTGTGACACACGTTCTCATAGTACAGGGTATTTGGATAATAAGCCCCGAAAATGTCGCAATATGTCCTCTGATTAATTTGATCATAAAATTATCCACCCTATTTATGCAGGCTTCATTATATAAAGTCTCATTTGAGTCGTACTTTTTGTAGTCCGATTCCGGCGTTCGATATAATCTGAGACAAGTTCTGAGACACCTCCTTTCGAACACGCGCATCTTTTCCATCAAATTTGGACCTATGTTAAACCATACTGGACAACCATACATGAACATTGGCCTGATTAGCGTCATGTAGCATATGACTTTTACCCTACTATGAAGTTGGCTACTGTGAAATAGCCTCCTTGTCGTAACAAAAGCTTTTCTAGCCTTGACCAAAGCAGCCTCTATATGTCTGTTGAAATACAGATATTGGTCTAGCCAGGTGCCCAGGTACTTAACTAAACTCTTGGTTTCCAGTTTATCTCCATGCGGTCCCACGATAACTAGCTTTCGCCACTTTTTCCTTGTGTCGTTCGTGGCTTTATATAATGCGGTTCTAAATAAGATGGCTTCACATTTCTGGAAGTTGATCTTAAGTTTCCAGTCATCGCAATAGCGCTGCACTTTGTTGAAGTCTCGCTGTATTAAACTATTTATGATCTCAACTTTCGGATATGTTCTGTAAATTATGAAATCGTCTGCGTACGTAATAGCCTGCGGAAGTGCATCTAACAAGTCACTAATGTAAATCTTAAAAAGAATCGGAGAAAGTACCGCTCCCTGTTGCAAGCCATTCTTGATATTATACGTTTTATTAGAGGTAAAATTACCATTTTTGACCACGAACCTCCTGTCCTTTAACATATCGTAAAGTACATATAGTAAAGGCTTATGTATGTCATGTCTGACCACTTTGTAATATAACCCTTCGTCCAAACGGTATCAAAGACTTTTTCCAAGTCGATCAGACAGGCACCCGTGCATTGGTTCCTACATTTATTCCATTGTATGTCAGAGACCAGTTTAGCTGCGGCATGTGTGGTTTCATGACCCGCCTTAAAGCCAAACTGCTTATTTGGAATAATGTTGTTGTCGTCTACCCATTTTAGCAGAGCTTTGTTAATAGTATTTTCAAATACTTTACTGATGCTTGGGAGTAAACTTATCGAACGCATGTTCATTGGGTTTGTACAGTCTTTGCCCTTTTTGGGATGGATGATAGCCGTTTTCCAACGCGCGGGATAATATGCATTATTCAACGCGTTGTTAAACAGGACCGTATATATATATATATATATATATATACATATATATATATATATATATATACATATATATATATATATATATATATATATATATATATATATATATATTGCCATTGGGGACAGCTTCTTGAGTACGATGTTAGGTACTCCATCTATTCCCACTGACTTTTTGCTTCTTAATGAGTCGAAGATACTCTGGATTCCTTCCCTAGCAATTAAAAGGCTATTAGCCCCACCATTGGCATTAATGTCAATTGACAGATTATCGTCACTGAATTCGGTAAAACCCGGATTCTCCGATTGCCAATGTGAAATTTCATTTCGGAGGTGCAGGTGATTCAGTAGAACTCTGTCCTCCAGGTCGTGATTTCGGCGAATGTTTTCATTCACCTTGTACATTTCCTGAAAGACAGCTCCCACAGCGTTCACCTTTTCCAAAGGATCTTCGATCACGAAGAGCTCACTATTGAGGATAGCGTTCTCTGTATCTATGCCAATGTTGGTTAGCAGCTGCCCGTTTACATCAGTACGTGGAATTTGGAGACACTGAATCTCGTCTTGATTATCTCTCCTAAATATTTTATTTATTTGTGGGAACATATTCGGGTTATTAGTTTTTATAGCTCGAATTCTGTTGTTCCAATACAAATTTGTTGCTAATCTATAGTTAGCTTTAAGTAGTTGTTGGAGGTTTTTTAATCGGGATTTCAGTGATATTATCTCCTGGTCTTGTCTGTCTGTAAACTGTCTGTGTAATTGTTTAAGTTTCGATAGCAGTCTGCTCTTTTTCTTGTGGAGTGCGTTTATTGTTGTGTTTCTGTACATGTTTATGTGATCTGTAACTGTTGTTTTGGGAATTGCTTTGTCCATTGTTCGTTTTACGGTTTCGTCCATTTGTTGAATGTATTTGTCGATTTCGTCATTTGTCAGGTTTCTGTTTACTGGCAGATTAAAGTCGTTCAAACGTAGTTCTCTTGTTAATCTTCTGGTGAACCGCGGCCATCGCATTGCCCCGTAGTTGTAGGGTTATGGGATCACGAATTCCTCCAGATCTGTGAGATCGCTCTGAAGCTCCATTACTGCCGTGAATGCACAGTGGTCACTGTCGTATTCAATTGTCCGTAAACAGGTTCTGTTTCGTCTATTGATGATCTGCTGAGTAATCTTAATCGTGAGTCGATTGGCAAGATATCTAAGAACGATCTACCTCTAGGGAACGATGGATATTCCGTAGCTAGCAGGTCAGTTCTACATTCAATATGATACTGATCTAACCAGCCAGCCAACTGATTTCCTCTGGCATTAGATATATAATTTCCCCAATTTCTATGCTTAGCGTTCATATCTCCCCCCAGGATAAAGCAGTTTTTGTCCAGGTGCAATACTTAGCATCAAAATAGTGTCTCGAACTCAGCTATAAGTAGGTTAAGCTGGTGCTCCTCGCGTGCATAGGCCGCAATCGCATACAAACCCCTTCCTTGGTGAAGTGGTATGCGTACGATACAGGCTTCCAGCACCCGGAACCTGCGCACTTCTCCACTATATATTACTTTATGATTGATTCCTTTTCTAATAAAGATTGCCCCCCCTCCCCTTGAGTGGAGTTAGGTCGGTCTCTTCGCACAATATCGTTTTTATGTCCTATCTTGTGTTTCTGGTTTAATTTTGTTTCCCCCGCCAGAAGTACATCAAGTTGTTCCTCTTGCAACAGGTTGAAAAGATTGGCTCTTCTCACAGTTTTAGTGTATTTACATTCACAACAAGAGCTTTGATTGATGTTTTGGTTAGAGGGTTTATATTGAATTTTTATTTAGACTGGGCAAGTGCTAGTAGATCTCGGTTATTTGACTTTGCAGCTGTGTCATCTGTCTCTGCAGACTGAGCAGGATTGTGAACACGTCTGCTTGCTGTTTCAGTCTGTGTGGGAGTATTTGTGGCTACCAGTGTTGTAGCCTGATTTGGTGTTCTCCCACCCGACGCAACTTGTGCGTACGACCGCTGCGATGTTACGGGCATTGTTGTTCTACAAGGTGGCTCTGTGTTTTTTTGCCGAGTCAAACTTCTTGCCATTATTTCTCGGAATTTAGGACATCCTCGATAATTAGCGGGATGTCCCTCATCCCGACACACTGCGCACTTTAGAAGGGCTTTGTCTTCTACCCTTTCTTTTCCCAAAGGGCATTTTTCTGCCTTATGGTCCTTTCCGCATTTTACGCAACGGTGCTTCATTTCACAGTTCGCCGCTGCGTGACCAAACCTTTGGCAGCGGACACATTGCAGGATGTCTCTGCCTTTTTCTAGTTTGTCCCATGTGACAATTTGATGATCCAAGACTGTAATTTTTCTTAGACCACCAATTTTACTGCTGGGTGTTAGTGGAACTACAAAGAAGGATAGCTGGCGGCTTTCCCTTCTTACCTTGATTGTGGTGAAGGGTTTTACCGCGGTAAACTCGAGATCTTGGTGCTTCCGATTTTGAAGCATTTCGTGCAGAGCCTCCGGTTCCCTTTCAAGGTCGACACCCTTTAATAGAACCGTTACGCTCCTCGTTTGTTTCGGCGTGAACGAGTAAAATTCCGCAGTGGCTCTTTTTAAGACCTCTTTTATTTTGTCGTGGTCTGCCACCGCATAGGTTTGAATGGCGTGCCTGTTACCTGCCAGCCTTTTAACTACAAAATTGTTTCCTATAGCTAACTTACAGAGACTTACCAATTCCTTAAACTCAATATCTATTGTGTTGATTGGTAGCATCTTTATTTTTCCGTTGTTATTGTTGCTTTGCTGTTTCGGTGGTCGATTTTGTGTTGGTAGTTGCTGTTGATGTTGCTGTTGCTGTTGCTGTTGATGTTGATATTGTTGCTGTTGGCCGACTTTTAGCTTCGGCTTTTGTTGTGTGTTTTTTTCTTGTTCGAGTGTACTATGAAACTAAATGAACTCAAACGTAACTTCTCCAGATTGTTCAAAACCATCGTTTCGCTGGGAGTTCGAAAAACATCATCCAGGTAAGGTCACTCAATGTCACAATTGCCAGCTTTACGGCCACGGCTCGAACCATTGTCACATAAATAGCTTCTGTGCAATCTGTTCGAGAAACCACAAAACATCCGATTGCAAAACGAATGAGGTCATCAAGAGTGCAAATTGCAGTGGGCCACATAAATCCACCGATCCAGAATGCATTAGCCGAAAGCAGTACATAGACATTCGCCGCAAATTATCCCCACGTGGACGTGGTACAGGAAATACAACGTTCCTACACCCTTCGGGTGACAAACAGCAGCCACTGCCCGATTATCCATTGATAATTTTCCTCCACTACCGCGATCTGTGCGTCAACCTTCACTTCCTTCATCCACCTGGGCTTCTGGCCTCCATCAAACCCAGCAACCTTCCAACAGTGATACGACACACACGAAGAAAAATCCGTCTGAGACTAACTAATGATAATTTGTTCTCATGTAGGGAGATAAACTCTCTTCTCAATGAAGTTGTAACCAAGCTTAGTGCTTGTCAAACTAAAGCTGACCAATTTAATGTCATTACATCATTAGCTATTAAGTATATATATATTCGAAAAAAAACATGTTAAGTAACTCTCTTAACATCATAACTTGGAATGCGAGAAGCATCAAAAACAAACAGTATGAATTTTTCAGTTTCTTGATAAATTTTAATATTAATATTGCACTTATTTCAGAAACCTGGCTCAAACAAGTCATTTCTTTCTCTCATCAAAATTACATATGTTATCGCCTAGACAGGGTACATGCTAGTGGTGGAGGTGTCGCCATTGTTGTTAAAAAATGTATAGGACATATCTTGCGTCCTTCATTGCACCTTAAGTTAATTGAGGAAATTAGTATAGATGTAACATTAAGGTGAGTATTTTTTCGGTCTATTTCCCTGGAGGAAATAGAAACATTGAGAAATGTACTTACTTTAAACGGGATCTGCAAAAATTGTATAGAGTCAACACTCGAAACAAGGTAATTATTGATGGTGATCTAAACGGTCACGCGGGAGACCGGGGTTCGATTCCCCGTCGGGGAGCCTCCGGCGTAAGACTAATGACCTTGCCCGGAAAAAACAAATCATTATGGAAAATTTAACAAGCCTCAGGACTTGCTAAATAAGGCCAAGACCACTTCCCGGTTGTAGTGCCGATGATGATGATGATGATGATAATGATCATCTAAACTGCAGACATCAGTCATGGAATTGTCTTAGGGCAAACTGCTGGGGTAACATTTTACTAGATGTTACTGAATCCAGCCCAAGTTTTTCCGTACTTTATCCACTTCTCCCCACATATATCCCAGCGAGTGCTAAAAAGAACCCATCAACTCTCGATCTATATATCACTAATATTCCAAATTACTGCACAGTACCATTAACTCTAAATGCGTTAAGTTCAGACCACCTTCCGATCAGCCTCACAGGGAATCATATAGTAGCTGTAAATCGTATCAATTTATACCACACCTATTCCGCCGCTAACTGAAATTGTTATAAATCATATATAAACACGAACTCGGTTCTAGGTGATACCAGCCCAAATTCTATAACCTGCAGCGTGCACATTGATATCCTATGTAATAATTTTGTTTCTGTTATCAATAGAGCGACGGATCTTGCGATATCTAAATGTTCCACTGCTCCAGTTGATAATGCACCGCATCCTGAAAATATCTTACATCTGATTAGGCTACAAAACTCTGAAAGAAGAAAATGGCTTCGTTATAGAAACGATTGTTTTCTAGTTAATGTTAAAGTCTTAAATAATATTGTAGCGAGCTTAGGGTTCGCTGGATTAATTATTTGAATAAATAAAAGCCGTTAAATCGATTTTGAATTAATGTAACACTTTATTAGTTCGTTAATAACAACCGTTGCTTTTACCGTACACAACGATTTCTTGACTTATCGCATCTTTGCTTATCGCTTGCTTACTCTGCTTACTTCTCACTTATTACTTCTTACTACCGCACTTATCGCTTACTTCACTTTCTACTTCTTACTCATCTCCATGATCTGTGTGCGACGTATTTATACCGTTTCCTCACATTCTGATTCCGTGTTTCGGTTCCGTCCGTTCCATAGCCTTGAATGTTCTATTGTTGATAGTCTCCAGTTTTCCAGTACTTTATAGAATATTCTAGTACTTTGTTTCGGACTTTCTCGAATATTCTAGTACTGATTGTCATATGCGTCACAATATCATTAAAAAAAAATCTCAGCATATTGGAACAAGTGTTGGAATAAACACCTTTCCTCTCTTGACAAAGCAAGCAAACCGTTCTAGAACATATCAAAAATTATGAAAAAGAGAGGGTCAAGTATTCCTCCGTTTAAAGTTCACGACAAGTTGTTTATTTCTTCAGTGGAGAAATCGAACCTACTTGCTAACACGTTTAGTAAGAATCACTCCATATCTATGCATCTAAGCGACGTGTATACTGAGGCTGAAGTAGCTAACACTATCCATGCACTTTCTCAAACACCAGCTGAAAGTACTTACGCAACGAATATTAGCAAAGTTAAAGAATTGATAAAAAAATCGAAATCAAAAAAGGCCTTGATAATATTAACAACAAATTAATTAAAGCACTTCCACCTGCTGCAAGTAACTATTTAACGTTCATTTTCAACGCTTGTCTTAAGAATTGTTATTTTCCGGACTGTTGGAAAACAGAAAAAGTAATACCTATCCCGAAACCCGGTAAGCCGAAGAACAGCCCCGAAAGCTACAGACCTATTACTCTACTTAGCTGTCTGAGTAAGCTCTTAGAAAAAATCATTAAGGATTGATCGTTTTGTGGAAGCCAATAACATCTTACCAAACTTTCAGTACGGTTTCCGTAGTGGTCACAGCACAATCCACCAAGTCTTGCGCATTAAAAACCGCATAGCTGGTAAATTCATCGACAAGGAATCAACGGGACTGGTTCTTCTAGATCGAAAAAGCCTTTGATACAGTATGGCACGAGGCCTTGATTTATAAACTACTAAAACTTAAGCTGCCAATACCGCTTATCAAAATTATCCAGAGCTTTCTTCGTTCGAGAACATTTGTTGTGAGTATAGGAACCGACAAATCCTCTACTCACCAAATCCATTATGGTGTACCCCAAGGCTCGGTCCTTGGTCCTATATTATCCACATTGTTCGTCGCAGATTTACCATGTCTAGGTGAAAACATTCAGGTAGCTATGTTTGCCAATGATACGGCTATTTTCTCTTCGGGAGCTTTATTCACTACAACTCTTTGCAAGCAGCTCTTGACAAACTAGCAGTATATTACAGGAAATGGAAAATAAAAATAAATGGTCATAAAACACAAGCTATCTGGTTTTCGAGATGTAGGAAACACTGCTACCTACCAAATGGCACTAAACTCAGTATGTGTGCAGTTGATATTGATTGGTCCGAAGACTGTAGATATCTAGGTGTTATTCTAGATAAAAAACGTATCTTTCAAAAACACATCGCTACCACAATTAACAAAATAAAGAAAGTCGTAAAAGTTCTGTATCCATTAGTATGTAGAAAGTCAAAGCTTAACATCGAAAATAAAATTATAATTTTTAAAACTTTTTTTCAAGCTATACCCTGTATGGTGTAATTGTGCTCGCACACACAAAATAAAATTGCAAAGGTGTCAAAATAAAATATTGAAAATGTTGCTGAATTTGCCATGACATTATTCGACACATGAACTACATGAAAACGCTCACGTTAAACCGGTAGAGTTCCTTATTGACAAAATCAATCGAAACTTCTTCGTCAATTGTTCTTTTTCTGACAATGTTCTCGTTTCCCGTCTTGCGTTATCCTATGTTATACATATGTACTCTATCTATGAAAATTATATCGAGGTCATTATTATATAAAATAACCGGAAACCTGTGCATTATTAGTCTTAAGATTCAAATAAGAGTTTTTTCTTGTAGTTTTCCCTTAATTTATTATTTATTATTCATTAAAATTGTGCTATTGTCATTATATAGATTTAAAATTATAGTTGTAAAAGAATTGCTGTCCTAAAACTCTTAAATACTAGTTGTAAAATATAAATGTACCATATTATCTACCAAATAAAAATTGAATTGAATTGAGTTGTTTGTTTTAATTTTCACTTTTGCGACCGAGGTGACGCCTGGTTGCACGCGTTTCTGATTCTAACAAAATTCGTTCTGTTAACATCGGTGGGATTGGAGCGCCATTGCTTAAAAGGGCTGTTTTTTGCCGCTGTAATGAGCTCGCATTTTTTATCAAACCAAGGTTTATCAGACGAACTTCGTTTGATGGAATGTGGAATGTAGATCTCCATTTCGAGAATAATAATCTCTGTGACCGACTCCGCGTTAAGATCGAAGTCTCCGAGTCACCTCCGACCATGGAAAGGATGCGAAGAAATCTCGCAAATCGTCCCAGTTAGTAGCCCCATACTTCCATACAAGGCGAAGCTGCCTAGGCCGGTTATTCGCTTGAAATGCAAATACTTGCGCGACTTGGTTCCTCCACGAGTTGAGTCAAGTTGTGGCTAACAGCAAACATCTCCGCCATCCTCCCAGCCTTGTCGGTTCTGTTAGAATCTAACAACCAGCCGGAATTGTGCACATTAAAATCGCCAAGGACAACAATTTCAGAAGCTGGCTGGTTGATCTGTATCCAGTCCACGGTATGTGAAAGATGTTCGAAAAATGTCGCCGGTCGATCGTCATTCGGAGAGCGGTAAAGACTACAAAGAAATTTAACGATATTCCTCAGCACAACCCTCAACCATATGATGGCAATGTTATTGGGTTCCAACGCCTCCATCCTCTGGCATGCTAGATCGGACCGCGCGAAGACGCAGACTCCACCCACAAAACGGAATCTCGAATGTAAGTCGTATCCTGAGCAACGAATATATGTCGAATCAGTTGACGGGTCTCAGTTAAGGCAAGGATATCAGGATTCGCTGTTTGCAAATATTGGTAGACGGAGTTTACATTCGTATTGGTGAAGGCGATGCCCTTGATGTTACAAAATGCCGTTATCAATCGAGCGTGGGCAGAGCCTCGAGAGCGAGCCCGATTATGCGATGATGTACATCTTAAAGTTCGATTATTTATTATGATATCTGCATTATGTTCCCCCAGACACAGTCCCCCCCGAAGATCCGAATGGGAAACTAGAATACCTCCGGAATTCTTTATCTCAGAAGGTACCATCATGACTTATCTCTGTGTCAGTCCGGGCCATCTGCCACACATCCGAAACACAGTCGAAGATTTCTCTCGATGATGTCGCCGAATGTACAGCGTGACAGGGTGGTATTTCACCTTTGGACCGATTACCACTTAAACCAACCTTTTCTCGAACGGGTCCATCAGCCAAGCTCCGAAAGATGGCCAGGGATTTCTCTCGACCATTTCACGAAGCCTATGGCTTATCCGTCGCGGCTTTTATTTTCGTTCCTGCAGATTTAAATGAGAGCGGCCCACTCTTGGAATTCTCACCTCAACTGTATAATTATATAATCTCTGTCTTGCGAAGTCATACATTTTTTTGAAGTCAATGAAAAGTTGGTCAACCCTCTTCATATCCCCATTTCTTTTCCAACAGTTGTCTTATTGTGAACATTTGGTGGTTCCTGCAGGATCCACACTGGTAATCTCCTAACATTTTTTCTGTATATGGTATGATTTTCCCCAATATGATATTTTTTAATAGTTAGGATGTGGTTGAAAACAATGATATTCCTCTTTGGCTCTTCCAATCCCTTGAAAATAAGGATATCTATTATGATTTTCCATTCTTCCGGATGGCTTCCTTATCCCATGCTGTTTTAATCATTCGATGAATCTTCCGAGCAGTTGCTTTTCCTATTTTTAAGTTTTAAATCCGAATTTAATTACAATAAAATTAAATATTTCCCATAGGACAATATCTATATTTTCTTGCTTATGCCTTTCGGTGTACAACTACCTTTGTTTTTTATAATGGATGACAATAATCGATATGTAAGAGGGTCTCACATATACATATATTTTTCAATTTTTACATTTTTTTTAACAAAACAAAACATAAATAATAAAAAATAATAATCATGTAAGGGGGATAAAAAGGGGAAGCGCTGTGCCTGAAAGGCGTACTATATTCGCGGACGTGAAGTACTTTCTTCGTCGCAAACCACGTGTCGCAGCATGCTTAGTGTAGCAGCATGCTTTGTTTTGCCACATTTTGCCGTTCTGGCATATAATTTGTATTCCGTGTAGTTCTGCCTAGCCGTTTCTCCATTATCGCCTTTATTTTGTAATCTCACATTAAAATTCTATTACATTCGTTTAACATCCTGTAAAACCACGCGGCCATACATGCTCCGCCCATTTTCTCGCAATGCAAAGTGTTTCGTTGCCAGTGAGTTCCACCACCATTTTGTATTAATATGTAAAGGAGGACTGCCCTCTTCAACGACTATAAAAGCAATTTGTATTCTGTTTGTGGCCTCTTTTTCATCTTCTTTATATTATCGTGCAGTTCGCTTAAGTGTAATCGTGTCGTCTGGAGCAAAAGGACGATATCTGTTTATATCGTTAAACATACTGTTTTTTGTCGTAGTCGTTCACATGTGTATAGTTAATATTTCGTTTCGGTTTCATCTACTTTGATTTCGATAATAGAGCAAATATCGTTTTATTTATCGTCGTCCTGTTTCGCTCCGAATTGACCCGGCACGATAAACGCACCGTGCAACACCACGGTTGCTTCTATTCCATGCTCCACAAGTTCCGCCAGTATGCAATCGGCCCCGAGACCCCTGTTGTTTTTCGGTCGATTTGTTGCATCTATTACTTCATCTAGGAAGCGCTCTCGTATCCGTGGCTCCGCTGTATGTACGTTGGGTACATTTATAATAGTTCTGATTAGTTGATATGGACATTATTGCTTCCATCTTGCCACGATGGTGTTAATTTCTGTGAAAGACAGCCGTTTCTGACCAAATTTATGCCGGCACACAACCCTTTGGTGTTCTTTGTCCTATCCCATTTCCCCTTCCTTTTTTAGCGCTTGAAAAGTCTCCTTGTCTCTTTCTGACTGTTGCGTATCTTTCTAAGCGGGTCGTTGTTCAATTTTGCCCGGCACTCACCATAAAACCAAGGTTTGGGTTTAATTGTTTTCTTAAATCTTAATACCTGTTGGGCCGTGTACGTTTACTTTTTTTTCGATCCGAGTCGTCTCCCATTCCCGTTTTTTTCTTGTGTTTGAATTGTTTCATTGTCTCTTTCCGGATTGTCGCGTATCTTTCTATGTTGACTTCATCATATCTTTCTAAGCGGATCACTCTGAGGCGTTTACGTTCTTCGATTTTCGCCCTGCACTCATCGTCAAACCAAGGTTTGTGCTTAATTGTTTTCTTAAATCTTAATACCTGTTGGGCCGTGTACGTTTATAAGTACATAATTGCACCGCGAACCCTGTATTTTTCATTAATTAATGAATTTCGCGTCTTTTACATGGGTACCTTATTATTTATGATGAAGCCGGTTCCAAATTTATATGTATCCGTGCTACCAGTGCGTGAGGAAACAGATTTCAATGGTGGAATAAAAAATATACCTGCCATCATTTTAAGCCGAGAGCATATTAAATTATATTGTTTTGGTAATGTGATAAACAATGTAATTAGTAATAATAAATAAATATTTACTTTCCCAGAAAATATATTACCATTACACTAATAATTAGCCATATAAAACAGTAGCTCAACACCACTACGTAGGAATAAGAGGTGAAAATCTCGCAAACTTCAAATAATATTACGACATTATCTGGTTGTTATAGTCCATCCATCCACCCCGCTCCTATTAAAATAAACCCCCAAAAGTACCAGTAATAAGTAAGCAGATCCAGAATGATTGGATTTTATCATTTCCTATGTTTTTGAATGATTGGCACGAACCCGTCAGCCTTTTCTTATGATAAGCTGATACTTGACTCTTTCCCATGCTATTAAGCTTCCATATTCCTTACCACTTTACCAATATTGGAGTACGCAAAAGTATCACATAAACTAATATCACTTTCTTACCCAGGTATTGGACGAGTGGCTCTCGACACGCGCCTCGGATGTCTGCAACCCAATCTTACAGAAGATTCCGAACCACAACAAATCATAAATGCAGCCAAGTACGCCCTAAGAAATGTCGCTACTTTAGAGTTAAAAGCACCCTATTGGCGCTACTTCCCAACCCCATTATGGACTCGCTATGTCAATAATATGAATTTCTTTGTGGAGTAAGCAATTGGACCTTGGAAACACCCTCAAATACAATTGCTCTTTGTTTCTCTTAAGGGTTTGCATGAAATATATCAAAGCAGCTACAGACAAAATGAAATCAGAAGGCTACGTCCATTCCGGAGAGCCATCTATATTGGAAAAGGTCATCTTGGCTGAGAAGGATGAGAAAATCGCAACAATCATGGCACTGGATCTTATCCTTGTTGGGATCGACACGGTAATTGAATTTAGTTTATGCAAATCAATTAAATTTTGTGTATTAAGCTTTTTATAGATATCAATGGCTGTCTGTTCAATGTTATACCAATTAGCGACTCGTCCTGTGGAACAAGAGAAGGTACGTGATGAGCTTCGACAGGTGCTAAAAGCATCCGACACACCATTGACTATTCAAGTGTTGGACCAGATGCATTATCTGAAAGCATTTATTAAGGAAGTCTTTAGGGTCTACAGCACAGTAATAGGAAACGGCAGGACACTACAAGAGGACACTGTTATTTGTGGATATCAAGTCCCTAAAGGGGTAATTTACATAAGGAAAGAAAAACTCATCGTAGAATCAGTTCAAAATATTACTTTTAGATTCAGTGTGTATTCCCAACAATAGTCACCGGTAATATGGAAGAATACGTTACCGATGCTAAAACCTTCCGGCCAGAGCGGTGGCTAAAATCCAACCAAGGCGGTTTTAGTGGAAAGTTACATCCATTCGCATCACTGCCATATGGATATGGATCGCGCATGTGTTTAGGTCGGAGGTTTGCCGATCTGGAAATGCAGATTCTACTAGCCAAAGTCAGAAATAATCTTTTGTTTTCAAAAAAGGGTTTAACAATTTATTCGTTTTCTTACAGCTGTTGAGGAATTATAAATTGGAATTCGAGCAGGAACCTCTTAAGTACGCCGTTACGTTTATGTACGCTCCCGAAGGACCACTTAAATTCAAAATGACCAAAATTTGAATAGTTTATGACGAAATATCATTTATAAGTTCTATAATAAGATTTTGAAAACAAATATTTATTATATATACATTTAGTTTGTTACAGTATTGAAAATAAATAAATGGAAAACAGTCGCTGGTACTATGTTCATTTTTACTTGACGGACCACAGCTTGCGTTTGACATTGATATTATTCATTATTGTCATAGTAAGGGACGGCACGATTACAATTCCAACAGATTACGTACACTCAACGGCAATGAAGAGCAAAGTTACACCAGAAGAGAATCGAAAAAAATCAACAGCGCCATATTTCAAACCCCAATTTATGGAACGAGTTGAGACAACCTCATGTGCGCGAGCGTGGTATCATGCCTCGGTGCTTCAGTTCTAACATTTCTAACGTGGCTTCGAACTATGTTCATCCCTCTTTTTTATTGGCTTAAAAGACACTTTGAGCTTTGTAGATTAAGAGGAAAACAAGTGTATACTTGTAAAAATTTGTTGTCAAAATTCCGATCCGTTTTTAAATGCTACGTATACTATTCCTATTAGTATTTATTGGCCTGTAGCAACCCGGAAGTTCATGGCCTCGCCGACTCGACTCCACCATTGTTCCCTGTCCTGTGCGCTCTCCTTCCACGTTCGACAATCCGATCCGAACTCCTCAAGGTTAAACCTAACATAGTCCTTCCATCTCCGTCGCGGCCGTCCCGTCGGTCTCTTTCCCGTTGGTCTACCGTCAAGAATTCTACGCACGGTCCTATCGTTGCCCATTCACGCCACATATCCCGTCCATCTTAATGTTCGCGACCTGATTACTCTCACTATTGTAGGTTTGGGGTATAGCTCTTCCAATTCGTGGTTGTGGAAATTCCTCCATTCTCCTACCTCTTCGTCATATTTACCGCCAAAGATATCTCTCAAAACTTTATTGTCGAATACGCGGATATTTGTTTTCTTCCCATTTTGTGAGAGCCCATGTTTCGCATCCGTATATAATTGCCATGATTATGGTTCTATAGACACGGAGCTTTATATTACTTGATACCAGTTTGGATTTCAGCAGTTTACTGACCGTGTGCCAACTAGCGTTGTCGGAATGTAGTCTTTCATTGATTTCCTTCGACATTTCGTTACTGGCCATCAGTATTGTTCCCAGGTATTTAAATTTTTTAACTTTTTCAAATATCTTGCCTCTGACGTTTATGTGTGTTCCCTGACGTTCACCTGCTCTCGCCGTGATCATATATTTTATTTTGTCTTCATTTACTTCTAGGCCCATCTCTTCTGTCGTTGCATGATGATTTCACAGTTCTTACTTACAATTTCTAGATTATCGCCCACAACGGCGATATTATTCGCATATGCGAGCACTTGTATGACCCCGTTCAGGGATGATCCGGCCATGTTGTCGTCTTGTACCTTTCTGATGGCATACTCGAGGACAACGTTAAAAAGAGATGGTGCGAGGCCATCGGCCTGTTTGAGTCCGTCCGGGAATTCAAACGGTCCTGAGAGGTGGTTTTCTATTCTAACTCGCCCATAATTTTCGTTCATGCAGATTTGAATAAGGGCGGGATATTTTTCCGGGATTCCCAGCTCAACTACAATATAGTAAAGTCTTTGCCTGGTGACTAAGTCGTAGGCTTTTTTGAAGTCAACGAACAGTTGGTGAACCGTCTCTCCGTATTCCCACTTCTTTTTTTGCCTCACTGTGAACACCTGGTCACTCGTTGACCGGTTCCTACGGAATCCGCACTGCTAGTCTCCCAGTATTTCTTTTGCGTGCGGCGTGATTCTCGCCAGTATGACATTTGTTAATATTTTGTATGTGGTTGGGAGCAATGATATTCCTCTATAGTTTTCCCAGTCAGATCTCTCACCTTTTTTTAAAAATGGGGACGACTATTGAGGTTTCCCAATCTTTCGGAGTGACTTCCTTAACCCATATTGTTTTAATCAGTAGGTGGATCTTTCAAGCGGATGCCTCTCCTTCATGCTTCATAAGCTCTGCCGGTATGCAGTCGACTCCGGGAGCCTTGTTGTTTTTTAATGGATTTATTGCGTCTACAACTTCGACGAAAGAGGGCTCTGGGATCTGAGGCTCGGCTGTATGTACGTCTATTGCGTTTATTTGTGGTTAATGAGTGCGAAAATTAAGCAGGTTTTCAAAGTACTACTTCCATCTTGTCACGATATTCTTTATTTCTGAGACCAGACAGCCATTTGTGTCTCAAATTATGTTGACTCTTCCTCGGTAGCGATTTCTGATTGAATTTACAAGGGGGGCTGAAAAGTTTCCGACCTCAACATAAAGATAGCGGCACTCGTCAATATAAGCTAGTAAATGTGCATCTTTTGACAGTTACTTACCGAAATTTCAGCCATTTTGGACGCGTAGTTTTTATTTGACAGTCATTTGCGAAAATGAACAAAACAAAGTATCAAACTGATCATCGTTTAAAGGCTGTTGACGATGCTGTTCATAGGTCTTCTGTGAATCGATAGAAAAGTAATTGTTGAAGGAATACACAGCAGATGTCCGATCACTGCCAGAGACGATAATCATCGCAAATTCCATCGGCGCTACTTCCGGGATCCGGTCGTTGCCTTATTTCACAAATCTCCCCACCGGTCCCGATTTCGAGTCGATGTCATCCAGTTTGGAACTCCCAGGCTCTGGGCGTCCTGGTCTTCACCATCCCACAATCGCAGACAAGGTCTGCCGCGCTATCTCCTTCCATACATCCTGCCACAAAGGACTTTCCGGGCAGGCTCCTCTTCGTTCATTCGAGCTAGGTGTCCCGCCCACCGGAGTTTACCGAGCTTGATTTTTCTTACAATATTAGCTACAAGGTAGATCGCGTACAACTCATGGTTGTACCGTCTCGGGTATCGTCCGCCCTCACATGCGGTGCCAACAATTCTCCTTAAGACCTTCATGAGTACTGGTAAGACCATGCTCTTGTACAGTAGCAGCTTGGATGTTCTGGATAAGTTTCGAGGTTTAAAGAGCCTTGATAGATCATAGTATACTTTATTGGATTTGATCAGCCGTTCGCGTATTTCTTCTTCCATATTGTTATCGGCTGATACTCTTGACCCAAGATAGTTAAAGGATTGTACTACTTCAAAATCGTGCTCCACTACCCTGATAGTTTGACCAACGTTAGGTCTTCTCTTCGCAGAAGTTGCCACCATGTACTTAGTTTTCCCCACATTAATGTGCAGTCCCAGTTTTTGGTCCTCCTGCTCCATCTGGGTGAAGGAGTCCTATACAGCCGATTCGGTTCTACCGATGATGCCGATGTCATCTGCGTAGGCAAGTATCTGGCTGGACTTGGTGATAATAGTCCCTCTAGTTGTAACGCCAAAGTCACGGATTGCTTTCTCCAACGCCAGGTTGAAGAGGAGGCAGGCCAGGCCCGCCCCTTATGGGAGTCCATTAAAGATGTTTATTGGTTTGGACAGCAATCCCGTTATTTTTACTTGACTAGTTACGTTGGTCATCGTCAACCTACAAAGTCGTATCAATTTGTTTGGAATGCCGAACTCTCTCGTGGCATTATATAGTTCTACCCTGGCTAGGCTGTCGTAGGCGTCCTTAAAGTCTATAAATAGATGATAGATATAATAAAATCTTAAATTCCAGACATTTTTCTATCGCCCACTATGGGTGAATATCAATCAATCAATCTCCTCTTGCTCTCTTACGTGCACCACGATCTCATGAATTGCGTGATGTAACGCTGTCCCCCCTTGTTTGATCAGCTCAGCTTGTATGCCTTCAGCTCCGGAGGCTTTATTTGATTTGAGCTGTCTTATGGCTTTTAATATTTCCTCAATGCTTGGTAGCATTTGGTCTTGATCTTGCATTGGTGGGGCATCCAACTCTTCTGTGAGCTGACCAGTTATCAATTCATTGAAGTGCACTTCCCATCGCTCCTGAATACCCCCATGATCGGTGATCAGATTACGCTCTTTATCCTTGCAGTATATGCAGCGTGGTGTGTACCGCGTCATACTGCGGATTATTTGGTAGAACTTCCGCGCCTGGTGCGAACCTCGCTCTCTACTTTTCTCTATTTCACAGACAAGTTTTTTTTCCCAGGCACTTTTCTTTTGTCTGTGAAGTCTTTTTTCAGATCTTCTGAGCTCTTTGTATTTCTCCTCGCGTACCCGCGTCCTATAAGACTGCTGCATTGCCCGGTATGCAGCATTCTTACGTTCAGTCGCTAGTTTGCACTCATCATTAAACCAGTCGCTCCGATCTCTACGACTACTGCCTAAGATGGAGTTGGCAGGACTAATGACAGTATTCTTAAGGCGTGTCCATTTAGCTTCTACGCCCGGTATTCTGGCCCCACGACTTACTCTCCCTCCGTCGTGCTCTTCGAGGGCGAGCCTTAACGCATGACCAAAGGTGTTACTGGTATTCTCATTGCATAAGGCAGCCGTGTTGATGGGAACCTGATACGCGGATGCAATATGTCTCCATAATCCGCGCTTGGAAAACTGTACCAACAAGATAGTGATCCGAGTCGACGTTGGCACCTCGGTACGTTCGTACCGTCATCAGGCTCGAGGAGTGGCGACGATCTATCAACACGTGATGAATTTGGTTGCGAGTGGCTCTATCAGGTGATATCCAGGTGGCTTTGTTTATATCTTTACGCGGAAACCTGGTACTCGCAACGACCAAGTTCTTTGATGCTGCCAGTTCAATGACTCGTAGTCCATTGTCATTAGTGTTCTCATGCAAACTATGGGAACCTGCGTAGTGCCTGAAAACCGTCGCCCGACCTGTTTTTGCATTCAAATCACCAAGAACGATTTTCACATCATATCTTGGGCAGGCATTGAGGGCCCGTTCGACGTTTTCGTAGTATTCTTCTTTTGCGTGTTCAGGGGACTCCTCTGTAGGTCCGTGAACGTTTATGAGGCTTATGTACTTAAACTTGCCTCGCACGCGAAGAGTGCATAGCCGTTCGTTTATTGCATTAAAGCCGATGATGACAGGCTTCAGTTTTTGGCTGACTAGAAAGCCTACCCCGAGCAGATGGTGTTTTGCATGACAGCTGTAATTAATGTCATAAATGTTTCTTTGAATAACACCACTCCCTGTCTATCTTATTTCTTGTAATGCTGTTATGTCAGCCTTATATTCGTACAGAGCATCGGCTAGCTGCTGTGCAGCACGATCTCTGTATAGTGAGCGGACGTTCCATGAGAAAATTCATAAATCATTTAGTCAAGGGATGTGTCGGCTTTATTGTTGAACAATTGGGATATTGTCAAACCTGTGCACGATGGATTTTACGCCATCTCACAGACGAGAACAAACGCCGTCGATTAGAATGCTGCGAGCAAATTGTTTACTCTGAAATTTGAACTGAGCCCACACCGTCCTTATTCCCATGATCTCGCGCCATGTCATTTTTATTGTTTTCCTCTACTCAAGAGAGATGTCAAGGGTAATCATTACACCTCGGAGGATGAACTGATGAACACCGTCAAGCCCTGGATTCGAAAAAAGTCCAAGGAATATTTCTGTGACGGAATAAAAAAACTTTGAACACGTTGAGTGAAATGTATTATTCTCAACGATGACTATGTTGAAAAGTAAATATATAAAGTTTGAAGCTTAAGAATTGTACTTTAACATACTTCTTGCCTGAACTTGCTACTTTGTTTTTGTTCGCGCTCCGCAACCATGTGTGGATCGTTCGTAAACACCTTAACGCATTTTTTGAATAATTTTAATGTTTTGCAGGTAACTTGCTTTTTGAGTGTCCAACTACTCAACTGAAAGCACTCAAATGCATACTGTTACCCGAACAACAATTTTCTTCCTCTTACTTGGCACAGGAAAGCGAATCTATAACACTGAGTTGGTGCCTTGATGTTAATTTTTCTCAACTAGTTCCAAAATATAATTAAGGATTATTAAGGATTTCTCCCAACCATTTCACGGTGCCCATAGCTTAATGTGGTTGTATTTCACCGGGCAGATGGGCTTTGTGAACATTCACAAATCCGTTGATCCAGAATCGTTGCTCATCTCTTCCCGCAGAATGAAGACTCGAGAGTGTAAGAGGAAGGAAACATCACTAAAAGGGCAATACCTCCCGTGACCACCGAAGAGGTGCTTTTGGCTGCAAGTGTTATTAAAAACAATAAGAACCTGGGACTAGATGAAATTCAGCGCTGTGGTGAAGACTGCTTTAACTAAAAAGTTGAAAGTCTTCAGCAGTCTCTTCACGACCTGCCTCCAACAGGATATTTTTTTTTAGTTTTTAGTTTAGTAAGGACAGAACCCTCATTTATTTAGCTTAATGCAAGCTTACATTAACTTAAATTAAATTAATATAAAAAGCCTTACAGACTATCTTAAATCTAGAGTAAGAAGGAGAAAAAAAGAAAAAAAAACAAGAAAGTTGAAGGTGACTGTGCGATGGGGGAGGTAGGAGGCTAGGGAGGAGTGAGTGTATGTGGGGGTGGTAAATTCGAGATGGGTTCGTTAGCGCCGTAAGAAGTGTGATGAGCAGGCACGTAAAACAGTCGTGAGTTACGTACGTTACGGGGGTTGGTATGCAATGTTCAAGTGGAGAGCAAGCTTGGGCAACTGATTGAGCCAGACAGAAGGCGATGGACAAAGATGATGTCGGCATGGATTCTGCGCTCTTCAAGTGTGTTTAGATTGATTAGACGGAGCCGGCTTGTGTATGGTGGTAGAATCAGCGGATTTTACCAGTTTAGTCCGCGGAGGGCGAAGTGCAAGAAACGACGTTGAACTCCCTCAATCCTGCGAATGTGAGTCACTTGATACGGGGACCAGACCTGACTAGCGTATTCGAGTAGTGGCCGGACAAAGGTTGTGTAGAGTGATTGGGTGACGTAGGGGTTAAGGAATTCCTTCGACCAGCGTTTGACAAACCCAAGGGCGGCGTTAGCCTTGAGGATTATGTAATCAAAGTGTGCGGTAAATTTGAGCTCTTTGTCGCATAGGACGCCCAGATCGCGAATCAATTCAACCGATATAATCGGTTGGTTCAGTAAGAGATAGGAGCGTGGGTGAGTGGGGGAACTCTTCCCAGAGAAGGTGATTATGTGGAATTTGGCGATATTCATTTCTAGACAATTATTTTGGCACCAAGTCGAGAAGCTGTCAAGATCCGCTTGGAGAAGTGAGGAGTCCAGGGGAGAGCGGATTGTCTTAAAAATTTTGGAATCATCCGCGTAAAGCGAGATGAAGGAGTAATTAATGCAGGAGCCTATGTCGTTTATGGTTAGGATAAATAGGAGAGGACCGAGGTGACTGCCCTGGAGGACACCTGATGTTGGGAAAAAAAGATCGAAGAGGGTGGATCTAAATCGCACGCGGCAGGTTCGATAACTGAGATAGGATGAGACCCACTTAATCAGCGGGGGTTCAAAACCGAGAGAGGATAGCTTGAAAAGAACGAGGTTATGGGAGATTTTGTCGAAGGCCTTGCTAAAGTCGGTAGTGACTACGTCGACCTCATCGCCGTTTCCAAGGGCAAGGAGTGTGTGGGATGTGAATTCGACAAGGTTAGTAGTAATGGACCTGCCTGAGAGGAAGCCGTGCTGGTTCGGAGAGATGATGGGTGCGCAGCGAAAACTTAACGCCTCATATAGTAGGCCTTCGAACAGTTTATTTTTTTATTACGAGGGTTGCCTTTTATATAAGTTCATCCATGCACTGTTGCTGAGTTAATCCACGCCGAAAGTTGTAAAAAATAATCGCACGAAAATGTTGACGATTTAATTCCATTTTTGGGCCGAGATGAATCTTTTAAGTTACTGTAAACAACACAAATAGCGCTCGTATGTCAAAACGTTCTGAGTGCGTATAACCTCAAAAATATCCAACTATACGACAGAGCTGTCAATTGCCGGATTGCAACACTAGGGTTGCAAAATCCCGAAACATAAGAGGCAACCCTCGTATTTACTGGCCTGTAGGAACCCGGAAGTTCGTGGCCTCACCGACTCGGCTCCGCCATTGTTCCCTGTCCTGTGCGCTCTCCTTCCACGTTCGATCATCCGATCCGATCTCCTCGAGGTTTAATCTAACATTGTCCTCCCATCTCCGTCGCGGCCGTCCCGTCGGTCTCTTCCCCGTTAGTTTGCCGTCAAGAATTCCATGCACGGTCCTATCATCGCCCATTCGCGCTTCGTGTCCGACCCATCTTAATCTTCGCGACTTGATCACTCTCACTATTGTAGGTTTGCGGTATAGCTCTTCCAATTCGTGGTTGTGGAGTTTCCTCCATTGTCCTGACTCCTCGTCATATTTACCGCCAAATGTACCCCTTAAAATTCGAACAGTTTAGGAATGTGCGAAAGCTTAGCAATGGGATGATAGTTGGATGTATCGTTTTTTTTTCCTTTTTATGTATGGGGGTTATGTAAGAGGATTTCCAAAAGTTAGGGAATAGACCTTGAGCAAGGGATAGATTGAAAATTGACGCGAGCGGGAGAGAGAGAGAGAAGTGGAACATTTTTTTTCCTTCGCGATGGAAAAAACAGCGTCTTGTGCTTATACCAAAAGAAGTCAAGGATGCACGTTGCGCATGATGGGTACAGCAGGAAAACTGCTTGAGTTAATAATTGCCACTCACCTGGAACAATCGGCGCCCCGAAAATATGTGTTGCAGTTCTTCTTGAACAGGTTGTAAGGCTCTGGAAACACTTGCGCGGGGAGGGAATGCCACAGCTTTCCAGCTCTGTAACGGAATGCGTTCTGATACAGAGATGTTCGCTTCGTCGGGAGTACTAACAGAAATGCACGACGGGGCCTCCGGTGGACATCTGGGAGTTAATAAGACACTTTCAAAATTACGAACTCGCTTCTACTGGCTTCACATGAGAGATGGCGTCGAGTCTTGGTGTAGGAAGTGCACAACTTGCACTGCGACCAAAGGACCAACAGCAAAACCAAGGAGCGCTATGAAGCAGTACAACGTGGGTGCCCCTTTCGAGGGAATTGTGATTGATATCTCAGGACTATTCCCAAAAACAAACGACAACAACAAATACATGTTGGTTATCATGGATTACTTCAGCAAGTGGGTGGAAGTCCTTCCAATTCCAAACCAAGAAGCAACAACCATCATTGAGCAGCTTGTCAATAATTGGATAAGCAGATATGAAGTTCCCTGTGAACTTCACTCCGATCAAGGCCGAATCTTCGAATCACAGCTATTTCAAGGCATCTGTGCGACACTGGGCGTAAAGAAAACCAGGACCACACCTTTACATCCGCAGTCAGACGGAATGGTCGAAAGGTTCAACCGAACAATAAAAGAGCATTTATCGAAGGTCGTTAGTGATCACCAACGAGATTGGAACAAATATGTACAAACCTTTCTCATGAGCTATAGATCGACTAATCACGATACGACAGGCCATTCTCCAGGAACAATTATATTTGGACGAGAGATACGATTACCAGCCGATCTGCGATTCGGAATACCTCCAGACGCCATAGATGAGACTGAAGACTACGTAGTCGAATGGAGAAATCGTTTCGATTAGATTCATTATTTGGTTCGAAAGCAAATCAAGGTATCAAGTGACAGGATGAAAACAAGGTACGACGTTCGAGCCAACGCATCCGGATTTAATGCAGGCGATAACGTAAGGCTTTATAACCCTCATCGGCAAAGAGGAAGATTCCCGAAGTTGCAGCAACATTGGGAAGGACCGTATAAGGTTCTCACAAGAATTAACGACGTTGTCTATAGGATTCAGCGAAGACCGAACGCCAAGATGAAGGTGGTGCATCGTGACCGACTGGCGACTTTTTGTTAATCCAGGAGACCAGTGAACTTAGTACGGGACGAACTAATCTATGCGGAGGGTAGTGTGACGCATATGAGAATCAGAACTGGAATATTCTAGAAAGTCCAAAACAAAGTACTAGAGTATTCTAGAAAGTACTGGAAAACTGGAGACTATGAGCCGTAGAAAATTCGAGGCTATGGAACCGACGGAAACGAAACACCGAATTAGAATGAGGAAAAACGGTATAAATACGTCGCACGCAAATCGGCAGGATGAGTAGGAAGTAAGCAGTAAGCGGTAAGCAGTGAAGTAAGCAATCAAAGACGCGATAAGTACGGAAGCGATAAGCCAAGAAATCGTTATGTGTACGGTAAAAGTAAAGGTTGCTATTAACGGACTAATAAAGTGTTACATTAATTCAAAATAGATTTAACGGCTCTTATTGATTAAAAATAATTAATCCACCGAACCCTAAGCTCGCTACAATATAATAGTTATTTTTTTGCATTGGTCAAGGGAATCTCACCATCCACTATTCCAAGGAACCGGATTGGTTATCAATCTTTTCGTGGATTTCAAAACCTCAACGTAGTTCTAGTTATAATGATAAAATTAGATTCGTAAAATTAAGCAGTCTGTAATAATGATCTTTACATACTTGTTTTTCCTGCAATCAGTTTTTTTTAGTTCGAGCACGTTACATCTTTTCTGATGGATTTTTATTACTTAAATATGTGTCCTCCGAAAATACAGGTTTTTTAAGCATTCAAAATGTTATGTTTATAAGGAAACGTTGCATCAAAGGTTAAACAACAAACACTTATGCACCTTAAATACTCGGAAACTAAGAATGAAAATTTCAGCCGATTCATCTGACCGTACCCTTAACCTAACCCTTTTTTTACGTAGAACAACTACCTCTCATCACATCCATGTTAATCTACTGCAAAAACAATACATAAATAATACATAAACTCATATATATATATAACCACCTATCTATTCCATTCGGCACACATAACTGAATCTCTCCCAAAAAAAGGAAAAACAATTTGCTTTTGATTTCGAGTGCTGTTCCTTCAAATATGACTGCTTCTAGTTCTTCTAGCATGAGTTCGAGAGAATAACTTTCATCGGCAAACTAGTGCCGCGCACCAATCACATTCGGTAGTTTAAAAGCACTGGAAAGAGATAGATAGTTCAGCCGAACACCAACAAAAAAATATTCGCTTTCGTTTCTAACGCGTTCTATGGTTTTGGTCTTTCGAGAACTGTAAACCGAACGGTTGCACAATATTTTCGTAGGTAGCTTTCATTTCTGACGATCATTCTTAATCCAATAACTCGACACTACACTCGGGATCCGTTAGTTCAAATAAGAAACCGAAGAATTACATCATGGAGCCAGCTACATCGAATCCAATGAAATTAAAATTATTTAAGGATATTAGCATACCATACATCCTGAATGGCGAACTTTACGAGATCCTCACTCAGGATGGGGAGAACGTTACTGTAAAATGCTGCCACTGCCCGCCGGATCGAGTATACCGTGGAAGCGTTCGTTCCACAGGCAATTTCCACATGCACATTAAGGTAAAATAAATTCCAGGAATACCCAAATCCAACTTAATTTCGTTTGTTCCAAAAACAAAAACATTCAAATGAGAACATTTTTTATAATTCTTATTTTTCAGAGAAGACATCCCGAGTTGCTGGGCAAACTGCACGAAATGAAGGTTTCCTCGCTGGTAGTGCGTCGAGAACGCCTGGTACAAGCAAAGAAACTAGCTTTTCGAAACCGCATCAAAAAAGAAGAATTAGGACCCAAGGAAGTAGCGGTGAGTAATTAGTGAAGAAATAGTACAAGTTATCCTGTTTCGTTTGAAACGTTTGCTAAGTTGGATATGGAAATGTATCTTTTATCGAAAGGTCTTGATTTCTACCTTAAATTTCCAAATATGTGAATAGTGATCGGCCGCTAAATAAACCTTAATTAAAACACTATAATATTATTTGTAAGATTACCGACAATTTGTTAATAGATATAAAGCAACGGATTTCATCAATACAACAAAATACTAAAGCGTAATGCATCACATAACTGTAAGTTTTGGTTCTTTGTCCAAAAATATATCGTCGTGCATTTAACGGGATTAGAATCTTTCTTAATTTAATCTCTTGGAGTGAACATCCATGACTAACTAAATACAATAATGTTAATAGCTAAATAGATTACCTTTTCGCCGAAAAAATTAATGTTCAATTTAACCTATTATCCAGAAGCAATTTTGACCATGTGGAAAATTGTCAGATTTATCTCATATGTTTTATTGCGTTCTCAAATGACTTAGTAGTTTGTAAAAATGTTCCGGAAGACACAATTCCAAGGATTCAATAGGATTTTTTCTATTATATTTTTTTTTCGACCGAGATCCTTGAAGTTTTTGTATCAATATATACGTACCAAATGAATTTATGACGGATAATACAAATAACAACTTCAAATACAAATGGGATATCAGGCGAAGCAATAAAAACTGCAATATTTAAATTTATAAAGTGAATCCTGTCTTTGAACATTTAAGTGTTAAATCAATTACTCCAACCGCTCGCGAAACACAACTAGCGGATAGTGACCAACTGTATTCTATAGAAGATGTCATACCCACTAGTGGGATGCATTTCTTATTTTTAACTAATAGCAGCACATAGAAAATGAATGTTGCTTTCGAACGTTTAAGGTTTCCAAGTTTAATATTCCAAAAATTCGCAAGGTATTCAAGCGGTTAGTGACCAACAGTATTTAATTGTAAATTTCCTTATACCCATTATGAGGTACACTTTGTATTTTTAACCTTCCACAAACGAACTGTTTTACTTCGTTTATTTATTTCACTTAAAGTCGATTACATTATTCTTAGCATAAATAAACTTAAAAATACTATACTTTTTTTTTGTTTATTGTATAAAGCCAATACGGCACACAAACTTAGTTTATTATAATTATTGTTATTAAATTTTTTTTTATAAAATCTTAGGCGTTAACTTTGTTGTGATTCATAAAATTTATTTATTTATTTTTCTTCTAAGATGTGGAAAACCTATTTCGAATGCAATATAGTTGTTTTTTGAACTTTATAATTAAAAAAAGAAGAAAAAAAACTTAAATCTAACTAAAACTAACTTATGTCTATATATCTAAGGATCAGGTCTCGCCATGCGACTCGGGCTTCACCCAGCGACAGTCCATTGACTTCTGATCGGTAGGTATATTAGCTGGATTGCTCCTGGCCTTGCCCTTTTTAAGGATGGGATGGACTACTACAGTTTTCCAATGGGTTGGATAATATGCATTATTTAGAGAGTTGTTGAAGAAAACAGTGTAAACCTTCACTGCTTCCAGAGGCAAGTGTTTTAGAACAATGTTTGGCATGCATCCAATTCCAGATGATTCCTTGTTCTTAATAGATTTTTTTTTGGTAGAAAAGTGGAAATCTTCAAAAGATACCTTTGACCGATCCAGCGGCAAGCCGAACTTTTACCGACTAAAACTACCTCCCACCAGGCAGATATTCCCGTTGATCCCCGCGGAACTTTCTTTTAGATATTCCATCGCGGGGCGGGACTGAGTTTATATGTTACTCCTCCGTCACGTCGCAACTGCTGCATTGTAGTGCTCCAAGAAGCCCTACCATATATCTCCCACATTACATTTTCCTCCCACCTATAAGAAAATCCATTTGATATTCCAAACATAACATTGTAACCAAATCGAACTAAACGTTCAAATTCTCATTTATTGAATTCACATTTATATATTCAATTTAATGCATTTGTTCGATTCAATTTCCTAAAATGAAACAGCATAATGCATTATTTTCCCAGGTATGCTAAAAGCAATTAGCACCTAAAAAACCTACAAGATCCAAAACCTAAAAGTGCATGTTTCCAAACAAAGGCATATCTATTCGATACGCCGACACACAATTCTTGCAATCATAAACATAATATTCAAACATACCAGATGTTTTATGACTTGCTAATAGACATGGATTCCAAGATCCTAAACTAACAACCCATTTCCACGGATCTTGTGCTACCCATTTGAAATGCGCGAAAATTCTTGTTTGCATTGGCCAGATGGCTAACACAAAGAAAAACCCCAACAAAGGATTAAACGATAAGTGGCGATGCGTCTTGACCTTCGAAAGAATATAAAGATATTTACGAATTAAATTTTTGAAGTGAGAAGGTGAACACCTTGAAAAGGTGACTTGACTGTAGTCGCTTGGCAGAGTCAGTCAGTAGCGCGCGTAAGGAGAAGACCTCCTCAAAAAAGTTAAGAATAAAACTTAAAAATAAATTAGTTTTTAAAAAGAATCAGTCAGTTTTTTACTTTACGGCTCAACAAAAAGTTTCTTTACCAAACAGTGTTTTTCTCGCGTGTGTAAATACACTTACGTCCCTAGTGGCTCAATGTAAAGTGCGGTAACACCTTCGGTATTTTGTTCGGAAAAACAAATATACACGAGTTCGACATATCCATGAAGGACAACCACGGTAGCCCACTCCTCCCGAGGAACCGGAAGCCCGGTGGTGCACCTAAAAATATTATAACAGCATCATGTCACATAGAACATCATTTGCTACGGGCCATGCCTGTTTTGAACTCAGCATGTATTCTATTACTCCTCCCGGAGTAACTGTCCGTCTCATCATCATCATCATCATCGGCACTACAACCGGGGACCGGTCTTGGCCTTATTTAGCAAGTCCTAAGGCTTTGTTAAATTTTCCATAATGATTTATTTTTTCTCATACGTCTCTCTAAAATCGTTCGTGCGGTTCCGAATCTCACGCTCTCTGTGAGTACGTGTTCCGCATTTTCTATTTTGCCTTTGCAATACAAGCAGTATGGATGATTCACATGCTTATACTTGTGCAAGTATTGCCGAAAGCATCCATGTCCTGATATTAGCTGACTCGGGTGGTAATTCAGCTCGCTATGTGTTCTTTTCACCCATGTTTCTATATCAGGTATCATGGTGTGGGTCTGTGGCGGTTCCGCCAAACCCCACTGTCTACTTACCGTAAAACCCCCATAACATTCAGCCTATCTCCTAACTTCGCTAATGCAACAGCATCAGCACCAGTAAATGCTTCACGCATTATATTGATCAAATCTATAATCTAAAAAGTCCCTGTGAAAGAAAGCTTACCTTCATGCATCTCTTCGCATATAATTTCCTGCAAGAATTTCTTTCTACCTTTTCAAGAAACCCAGGCAAATTTCAATTTCCCATACCTGCACCGCAATCTCCACCCAGCATACCTGAAACATTTCCTTTTGCAAGGACATTAATGCATACAACGCGTTAGATAAGGTTCCTGGAAATAATTCTTTAAAGTGCATATGGCATCATGAATCCCAAGCCAGTCGGCACCCTTTGTCTGTGTTAAAATCCTATGTCCGACAGCTTGTTTTTACAGTTGTAATAAACCGACCCGCGATTCGTTTGTACAATCGACAAACAATCACCGCATCTTAGGCATTATCAACGAAACCAAATTTTCTAGCATTTCCTAATGCAAACACGAACCCGGTTTCTACTGCAGACAGAGATGCCATAAACATCAAATTTGCTTTTAGCACCATTTCCCGGATGACTAGCGGTTTGTTTATTCAACTGCAATGCACATTTTCCCTTTCCTTGTTTCAGGTTTATTCCCATGGCCTTGTGTATGAAAAAAAAACCAATGTGATCTTTATTCACACATACACATACATTGCCAAGTCTTTCTTCCTTGTTTCCACCGCAGAGAAACACTTTCTTTCTTGGGTAAACTCACCCCAAAACGATTGAATATCGTTGAGTAGTTTTCCATCCACTGACCGCCACGGTCATGCGATCTCCCGCTCACCGGTGCGCCCGGTGACGATAATATACCCCGAGTCGTGGCGAAGATTGTGTTATTATTTTTTTCATAACGTAAATTTCACGCATTGCTGACGTAAAATTTTAGTATCAATAAGAAAATGAATCGGAACAGTAATCTAATAATTCAAACAAGTTATTCCAATAGTAGTGTTTTTCCTTGATTTCGAAGTAAACTTAACTTAAACAAATCAGTGGGTTTCATTTGTACTATTTTTTTTTTTTTTTGGTGGCGACCATGTGTGCTTATCCTTTTGGCTTTACTCCGGGTTGTGGACAAACGTGGCGGCGTTTCGTCCTTTTGTTCGTTGATGATTGCGATGGAACTTTCTTATAGTAATTTGTGAGGACGAAGTAGAACCCTGTGCCGTACGCCGGCACCACGCCTTCGCCCCCCACAGGTCCATCTTCCTTTGGTGGGAGAATCCCACCTTCGTTGCTATTCTCTTAGGCTTGAGAGCTCTAATTGTGACCGCATTCTCCGACGATCCTCTTGGGAGACCTTATGCAATGCAGCGTTTTCTTTAGCTGCAATGTCAGGTGGCGTCCTCCCGGCCAAAATATTTATAGCATCTTCGAATACCGTTCGGAATGCACAACATAATCTTAGTGATGCCAGCCTATGCGCGGAGTTCACTCCCCTCATCTACGACCTATACTGTGCAGCTCCTGCCCATATGTGAGCTGCATACATTAATATGGAGTGTTGACACTGGTTATGAGTTTCCTTATGTGGGGCCGTGGTCCTCCAACATTGGATAGCAGTCTCGCTATAACTTTACATACTCTTGCCGTTTTTTCACTCGTTTTCCTCAGGTGTTCTTTCAAGGTCAACCTGTTGTCGAGTATAACACCAGGATATTTAATATAGGGACTGGATCTGATTATTTGTCCTTCCATTTCCAAATCAAGGTGTTTAACTTTCTTGCGGCTGCTTATTAAAACTGCCTCCGTCTTATGTCCAACTAGTCTCAGTCCGGCTATATCTAGCCAGCATTTAATGCTCTGGATTAAATGTCAAGAAATTTCTACTACCTGTGGAAGAGTAGTATTTTTTATCTCACTCTCTGATCATGCAATAACTTTGGCCTTGAATGTGCGCATTGTAATCATTTCAACCTCTCTTGAATCTTTTCCGGTTTTGCTTTTTATTGCTTGATTTTTACGTCTGGAAACTTAATTCTTTAGCCTTAATCGTCTCTCTGCACCCGGAATCGAACCACATATTTCTCTTGGGTTGACACCCTTTACTCTGTGTAGAATAAAGGTCCGCAAACCAAACAGATTCATGCTTATCAATGGCTCCGTGATAGTCCCAGCATCATTATTGAGGAACTTCCCAAAAAAGTAGTTTAGACCTCTTCCCAGTTGGCTTTCGCGTAGAACCATACTGTTTTTTTTTTTTTTTTTTTTTTTTTTTTTTTTTTGGGGAGTTTTCTCAACAAAAAAAGTCGCTGTTGTGTTAGAGTAAATCTAGCTGAGACGACGCAGTAGTCTTCCAAGGGCGAAGAAACTTCAGTTGTGTATTTATTAGGGTGGAAAGTTAGGAGCAGGTCCAATGGAATGGCCGTCTATGTCTGGCACTCATTTTGACTCACTGACGAGTTGAGTTAAACTATTGGAATCCGCAAAGAGCTGGACATACTAACCTTCAGGTGTTGTGTGTCCAGAGTAGCGAAGCCATGCAGAATTATGCATATTGGAATCACATCAATAACGATTTCAGTGTGTGTATACAGTGGCAAGATCCTGTCGATAGAATCAGATAGAGCTTCGAAGTCCTTAAAGGATGCGTTTCTATCCAGCTGTCGGATTCTGTAAAAAAAACAGTATGATATGATATGCTTACGAATATGAAGTTTTAGACACGAGAAATTAAATTCCGAATTGAGTAGGTAGGTAGGTAGATTAAAATCGGAATACGTTTACGCACTATGTAAAAGATGTGAGATTTATTAATGACCGGATGTCGGTGCTAAAAATACGGGGCCCATGGTACAATTATGTACTTATAAACGTACACACCCCAACAGACTCTACCGACAAAGAAACGAAGGAATTGGAAAGGAAGATATATTCTAACCAACTATAGGTAAAGAACCCTACACGACGTTTCAAATGATAATGGAATTCGAATTATCACGTTCGCAGCGTCACAAGATCTGTTAGTGAAACGTACAATGTTCAAGCACAAGCAAATTCACAAAGGCACATGGATATCACCCGACGGCGTAACTCGTAACTAAATAGACCACTTCCGCATAGACAAAAGACACCACTCGAATATCCTTGACGTAAGATCATATAGAGGAGCAGATCGCGCCTCCGATCATCTTCTAGCGATGGGCAAAATTAGGGGTCGGCTTGCAGCAAACCCAGGCGAGCCATCACGGGAGACGCGCAAAAAGTTCCACACTGATAAACTAAAAGACCTGCGCAAAACCGCTGAATATCAAAGCGAACTAACGAATAGATTTAGCATCGTAGAGAACGGGAGTAGTGAGAAAGAGGAAACCAATAATTTGACATTAAATGGGCATCGATCAGAGACGTAATCAAACAAACAGCCCAAAAGGTATCAGGATTTAAGAAAACAATAAAGTCCAAACCTTGGTTTGACGATGAGCGCAGGGCAAAGATCGGACAACGCAAAGGCCTCAGAGGGATACAATAAGAAAGATATGATGAAGTCAGCACAGAATGATACGCGACAATTCAGAAAGAGACAACGCGGCTTTTCAAATGCAAAAAACGCGAATGGGAGAAGACTCGGATCGAAAAAATCCTAGAAAATGCTAGAAAAAAGAACATCAGAGGTATGTATGCCGGAATAAATTCAATCAGAAATGGCTACCCAGGGAGAGCCAAAATAATTCGAGACGCAAACGGCTGTCTGGTCACAGAAAGAAACAATTTCGTCACGAGATGGAAGCAATACTTTGAAAACATGCTTAATGTGCGCACAGATCAACCACAAATAAACGCACCAGACGTACATACAGCCGAGCCTCAGATCCCAGAGCCCTCTTTCGACGAAGTTGTAGACGCAATAAATCGATTGAAAACCAACAAAGGTCTGGGAGTCGACTGCATACCGGCAGAGCTTACGAAGCAAGGAGGAGAGGCAACCGATCGAAAGATCCCACCTGATTACAACAATATGGGATAATGAAGTCACTCCGAAAGATTGGGAAACCTCAATAGTCGTCCCCATTTTTAAAAAAAGGCGAGAGATCTGACTGGGAAAACTATAGAGGAATATCATTGCTCCCAACCACATACAAAATACTAACAAATGTCATACTGGCGAAAATCACACCGTACACAGAAGAAATATTGGGAGACTAGCAGTGCGGAGTCCGTAGGAACCGGTCAACGAGCGACCAAAGTTCACAATAAGGCAACTGCTGGAAAAGAAGTGGGAATACGGAGAGACGGTTCATCAACTGTTCGTTGACATCAAAAAAGCCTACAACTCAGTCGCAAGACAAAGACTCTACCATAATGTAGTTGAGCTGGGAATCCCGAAAAAATATGTCACCCACATCATTCAAATCTGCATGAACGAAAACAAAGGACGAGTTAGTGATCAGAAAGGTACAAGACGACACTCCGGCAACGTTAGTTGGCATGCAGCCAGTAAACTGCTGAAATCCAAATTGCTATCACGTAATATAAAGCTCCGTGTCTATAGAATCATAATCATGCCAATTGTTCTATACGGATGCGAAACATGGAGTCTCACAAAACGAGAAGAAAACAAATTCCGCGTATTCGAGAATAAAGTTTTAAGGGGTATCTTTGGAGATAAATATGATGAGGAGGCAGAACAATGGAGGAAACTCCACAACCACGAATTGGAAGAACTATACCCCAAACCTACAATAGTGAGCTCCATCATTAATCGCGCATACCCTACCGCACCCAAGACCCACCGGTCTTGTATGATTTCTTTCCCACCATCCCTCTATAAAAGTAGTTAGAGAACATTTGGACTAACACTGTCCACACTATCCTTGGATACCCCCCCTTTTTTCTTTTCTTTTCAGATGCCGCGAGACCGAGCCCAACATCCTCATGGATGTGGGTGATTCTGGTTATCGCAACATGACCAGAAGTCAGAGACAAGATGAAGGACACATATGTCCTGTCTCGCTAAATTCGGCCTTCTCGCCACAATTTTTTTTTTTTTTTAATCGCGTATACAGTAAATATCGCGATATCAATTCAGTATCAAACAAATTGAACTACACGTTCAAATTGCCCATTTTGAATTTAATTTGAATCCAAGACGTAAAAGAACGAACCATATGTTCAACACACAGAATCCCCTGGATCCAAATCTATGGACCAGATGACCAACTTTCAAGTAAAGTTGTTGAGAATCATAAATTGCACGTCTGCAATTTTATGATCCTTCAAAGGTTTGTTTACCCAAACCATTTCCCACAAGCAACATCTTTGCTCATTCGCCTAGAACCAACAACTTTCGCCATAAAACGAATCGCACGTTCGTCTTAGCGCCCAACAATATAGAGGATCATAAATGTGCATTAGCACGATCCTCTGTTGATTTTTCCTTTTGTTCCCTCACGATTTCCCACAGAAGACATCCTTGCCCATCCGCCTAGAACAAATAACTTGCCCCATAAATCTAATTGCACGTTCGTTTTAACAGCTAGCAACATAGAGGATCACAAATGTGCATTAGCACGATCCTCTGTTAATTTTTCCTTTGTGTTTCCTCTTTTAATCCCAAGCCGGGAAAGATAAAGAAAGGATATAGCGGCTGGCAAAAAGGGCCAAGCAGAAAAAAGGACATATCCTTCGATCTGCAGCATGGAAGAAAAAAAGGTCTTCGTTCGAGGGCTGGTTCTAGAAGATTCGCCTAGACGGCGAAGGAGTTGGTTTTTGAGATTTGACCGGAACAGTCCGTTGATGGGTTGGTGAGGATAAGTTGAGTCGGTGAGAAATACTAAAAGTGTCTTAATTTGAGTCGGTGAAAAATACGAAAAGTGTCTTAAGTTGAGTCGTTTAGAAATACTAAAAGTGTCTTAAGTTGAGTCGTTTAGAAATACTAAAAGTGTATTAAGTTGGGTCGTTTAGAAATGCTAAAAGTGTCTTAAGTTGAGTCTGTTGGAAATAAATAAAGTGCCTCTAACTTTAACCAATATTGTAAAGTGCATTTAGAACATTATACCAGACAAGTTTAGATAAATGTGACTACGAACAAAATTGTATTTACTGACAATTGTATGTGGTACAATAGTGGCATTTAAGAAAACAACAAAACATTAAAGATTGGTTTAAATAATAAATAGTAAACAAAAAAAAAATAAAAAGTGTTTGTTTTAAATGTGTGTCAAGTGTGCGTGGTGAAAGAGTTCTATAACAGGAGTAACAAATAAATAAGGAAAGTGGTAGACCGTCGCTTCAACACAAATCTAGCATCATCATCGGCATTACCACCGGGATCCGGTCTTGGCATTATTTAGCCAATCCCTCCACCGGTCCCGATTTAGATCCGACTTCATCCGGTTTGGCACGTCCAAGCTCTGGGCGCCCTGGTCTACGCCATCCCTTCATCACAGACAAGGTCTTCCATACATCCTGCCACAAAGAACTTTCCGGGCAGGCTCCTCTTCGCTCATTCGAGCTAAGTGTCCCGCCCAACGGAGTCTACCGAGCTTGATTTTTCTTACAACATTAGCTTCATGGCAGATCGCGTACAACTCATGGTTGTAGCGTCTCCGGAATCGTCCTCCCTCACATAAGGGGGCAAAAATTTTCCTTAAAACTTTCCTCACGAACGCGGCTAAGAGTTCAGAGTGCCTATTATTGAGCACCCAGGTCTCGGATCCATACATAAAACCATGGTCTTGTACAGTAGTAGCTTAGGATGTTCTGATTAAATTTCGCGATTTAAAGAGCCTTGATAGACCTTGATTATTTAAATCCATAACTGACTGTATTATTTGGACTATTTGAATGTGTGTATATCAATTGCAAAATTTCAGTAGTCTTAGTCCCGTTATTCTTAAAAAGTACATTAGCAATATTTTCAATTCAACACTTTACTTTCTATTTACCTCTCTAGTTTCTAGTGTTCTTCAATCCAGAATTACTACTGACCTTGTCATGGTGTAATGATTTTACCTCATTTTCTGGTTATCTAAGAATTTTACGCCTTAGATAAGGGCATTCCCGTCATTCCTAGGCCTGTTAAAATGCCTCCGATTTCCTCTGTATTGTTTGACATATATAATCGTCTCTCACTAATATAAAAATTAATAAAAATGTACGTACCTTATAAGATGATGATATTACAATGTAACTATAAAACTAACAACCAAGCCGCTGACTCTGCTGTTCCTGAGGTTGGACACTTGAACTCAATCCAGAGTCCAAGTGCCCCACATCCGGAACAGCGGAGTCTAGATCCTAACAACATACATCCCGCCCACCATACCTTCCAACACCTTAATACATTTAAGAATATACAACCCCATCCCTCTGCAAAATCAGGACCTAAGCACACTAGCAGGGCTGAACGCCCAAAACTCACTCCAAAACAAAAACCATTCACCATTCAACAGTGGAACATGAACTCTTATACCAATAACTTTGACGAACTAAGCATTCTAATTAAAGACTACATATAATATCACTGCAAGAAACGCATTGTCCAGTCAACACCACACCATTCATCCCTAAATCCTATGTAGGCTACTTCTACAATTCTACACATCACACAAGCAAGGAGTAGGATTACTAATCAAGAAAGGTACTTCCCACAAAATCCTCCCCATCATTACAAATATCCAAACTCTCGTTGTAGAAATACAACACCCTTTAAATTTCACCTACATTGCCTTATATCTCCCCCCAAATCAGCCATTAAATAAAAATGATCTTCAAGCTATACTCAACCAAACAAATGAGCCCAGAATACTTGGAGGCGACATAAATGCTTGGAATACAGTCTGGGGTTCACCTTCCACAAACAAAAAAGAGGAAGTAATTGAAAACCTTCTCCTCACTTCCAATCTGATCCTACTGAATGACGGTTCGCCTACTCACCTTTCTACCCACAATACCCTCACTCAAATAGACACCACTTGTTGCTCCCCAGAATTGGTTCCGAAAACTTCTTGGGAAGTTCTAAACGACCTCTACAATAGTGACCATTTTCCCGTTTTAAACATAATAAATAATCAGCAACCAATAACCCATCACAACAGATCTCCAAAATACAAAGCCGATTCTGCCAACTGGGCACTTTTTGAAAGAAAAGTTGACGAATTTCTTTCAAGTTATTGCCCCACACCTGACACGAATCATGAAGCTGCGCTAATCAGTAAAGCAATTAGATCCGCCAATCTCTCAATGCCCCAAACAAATATCACAACCAAATCAGAAACCAGGCAACATGTACCTTGGTGGAACTCCGACCTAACGCTTCTCAGAAAAAGCAAAATGTCAGCTTTTTCCCCGATTTTAAAAAAGAAAGACCAACGCAGGATAATTTTGTTGCTTACAAAAAAGCGAATGTACAATTTCGTAGGAAGATGAAAGGAAGCAAAGCAAAAAGCTTTCTTCAATTCACTTCCTCAATCAATCCAACATCCTCCACAACCACAATATGGCATAAAATACGCAGCTTAAGTGGCAATCACAATCCGACAATTATCTCATCCCTTAATTCCGAAAATACTACAATCTCAGACACAGTGGGAATATGCCAACTCTGCCAAAACCTGGTCGCAACTCTCAGGCAACAATAATTTTCACCCCGAATTCAATCGTAAAAAAATTGAATCCGTTAACAATCCACTATCTTTGCAAACTCCTATCTCTGCGGCTCTATGCATTGATCTGATTTATCGAATTCGAGTAAGTACTTAGTATAACTAAGGGCAAAACTCCAGGGAGAGATCGAATACCTTACCCAATGTTGAAAAACCTTTCACATTATTCAAAACAAAGAATTATAAAATTATACAATAAAATACTTGAAACATCACACATTCCACAAATATGGAAAACCGCGGTCCTAATACCTATTCGCAAACCGAACAAAGATAAAGATACGGTGGATGACAACCGCCCCATATCCTTAATTCCTTGTCCCGCAAAGGTATTAGAAAAAATCGTAGCCAAACGTCTACTCTGGTTTATGGAAACAAATAAATTGACATCCATCAACCAAGTAGCTTTCAAATCCAATAGAGGTTGCACAGACGCCTTACTCCACATTGACCACTACACGTCAAAGGCTCTATCAGCCAAAAATCACGTCACAATACTCTCTCTTGATTTTGAGAAAGCATTCGACAGAATAGGCACTCACACCGTAATTAATAAATTGTTAAAATGGAGAATTGGAAACAATATATATAGGTACGTCAAATCATTTCTAAGCAATAGAAAATTCCAATGTAAAGCCAATCGCGTTTACTCCAATACATTTCCATTACACAACGGAATCCCTCAAGAATCCTCATTGTCAGTTGTACTATACACGATCGCCTTTGACGACATAAGTACAATAATACACAAACAGAAACATCTAGATCATTGCATTTACGCCGACGATATATACATCTTAAGTAAATCCAGTGATCTAACTTTCTGCAAAAACCTTTTAACTGAAACAGTGAAAGATATCTTAGAATGGTCAAATTCCTCCTCGGGACTCTCAGTAGACAAATGCAAATTATTTCATGTGTGCCGACGACGACTTTGTCCCCAAATACACCTCAACATAAACAACAAAACAATCCCAAATGTCCCCAACCTCAAAATCCTAGGAATAACATTTAACAATAAGTATACTGTGGGGGTTCTCTATACCACATGGAGAACCAACCCACAGTTCCATACCTTTTTTCGACCGCTTTCAGCGCGTCATTTCTACCCATTCCCCTTATAAGCTATTACACCTGTAAAACATGTTAAACGGACGCATAGCCAAACTCATTTTCCTATGCAGATAATGCATAATTGAGTTTAGCTACCTTTTTGCCATACGGCAACCCCATTTCGCTAACCCATGAGATTTCCACAGGAAATCGCATCATGTCGGTTAGCAACGGCATCGTCTGATCAAACGGCGGTTGCTTAATCTTCCGACCGCTGGGGAAATTATTAAAGCATTTAAGTTAGTTCCCATGATCAAATTTCCCTAGCCAAGTCAGCGTCCTTTCCATTTTCTCAAGACACTTCATTCGCTGGGGATCAATCCTATCTTTTTGCAGGTGAATAGCGCCAGCTTAATTTTCCTCTCCTTCACAGTTCTGTCTTCGTACAGATCTGTAGCGTCTCTAACAGATACACACACAAACACAAGCAAATAGTGAAGAACACCGAACGAAAATCGAATAAAATAATGCATCAGAGCCGTATACCATAGCGATAAAATAACAATTCACATCAGTGGAATATACTTGCGTTTAAAAATTGAATTCTAAACACGGCCAGTAGCCTGACGGGTAACGCTTAGGTTCAATTTTTGGTGATTCTAACTGTCATAGCGTCAGTTCGAATCACACGTTCTTCACTATCATTCCAAACGCTATAGATCAATGTGCTCTGAGATCACCAAATTCACCGAATTGGGTCAATGGGTTATCCTCAAAGTACATTGATTCATGCACACACAACCAAATCGACCCCGATACCACAGTACATCGTGTTTCTGTTCTCTCATTCTCCCGCTTTCTTCGATCATCAATTTACCGATGTAATCCACCGCACATCGACGAACGTGGCAATGAGAGAGCAGAAGTATGTACTCTTTTGGTTGTCAAGTGAAAAAGTTAAATTACCTAACTTCATCCCTTTTCGATTGAGTCGATTTACAGCCATCGTCGGAGTAAGACGTACCCAACTACGCTCGCGCGCGAAGTTTCCCGTTACCCAATCGAAGAAGAATTACTGATTCGTAAACGACATTTGTACTTTGAAATAAAAAAGAGTTTCGCGAAAGATACCACGGTTACTACACAAATACTACCATCAGTTCTCTGCTGAAATTGGATTTTTATAATGTGCACCGCTGTTAAAATATCCAAATTCCATTCGGTTTCCTTTAGCCAGTTCGTGCCGGATAAAATGAAATGAAACAACAAGAAAAAAATAATATCTCAACGAAAAGCAAAAAGACTGTCTGCTATCATGTTTCCGCCCAATGCGATTATAAAATGCTCAATGAAAGTGCTTAGGGTTTGTTTATCTTTACAAATAAAGTGAAACTCCTTTTTTTAATGTTGTGTACCAGTGCCTTTTATTGAACTAATAATCCGAGCAACATCGTGTGGAAGGAAGTGAACCGCGCGCCCGTGTCTGGCGCAAATACTTCTTCACCCCCACAATACCTGGGAACAACATTGTTCAGAACCCAAAGTATCATTAGCAGCGAGGCTCAATATTATTAAATACTTAAGCAACAAAAAAAGTAACGTACACATTAACACTCTATGTAAAATTACTAAAGCTCTAATTTTAAGTAAAATAGTCTACGGGATCTATATCTATGGTAATAGTCCAAAAACGACTCTAAACATAATAAACCCCACCTATCACCAACCCGCTAGAAGAAGCACCTTTGCATTCAGAAATAAATAAAAAATATACTGGTTGAAGCTGGGCTCCCAACAATCGAGGACCGGATGGAAATCATATCATTAAAACTAATAGCTAAATTAGCATTTTCGCGAAATTCTATAATCGACAAAGACATCAAACTAACAGTAGGATACAAAAACATCAACCGAATCCCATCTGTAATCTGCCGAATTTTAGATAAAGCCAAGCAATTGGAATTGGATATTAAACAAACTTTCAAATACTCCGCAACTTACCCGCCATGGCCTCTAAATAATAATAATATCATAACAACGCTCTCAACATTTAAAAAACCAAACGCAAACAAGGAAATATACGGTGCACTATTCTGGTCAGTCGCCTCAAAATATAAATCCAACGGATGGCGTTTTCTGTACACAGATGGATCCAAAACAACCAACTATACTTCCTTTGCGGTCACATCCAAAGAAGGTGCAGTAAAGAAAATCGGACTATTACCCGAATTTTGGTCTATTTTCAAGGCGGAAGCCTTCGCGATTTTACAAGCCGTAACATTCGCCACCAACCACAGAGAAAAATATGTTATCTGCACCGACAGTCTGTCGGTACTCAACTCAATAAGAAACACGAACAACACTGATGATATAATTTCCAATATTCGGAATAATATCACTAAACACTGCAATAAAATAAAACTAATGTGGACTCCCAGTCACGTCGCCATCAGCGATAACGAGAATGCAGACGCCGCAGCCAACTCAGCCAAAAGAGCCTCAGTACATAAATTCAACACTTACACAAGAGCCGATCTACTGTCAATTATCAGCAATCAACAAAAACAAATAAACCAAACAAACTGGGATACTCACCTACCCACAGTTGCATACGGAATTCGTCAATAAACGGAAAGAGTTGAGGAATATGATCCGCAAAAGTAAATATGACGCGTTCTGCTCCCTAAGGGATGAATTAAATAACAACCCATGGGGCAGCGCTTACAGGATAGTCATGAAAAGACTGTAGCGTTCTACGAACGCAAAATTCCACCCAGGTAAGGTTCCTACCCTTCAAGGAAATACCTACCCTGAAAACGTTGCACGCGCCCCACAGACGCGTGTCCCAAAATTCCACCTTAGGGCACTGAAACATTTAGCCAACGTTGAGCCCGACACTAAAGCAAGGAACTGAACGTCCCAAAGCTTTCCATGTCAAGCTCAACAGTTCGAATAAAGCATACCTGAAACAAAGGAAAACATACATGCATCCGATCCGCAAAGACTGAAATGCGCCGCACTCCAGCACTGCACAATCGGAAATCCTGAACATCTACACGATGTTACAAGGATTTGTTATCGTCAGCAAATTAGCCGACCAACGGATGCACGTGGGGGTGGTCTGCCACAAAGACCACCAAATCCATCGGCAAACAAAAGAAACGGCAACCGTAATTATCTCAAGAAAGGTCTAATGGATTGTTAGTTTTAACCGAAAGAAGTTAAACAAAACCATGGACCGTACGTCCATTCAAACTGCACGATATCCGTCGGCCGCGCGCCAGATGTTTTGTGCAAATAAAGGCGACACAAAATCGACTGCCGTCGAACCAAATTTCGATCACCACCACGGGTGGCGATAATGACGTTTAAGGATGTATGCGTCGATTGACTTTTTTCTTTTCAGGCACCGAAATTACCCATGGGCATTAATAACATGCTGCTAACAGAAATTCGGAAGTTCTGTTAGCAGAGCAAATAGGGAAATTTTTTCGTATAGATACAGATACCAGTTTTGAATCTGGATATCTGTGTGGGCAGACAGATAGTATAATTTTGATCGTCGACGAGACGACTGGCTATATCGAACGGCCATATCGCGAAGTTTTTTTTTTTTTTTTTTTTTTTTGAGCCTCCGAGGAAGTCGACAGGAACCTGCGGAGGACGTGAGGATCAAGTATTCTTCCGAACTGCCACCGACGGCAACATTAAAAATTATTTATTCACTTTTTTTTCAATTCGCGCTAAACCAAAATCCTAGCTCTGAACATTCGAGTGTGTTTCGCTGTAGTTACGTGCGTGCAAGGATCATTAAGTACGATCCTAGCGTCCAATAATATTTCGTCGCGATTTAACCATGTTTTAAATCAACAGTTTTTGTTTTAAGTTAAGACAATAAAAGGAATCGAAATTGCAAGTATATACAGTGTTTCATTTGTGACTATTATCTCAGTGTTTTCCTTGTGTGTAGTTTTCCGCTCCGTGTAAGTCCTTGTAGCAGCAGTGTTCGGCGGAACACTTACGAGCCAGATAGACTAATATACGCCAAAGATAATCAACCTAACTAACATCCGCCAAAAGACTACACAACAGCAGTAGTCAAATGCAAAAAAGCAAAACTGACATGGCAAGAATCGTTGCTGTTCTCTTCCCACAGTGTGATGAGGTGTTGAGAGTGCAAGAGGGGGACTGGATGGTATCCCTAACGCTGTAGTGAAGAGTACTTTAACAAAAAGCACGGAAGTCTTCAGCAGTCTCTTCACAACCGGCTTTCAAACAGGACAATTTCCCAAACGATGGAAAAAACAGCGGCTTGTGCTTATTCCAAAAGGAGTCAAGAATCCAGAGGCGCCGTCGTCTTATCGTCCGTTGTGCATGTTGGATACGACAGGAAAACTGCTTGAGCGAATAATTGCCACTCGCCTGGAACAATTCACTGAGGGGACATCGGGGTGGCAGTATGGATTCCGGAAAGGAAGTTCAACCGGTAAGGCACTATCTGTGGTGTGCGACATCGATCACAATGCGATAGCTGGAGCACGATGGCTAGGGGGTACAAAGAAATATTGCGCGGTGGTGACGCTAGATGTTAAAAATGCGTTTAACTCGGTGAATTGGAATCGGATTCTAGAAGCGTTGCGCGATTTACAAGTCTCACCCTACTTGGTGCGTATACTAGCAAACTATCTCTCGGATAGAAGACTGCTGTATGATACAAATGAGGGACCACAGGAATATCAAATAACAGCGGGTGTACCTCAGGGATCAGTATTAGGTCCACTGTTATGGAATATAATGTATGATGGTGTGCTCAGGGTCAATGTACCGGAGGGGGTTAGAATCAGTGGATACGCAGATGATTTGGCAATAGTGGCCGTAGCTAAACATCTAGATGACCTGGAGAATATTTGCTCCCAAGCAATCCAGAGCATTAAATGCTGGCTAGATATAGCCGGACTGAAACTAGCTGGACATAAGACGGAGGCAGTTTTAATAAGCAACCGCAAGAAAGTTAAACACCTTGATTTGGAAATAGAAGGACGAATAATCAGATCCAGTCCTTATATTAAATATCTTGGTGTGATACTCGACAACAGGTTGAACTTCAGGGAACACCTGAGGAAAACGAGTGAAAAAACGGCAAGAATATGCAATGTTTTAGCGAGACTGCTACCCAATGTTGGAGGACCCCGGCCCCACACAAGGAAACTCATAACCAGTGCCAACACCTCCATTATAATGTATGCAGCTCACCTATGGGCAGGAGCCGCACAGTATAAGTCGTACATGAGGGGAGTGAACTGCGCGTCACTAAGATTATGTTGTGCATTCCGAACGATATCGGAAGAAGCTATAAATATTCTGGTCGGGAGGACGCCACCTGACATTGCAGCTAAAGAAAACGCTGCTTTGCATAAGGTCTCTCAAGAGAATCGTCGGAGAATGCGGTCACAATTAGAGCTCTCAAGCCTAAGAGAATGGCAACGAAGGTGGGATTCTTCCACCGAAGGAAGATGGACCTGTAGGGTCATAATTATTATTTATGCTTTTTTTGTTAGATCTTACCTCCTTGGTGAGTCCAAAATGAAAACCCGATTTAGTTTTATTTAATTATATTTATTTAAGGTATTTGTAATTGTGGCCGTTCTGGGCTCCGGATCCAAACTGATCTCGAAACAACAAAAAAAAAAAAACAAAAAAATTGTGGCGAGAAGGCCGAATTTAGCGAGACAGGACATATGTGTCCTTCATCTTGTCTCTGACTTCTGGTCATCTTGCGATAGCCAGAATCACCCACATCCGTGAGGATGTTGGGCTCGGTCTGCGAAATCTGAAAAGAAAAGAAAAAAGGGGGGGTATCCAAGGATAGTGTGGACAGTGTTAGTCCAGGTGTTCTCTAACTACTTTTATAGAGGGATGGTGGGAAAGAAATCATACAAGACCGGTAGGTCTTGAGTGCGGTTGTAAACGCAGATCACGTCTTTGGCGTCTGATAATATGCGCTTTGGTCGGTGTGTGTGTGCTTGTACTGTGCGTGCGTGTTTGTAGTGTGTCAGCAGTAGACCATATGGGATGGGTCCAGGAATCCTCTATTATAGAGGAGAATGTTGTTGGGAAGGGTGCTTTCTTCAGTTTTGTACTGAAGAAGAAATTGTGGTGGTCTGATCCGAAGAGATTGAGAGAGAGAAGGGTCAAGAACGCAAGATTGCCGTACAAGTGGGTTCTCGCTGTTCTGAATGCTTTCGAGGTACTTATATGCTAGTTCTAGCAAGTACTCGTCGATAGGGACAATCGAGGCACCTTCATATAGTTGAGAGTTCGGGTAATGGCAACCGTCAGGCCTTCTAGAGTGGTTGGTGCATCTTCTGAGGAGTTTTCTTTCGAAAACTCGAAGTCTTTCCATTTGGACCGAAGATATGCAGGACCATATGGGAAAGGCGTATGATATTCCAGATCGAATTAGCTGCTTATAGCAGAGAAGCTTAACTTTAGTGTCAACTTTGTTGCTCCACTTCAAGATGTTGTGCAGTTGCTTAGACCGACCGAGGCCCCTTTGAAGAATGTGGGTCACATGTTTGATGAAATTCATTTTTGGGGTATAAATGACCCCAAGATATTTCATCCTGTCCTGTGGTCTAATCGTAGTATCTCCCATTTTTATTCGAATATTCTGTGAATATCGAGAAGTAGGTTGGGAGTGTTTACTACTCAGAATTATAGGTACTGCTTTAGATGGGTTAAGTCGAATTTTCCATCGACTGTAATACTGATACAGCTCGTCCAGATGACGGTTGAGTCGGTTTGTTGCGAGTTTTGGGCTTTTAGATGACGTGTACACTAGGACGTCATCCGCATAGCAAATCTGGTTTACTCTACTATCCACAGGGCAAGGAATATCTGAGGTGTAGATATTAAATAAGATGGGGCCTAGAATGGAGCCCTGTGGTACGCCTGCGGCGGCGTTGAAAGTTCGGGAAAGCTTTCCATTCACTTGAACTTGGAAGGTTCTGTTTAAAACGAACTGGTAGATTATATTACACAGCGTTTCACTGAGGCCAGTATTCAGTAATTTAAAAACGAGACCTTCGATCCAGGTTGTGTCAAAAGCCTTTTCAATGTCCAAACTCACCGCAATGGTGGGTTCCTTATTAAAGAGGCGCACGCAAACGTGGTTTTGAAATATATTGAGAGCCATAGTGGTGCTGTGCGCTCTTCTAAATCCAAATTGGAAGTCAGGTATTAGGTTCCTGACACTGATAAATTTATTTAGCTTCTCGTATATGAACTGTTCATATATTTTGCTGATGCAGCTGAGGAGCGAAATAGGACGAAAGCTTGAGGGGTGATAATTTGGTTTCCCAGCTTTTGCTATTGGGCAGACAACAGCATGCTTCCAAGCTTGGGGAAAATACCCCATGTTGTAGGCATGGTTAAGCAGAATGGAGAGCTTTATAAAGAATAAAGCAGAAAGCCTTCGCAACGAGTGGTAGGACATATTGTCGATACCGGGTGACTTCTTGGGGTTTCGAGATTTAACTAGGTTCTGTAGGGTATTTGGTGTGACGAAGCCGTGACTATTATCACGTGTGTCGTCGAAGTATGCACTGTTAGCTGAGTTAAAGACAACTATTGGCTCGTTAAAGTTTTCTAATTTATTGTGAACCTCTGAACTAATTATTGCATTCGTTTCCGGGTCGCCATCCTCGAGAGTAAGTTTGTGATTATTTTCAAAAGTCTCTCTGATGATGTTTGCTTTATTGGCATCATTATTGACAACAAGACCGTTGTGCATGATTGGTCCAGTGATATGAGAAGTGCCACATATCTTTTTAACATTTTTATAAATGTTCTGGTCCATCTGAATACCCTTCAGTTTGTCTTCCAATTGTCGTGTACGACTGTTGTGGATTCTTTGTTTTATCAGTGTGCCAATATTGTGAATAATGGCTCGCAATAATAGTTCCCTTTGGGTAAAGCGGTGACTATATCTCATTCTGTAGAGCTTTTTACGCTCCCGGATGAGACGAAAAGTGAAGTCGTCAAGGGGAATCTGATGTCTTTTCAAGTTTGTACTTCGGGACATGAGTCTGAGAAGTTTCAACTAGAATCTCGTGAAGTCGAGTTGCGGCGTTATTTACCTCAACCGTCGTTAGGTTCCTGTCAGTGGGGAGAAAGAGTTGGTGGAGTTTTTCGTTCAATGTAATATTGAAGTTGTCTCAATTTGTGCGCCCATAATCGGGTATGTATCTGACATGAGCCCGGGATGCTCGATAGCCGCGGATGAACATGGTCACCGCGTTGTGGTCAGATACACCCGGCGATACTTGGGGAGGAGTGATTTGGGGAAGTAAGTCTTTGGACACAATAAAGATGTCCAGGATTGAGTTACCTCGGGTACCACCCGTAGGTGCGACTATTTCGAAGTTGAGGGCATGACAGTTTTCGCTGTACCATTGGTACAACTTTGTGCCCTTTGGGCAAGAGACGGAGTTGTTCCAGTGGGGATGCCTGGAGTTGAGTGAGTACATGTTCACTCTACCATTATTAGCTAGATGCAGTTCAACCCCGGAGACCTCTATGGACTCGAAATGTGGGAGGTCAATAGCTTCATGGCGAAGTTCGCTATTAACTAGAATACAGGTGCCACCTCCGTTGATGCTGGGGCCGCCAGTGGGGGTTCGATCTTTTCGAATCATTGAAAAGTTTGGGAAAGTGGGACGGTGACATGGATGCAACCTAGTTCCGGTTACAAGAACCACGTCCGCCCGGTTATCCTTTATGAAGTCAGAGACTATCGCACGCTTTGATAGCGAAACAAAGGAGTTGACATTTATAAGGATAACTTTAATTTTGGGATCCATTTTGAAGCGTATGTCTTACATATGCCGTGAAAAGGGGTGCATCCCTCTCAGCCTCAGTTGTTAGTTTTTCATATCGGGGTCGAATATCCTCAATCACGCGGGAGAGGCTAAGTAGTTTCTCGAGCATTGAGGGTTGCCCCTTTGGTGGGTTTTGTGCTGCCGCTTGGATTTGTGGCATTGTGTTGGCCTGTATAGTGGATCGCTTAGGAACTTAAATATGTTTTTGGGGGAGAGGTGGTGGAGTTTTCATATTCTTTGTTTGGTTCCCTTTAACCTTATCAGCGAATGTAAATCCATTTTGAATGAAATTTTGTGTGGCCTACTTGTTTAGCTCGAGTATCCTTGGTTCTGTGGACTATCTCTTTATATTTGGGACAGTTCCTGTAGCTGGCCGGATGTCCTTTATTACCGCAGTTGCAGCAAATTGGCAGCGTAATTTCATCCTGCACATTTGTTGTGGGATCGTATTTTGCTGACGGGAGTTCGCACTTGCCAATGTCGTGGGATTTTTCACAACGGACGCAACGGCGGGCCATGCTGCAGTTCCGGGAGACATGCCCGAAACGATGGCAACGTCGGCATTGAGGTATTTCATTGTTATGAAATACTTCGAACACAACTTGTTGATGGAGAGTTGGAAGCGACTTTGTCCGTATTATTGAGTCTATGTCGGTTCCTGGGGCAAGGTGAAGCTGCCATGATCTCGAAACCAAAATGCACTCCCCTTTTATACTCTGTGGCAACAGAGATTTGTTAAAAATATTATTTAAAAATTCCAAGAAGCCCAAACAAAATTTTGTGTGCTTCAATTGGAATAGGATTCCCGGAAGTGTATACGAATTTTACTTGAACAAATTCCCGGAAGGAGAAATCATGAAATGCATTTAGTATTACGCATCTCATAATTTCAAATTATAGGGAATTGAATCAATGCACGACAAATGGACTTTCGTTTAATTTTGTCGTGCATATGATTCAATTGGATTGGGATGTAAGGTACGTGGAACTTGAATCAATGCGCAACAAATTAACTTGTGGTTTAAATCTATCGCGCATATGATTCAATTGGATTGGGATTATGAGTAAGGGTAAGGTATTCGGAAATTGAATCAATGTGCGGCAAACTAACTTTTGGTTTAACCTGTCGCTCATATGATTCACTTGGATTGGGATTATAGGTACGTGGGTGATAATAGGGATTGGGTGGGAGTAGTGATTTAGGATCACTACAGACCCACACCATGATACCTGATATAGAAACATGGGTGAAAAGAAAACATGGCGAGCTGAATTACCACCTCACTCAGCTAATATCAGGACATGGATGCTTTCGGCAATACTTGCACAAGTATAAGCATGTGAATCACACATACTGCTTGTATTGCGAAGGCAAAATAGAAAATGCGGAACACGTACTCACAGAGTGCATGAGATTCGAGACCCCACGAACGATTTTGGAGAGACATGAGACGGACAGTTACTCCGGGAGGAGTAATAGAATACATGCTTAGTTCAAAACAGGCATGGTCCGTAACAAATGGTATTCTCTGTGAAATGATGCAGCAGTTGCGACCCGGCGAGCGGAGTAACAGGTAAACTCCGTCCCGCCCCGCGATGGAATATCTAAAAGAAAGTTCCGCCAGGATCAACGGGAATATGAGCCTGGCGGGAGGTGGTTTTAGTCAGTAAAAACTCGGCATGCCACTGGATCGGTCAAGAGGTATCTTTTGAAAATTTCCTACCGAAACCAAAAAAAAAAGCCACCATGCCTATAAAATGGTAAACCCATTCAAAACTCACCCTTCTTACCCAACCAACTTGACCAAATTCAAAATCACAAACTTTGTGAGGCTGCTCACAACCCACCTCCACCTGCTCCACCGAGCTACAGCCCCAAATCTGCACAAAATGCAACACAACACTCACAATCACTCACATTTTGAAAGACTGTCCTCACCTAAAACCCTTGAAAGACAAACTATTTCGCAATACAGATATTTATACAATTCTAGCAGATCCCACTGCCGACAACATAGAAATTGTAAATAAATTTGTAAATAGCATCTTTTGTAAAAGTTTAATCCCCGCTGCTAGGCTCATTATGTTAAGTTATTGATATGTAACTTTACATTACTAGTTGATAATAAATAAATAAATAAATAAATAGAAGAACAATTCTCTAATATTTTTTATATTGCATAAAAAGGGCATGCTGCCAATTTGCTGGAATTATAAGTTTTACCGAAAATGTTGCTTCTAGTGGACTGTATATTTTGTTGGATGTTCCTTTGACTATAAAACTATTTAATCAAAATTAATTAATTATTAAAACGTGAAAAAGAAATGAATTCAGATATTTAAATTTATTTATTACAATAAGAGCTTAGTTTATTATTTGGAAATGTTTTCCTACGAAGTTTGACCACGAATATTTTCGAAAGCAGCCTCCTTTTATAAGTCCTAAATATGTGTTTTATTTGTATATTTTTTTTTCATCATGACTATGTATCGCTAATATTTCGTTTATTTGACACGTGGCTAACCACGTGGCTGTTGTGTATTTTAAGTTGCTTCCAAGGAATCAGACAAATTGATTTCGTGTGGGTAGAACCCCCATTGATTCGGCTTTTTAACAAGCTATAAATCAGAATGTTGTCACCAATTAATGAAACTGGGCGCATAATTAAGGGAAACCAGTTCCATTGGCAAACTAATGTGCCACGTAAGCAAACATTTAATATTATGTATTACAACGTACCGATTGTTATATTTGTTTTATCGAGTATTATTAGTTTTTATTTTACATTTCAATTTCTAAATTTTAGGAAACGATGCAATTTCAAAACAATCCATCATCTCAACCGATTGACTGTAGTCAACGAAGCGATACAGACGAGTCTCTCGAGGCATTAAATGTCCGAATTCTAATATATGAATTAAGCATAGAAATAAAATTTCTTCCATTACAGCAGATGAATCTTTCCCCAATGAATACGGAACGTGAACCGAATATTATAATAACAACTGAAATCGATTGCGAAACTGATTCCGATATACATGCGCTCACAACTCCAATGTACTTTCCGCCAATCAAAGAAGAAGCAGCAATCAATCGCGAAGAGCAAGCAATGGATCTTACCACATCAAACAAACGTAACGAAAATTGTACACAACACACATTTTATTAAATGAATTCTGTGTAATATAATTGAAATTTAAATTGCTTTTAGCTGTGAATATCCATGCGCCAAATATGAGGTGGGATCAGATTTTACAGAGAGTAGATAACGCCCTAAAAGATATCCAACATGAATTGAGAACGAGGAATCAAATCGAAATGAACCACATCTTCCTAGATTTGGCTAAATTTAAATATCAAAACCCAGATTTCCGATACTAATCTGCGATGCTAAATATACCATATTTATTTAGAAACAAATGATATGATTTGTATAAGTTTGTCTAATACTAAATCGTTAGGGTGAACTTATAAGCTTCACTCAAGAAAGTTAATAAACCACTCGATTATTAATTCATTTACGAATACAGTATCACTAACAACAAATAAGACCAATTAACATTAACATGATGTTTCCAGATATACATAACAATGAATTGCTTAAAATATTACTGAATTATTTTTGATATTGTTTTGAACTTTAGACTAAGACACTTATTAAAGTCGGTAACAATATTTTAAGAATTAAACTTTTTTTTTGTTTGAGTTATATAAAAAAAGTTCTAAGCACTAGAGTGTACTGAGGTGAGAAGGTAAACGAAATTTTGGCGCCATTGTAGAGAAATAGAAAAATTAATAAAGAAAACAGTAAAAACCCAAAACCGTGTTCAGTTATCATCCTCTATCGCTCATTGGAACACAATATCTCTTTGTAAACTACTATTTTCCTTTAGAATTAAGGAAAAATCGGATTTTTAACTTTTTTTTTCTTGTGGAAGTGTCACATTTATTCAAAGAATTTCTTTTAGGACTTATTATATATTACATCAAGAATATAAACACTTTTTTTTATTACACTTCTCTCGGGAGAGGCGAACCTATAGCGCCGACTGGGCGCCATGAGATGCCACCAAAAAACGGTTGCAGTTCCTCCTTTTATGCAAATCTATTTCTTATTAAAGGCTTTTATTAATCGGTGAATCACTTTGAGGTTTTCCTACAACAAATTAAATAAAATTTCCTTTATACTTAACACAAATCTTAAAAAAATGTTGTTCTTTTTAACATTTTGTGAAATGGCAATGGCGCAGGTGAATTTGAGACAAAATTATAATTCACAATCACATCGTGACAATGAGAAATTGAATTTTGGTTGGTCCTACAATTCACAGTCAATCAGAGCAGTCATCATCATCATCGGCAGTACAACTGGGATCCGGTCTTGGCCTTATAGGAAACATGTATCTTTGTTTTGTAAATTATTAATGAAGATGACAATTAAAATTAAATAAACAGTACCGAAAGGCAACAATACATGACAATAGTCTCCCCAAGTTGAGCTTAGAGTGTCCGCAGGGGACCAGTAAGCTAGAATATAACCAAAAAAAAAAAAATGTAAAAAAAAGAAAAGATGTATCGTTTTTGTTTACCTGGTTGATGGTGTACATAACTGATATATGAGATATGAACAAAAAGGACGATCTACATTGTTCGAAAGTTTGTTAATGAATGAGACTATGTACACGAAAAGGGGTGTAACAAATAAATAAGGAAAGCGGTAGACTGCCGCTTCAACGCAAATCTATCATCATCATCAGCACTACCACCGGGATCTGGTCTTGGCCTTATTTAGCAAATCTCTACCGGTCTCGATTTCGAACCGATGTCATCCAGTTTGGCACTCCCAGGCTCTGGGCGCCCTGGTCTACGCCATCCCTCCATCACAGACAAGGTCTGCTACGCTATCTCCTTCCATAGATCCTACCACAAAGGACTTTCCGGACAAGCTCCTCTTCGCTCATTCGAGCTAGGTGTCCCGCCCACCGGAGTCTATCGAGCTTGATTTTTCTTACAAGATTAGCTTCAAGGTAGATCGCGTACAATTCGTGACTGTAGCGTCTCGGGAATCGTCCTCCCTCACACACGGGGCCAACAATTCTCCTTAAGACCTTCCTCTCGAATGCGGCTAAGAGTTCAAAGTGCCTTTTATTGAGCACCCAGGCCTCGGATCCATACATAAGTACTGGTAAGACCATGGTCTTGTACAGTAGCAGCTTGGATGTTCTGCATAAACTTCGGGATTTAAAGAGCCTTGATAGACCATAGTATACTTTGTTGGATTTGATCAGCCGTTCGCGTACTTCTTCTTCCATATTGTTATCGGCTGATACTATTGATCCAAGATAGTTAAAGGATTGCACTACTTCAAATTCGTGCTCCACTACCCTGATAGTTTGACCAACGTTAGGTCTTCTCTTCGCAGAAGTTGCCACCATGTACTTAGTTTTATCCACATTAATGTGCAGTCCCAGTGTTTTTGCCGCCTACTCGATCTGACTAAAGAATCCTGTACAGCCGAATCGGATCTACCGATGATGTCGGTGTCGTCTGGGTAGGCAAGTATTTGGTTGAACTTAGTGATAATAGTCCCCCTAGTTGTAACGCCAAAGTCACGGATTCCTTTCTCTAACGCCAGGTTGAAGAGGAGGCAGGCCAGACCGTCCACTTGTCGGAGTCCATTAAACATGTTTATTGGTTTAGACAGGAATCCCGCTATTTTTACTTGACTAGTTACGTTGGTCATGGTCTATCTACAAAGTCGTATCAATTTGTTTGGAGTACCGAACTCTCTCATGGCATTATATAGTTCTACCCTGGCTATGCTGTCGTAGGCGGCCTTAAAGTCTATAAACAGGTGATATAATGTAATCTTAAATTCCTGACATTTTTCCATCGCCTGCCTAACGGTGAATATCTGATCAATTGCTGATTTGCCTGGGATGATGCCACACTGATATTGACCAATGATGGCTTTAGCGTATGGGGCTATCCGGTCTTGTAGGATAGTGGAGAGTATCTCAGGCGGTACTCACCAATGTTATACCCCTATAATTACTGCACAGTGTGATATCTCCCTTCTTAGGTATAGGGCAAATTATTCCACGACGCCAAGCTTCCGGGGTCTTCTCTTGCTCCCATACGTGCACCACTATCTCATGAATTGTGTGATGTAATGTTTTCCCTCGTTGTTTGATCAGCTCAGCTGGTATGCCAACAGCTCCGGAGTCTTTATTTGATTTGAGTTGTCTTATGGATTTTAATGTTTCCTCAATGCTTGGTGACGGCAACATGTGGTCTTGATTTTGTATTGGTGAAGCCTCCAATTCCTCTGTGAGCTGACCATTTAGCAATTCATTGAACTGCACTTCCCATCGCCCCTGAATACCCTCAGGATCGGTGATCAGATTACGCTCTTTATCCTTGCAGTAAGTGCAGCGTGGTATGTACCGCGTCATACTGCGGATTGTTTGGTAGAACTCCCGCGCCTGGTGCGGATCTCGTTCTCTACTTTTCTCTATTTCATCGTGAAGATTTTTTCCCCAGGCACTTTTCTTTCGTCTGTGGTCTTTTGTCAGATCTTCTGAACTCCTTGTATTTCTCCCCACGTAGGCGCGTCCTATGAGGCTGCTGGATTGCCCGGTATGCAGCATTCTTACGTTCAGTCGCTAGTTTGCACTCATCGTCAAACCAATCACTCCGATCTCTACGACTACTGCCTAAGATGGAATTGGCAGTACCAACGACAGTATTCTTCAGACGTGTCCATTTCTCTTCTACGCCCGGCATTCTGGACCCAGGACTTACTCTCCCTCCGTCGAGCTCTCCGAGGGCGAGTCCTAGCGCATGACCAAAGGTGTTCCTGGTATTCTCATTGCGTAAGGCATCCGTGTTGATTCGAATCTGTTCCGCGGATGCAATATGTCTCCGTAAGGCAATCCGCGCTTGGAAAACAGTACCAACAAGATAATGATCCGAGTCGAGGTTGGCACCGTCATCAGGCTCGAGGAGTGGCGGCGATCTATCAACACGTGATAATTTTTGGTTGCGAGTGGCTCCATCAGGTGATACCCAGGTGGCTTTGTTTATATCTTCACGCGGAAACCTGGTACTCGCAACGACCAAGTTCTTTGATGCTGCCAGTTCAATGACTCGTAGTCCATTGTCATTAGTGTTCTCATGCAAACTATGGGAACCTGCGTAGTGCCTAAAAACCGGCTCCCGACCTATTTTCGCATTCAAATCACCATTGAGGGCCCGTTCGACGTTCTTGTAGTATTCTTCTTTTTCGTCGTCAGGGGACTCCTCTGTAGGCCCGTTTTTTTTTTTTATTTATTTTTATTAGACTTCTGTCGGGAGAGGCGAACCTATAGCGCCGAGTGGGCGCCCCGAGATGTCATCAAATAACTGTTGCAGTTCTTTTTAAACAGTTGTAGGTTGTAACGCTCCGGGAACACTCGCGTGGGAAGGGAGTTCCACAGCTTCCCTGCTCTGTAACGGAACGAGTTCTGATGCAGGGAAGTTCGCGCCGTCTTGAGATCAGCCGTGAACGTTTATGAGGCGTATGTTCTTAAACTTGCCCCGCACGCGAAGAGTGCACAGCCTTTCGTTTATTGCATTAAAGCCGATGATGGCAGGCTTCAGTTTTTGGCTGACTGGAAAGCCTACCCCGAGCACACGGTGTTTTGCATGACAGCTGTAATAAATGTCATACTCGTTTCTTTGAATAACACCACTCCCCGTCCATCTTATTTCTTGTAATGCTGTTATGTCAGCCTTATATTGGGACAGGGCATCGGCTAGCTGCTGTGCAGCTCGAGCACTGTATAGTGAGTGGACGTTCCATGAGAAAATTCTCAAATCGTTTAGCCATTTTCGTTTCCGTGGTCGTCGTCGTGTATCCGGTCGATATCCGAGGCTTGTTAAATTTTCCATAATATTTTGTTTTTCCGGCAAGGTTGTTAGCCTTGCGCCAACCTTTGTTAGGATGTCGTTGCATGCATTGGTTTACTACTTGGCGGGTGCCAAAGTAGCTATTCGGAGGTGTCACGTGGAGACTGCATGTCAACTTGGATTGAACAGGGACAACGATCGTCCTGGCCTTCGCCAGAGCGGTGCACTGGTGAAAATGAGAACACAGTTCGTTAGATGGGCAATTCATGATTCGTGAGTGGTTTTCAACTCAAATTAATAGTTACTTCAATACCACATTGTGAATATTCTTTTATACCACAATAAGATAAATAAATAAAGTGAGTATTCTTATACCACATTGTGAATATGTCACTTATACCACATTTGGGGTCTCAGCCGTGATAAAGCCGGATCTAAAGGAAAAAAGACGGCAACCGGGATCTGAAGGAATAAAGACGATGACAAAGGAAATGCCTGAACCGAATAATTTCATAGTTAGTGAATTGTAAAAAAAGGGGCTACCATCATCGGCGGTACGAAAGCCGAGATAATCGCCCGACTGGTTGAACATGATCCAACGGGCAATTGGATAAGAATCATTAACGGGGAGGAGAACCAGAATATCGCACCTGACACAAGACACCGCAATTGCGCAGGAAATACCGAAAACAAGGATCGCAGCCAAGAATCTCAATCCAGTGCAGCGCTAACAAACCGCGAAAGATAACTGCATAAGCGCGAAATGGAACTAATCCAGCGTGAACCCAACCTCGCTCAACGTGAAATTCCAATGCTGCGACAGGACGAGCACTTAGCCCCAGACGATTTGCGAACACGACAGACGAAACGAAACAGCCACTTTGTCTTCCCCGAAATCAAACATGAGCCTAAAGATGACTGCTAATCTAGTAAGTGAGTTCGACGGTACGCCTGATGATTTCCATATGTGGGAAAGGCAGATCAAGTTCATGAAGGATACGTATGAGCTAGCGGTTGACAGCAAAAACGTTGGTCGGAATGAAATTGAGGAAGAAAGTGTTCGAATGGTTGTGTTGCGGATTGGCAATTAAATGTGCTGGAATGTACTGGAGAAATCTAGTACATTCGCATGTATACCAGTTGCGCAGCAGCTGGCACCAACTGGCCATCATTGTCACCACGATGATGTCATAGCGTCGCTTTTTGAATTGGCAGTTATGCCAATTCGTCAGTCTGCAATCAACCTTCAACGGGCTCGTTACAATCGTCGGCAATCAACATTCATCAAATAAACACCATCGGTCAATAATTGTCAATCAATACATCAATTAATAAAGCTGCCTTCAAGTTCACTTCTGCATTTTTGTGGTTCTGTCTCCCACGACAAAGTTTTATTGGTTTACACGCGGACTACTTAGAGTTATAAACAAACATTTTCTGGTCCTTCGAAACGGATCCAGTGCTTCATTGGATTAGCATCATCGCCACCCAGTTCGCGGTACATAGACACTGCAACCTGACTCGACACAAATCAAGCACGACTGAAATTACTAGGGATAACGCCTGTGAAACATCCCTTCTTAATGAGGACATCAACATTGATCTAAACAACACATTAGAACCGGTTGACGGTACCGACGAACCCGGTTTATTAACAGTGAAGAAGGAAACAGTCGATGCAGCTATGGCCAAGAAGAATTACAAGAAAATTGCAGTTGACTTCTCAGCGAAGTGTTCCACTCCCACAAGCCAAGTAAGTCAAATAAAACGACGCTTAAACGCCAGTGCTATCCATGAGTTAGGTTTAAATTTAATATTTGATTCCGACGAATGCCAAAAGTCAAAAGACAAATTCGAATTTTCCGATGTAGTAGACGACAACCGAGAGAGACCAGGTGCAGTGGTTGCTGAGTTTAATGATAACAATGACAAAGAAGCTTTGGTAGACAACCCGTCCGATGAGTTGTTTAACAGTGCCGAAATTACTCCGATCTTGTTAGAGGGAATTGCATGTGATCTTATTTTACAAGCTAACGACTCAACTTCATGTCTTCTCGATAATAAGGAAAATGCTCCCCCAGACCAAGAGGCGAAGTTGCTGGGCAGAGACAAAACGCTATATCCTTCATTCCATGCCAGCTATAGATCACCCCTTAAATATTTGTTTTCTGAATCACCTTTGTTAGGTGAATCGCTCAATGAGAATGAGGAGCCACTTGAACAAAGGAGTGCAGGGCAAGCGACCGATCATGATCTTATATTAGAATCGCTGCCACCAGAAGAGGGCGGACGAGATCATTGCCACCTCCAAGGAGTTGAAAGAACGAATCGCCGACCCGATCACCCTACAATAAAGGGAGAAACCGATCTACCGAAGCCAAGCTCAGTACAGCAGCGAATGATGGCAAATACATCGAAAAGGCAACACAACGGTTCCCCGACGACATTCCTCTGTCGGCGGAACAACAAAGATCTCGACCGACGACATTCCTCGCTCGGAAGAGATCATACGTTTTCTCACTACACTATGCGCAACGGAGCCGACAATGGTAACGGCAGTGGTGGCGGCGGCAACGGCGACAACTTTGACAACGGTACCCCGATGACATTCCTCAATCGGCGGAACACCAAAGATCTCGACCGACGACATTCCTCGGTTGGCAGAGATCATACATCTGTTCATCACCAACCCGAGTCGAGTACAAATGTAAGGACATGCATAAAAGAAGATGACAGTTCCAAGGATTCCTTTAGTCGTGGATCGGAGGACAGCGGCCGCCAGATGATCATTGCAAATCAAACGCTAGGTGATTTGTTGGAGAAAAATTCAATGGAAACCGCTGTTGATGCAAAACGAAAGCAGGATGACGAACTTTCTACAACGATAGTTCAAACCAACGTGTCTTTGACAGCTGCTCCAATACAACAACCGACCACGATTGAGGATCTCATCGCCGCTCAGTTCGCGGCGCGGCACACCATCTCTGGCACTTTCCTCAACATACAGGAAAAGGGACAACCAAGTCCAACAGCAATCGAGGCAACCAAACATGCACTCCGCGCCGAATGGGAAGCCTTCTCCATGCGGCATCACGACACCTTCGTCACGGCGACACCGGACCATCTACAACACACATACTTCGCGGAGGATTGTTTCGGCGAAACCGAAGAAATATACCTGGAGGAACAGACGAAGCTCCTCGAGGCTCAGTACGCGCTCAAGTCAGCCTCCCCAACCATGGTCAACAGCACCAACCGCCTTCACCCTAGCGAGCTGCCCCCAGTGCAGCTGCCAATGGCCGACATCAAGCCATCAGAAACGGAACTGCACCCCAGAACAGTGGATAAGAGTGAGCAGGCCGCCGACCAGAGTGCCGCCTGCCCAAAGCCCAACCTACCCAAGGTCCCGATGATCGACCCAGTGCCGAAGCCCCCACAGAAGACGATGCCGCGCACGCATTGTGGGGCACACCATGACATAGCCGTTCCTCGTGGGTTGCGAACTTACAACTCCGACCCAGAGGAACTGGCTACCATCACACGGACTCCAGAGCAAGCAGTGGGCACGGCGTACATAGGATCCGTGTCAGATCCAACGCCAATGCCTTCCACGAATTCGACTGTTCTAGCAACAGTAGCCGGCCCGATGACTAACCAGCCCAGTGTCCCGATGCACAAAACACCGCCGACACCCGTAAAGCAACAGGGCGCTTGCACATTCTGCAGGGCCGCACACACGATCTACGCTTGCGAGGGCTTTCGATCACTCACACCTGGCTGTCGGAAGTCCTTCGCACACAAAAGAAACCTGTGCACCAACTGCTTGGGTCGCCACCGCCTGCGCGACTGCCACTCCAACAAGACGTGCCGTCGATGCCAGCGGAGACATCACACCCTGCTGCATGTCCGGTCTACCGCCATCGACGGAACAACATCACCGCCGCAACGAGCCAAAGGATCCGCCCCCCGGATCGACCGTCAGGAAAGGGTCTGCGCACATACAATCAGCACCCCTACACTGCATTCCGCGTTGCTGCCAACAGCCAGAGTCATCGTGACGTCGGAAACCGAACAGAGGATTGAAGTCCGTGCTCTGCTGGACCCCTGCTCCAGTGGCACCTTCATTTCAATATCACTCGCCCGAAGGTTGCACCTCCGATGCCAAGCATCACCCGTCCCCACCTACGGTGTTGGGGGCACTCGTGGCCTTGGCACCAGGACTCAGGCCGCCATCGGCATCACTCCTCGCCTCCGCGGCTCGAGCCAATGGACACTAAGGCCCTTCATTCTGTCAGGGCTCTCAGTGTGTACACCACCACCACAATCAACGACAAGGGATCTCTCGTTCGTGGCGGATCTGGAACTTGCAGATCCGAACATCGCCTCCGCCGAGAAGGTGGACATCATCCTTGGGGCAGACATATACCCCAACATCATCCTCGAAGGCATAAGGAAGGACCAACGTTCCGGCCTCGTCGCGCAGGCCACTGAACTGGGATGGGTGCTAACAGGCTCAGCAACCACCACATCATTCAGCGCAAAGGTGACAAGCCCTGTCACCAGCCATCATATGGCCATTCCTCGTGGGTTGCTAATTTACAACCCCGACCCAGAGGAACTGGTCGACCTTCCGACTGACGGCCGCGGCTTCCATCAGAGAACCCAAAAGACGTCTCGCCGGCATCGGCCCCAGTGGCCACATACGAAGCCCATTCAACTACCAGCCACCGACCACCTGCGCGACCCAACTACAAGACATACCCCCCGCCCGCTGAACCACTGCAGGGGCAAGGGGCAATCGAGGAACCAGGAGCTTACCCACTCGAACACTTCAAGGCACCCCACCACACCCAGGACATCACGTGGTCAAGCTCCTGCCCAGGTCCAAAGCTAGCCAGGCCAACCGCTACCGCCTGTAGCCACCACAACAGGACCAGGAGCGCGCAATGCCCCGCTTGGCGGGCGGCGCTCCCCAGCAACCAGCGGTCTCTCGAACTCCAGCAAGAAAGCACGCCCCTCTGTGCATCTACAGAGGCTGCATTCCGACGACCCCGGGAGGCACTTGGCCCGTGACTGCCACTACGAAAGGACACGCGGACAGTGCCAGGGGAGTCACCGCACCCAACTCCACGTTACAGAACACACCCCCAACGGTCGCATCCCGCCGGCCACTCACTCCAGACGGGCGCCAACGTGCGCAGTACATGGCACCACCGCCGGTCTCGACATAGCTAGACCCATCACCAGTCATCATGTGGTCATTGATCGTGGGTTGCGACCTTACAACTCTAACCCAGATCAACTGGCCGGTCCCGCGACCACAAAAGGCAACGGTTATCAGCGATGGGAAAGAGGTTCCTGTCGCCATCGCTCATACGGGCCATCCCAGACCCTCAAGCCTCCAGCGCTCCTCAGAGCGGGCGGCCCCCTCTCAACCGATCATCCACGTGAAAGTGGACAGCGGACCAAGACCAACCGCCACCAGCAGACCGCACACTCCCAGCCCCTAGCCACCGTCCCCTGGAACGAAATGATTCGCCAATGATTGGCGAAGGCGGGCGGAATGTTGCGGATTGGCAATTAAATGTGCTGGAATGTACTGGAGAAATCTAGTACATTCGCATGTATACCAGTTGCGCAGCAGCTGGCACCAACTGGCCATCATTGTCACCACGATGATGTCATAGCGTCGCTTTTTGAATTGGCAGTTGTTGTATGTCCGAACGCCGTGCTTCCTCGGTATGAGGGAAGAGCGTGGACTTATTATTTTTCCTTTTCTTCTTTTGCTTGTTTCAATTAAATTGATGTAAAACAAATCAAGTATTAATCTAATTCCGTTCTTCTTTTAGTTACTTATTTCTTGCTTTCTTTCTTCTTCATATTTTCGGTCTTTATTTCTCAATTACTTTCTTTCTTTCTTCTTTTTTTAAATTCAAAATCAATCTATAATTTTTTTCGTTCAGAACTATTCGGAAATGAATTTTTTCTCTCCAACGAACCTTTTTAACTGAACTTTTTTCTCTTCTATTTTTTTTTTCTGTGTCATTTCACATTCAATTCGAACGAAAATCCAAGTTGCTATGTTTTCAATAAATCAAAAGGTGCAGGTTATTAAGTGTGCTGTAACTGGTAATATTGTGAATGTTTATGAATGGTATGTATTAAGTGAGAATGTAATATATGTTAAGTGTTAGGAGATTCAGTGTTAAATTTAATAAGGGTAGTATTCTGGAATACAACATCCCACCCTTCTTCGAGAAAGAAAATTATCCTTGAAGAGAATAATTTTCTAGTAACTATATATTAAATTAAGATTAATTAAAAACTTGGATTTTCGTTCAATTACATTACAAAGGTTTTCAAAATTAATCTTTCATCAAAGGTTACAATAATCAAAAAGTTCTTAATACTAGAAAATTAATCTATTTACATTATATATTAACTAAATTTTTCCAATACTCAAAAAGTTCTTAACACTAGAAAAATAGCCCAAAATAGTCTATTTACATTATATATTAACTAAATTTAAATATTTCTCCTTGGAACCTTTTCTTTTCTTATCTAAAAATCATTATTACTTATTATATTAAACATATAATATTAATATTATTGTTTCAAAATTCTCATTTCCGTATATATATTAATTCCAAAATTTCTAATATATATATTACCAATAAAATTTTCTTTCTTTCCTTTTCCGTTCGAATATATATTAATTCTAAAATTTCCAATATATATTACCTCTAAAATTTTTTTTTTCTTTCGTCCCCTTCATTAACTTTTTTTTTTTTTTTTTTTTCGTCATTTCCTACAATTGTTAGATTATTTCATATATATTGAATAATAAAACAAAGGCCATTTGTTATGTGTTTATCTTTTCCTTAAATTTATGGAAAAGTTTCCAAAACCTTTCTGGGCCTATTACTATGATGATTGAATAAAGATGATTATTACCAAAAATCTTCTTGAAAAATGATCTTAAATAATTTAAATGACGGTGTAACCTTTTATTTTTTTGTATTTTGCATTGGAATAAATTTTTATTGTTGAAAAAAAAGACTTGTAATGTATTTATATTGTTACTCTTTACAATACCTATTTTAGTTAAATTATTACTTTCATTTTTTATTATTTCGTGTTTGAGTAAGTGTTTGTGTTTGTTTTCGTTGTTTAAAATATTTATTGTTTTCGGCTTAGTGTTGTCATTGTCCATAGCTTTAACTGCTGTCGGAACGTCTACCTTTTCAGTCTTACTCACTGCTGATGGATCGTTTAGTTTCTCAGTCTCATTTACTGATTCGTATAGTTCTTCAGGCTTATTAGCTGTTAGAACATCTTGGTTCCCAGTCCTATTTGCTGTTTGAACTATTTCTTCAGTTATATCTGCTGTAGAAGCATTCAATCCTTCAGTCTTTGTTGCAGAAAAGATTTGTTCATCAGTATTAGCTGCTGAACTGACTTGGGTTTCGACTTTTATTGCAAATATTGGGTCTTCAGTCTTTAACACTGCTGAATTTTCAGTCTTTGTTGCTGAAGTGCCGTGGTTGTCTATTGGGATAGCCGGAATATTAGGGGTTTCTGTTTGTATATTTTCTGCAGGATCCGAATTTTCAGTCTTTAATACTGCTGAGTTTTCAGTCTTGGTTGCTGAAGTGTCTGCGTTGTCAATAGGGATATCTGAGATATTAGCGATTTCAGTCTTTAATACTGCTGAAAATTTCGGATTTTCAGTCTGTGTTGCTGAATTGTTTTCCAGAATGGGAGTATGAATCGGAGTCATTATATTAGGGACAGGGTTATCTTCGTTTATATGGCTTGGTTTATAGGAGTATGTGGGCTCAGGGTAAATTTGGCTAGGAGCTTCATTAAAATGGTCGTTATCTATTTCCAAAGATCTAATGCTGTAAATAGAAAACTTTGGTCTGTCTTCCATAAATTTTGGTTGGCGTCAGGCCTCGTTTTCCGACTCTTGCACCCGAGAAAAGTGAACATTTTGTCTATCGTTTTGTCTATTGGTGCTCCTAGAATTTTCACCACAACGATTTTCAGAGTTTGTAGGATTATTTCGGAATGGGTTACGCGTTGTTGTACCTTGTTGGTAATTTGTTGAAGACGCTCCATTCCTAGATATCTTGTATCTACACTCATTCTCTGTGTGATTATTCCGTCCACAGAAATTACATACAATGTTATATTCCCTTTTTATGGGTTGTCTATTCGGAAAAAAGTTGGATTGCATGTTTCGATAACATGTGTCCTGTGTATGCCCTGGCTTACCACAGGTTTGGCAGACTATACTATTGAATGTAGGTTTTTCATTATATTGATATGACCTGGGAGAGTTGTCCATTCGGGCGGCATGTGACACTACATGTGCAATCGACTGTTTTAAATTGTTTCCCCCATGGACTTTAGCTAGTATCTTTAGCTGTTCGTTGTTTAGTCCATCTTCAAATGTTTGTACGGCCAATTTTTTGTTTTCTTCTATTAAATATTCCCTAACCACCGCGTCTGCTGTTATTTCACACGTGGCAGAGTTTAGAGTCCTTAGAGCATTCGCGACTCTATCACCGTATTCCCGGACGGTTTCTCTGTAGCGTTGTTTCAGAGAAATCAACTCATTGTGTGCCGTCGACCGAGATTGCTCCTCTTTATATTCCGATTCGAGTTTATCTTTTAAATCCTCCCACTTAGCGATTTGGCTATACCTAATCAGATCGTAAGCATGACCCTCTAATCTATTTTTGACTAGCTCTAAAAACGACTCGTATATATCCGGGTCTGCCTTCTTTATGGATCTAAATAAAACGTCTCCCCCGGAAATAAATTTACCTAAGTCGCAGGGTTTCCCGTCAAAGGTAGGGACGATTCTGAAAACATCAGAAATTCCGACAGACAGAGCCATTTCAGGGGTTTTAATGTGTATCGGTTGATAGTGGATTTGTTCTTCCCCCTGCCTAGCCGCCTGTCTCGTGTAATATGGACTCGTAATAGTGAAAGTTTGAATTAAAGTATGGCGAAAATTAGTTATCAATTCTTAAAAATATGGTTTATGAAAAAAAGGCCTTTATGTTATTATTCAATATATATATATGGAAACGATATGGTTTGGACCCAAAACTGAAAAGAAAGAAAATTTTTGACGAGAAGGAAAAGAAACGGAAATGTCGTCGAAAAAAAACTGAAAAGAGAATTTTCAAAATTTCTATCGAGAAAACACTTTTTTTTTTTTGAAAAAGGAAAAAAATCCAAGTAAAATATTCCTACAAAAAAAAAAGGAAGAGAGAAAAAACAAAATATTGAAAAAAATTTCTTACTACTCTAGATGTTGATAGAAGTCTTGTTGAATTTCTTATTGTTGTCCTTTTTTTTCTTCTTTGTTGTGTCGTAGAGTTCCTCTTTGTGTTCCTTTCTATATTTTATATTATTTTGTTATTCTTGCCAGGCAGACTTCACGCCCTAGAAGTTGAATATCCTGGTCTTTTCTGCTTTCCTTTTTTTTTCTTTTTATTTCGTTGTTGTATGTCGAGGTTTTTTTTTTCTTCTTATTTTGGTTTGGTTATTTCTCCTGTTTTGTTTTTTTTTCTCTCTTTTCTTCTTGAAAAATTTTTTTTCTTCTTCTTATTTGGTTATTTCTCTTGTGTTCACTTTATTTTTTTTTTTTGTTTTAAATTTTTTGTTTACTTTGTTTTTCGTTGTTTTATGTTTACTTTTTTCTTCTTCTTATAAACATTTTTTTTTTGTTGTTTTAAATTTTGTTTTGTTTAAAAAAAAATTTTTTTCTTGTTTTTTTTTCTTCTTATTTTCTTCTTTTTATTTGGGATCCTTTGGTTGTATCCCACCGCTGCCACCAGTGTTGTATGGTCCGGACGCCGTGCTTCCTCGGTATGAGGGAAGAGCGTGGACCTTTTAATAAATGCGTTTAGTTTTATTTTTAGTGTTCATATTTATTTACACAACTCAAACTATAGTTAATTCATAACACAACTCTACAATCAAAACTCTTCTTTTAAAACTCTTCTCAAAACTCTTGATTCAAAACTCTTCTACTTCAACTAACTTCCTCGACTGTATTTCTCAACTGCTTTTTCTATTCTGTTTTTTCTTTTTGACTTTTCACATTCAATTCGAACGAAAATCCAAGTTGCTATGTTTTCAATAAATCAAAAGGTGCAGGTTATTAAGTGTGCTGTAACTGGTAATATTGTGAATGTTTATGAATGGTATGTATTAAGTGAGAATGTAATATATGTTAAGTGTTAGGAGATTCAGTGTTAAATTTAATAAGGGTAGTATTCTGGAATACAACACAGTTATGCCAATTCGTCAGTCTGCAATCAACCTTCAACGGGCTCGTTACAATCGTCGGCAATCAACATTCATCAAATAAACACCATCGGTCAATAATTGTCAATCAATACATCAATTAATAAAGCTGCCTTCAAGTTCACTTCTGCCTTTTTGTGGTTCTGTCTCCCACGACAAAGTTTTATTGGTTTACACGCGGACTACTTAGAGTTATAAACAAACAGTTGCATTCAAAAGCCGAACAGCTGGAAATGATCTTTTACGAGCTCATGAACGAGTTGGGTCAGATGTATCGCCCGAAGCAAACCAGGATTGACTCACGCAAAAAATTTGAGACACGAATAGATTGTGATGGGTAACCGTGTGCCGAGCAGTAATGAAGATATGATAGACTATCCTATAGAAGGTATCTCTGGAAAATAGTTATGCAATCAAGCTCGCAGTATTTTCCTACGAAGGAATTCTTAATCGATGCATTCGATAAGATAACCTTGTGGGAACAATCTTCAGCAAACGCAAATAATAGTAAAAGGGACGAAACGTCACATAAGAAACCCGACGCAAAAGGCGAGAAGAATAAAGCCACTGACAACGAAGAAAGGACACATCGTAGAAGATGTGAGACGACAGTGTATTGAAGTTATCTGGGAGTTGGGGGCGTCGGACAATTGTATCACATTGGTGGGTTGATTTGGGTTAGTGTTGCTTACTCGCAATATGGCTCTTTGTTTTTGGAGTAGACTATCGAGAGATATTATTTATCCGGAGGAGCTTGTGAGGACTTTGGCCATGACTGGGTTTAAAGATTGTGTGCGGATACCAGTTCGGGAGACAATTTGATTCTGTGTTTCGGTAGATTTGATAACCCGCGTGATGTTTTGGGGCTGTGACACAATTGTGATCGGTTTTCTGACGCCTGATTGAAGCTGAATCGTTGCGTGTTTGATAATATTGCCGGATGAGATCGCGGCGGCGATAACGTTTCCAACTCCACTCCACCGACCGTTTTGGGTCAGTGTACACCGACATTCACTGGAGTCATTGTACCTGTTGAAGTCTGCTGGGTTGTGGTCAGAATTTTCGCTGGAGAAACTGTTGATTGAGGACGTCGGATTGATTTTCGCTTTTTGTTGCTCCGATAAGACGAGAGAGTTGCCCATGACTTTGAGCTGTTCCGAGTTGTTGATGTCGATCGGAACGATAAAACCCTGTTGTTGGGAAGACTGCTGGGATTGTAATTGTTGTTGTCCTGTTCCAACAGGCTGATTGATTATGATAGCTTTATTGATGGGGATTGTTTTGTTGGCCACGGAAATTTGCAGAGGCGACTGTTGATTGGTGGTAATGATTTGCTGGCCGGATGAGAACACAGTGGTTGCGCTGATTAAAGGTTGACCAGGTTTCTTCTCAGGGCTGGGAGTTGCCGAATTGGTTGGGATTGTTATCATTATTGGCGTACTGGCGGTGGAGACATAAACGGTCCGTATGCCAAAGGACGTTGCCACAATGGTTGGAGTGTTGTTTGATTTCTTTTGTGCTGTTTGCGTTGCGATGGAGAGTTTTTGAGGTACGAACTGCGTTTGGGGGGGATGCAGATGGGTAGACGTACTTGGTGACCGACGGGCGCCCATCGAGATCACTTCAGTCGTTTCCATAACTTCAATTCTGATTTGATGAGGGATTTTCGGGAATGGTGGGTATTTGCGGATACCTGGCTGGCGGAGTGATAGGCGCTGGTTGAATTCGTTGGCATCACGGTAGGCAGCGATGTCGACGTTCCCATGGTGGTTGTAGGAGTTTCTTTTAATATAATCTTCGCTCGCACTTTGCGGTTAGTTGCTTTCTTATGTTTCCCGAGGCCCTGGTACTGCCGATACATCCTCTCGAACTCCACTTCCATTCGATTGCGATGCAGGTAGATCCAGGTTTTTCGTTTAGTGTCATACCGCACACACGAGTCGTGTTCGATGTGCATACGATCTAGGGCGCCGCCCACGATTGTTTGCAGGACATTCTCGGCCGCATCACGACTTATGTACTGTGAGTATTTGAGGAGTTCAGATATATCAGCACGGTTGCCTTCGCCATTCGGCAGACGAGCTGTAGCGTCTCGTACGAGAGCCAATATGGTTACATAACTCGGCCGATCAACAATCATCATACTGTGGCCACGTGCTTTCGTCAGCGCATATGTCCAATTACACTCTCGTATCCGTGCATTCGATAGGTATATGAACGATGAGTTTTCGAAGCGTTCCCGCTTCTGTCGCTGGAACCCACTAATCTCTTCGATGGTAGCAAGTCGTGGGACATCGATATGGTGGTGGCGATGCCAAACGTTCGGAAGAGCCATTCTCTTCGAACGCCATCATCTTGCGCGTCGACATTTGATGTTTGTGTGCCGTCTTGTGGCTCATTTCGTCCTTTCTGACCATCCAGTAGTTGCATAAATGCTTCAGGCGCGCATCGGAGTCCCGACTGACACCGATCCATAGGTAAATGTTTATCTGTGGCTTATATTCTATGTAGGGAGCGTATTCCTCTGGCTGGGAGCTGAAGTCTCCGCCAGAAAATTGATGGCTGACGGTATCAACGATGGCCACGAGACAAAAGCAATCGTTCAAGGCGCCTATCGGGGGAGAGACCCAGTAATGAATTTTATCCCGAAGTTCATCCAGCTTCATCCGGTGGTTTTGTGTGGCGCAGAATATATCCCGAATGAGAGACAAGAAGCACGCTTGCCTCCCTTTAAGTAGCTCACCTCCTACAGTTGTCCCGAGGGCTTTTATTGATGGTAACGACATCGATTGCGACAGCACGGTGTGACCATGGTGTGAATTAAAGTCCGTTTCACTGAGACATGAATCATCCACCATCCACATCGTCAACATTTTTCAGGTCCGAGAATGTTGCGACCTTGATCTTGCCATGATATGCTACAAGCTTTTGTGGTGAAGGCAGTGACGTTTACTTGTAGCTGTTGGTATTTAGGAAAACGTCTAAAGTTAGCGGGGTGACTTTTATTTTTACAGAGGACACAAGATAACTTATTCTTATCCGGGTGCTGTTCTTTACCCAGCGGGCATTCCCCAATAGCATGATTGTTGAGGCCCTTCATGCATCTAAATTTCATGTTGCAATTCGATGCAATATGGCCGAAGCGTAGAAACCGCATACATTGCAATACGCGTTCCGACTTTTTTATTTTCTCCCAATTTAGTGTTTGATAATTGAGTACTGAGTGCATCAATTTCACTGTTAGGACATAAAGATACAATGAAGAACGGAAAATTGCGGTTGTGACTTCGGAAGAGGGCGGAGGAAAATGATTTAACACCGGTAAATTTTTAATTGTCGGTTTCGTTATTTTTTAATTCCTCGAACAATTCTTCGGGGGATCAACTCCTTTGAGGAGCATGGACACCGTTTTTTTTTCTGATTTAGGGGTGTATGTGTAGTACTCGCTACATGCTTTCCCGAATGCATCTTTAATGGTGTGATCGTTTTTCAAATTATCGCACAAGCAACTCATATTGTTGTTTTTCAATCGTTTTGTTCTAAAACTATTGAAAATTAGCTTACTCAGTTTAATAATATCTTTGGGCTCAATGAGGCTAACTATAATGGGAGGTACCTTCTCTTTCCTGTTGTATCTGTTGTCGTTGTTCACCTGGCTATTGCTGCTGTTATTTCTGTTGCTGCGGTTGTTTCTGCTGTTGTTTGCTTGTATTTTCTTCTTGTTGTGTTTGCTTTTCCAATTCCTTGTTTTTCCTCCATAGCTCGCAATCCATTTGTCTCGCTTAATGTCTTTTTCGATGCTGTTTTCGTTGTTGAAGACGTTCTTTTTTGCGTCGCCAGTTCTTTAAATTTATTCCCTGCTCCAGTATAATGAGCATTATTGTGAATAATTAATTCTTCCTCATTCTCCTTGGACTTCAGCCACTTGGTTTGAAGATTCGGTTCTGGATTGGGCCTTCTCCGTAGCGCCCTTTTAAATCCAGCCTCACCATCGTCCATGGTTCTCAGTACAGTTAGTCACTTTGTTTATATAGATAAATGTTTATTCACAAGTTTTTACGTATTTGTTTCCGTATATTATGTGCATATACACGCGCACAGCAACACTTTGTTTGCTGCGTCTTAGGGCTGATTGCTTTTTAATTACGATGCGTAGGTACACGATACACAGTGTTTGGTTTAATGATTGCACTCACTTCACTACACTTTACTTCGCTTACGTCTTCACCGGTCGATTGTCAATTTTGTACTCAGTGTTCACTTGACGTTCGAACGGCAAAGACGTTTTATATCGCGCTCCACGCCACACATTGAATACACACACACAAAATAAACAAAACTGCAAGTAAAGAAAGTAAATAAACGCCTAGGCGGGTTCTCTATCAATAGTGCTAAATGAATAGTGTAAGCCACAAAAAAAACGTGTAAAAAACAACAACAAAAAACGTGTAAAATAATACATAATAATAATGTACACTACATAATTCAACCAACAAAATATCCAGCTAAGTAATACGAATAACGGCAACATTATGACGTATAAACAACTAGCAGCAGCATACCAACAACAAGCAGCTATGTGCCAACAACAACAAGCGATGATAAATCAAATGCTTCACAAAATCAACGCAATGGAAAACCAAATGCAACCGCAGGTATGTGCCCCTATCTCTTTGCCAACAGAATACCATACAGACGAAGAAGAGCTGGAAAGGGAAACCTCTGCAGTTTATAAGAAAAGGAAAACTGATAACAGTCATACACAAAATACAATACCAACTGTAAACAATATGACGTTAGTTCGTGAATCAACAAATGAGGTTACCAAAGAAAGGAAAATTCCCCTGCTACCACCAATCAATGTGAGGAATATATGGGATTTTAATGCATTTAGCAATGCCATTTTGTCTGTGGTGAAAGACAAAGTCCAATTTAAAGCACTATCTAATAATGAGATCAAAATAACATGCGCAACAGAAAATGCATATAGAGCAGTTAAAGAGAAATCCCTTAAGACGGATACAAGAACCCAAGACTTAGAGACCTACCAACTAAAAAGTGACAAACTATTTAGATTCATAATCAGATGACTTTCAGCTTCAATGTCCATAGATATGATTGCAAATGAATTATGCTCACTAAATCATAAAGTGGTGAAGGTAACAAACATCAGAAAAAGCACCTCGTCAAATAATGGCGAAAAAATCTTTAAAGCCTTTCCATTGTTTTATGTCGATATAGTTCAAAAAGAGAATAACAAGTCAGTTTATGAAATCCAAGAATTATTATGATGCAAAGTATCGATTGAACCACCCAAAAAGGTCAGATCGATACCTCAATGTAATAATTGCCAATAGCTTGGTCATACAAAAAATGTCTGCAACTATAATTCAAGTTGTGTTAAGTGTGCTGGGCCTCACCACACAACCCAATGCTTGAAACAACGCAACAGCATAGCAACATGTGCGCTTTGCCACGAGAATGGCCATCCAGCTAGTTACAAGGGATGCTCAGTGTATCAAAAAAACTAAAATCACAGTGTTTCAGCACGGTGCATTTACCGTTTAATTCAAATGTTTAGCGAGCGATTAAATAAATATAAATTACACGAATGTTTATTACAACGACAATTTATTTTTCTCGTATGCTAATGACACGATTACAAGATATTTGAAATCGAAACGAAAATTATACAGAGATTAGAATGCAATCGGCTGCTTGTGTGCTTCTAGACACACACAATACACAAGCAAATAATGAAGAACACCGAACGAAGATCGAATAAGAAATTGCATCAGAGCCATATACCATAGCGATAACATAACAAATCCGCATCAGTCGAATGTACTTGAGTTTAGAAATCGAATTCGTATACACGGCGGTGGCCTCATGGGTTGCGGTTTGGTTTAATTATTGGTGATTCTAACTGTCATAGCGTCAGTTCGAATCACACGTTCTTCACTATCATCCCAAACGCAATAATTGGTGACTCACCAACGTGATCTGTACACACAGCACACACTTTCCCATAGTAAACAGAACTTCACGACACGATCACGACTTCCGCATAGAGCACTAGCGCACTCGCCTGCTCCGGCGTTCTCTCGTTCGCACACGAAGCTGATCGTAACAAAGTTACTGAAGAGGGAATAGTGTGGCGCTTCTAACAGATACACACACAATACACAAGCAAATAGTGAAGAACACCGAACGAAGATCGAATAAGAAAATCCATCAGAGCCGTATACCATAACGATAACATAACAATTCACATCAGTTGAATATATTTGAGTTTAAAAATCGAATTCTAAACACGGCCAGTAGCCTGATGTGTTACGCATTGATTCAATTTTTGTTGATTCTAACTGTCATAGCGTCAGTTCGAATCACACGTTCTTCACTATCATCCCAAACGCAATATGCTTTCAAAGCTGATATATTTTGAATAGAAACGAAAAATCTAATTTTGAATATTTACAATAACAGAAAACAATGTTGTAACGAAAACTATAAAAGTGCTGCCAAACATGCAGGTATTAGGACTATTAGAAAGAATTATTAAATCAAATTATAACAATTAGGAAATTATAACAATTACATCATTTAGGATGTTGAAAGAGATTAATTATTTAGAATGATACTAAATGTTGAATCAAGCATGCTGCGACACACAGCATCCAAAGAAAACTACAGTCACTCAAAGACTGCAATCAAAAAATACAGAGCGACCGGGGCCACCCACAACTGGTACTAGCAACACACAAATGAACAATAAACCAAATGAGAAAACAGATAATAAAAGCAGACAACAACCTGTCAATAACGAGCCTACCATCATAGGTATGATGAAGATGCTCAGTGTATTCCAGGACGGCATAAAAAAAAGCATAAACCAGCTAGCAGAAATGGTAGGTAAACTTGAAAATTTTCAAAAACTACCGACCGAGAAATCCAAAAAATAAAGACAATCAGGAATCGGCTCCTACGAATAATCTCTTGGAACGCAAATGGGATCAACCAAAGGGCTCAAAAACTAGAAATATTTATAAGAGAGCACAACATAGCTATTGCGTTGATATCAGAAACACACTTTTCTCATATGAGCTTCATAAAAATCAGAGGTTATATGGCCTATTGGACTAGGCACCCCAACGATTGTGCCCGTGGAGGTACAGTTCTGACAATAAAACAAAATATACATCATTTCCAACAAGAATTATATTGAAACGGATAGTTTGTTGATTTAACGTCTGACCACACTCCAGTACTTCTAAAACTGAATGCAGCTGTTCCCAGAAAGAACAGAAAACTAAATCTTACAAACAAATATACAGATTGGGAAAAATTCCGAACAGAGCTTGACAATCAGATTGAATTAAACGCTAAACTTCAAAATTGTGAAGAATTGGAACAACAAGTACAACAATTTATCGAAACATTGAAAAGCACAGCCGCAACAGCAACTCCGGTGCCAAGTGATAAACCAGAACCAGCAACCACATACCCTATTGAGATTAGAGATCTAATCAAAGACAGGCGCAAAGCTAGACGAACTTGGCACAGATCCAGATACCCTAACGATAAAAAGATATTCAACAAGGTGATCAATCTAGTTAACAAATTAATTAAAGACCATAAACAGAGTAGATAGATGAGTATATAAGTGAACTAAGCCCGTCAGCGGATACGAATTACTCTCTCTGGAAGGCAACACGTAAATTTGAACGTCCCCTTATCCAAGTGCCACCTATAAAAGATACGCAGGGACTGTGGGTACGCAGAACTGAAGATAAAGTTGAAATATTTGCACAACACCTTATAGCGTTTGAAATAATAGTGAAGAAGATCGTGTGATTCGAACTGACGCTATGGCAGCTCGAATCACGAAAAAATTTTACCTAAGCGTTACACACCAGGCTACTGACCGTGTTTTGGTATTTGAATTCCAAACTCGACTATATTCCACTGATATGAATTATTTTTTTATTTTATCGCTTGGTATACGGTTCTGATGTATTTTTCTTATTCGATTTTTCGTTCGGTGTTCTTCACTATTTTTGCTTGTGAATTGTGTGTATCTGTTAGAGTTGCCACATCACCCCCTTCCCAGAAACTTCGTTACGATCAGATTCGGTGCGAGCGACGGACGAACGAGAGAATGTCGGAGCAAGCCAAGCGAGTGTGCCTTGGTGCTCTATGCAGAAGTCATGATTGCGTGTGTGAAGTTCTGTTTACTACAGGGAGTGTGTGTGTGCTGCGTCGTGTACAGAGCACGTCGTAGTCACCAATTATGTAGCGTTAAGCAAGGATAGTGAAGAAGGTGAATTGAAAACACGATGAAACGGTTGAAAAGCGAAGCAGTGAAGCATCAGACTACTGACCGTGTTTTGGTATTTGAATTCCAAACTCGACTATATTCCACTGATATGAATTATTTTTTTATTATATCGCTTGGTATACGGTTCTGATGTACTTTTCTTATTCGATTTTTCGTTCGGTGTTCTTCACTATTTTTGCTTGTGAATTGTGTGTATCTGTTAGAGTTGCCACAACCTGGCTTCAGTGTTCAAACAACACAACATCCACAGTAGTATTGATCCTTCACCCAGGTATCAAACTGAGCAAACAATCAAACCAGTGACCCCAATGGAGATTGCCCAAGAAATCGACAAAAGTTTGAACCACAAAAAAGCACCAGGTATCGATGCAATATCACCTGGCGTGTACAAGGAATTACCTCGAAAAGCTGTCATTATGCTAACATATCTGTTTAATGCTTGCTTTCGACTAAAATACATTCCAAATTCATTCAAAACAGCCCAGATAATAATGCTCAAGAAACCAGAGAAAACAGCAGAAGAAGTAACGTCTTATAGACCCATATCGCTATTGCCATCCATTTCAAAACTGTTTAAGAAAATACTCCTCAAGCGACTCAAGTCTCTCATCAATATTCCAAACTTCCATTTTGGCTTTTGGAATAAACACTCAACTATTGAACAGGTTCACCGCGTGACCACAGCAATAGAAAAGGCTTTCGAAGAAAGGAAATATTGCCCAGCTGTCTTTCTTGATGTCTCCCAAGCGTTCGACAGAGTATGGCATGAAGGTCTTATATATAAAATGAGTAAACTGTTTCCAGCAAACTATTGTCATCTACTTGAATAATACTTGTCTGATAGAACGTTCAAAGTAACACATGAAGGAGCTCACTGTAGTTTCTATCCAATAGAAGCAGGCATACCACAAGGAAGTGTCCTGGGACCTTTCCTCTACTTACTATACACAGCAGACATACCAACAACCAACAATACATTCATAGGCAGCTTTGCAGATAATACAGTTATGATATCAGCTGACGATAATCAAAAAAAAAAAAAAGCTACACAACAATTGCAACAGGCACTCAACGAAATTAGCCAATGGACCATTGTTTGGAAAATTAAACTCAACGAGATGAAATCTATTCATTTAACATTGACATTGCGACGATAACAATATTTCTACATATCTCAACGGAATTCCAGTTCCCAAAGCAGATTCAGCGAAATATCTCGGTATAAGTTTGGATAGCAGACTAAACTGGAGACATCATGTGAAACAATAAGCTGAACAAATAAAGCTGAAACGTAGACAGATGTATTGGTAAATCGGGAATCACTCTGAACTCAATTCATAATGACCTAAAGATCAAATGGATTTATGAAGTTATCCAAGAATGTGCTGTCAAACATGAAAGACGTCTACATAATAATACCAACGTAGAAGCTATTCAGCTCTTGGATATTGCACACGAATTGAGACGGCTAAGACGGATGAAAAATGTATGAATTAACATTTTAAAATCTAACATACTACAATCGAATTGGGAGCTGAACACTGGTCCAGTAAACTTGTGGGGGTTCTCTATATTACATGGAGAACCAACCCACAATTCCAACCACTATTTCCGCCTTATTTCGGCCGCTTTCAGCGTGTCATATTATCCCCTATTCCACCGTTCATGCTATTCACCTGGAATACCATATTTTCCAAAGGACGCATAGCTAAACTCATAATTATATGTGTTTGTTGATAGCTCTACGTAGTACATGTGCACCGATAAAACTCTGTCGTATGGTGACAGAACCACAAAGGGCAGAAGTTAACTTGAAGCCAGCTTTATTAATACACGTGTTGAAGGAAAATTGATGACCGATGGTGTTTCTTCTGTGAATGTTGATTGTAGACAATGATTGTGACGAGCCCGTTGAAGGTTGATTGCAGACTGACGAAATGGCATAACTGCCAATTCAAAAAGCGACGCCATGACATCATCGTGGTGACAATGATTGTCGTGTGTACAACCACAGAATCTCTATAATTATCAATAAGTTATAGTGGTTACCTGTGTCCTCCCCCGTGGTGACCAGCTGATGAATTCTGTTGTGCTCGGCCCAGGTCAGTACAGCAGCCCAGACACAATCCTGTCTGTGGTGTCCCACTTGAATAGATGATAACTGCCCTGATTTCCAGCAATAAGTCGTTCTTAAATTATCCAGTGTTGGCTCCTCTGGATGTTTTACCGATTCAGCAATCCGGGAAGCAACGACAAAGGCCACACAAATTCACAGAAGAAACGGAAACCACATTATTTCTTAGATTCACGTTTAATTTTTTCTTTTTCCTAATTTTATAACAAAGTTTCAAACTTTACTTTTTGCCAAAACGAAAAAACAAAAGGGAACCGGCTCTTTCTGTAATCTTTCCTTTTCTGCTCGCCAACTCAACGGAAAAATCAACTGTTCCACTAATTCCGTACTCTATCCAAAAAACAAAAGGTTTTTTTTTTTTTTTTTTTTGCCTTTTCCGTTGTCAAACGTCAACAACGGAATTCCGAACCGTATTTTTGAAAAAGGCTAACCCTCCATCTCTCTCGCTCTCCATTCACGTCCACTTCGAAAAACAAATTCGAACTCGAAGAACTGCACGATCCACACCCGAATCAGGGTGTGTTCAGAAACTCACTTCAGGATCGTGCAATTCTTCCACCACCTTACCATCATACTATGTTAAAACAAAATTATATTAAATACAAATTATCAAATGATGGTGGTGGCCGACGTACGTAACATGATGGCCAGTTGGTGCCAGCTGCTGCGCAACTGGTATACATGCGAATGTACTAGATTTCTCCAGTACATTTCAGCACATTTAATTGCCAATCCGCAACAATATGCAAACAATGCATAATTGAGTTTAGCTACCCCTTTGCCATAGAGCAACTCCATCTTGCTAGCCCATGAGATTTCCATCGGAAATCACATCATGTCGGTGAGCAACAACAAGTCTAACCGAAGGACGCTGTTGCATCATAGCAAAATCGCTGGCGTTATTTCAGCGTCTTAGAGTCTGGTTCTCACGCTGATTATTTCCCAAGCATCAGCGGCGTCCTATTGCTTTTCCTCAGATCGCTTGGGATCAATGATCTTTTTTCGCAGGCGAATAGCACCAGCTAAATTTTCCTCTCCTTCATAATTCTGTCTCCCTGCGGTTTAATGCACTCTGAGATCACCACAGCCGTAACACTAGGGAATTAGGTCATTCTCAGAAACTTCATTTGATACCGGCGCACAAGCTAAGCCGACCCCGAAGTTATTGCGCTCTTTCTTTTGTTATTTTTATCCTTCGCATGTCCAGCGACTGTCGAATGATGCGCGAGTATTATCCACCTCACTGAGGCATGCGAATGAGAAGATACATGAAAAGAGCGCGCTGATGATTGGCTAATAGCTGTGCGAATACAGAAATCCCAATTTTCACCCCTAATTAGAGCAGTCGCTGGTCGTTTATCACCGCGAAGAGGTCACGCCGCCGCTCTGAGAAACAATTTAATTTCGTGTTTGATTAATGAAGTCGAATATTGTCGTTGCGCGAGTCAAATCTCAACACAAAAGTGCTCGCATGCATTTTGGTTAAAAATTTTAATTACCTCGGCCGCAGTGTCGAGAAAGAAGTGTATCTTGTATATAATTTATAAAAATCAATTGATAACATTAATTATAAGTGTTAAGCAAAGTAAAATAAAACCAAAAAAAAAACGTAGTTACCAAATAAAGAAAACATTAACCAAACAAAAAAACGCACCGGTGTGTTTTTCATTGTTACTATTTCTTTTGGAGAATAATTTTGGATGTCGGAATAGTTGGCGAGTTAAGTGAACCGCGCGCCCGTGTCTGGCGCAAATACATCCTTACCCCCACAAACCCTTACACGTTTTACTTAATTAAACTAAATTAAGTACAATTTAAACCTAGTATTAAATTAAATTAGCTCCTCAATAGTATACTGGTTAGTATACCCGCCTGTCACGCGGGAAACCGGGGTTCGATTCCCCGTCGGGGAGCCTCTGGCGCAAGACTAATGACCTTGCCCGGAAAAAACAGATCATTATGGAAAATTTAACAAGCCTCAGGACTTGCTAAGTAAGGCCAAGACCGGTTCCAGGTTGTAGTGCCGATGATGATGATGATGATTAAATTAAATTGTTAAGATTGTACTATTCATATCCAATAAAGAATGTCATTAAAAAAAAAAAGTAAAAAAAAAGATATTATTTCGGTGTTATTCTACACTTTTTTGCTTGTCTAGAGTGTGTGGATCTATTATAAATACCGCTGTCTCCTTTTATCAGTAGTATATAATATATAATAATAAATGCATTTCTTTGGTAATAGTTGTTTCATTTACTAACCCGTATCCAACACGTTTTTCAAAAATCTCACAACTATTTCAATTTTAATCAATTTGATTCAAGATTTAAAACTTCTATACCAAACTCTTTTCGATAAAGTAATAGAAATTGCAACGGAGCCGTGCTCGCTCCTCAATTTTGTTCTTACATTCTGCATTAGTATCGGTTGCTTTCCTACTTTCACAATCCATTCCCATTTCATTCGACAGTTACTCTTTAAATTCTAACCTCCGTATCAATTGCAGCAACATACAAACATTTCCATAAAAATAAATAGGTTCTAAGAAATTTGTATAATAATACAACTATAAAATACGTGTAGTTTCAAAAATCAATAAATTAGCAGTGAACAACTTTTAATACCAAAGTTAACACTCATCAACGAATAATTTTCGTTGAATTCTGTTATTACAGCAGGAGCCCCATCTCATATATATGTGCGGCATGTCTAGCAGATACACACAGGACTAATAGCGAAGAACAACACCAAGTCGAACAATCAAAGCACATCCATTAAAGCCGTATACCAGCGCTTCCGAACCTTTTTATGTGCGCGTGCCAGAAAATTACAAATATTACTTATCGCGCTGCTGGCGTGCCGGCCAATTTTTAATTAGCGAAAATTGATAGAAATATAGGTGTTTCAGAATTTTATTTAGACAATTTCAAAAATTAATATATAAAATATAAACTAAACATATATTATCCTCTCATGCATAATCATTTTACCTTGTAACTACAGAGTAACAATCTGTGGATGTACAAATAAATTTAAAATAAAAAAAATACCAACGCTACAAAATACGTCAATTAAAAATATGTTTAGTTTTCCAAAACCTACAATAACAAGGGAACTATGCAAAAATAGGTATATATTAACAGTATCAAAATTGACAGAACAAACATTATACCAATTAATATGCAGGCAAATCAAAAAATTTTAAAATTAGAGAAAAATGTGATATAATTTCGGAGTTTTCCAACAACGCCGATTTCCACAATCACAATACTACTCAGAGAGAGAGAGATCTTTTATTTCGTAATAATATTTTCAAAAAAAAAGTCTGTGACCGCACATTTTACAATTCAGAGATTTGATAAGTTATATCTTACAACTGAAACATTATCTTGGATAAAGAAAAGAAAAATATGTATAATTAATAATTAAAAGAATAAATCGAAGGAAAATACGAAAAAGAAAAACCTTCATTTAAAAAAAAAAAAAAAATAAAATAAAATAAAATAAAACCAATAATAAATAATATAAAATGTAAATATTTACATGAAATTATGACAAATTAAGCAAGAAGCTGGGTTATGAGAGGATTTTCAGAATTTTTACAGCTGATGTTAAAGTTATATACTAGCTTACGAATTCTTTCAGAAATCAATTCAACATCCGCCCTTCCGTGGAGACTTAAGGGTGAATAGTGCCAAGGGAGGTCTAGCATCATTTTCAAAACTTTGTTTTGTGATACCTGTAACTTCTTTAAATGGCACCTTGCAGCGTTACCCCATACTGGACACCCATATAACAGTATAGCTTGGAAAATAACTTTATGAATAATAATCTTATTTTCATTTGTGAGTAAAGACTTGCGATTAATAAAAGGGTAAAGCATCTTAATAGCAATACTCATTTTATTAAGAGTACTTTGAATGTGTTGTTTAAATGTGAGTTTTGTATCGAGATAAACTCCGAGATACTTTACGGTTTGCTCCCATGCAATCGTGGTACCATTTATTTGCAGCTGACTGCTGGGAAGATAGCAAGCTTTTCTCTTTCGTGTAAAAAAGATGGCTTGTGTCTTCCCGACATTTAGCTTGATTTTCCATTTCATATAATATTTTTCAAGTATCTCGATCGCATGCTTTAGATTTGTCTCAACGTTGAGAGAAAATTCATGCGACGCAAATACTGCAGTGTCGTCAGCGAAGATAGCTGATTCACACTGCGGTAGAATTGGAAAATCCGAAGTGTAGATATTGTACAAAGCTGGACCAAGTACTGAGCTTTGGGGGACGCCACAATCAAAAAATATCAATCTAGAAACATCACAATTGACATGAACCTGAAAACATCTATTGGATAAGAAACTCTGGACGACCTTACACAAATACAAAGGAAAGTCGAACTGTATCATTTTATATATTATCCCATTGTGCCATACGGAATCAAAAGCTTTTTCAATGTCTAACAATATCATGCCCGTTGATTGACCACGTGAACGATGGTCTAGAACATGGCTGCAAATTCGTTTAACCTGGTGCGATGTGCTGTGAAAGCGTCGAAATCCAAATTGGATATCGGGGAAAATATTTTTATCTGAAACAACTTTTAAAATATGTTGTTTCAGGATTTTTTTCAAAAACTTTACTTATGTTGCTAAGTAAACTAATTGGCCTGTAACTTTCAGGTTTATCTGGGGCTTTTCCAGCCTTAAGGATAGGTACAACCATTGCTCTTTTCCAACATTGAGGAAAGTATTGACATTTAGGGCATGCATTGATTATAAATGTTAAGTATTTAATTCCAATATGAGGCAATTGTTTTAGATAGGCATTCTTAACTTTGTCTAGTCCTCCTATTTTTCGTGTTTGCAAGCACTTGATTACATTTCTTACGTTTTCTTCTTCTACAAATGCATTTAGAGGAGTTAATTCGTTTGTGGTGTCGAATCTTTCGATTCCGTTACCGACAAGTTCATTAGTTTCAAATTCACCCAAATGCTGAGAGACCAAGTGATTTTTTGAAAAACTTGTTCCAAATAGGTTTGCTTGTTCAAAACCTGTAAAAAAAGTAGTAGAAGAATCCTTCAGAAATGGTATTTTACGGTTTTTATTCTTGATTAACTTCACTACATTCCAGAACGGTTTAGCATTTTTATCCATAACGCTCAGTTTTTTGTTCCATTCTCTATTACGATGGATTTGTATCTGGTCAGTAATGCGCTCATTAAAATGGGAAACCATTGATCGAGAAAAGGGCTGACGGTAATTCTGCCAGTTTCTTCGATGAATGTTTCTCACTTTAATAAGCTCTAAGATATGGATTGGAAGTTTTTTAAAAATATCTTTTTTTGCTCTTTTGGGAATACTTTCATCAACCGAAGAAATTATAGCTTGTGTAAAGTTTTGTACAATAAGGTCAACATCATCTTTAGACCACACTCTTTCAAGATTTGTAGTACTATTTTGAAGGCTTATTTTAATCTTTGATTTGAATGAATTCCAATTAGCATTCTTCATGTCCAGGAAATATTGAATCTTTCTTTCACCCAACCAAGAAAGGTTACAAAGAACAGGATTATGATCTGAACTGAGAGCACTTAACGAAACGGGTTCTGTTATAAGACCAGGGACATTTGACACAAACAAGTCAAGGACAGAGGGGATGCCACGAGAACCTGCGGGGAAATAAGTTGGACAAGGTGGAAAAAATATTAATTGGTAGTGCCAATGGAAGGGCAGCCAATATATTGCCCCAAGCATTTGCTCTTACACACCCCCAATCTCTATGCCGGCAGTTAAAATCACCACCTAATAGAAATTCACCATTCATTGTGAATAACTTTTTTAAATCTTGCTTGAGCCATTTTCTTTTAATATCCGACGAAGATCCACCAGGGAAATAAACAGAATAGATTTTTACTGTCTCATGGTTTCTTAACTTAATCATTACACCTACATTCTCCACAAGCCTAGTTGGAATTACAGGTAAAAGCGAATGTTGAATTGACTTCCTGATAAGAATCGCCACTCCCCCACCCCTTTGGTCTACTCTATCAATGCGATAGCAGTTAAAGTCAGATGATGGGAGTCTTATATCAAAATTAAGCCAAGTTTCTGTTACTAGAGCAACATCAACTTTATAGCTATTTAAAAAGTTTAAAAAGTCATGAAATTTATTACGTATGCCTTTAGCATAGCACAAGTAATTATTTTTATATGTGTATCTGCCATTTAACTTAACATTATTAGTGTATAAAAACTTAGTGTTCTATTTTCGTTTTACAAACTGATAAATTTGAGATCATTTCCATGCACAAGGAATTTGGTTCCTCGATTGTGAAGAGTGCTGAATTGTTGTTGGGTAAATTATTGTTATTGTTTGATGAAGAAGCGCCGCGTGAGTCATTTTCCCATGCATTAATTGTTGGTGGTAAACTTTGAATTCGCGGGCTTGAATGTGGAAAGCTTTTGCTCGGAGCATTGGTCAGTCCCAGTCGTCGCTGTGGGTGTGGAAGCGTAGGAAATTCACTCATAGAGGCAAACGAAATCGGTTTTTGGCAAGCTTGATGATTAGAAATTTGAGTTGATGCAGCGAAATGAGTTCTTGGATGGATCTTGGATCTTCCAGATGATCTTTCTTTTATTTCTATATATTTAGATCTACTGGTGCATGTGACGTCAGTAGCTTTATGATTGCCGTTGCATTTGGCACATTTATTTACCGAAGCGTTATTACATTCGCTTGTTTTGTGTGAACCAGCGCAAGTAGCACAATATGTTTTTATGTGACAATTTCTCTCACCATGTCCAAACATTTGACAATTAAAGCATTGTGTCACCTTACCTTTGATTTTCCTTTGGAAGTTCCAATTCACTTGGGTATGAAAAATTGAGCGATAATTTTTTTTAAGTTCACTTAATTTAATTGTTCCATTTTCAAAGTGAATGAGATAAAAAAAATCAGTAAATTGATCATATTTTATTTTATAAAATTCAATTCAGAAAAAACTGATTCATACGTATATGTGGAAGAAAAAATTGATAGAATAGCTATCGCCAGTTTTGTAAAGGAACTAAGTGTTGTAGGAATGGCATTCCGTTTTTAATAATTTTTCTTCCGCATTCTTATGAACCTCTGCTTGGTAGAAACCTTGAGGTGGTGCGGGGGCTTAAACTACAATGAATCATTCAGGCTATGCTGACGGACGCATAAGCTTTCAGTAGGGCCACCCATGTCAGACGGGCTAGCGAGGAGTAACACACAAAGATCTACCACCCCTAATCCAGGGTGTTACGTGTCACCATGCCCATTGGGTGGTTTGCAGCCAGGGGTGTACCGACTGTATTATAACGGGGCCTCTCTGACACTGGGTCGAATCAGAGCAGTAAGCAGACCTTACCATATCAAAGAGGGGCTGTGATATCGCTGACCATCTGAAACCCCAAGACTCGTGGCAACAAAAATCAATAATCGATACACAAAAAACATTCTCACGATAAACCCGGTAGGCGTAGGTGTGATGAGCCGACACTACCATAAGGGAACAAATCATCAAGAAAACACCGAGTCGGCAAAAAAAAGACGTAGGCAAAAACGGAAAAAGCGGTATATACGCCTCGACACGTGGAATGTTCGAACGTTATCTAAACCAGGCGCGATACAGACGGTCGTAGAAAACGCGAAACAATATAAAATGGACATCGTCGTGATTTAGGAAGTCCGACTCCCACATCAAGTAATCGAAACCAACGGGTTTGTACTGGCGTGTGGTGGTACCGATACACATAACCTCGGGACTGGCATCATAAGCGAGAAGATTACGCCCCATGTAAAAGATGTGCAATTTATTAATGACCGAATGTCGGTGCTAAAAATACAGGGACCATGGTACAATTATGTATTTATAAACGTACACGCCCCAACAGAATCTACCGACGAAGAAACGAAGGACACATTCTACGATACCCTAGAGGAATTATTTGATGGGATCTCATCATTCGATATTAAAATCCTCCCTCGGGGACCTCAATGCAAAAATTGGAAACGAAGACATGTTCCAACCAACTATAGGTAAAGACGACGTTTCAAATGATAATGGAATTCGAACTACGTTCGCACCGTCAAAAGTTCTGGTAGTGAAAAGCACGATTTTTTTTTTTTTTTTTATTAGACTTCTCTCGGGAGAGGCGAACCTATAGCGTCGAGTGGGCGCCCCGAGATACCATCAAATAACTGTTGCAGTTCTTTTTGAACAGTTGCAGGTTGTAACGCTCCGGGAACACTCCGTGAGAAGGGAGTTCCACAGCTTCCCCGCTCTGTAACGGAACGAGTTCTGATACAGGGATGTTCGCGCTGTCGGGAGATGAACCACAAACGGGTGCGATCCGTCGGATTGTCTTGTGGAGCGCATATAGACCGAATTGCGTGGAACAATGCCAAGAATCTCCGAAGAACAGCACCCGTGATAATATCTGTAGAACAGACAGAGGTCGGCCACGCGCCTTCGATGTGATAGCGACTGTAGTCCCGACGTCAGCGCCGAGTCCCCGATCAGGCGGATCGCTCGTCTTTGTACGCTCTCAAGTAGGTCGAGGGTATGTTTAGGAGCCGAGCTCCAAACATGAGAGCAATATTCGAGCGCGGGTCTAATTTGAGATTTATATAGGAGAAGAAGTTGGGCCGGAGTAAAATATTTCTTGGCTCTAAAAAGATAACTCAGTTTTCCTGAGGCTGATCTGGCGATACCCGATACGTGTTTATGCCATGATACATTCCCACAGACCGTGACGCCGAGCAATCTCAAACTTTCCCCAGCCTCAAGGGCCCGGCCATTCATCATCAGCTGTGGAACCGATGATCCGGTTTTCTTTGTGAATGTTGTATACTGGGTCTTCGTTGCGTTGAAGTCGACAAGATTGGCCTTTCCCCACTGCAGGACTTTATCTAGATCCTGTTTCAGAGAGTCAATCTGTCTACATCTCAGCTGGTGCGACGTTGATGCACCAATCGGCCGATCACTCGAAAAGGAGGAAACAAGCGTACTATCATCCGCAAAACTGAACACTTTGTTATCCGTTGTCTCCAACAAATCATTTATGTGAAGCAAGAACAAGGTTGGAGCCAAAATAGAACCCTGGGGCACCCCCGAATTAACAGGATACAGATCCGAACACTCGCCGTCCACAACAACCCGGATCGATCGATTCTCGAGGAAGCTCCTCGTCCAGTCGCAAAGCTGTTGGGAAAGTCCATATGAACGAAGTTTGCTCAGCAATGCCCCGTGCCAGACGCGGTCAAAAGCCTTGGAGATATCTAATGCGACCGCCCTTGACTCACCATGCCGTTCAATCGCAGATGTCCATATATCGGTTATAAGTGTCAAAAGGTCTCCTGTGGACCGCCTGCCACGGAATCCGTATTGACGATCATTCAGAAGACCGTTGCACTCCAAATACTTAACCAACTCTGTATTGATGACTTTTTCCATTACCTTAGATAAAATAGACAGTAATGCTATCGGACGGTAATTTTGTGGGAGACACTTTTTTCCCGTCTTTGGGATGTTCAAACATAAGCAAATCCATAAAGCCACATGGATATCACCCGACGCCGTAACGCGTAACCAAATAGACCACTTCCTCATAGACAAAAGACACCACTCGAATACCCTTGACGTAAGATCATATAGAGGAGCAGATTGCGACTCCAATTATCTTCTAGTGATGGGTAAAATCAGGAGTCGGCTCGCAGCAAACCCAAATGGGCAATCACGGGAGACGAGCAAAAAGTTCTCGACATTGCTAAACTAAAAGACCTACGCAAAAGGGCAGAACATCAAGAGGAACTAACGAATAGATTTAGCATCCTAGAGAATGGACGTAATGAGCATGAGGAAACCAATAATCTGGGCACTAAATGGGCATCGATCAGAGACACAATCAAACAAACATCCCGAAAGATATTAGGACTTAAGAAAACAATTAAGTCCAAGCCTGTTTTGCCGATGAGTGCAGGGCGAAGATCGAACAACGTAAACGCCTCAGAGTGATCCACTTAGAAAGATATGATGCAGTCAATGCAGAAAGATACGCGATAATTCGGAAAGAGACAATGAAACTTTTCAAACGTAAATAACGCGAATGGGAGAAGACTCGGATCGAAAAAATCCTAGAAAATGCCAGAGCAAAGAATATCAGAGATATGTAGGCCGGCATAAATTCAATTAGAAATGGCTACCCAGGGAGAGCCGAAATAATCCGAGACGCAAACGGCTGTCTGGTCACAGAAACAAACAATATCGTGACAAGATGGAAGCAGTACTGTTCAATGTGCGCACCCATCAACCACAAATAAACGCACCAGACGTACATACAGCCGAGCCTCAGATCCAAGGGCCCTCTTTCGACGAAGTTGTAGACACAATAAATCGATTAAAAAACAACAAAGCTCCCGGAGTCGACTGCATGCCGGCAGAGCTTGTGAAGCATGGAGGAGAGGCAACCGCTCGAAAGATCTACCAACTGATTAAAACAGTGTGGGATAAGGACGTCACTCCGGAAGAATGGAAAACCTCAATAGTCGTCCCCATTTTCAAAAAAGGTCACCGAGATGACTGCGAAAATTACAGAAGAATATCATTACTCCCAACCACATACACAATACTAACAAATGTCATACTGGCTAGAATCACACCGTACGCAGAAGAAATATTGGGAGACTACCAATGCGGATTCCGTAGGAGCCGGTCAACAAGCGACCAAATGTTCACAATAAGGCAGCTACTGGAAAAGAAGTGGGAATACGGAGAGACGGTTCACCAACTGTTGGTTGACTTCAAAAAGCCTACGACTCACTCGCAAGGCAAAGGTTCTACCATATTGTAGTTGAGCTAGGAATCCCGAAAAAGTATTCCGCCCTCATTCAAGCTTGCATGAACAAATACACAGGGCGAGTTAGAATAGAAAACCACCTCTCAGAACCATCTGAAATCCGGGACGGACTAAAACAGGGCGATGGCCTCTCACCATGTCTCTTTAACCTTGTCCTCGAGTATGTCATCAAAAAGGTACAAGACAACAACATGGCCGGGGTCATACAAGTGCTCGCATATGCGGATGACATCGCCGTTTTGGGCGATAATCTAGAAACTGTAAGTAAAAACAGTGAAATCATCATGCAAGCGGCAGAAGAGGTGGGCCTAGAAATAAATGAAGACAAAACAAAATACATGATTATGGCGAGAGGAGGTGGACCTCAAAGAACACACATAAATATCAGGGGCAAGATATTTGAAAATGTCAAAGAATTCAAATACCTGGGAACAATACTGACGGCCAGTAACGAAATGTCGAAGGAAATTAACAAAAGACTACACTCCGGCAACACTAGTTGGCATGCAGTCAGTAAACTTCTGAAATCCAAACTGCTAACACGTAATATAAAGCTCCGTGTCTATAGAAACATAATCATGCCGATTATTCTATATGGATGCGAAACATGAGCTCTCACAAAACGGGAAGAAAACAAATTCCGCGTATTCGAGAATAAAGTTCTAAGGGGTATCTTTGGCGGCAAATGTGACGAGAAGGAAAGACAATGGAGGAAACTCCACAACCACGAATTGGAAGAGCTATACCACAATCCTACAATAGTGAGAGTAATCAAGCCGCGAAGATTAAGATGGGCCGGACACGTGGCGCGAATGGGCAACGATAGGACCGTGCATAGATTTCTTGACGGTAAGCCAACGGAAAAGAGAACGACAGGCCGGTCGAGATGGAGATGGGAGGACAATCTTAGCTTGGACATCGAGGAGATCGAATCGGATGGTCGAACGTGGAAGGAGAGCACACAGGATAGGGAACAATGGCGGAGTGGAGTGAGGTCATGAACTTTCGGGTTCCTACAGGCCAATAAATAGTAATTCCTATGAAAGGTACTCAATAATCGATTATTTCCAATGGTTTCCAGCTCATTTCTTAAATCGACAAACCTTTGCTTCCATGTGGAATTGGATTGAAAATCAATCAAACTTATAAATGCAGCCACTCAAAAATCTTTAAATTAAGTTTATCTGCCGATATCGTGCCTGGGAACATAATGAGTTTTGATGTTTCTGCAAATGTTTGAATTCTTTAAATCTTAAAGTAAACTCGCCGATTAGAGACTGAATAATTTCAGAAAAATCTTTTGTTAAATTAGTTTTGTCATTTTTTTTCATGGGAATCTAAATTTACAAAGAATTTACTTGTGTTTGGTAAATATTTGTATATGTTCGAAATAATGTCCCGATTACAAATTTTGAATTTAGTTTCGAAAGCTTTAATTATATCAAACATTATAATAATTGTTTTATTACAACCTTGCAGTTTCAGTGGGAACACAAGTCAGTAAAAGACATGAGTTTTGAAATCCATTCAGAGTCCGTTAACTGATTATATTTTCCGATTTCTCATTATTTAAAAAAAAAGTCTAATCTTATATAAACAATCAAAGAATCTTTGACGAACTCTTCCACGACTCAATTACGACCATCGGACGTTGTTGTACATCAGTAAACCACCGTACACTGAATTTACCTCAGTTAATAGTTGAGAAAATGTTCGTTTTATTAAAAGACTTTAAACCGGCCTTTGCGGACAAAACCTATTGATGTACGTTATTATACAATGGAAGCCCAGAATTGAATGTCCAACGAGCTGAGAAAACAAGCCCATAAACCCATTTACCTCACCAGTCATATTGCGACCACCATCAGACGTTACAGAAACAATTTTAAAAGCATATATTTCTTTTTCAGCAAGTGCATTTACAACTGCAGTGTAAATATTGTGACGCATATGACAATCAGTACTAGAATATTCGAGAAAGTCCGAAACATAGTACTAGAATACCCTATAAAGTACTGGAAAACTGGAGACTATGAACAATAGAACATTCAAGGCTATGGAACGGACGGAAACGAAACACCGAATCAGAATGAGGAAACGGTATAAATACGTCGCACACAGATCATGGAGACGAGTAAGAAGTAAGCAGTAAAATACGCGATAAGTACGGAAGCGATAAGTGAAGAAATCGTTAAGTGTACGGTAAAAAGTAACTGTTGTTATTAACGGACTAATAAAGTGTTACATTAATTCAAAATCGATTTAACGGCTCTTATTTATTAAAAATAATTAATCCAGCGAACCCTAAGCTCGCTACAATTGGTGTCAGAAGTGGGATTAATTATTGGTGAAGTAAATAAGTCTGTGAAAGTGTGTTGTGACTATGTCAGATCGACATTCGGAGGATCTTCGCGTTCCTGGGGTGAAAAAGGAACTTGAGGACCAGAATCTGGATAGCAGAGGACGAAAGCAAATTCTTCGACAGCGTCTGCAAGCAGCAATGGAGGAAGAGGGTATCGATGTCGACACATATGTTTTTACGATTAGGCCAGACTGTCCGGATGGAGAAGAAACAGCGAGTCAAGATGGTGCCAATGTAACGGAGAAGAGTTCACCACAGTTGGACATTTCGGAGATGCTCAGGATGATGATGATAAAATTGGACGCGCAAGCTACAGACATTAACACAAAATTGGACGCGCAAGCTGCAGATGTTCATGCAAAGTTGGATGCCCAAAATTCAAAATTCGACGCACAAGCTGCAGATCTGAATGCAAAATTGGATGCCCAAACGCAGTGGATGAAATGTAATTTTCAACACTTTAAGGAAGAAATTCAGTCAAAAATTCGAAACGAAGTAGAAAATCTGGATCTAAAAGTCACCGGTGAAATAATGCGAATCGAAAAGAGACTTGAGTGTGTTGAGAGAAATAAGACATCGCCTAGCAATCAACATAACTACAAAGATACAAGGATACAACCGCCAACCTTCGATGGAACGGAACCCTTCTCCGTATTTATACGTCAGTTTGACGCTGCGGCCAATTATAATAAGTGGTCGGATGAGCAAAAGTCAACATCACTAATCGTGTCACACCGCGGGACGGCTGCAGAATTGCTACAAACCATACCAGCAGAGAAGCAAACAGATTTCCAAGGGGTAAGAGATGGCCTTGAAGCTAGGTATGGAGACAACCACATCCAGCAGGTCTACCGCATGCAACTGCGGAGCAAAACGCAGAAACCTGGAGAAAATCTTCAACAGTTGCAGGCAGACATTGAGCGATTGGCAAACTTGTCTTATTCAAATATGACTAAGGAATTTCTGAACGAGGTAGCAATGGATGCATTTATAAACGCACTCCAAGATCGGAACTTGCAACAGGCCGTTCGTTTGTGGGGAAAGAAGACGACTAATGAAATACTGGCGTTCGCATTGGCATATGAATCTACTAAACTGGCTACCAGGAGTACATATAGAGTCCGAGAAATGTCCGTCCAGGAATGTTCCTGCCAAAGAATCGGGCATGTACAACGGAGTACCCCGAGACCTGTTGTGAAGTGCTGGACATGCGGCAGAGTCGGCCGCATCTCTGTTGACTGTAGGAAATGTCGACGAATGAATGAAACATCGAGTGAAGATGCACATTGTACCTGTCAGAGTACTAAATGCGTCCGAGGAGCCGGTCGCAATAAGAAAAGGAGAGTTAACCGTAGAATGTGCACCCGTATCAGTGATAAGCTCAATTCAGACAAGGGGAAAGGACCATTCAATTCAACAGCCCTCTGGTGCACCCCCTGTGGTTAATAGGCTGATGCCCCAGAAAATCTGATTAACAGACGGAGAAAGACAAGCGTTGAATCACTCCTGAACAATTTTTCTGATATTTTTGTGACAGGAAATGATAAATTCGGACGCACCGGTATAGTTAAACATCGCATTGACACGGGTGAGTCAAGACCTATAAGACAGCCACCTCGTCGACTACCGTTGGGCAAACAATCAGAAGTAGGCAACATGATTCGAGATATGGAAGAGCAAGCAGTCATCGAGAAATAATCGAGCCCATGGACTTGGCCGGTAGTGCTCCTCAAGAAGAAGGATGGGACAACTAGATTTTGTGTCGACTACCGCCGGTTAAACGACGTTACGAAGAAAGACTGTTACCCACTTCCTCGAATCGACGACACACTAGATACCCTTTTTGGAGCTCAGTGGTTCTCAACATTGGACCTAAAACGCGGTTACTGGCAGGTGGAAGTAAAGGAGGAGGACAAGGAGAAAACAGCGTTTATTACCGGAAACGGACTTTATCAATTCAACGTGATGCCTTTTGGATTGTGTAATGCTCCAGCAACGTTTGAACGATTAAAGGAAAGTGTTCTACGGGGACTTACATGAAAGACGTGTCTTGTGTACTTGGACGATATCATCGTTGTTGGAAGGAATTTACCAGAACACATCAATAATCTGCACCCCGTCTTCGAACGACTAAGACAGGCCAACTTAAAGCTCAATTCGAAGAAATGTGAACTCTTCCAAAGGAGAGTAAAATTTCTGGGACACATCGTTTCATCTGCAGGAGTTCAAACGGATCCTGATAAGATAGCAGCCGTCCGAGAGTGGCCTACTCCAGAAGACAAGCAGCAGTTGAGAAGCTTTATGGGACTAGCCACATATTACCGACGGTTTGTTAAAGGTTTCGCTAACGTGGTTAAAACCCTGCACGAACTAACGGGTAAAGACAAGAAATTCAATTGGACAGACAAGTGTGAGGCAGCATTCAACACATTGAAGGCCGAGTTGTGTAAGACACCAACATTGGCATTCCCAATATCGGATTGCCCATTTATATTGGATACTGATGGAAGTAACACAGGAATTGGAGCAGTGTTGTCGCAGGAAGTCGGTGGTAAAGAGAGAGTTGGCACATATTATAGTCGAGTTCTATCTAAGCCAGAGAGAAACTACTGCGCAACATGAAAGGAACTGCTGGCTGCCGTAGAAGCCGTTAAGAATTTCCATAAGTACCTCTACGGACGTCGATTCCACCTTTGGACGGATCATGGTGCCCTGAAATGGTTGTTAAATTTTAAGAATTCGGAAGGACAAATAGCTCGATGGATCGAACGACTTCAAACGTACGATTTCCAAATTTCCCACCGTCAAGGGAAGGTGCATAATAACGCTGATGCTCTATCAAGAAGACCATGTAAGCCAGATTGTAAACATTGTCATAGAGCGGAAGAGAAAGAAGAGGGGTACGACCTGCGAAATGTACAAGTAGAAGTATTAGATGGGTGGACGAGTGATGCCATACGCGCAGCTCAACCTCAGGATGAAGATATGTCGCTAATCCTGGAACACAAAGAAAAGAACGAGCGGCCAACTTGGAACGATATTTCCGACAAGAGTGGAACATTTAAGGCATATTGGGCACAATGGAGTTCCTTGCTGGTGGAAGATGGAATTCTAAAGCGTAAATGGGAGGCCGCGGACGGAAAATCCCATCGAATGCAGATTCTAGTCCCACCATCAAAAGTGAAGGATGTACTAACAGAAATGCACGACAAGGCCTCCGGTGGGCATCTGGGAGTTAATAAAACACTTTCAAAACTACGATCTCGATTCTACTGGCTTCACATGAGAGATGGCGGCGAGTCTTGGTGTAGGAAGTGCACAACTTGCACTGCGACCAAGGGACCAACGGCAAAACCAAGGAGCGCTATGAAGCAGTACAACGTGGGTGCCCCTTTCGAGCGAATTGCGATTGATATCTCAGGACCATTCCCAAAAACAAACGACAACAACAAATACATGTTAGTTATCATGGATTACTTCAGCAAGTGGGTAGAAGTCCTTCCAATTCCAAACCAAGAAGCAACAACCGTCATCGAGCAGCTTATCGATAATTGGATCAGCAGATATGGAGTCCCCTATGAGCTTCATTCCGATCAGGGCCGAAACTTCGAATCACAGATATTTCAAGGCATCTGTGCGGCACTGGGCGTAAGGAAAACCAGGCCCACACCCTTACATCCGCAGTCAGACGGAATGGTTGAAAAGTTCAACCGAACAATAAATGAGCATTTATCTAAGGTCGTTAGTGATCACCAACGAGATTGGGACAAATATGTACAAACCTTTCTCATGAGTTATAGATCGGCTAATCACGAGACGACAGGCCATTCTCCAGCAAGAATTATATTTGGACGAGAGATACGATTACCAGCCGATTTACGATTCGGAATACCTCCAGACGGCATAGATAAGACTGAAGACTACGTAGCCGAATGGAGAAATCGCCTCGATGAGATTCATCATTTGGTTCGAAAGCAAATCAAGGTATCAAGTGACAGGATGAAAACAAGGTACGACGTTCGAGCCAACGCATCCGGATTTAATGCAGGCGATAACGTGCGGCTTTATAACCCTCATCGGCAAAAAGGAATGTCTTCGAAGTTGCAGCAACATTGGGAAGGGCCGTAGAAGATTCTCACAAGAATTAACGACGTTGTCTATAGGATTCAGCGAAGACCGAACGCCAAGATGAAAGTGGTACATCGTGACCGAATGGCGACTTTTGTTAACCCAGGAGACCAATGAACTTAGTTCGGGACGAACTAACTTAAGGCGGAGGGTAGTGTGACGCATATGACAATCAGTACTAGAATATTCTAGAAAGTCCAAAACAAAGTACTAGGATATTCTAGAAAGTACTGGAAAACTGGAGACTATGAACAGTAGAACATTCAAGGCTATGGAACGGACGAAAACGAAACACCGAATCAGAATGAGGAAACGGTATAAATACGTCGCACACAGATCATGGAGACAAGCAGTGAAGTAAGAAGCATGCAGTAAAAGACGCGATAAGTCAAGAAATCGTTAAGTGTACGGTAAAAGAACGGTTGTTATTAACGGACTAATAAAGTGTTACATTAATTCAAAATCGATTTAACGGCTCTTATTTATTAAAAATAATTAATCCAGCGAACCCTAAGCTCGCTACAATATGTATAGTGTTCGCGACGATAGTGAAAGAGCACATTTGATTCGAACAGACGTTATAACAGTTGGAATCAGTAAAATAAAGAACGAACGTTCAACGCATCAGGTCACTGCTGGATGTACAAATCTAATTTCTAAACTCAAATACATTCAACTGATGTGGAAATGCTGTTATTGCTATAGTACACGGTTTTAACGGATGTGCTTTGATTTTTGGAGTTGTCTTTTCGGTGGTTTTGTTCTTTACTATTAATCGTGTGTGTATCTGCTAGAAACGCCGCATATGTACACAAAATGTAATAGTTTATAAGTAGCTAGATGTAAACGCATTAAATCTCAATAATGCATTGTCAATTGTCAACTCTCAACCGTCATTACTGTCAGTATATTTAACTCTTAAGTTTATGGACAACTAGGAACTAATTTGGATACAAGTTATCTAGTATAAGTTAACAATGAAAAATAAAGAGCAGTTATTGAATTCCAACTCGGATGATAGTGACGAAGAGACTGTGGGTACAATCCCCTTTGTTGGAAAATCAGTCAATACAGTAAGATATATCCGTTGTCTTGAAACCTTGTATAATTTCAATCTCTTAGTCACACGAAGCAATAACAGAACCACCACTCAATAGAAGTTATGTGGACGAGCCAGTATTTTCCATACGCTCACGGAATTCCGTTGACATTAAAGATACTTACGAGGTTTGATTAGTTTTTAAATTATAAGAATCGCGTGCTTTACAATATCCTAACCCCTTTCCACAGAGCTTGGACTACCAAGTTTGTGAAAATGTATTACAGAGAAATGAAGACAGCAAATCGAACGACCGGTTTGCTTTGCGAAAAGACATAGTTCGTTGGCTAATTTTTATACAAATCGGCATTATAACTGCTCTGATAGCAAGTGCCATTCACATTGTGATAGAAGAGCTGTGCAAACTGAAATACACCGCCTTAAAAGATGGTAAGTTATCATCTTATTTTAAAATAATTTGTTAGAGCAACACTACACTATAATATATTAATAAACAAGCAACAGTTTCTTGTGTATAAGAAGGAGTAAGAAAGGATTCTTGAATTCAAACTCGACTGCATGGTTAATGCAATAGCAACAAGTAATATCTAAAATATTCATACATTCGCAGACATGAAAAGCCTATAAATTTAGTTTGAATAAATGACGTGTACTTGTAGTGCTCTATCAGCAATACATTCCCTTTCTGAGAACTCGAATGATAACCGCGTAATCAAATTCAACAACAGTGGCGGGCGGATTCAAGGAAATTGAATGAGAAGAAGGGTCAAGAACACAAGACTCCCGTACAAGTAGGTTCTCGCTATTCTGAATGGTTTCGATGTACTTGTATTGTTATTATAACAAGTATTCGTCGATAGGAGTAATGGAGGCACCTTCATATAGGTGAGAGTTGGGGTAATAGCCTCCTAGAGTGGTTGATATATCTTCTCAGGGGTTTCCTTTCGAATATTCGATATCTTTCCATTTGCGCCGAAGATATACAAGACCATATGTGAAAAGGCGTACGATATTCCAGATCGGATTAGCCACTTGTTGCAGAGAAATTTTACTTTGGTGTCAACTTTGATGCTTCTCTTCAAGATGTGCAGTTGCCTAGACTGACCGAGGGCCCTTTGAAGAATATGGGTCACGTGTTTGATGAAATTCATTTTTGGAGTATAAATGACTCCTAAAAATGTTATCCTATCCTGCGGTGAATATCGAGAAGTAGGTGCTTACTTCCCAGAATTAAGGCGATTACTTTGAGGGGATTAAGTCGAATTTTCCATCGAGTGTAATACTAATACAGTTCATCCGGGCGTGTACACTAGCCAGCCGCGCCGTGGAAACTTCGGGATAGCTATCCACTGACCCGAACTTGAAAAGTTCTGTTGCGAACGAGTTGGTAGATGATGCTATAGCGTTTGGGATGATAGTGAAGAACGTGTGATTCGAACTGACGCTATGACAGTTAGAATCACCAATAATCGAACCAAAGCGCAACCCATGAGTCCGCCGCCGTGCGTACGAATTCGATTTCTAAACTCAAGTACATTCGACTGATGTGGATTTGTTATGTTATCGCTATGGTATACGGCTCTGATGCATTTTTTTATTCGATTTTCGTTCGGTGTTCTTCACTATTTGCTTGTGTATTGTGTAAGTATCTGTTAGAAACGCTACAATACTACACTTCGTTCTACTGACCACATCCTGTCAAAAGCCTTTTCAATGTCCAGACTGACCGCAATGGTGAGTTCTTTATTAAAGAGGCCCACGCAGACGTAGTTTTAAAGTAATGACCTTATCGATGTCATTAGTGGCAAGTATAAATAGAAGAGGGCCCAGGTGACGTCCTTGGGGGACCCCAGCGGCGGCAAGAAATGGGTTAGATATCATGGACATGAACCGAACGGAATGAAGTCTATCCTTTAGATAGGAAGAAATCAATTTCAGTAATCCAGGTTCAAAGCCGAAGGCGGACAATTTGAAGAGGATTAGATTGTGGGAGATTTTTTGGATGCTTTTCTGAGATCGGTTGAGACCATGTCGACCGCGTGCTGAGAGTGTAAAGGAAGTAAACTCAACAAGGTTGGTTGTAGTTGATTGGATATTCAGAAAACCATGTTGCCTTGGTGAAATAAGAGATTTGCAACGAAAACTAAGAGATTCTTATAGAATACTTTCGAGAATCTTGGGGGTAATGACAGTTTGGCGATGGGGTGGTAGGTCGCGACATCATTTTTGGGACCCTTCTTGTGGATGGGGATGATGAAGGAGGTTTTCCAAATGTAGGAGAATACGCCATGAGAAAGTGAGAGATTAAAAATCAGTGAGAGTGGAGCAAAGAGAATGGATGAGCATTTCTTGAGAACAATTGCAGGTATACAATCCGGGCCCGATGTAAACTCGTCTTTGAGTTGCAGTAGCTTAGAGTCAATTAAGGAAGGATCAAAGAAGTTGTAGAGAAGGGCCCCGAGGGAAAAGTTAATTAGTTGAAGTATGACGGATCAGGAACAAAGGTCTGATTAGTGAATGACTGAAGTGTGTGGCGAAGAGGTTTGCAGTAGTAACTGAATCAGATGAAGTATGAGTTTAAGGTAGGCGATGTGGGGTAACCATTGGGTTTACGTTTATGATTGACGAACTGAAAGAAGGCTTTGGAGTCATTTTTGAGTTTTGGTAAGGTAGTTACGATAAAGGGTGTTGTAAAGTTCCGTGAATTGGAGGTATCAACCATGAAAGTTAGAGTAGTCGGTATAATATTCCGAGAGAAGGTGACCCATAACTTATTCCTTTTGTTACGCTGGAAACGAAGCTTGCGATTGTGCTATGGAGGGGAAGAAATTGATGTTCTTTGTCTAGAGTTTTTTTTTTGTTAATTATTAAACTTCTCTCGGGAGAGGCGAACCTATAGCGCCGAGTGGGCGCCCCGAGATGCCATCAAATAACTGTTGCAGTTCTTTTTGAACAGTTGCAGGTTGTAACGCTCCGGGAACACTCGCGTGGGAAGGCAGTTCCACAGCTTCCCCGCTCTGTAACGGAACGAGTTCTGATACAGGGATGTTCGCGCCGTCGGGAGATGAACCACAAACGGGTGCGATCCGTCGGACCGTCGACAAGATTGGCCTTTCCCCACTGCAGGACTTTATCCAGATCCTGATTCAGAGAGTCAATCTGTCTACATCTCAGCTGGTGCGACGTTGATGCACCAATTGGCCGATCACTCGAAAAGGAGGAAACAAGCGTACTATCATCCGCAAAACTGAACACTTTATTATCCGTTGTCTCCAACAAATCATTTATGTGAAGCAAGAACAAGGTTGGAGCCAAAATAGAACCTTGGGGCACCCCCGAATTAACAGGATACAGATCCGAACACTCGCCGTCCACAACAACCCGGATCGATCGATTCTCAAGGAAGCTTTTCGCCCAGTCGCAAAGCTTTTGGGAAAGTCCATATGAACGAAGTTTGCTCAGCAATGCCCCGTGCCAGACGCGGTCAAAAGCCTTGGAGATATCCAATGCGACCGCCCTTGATTCACCATGCCGTTCAATCGCAGATGTCCATATATCGGTTATAAGTGTTAAAAGGTCTCCTGTGGACCGCCTGCCACGGAATCCGTATTGACGATCATTCAGAAGTCCGTTGCACTCCAAATACTTAACCAATTCTGTATTGATGACTTTTTCCATTACCTTAGATAAAATAGACAGTAATGCTATCGGGCGGTAATTTTGTGGGAGACACTTTTTTCCCGCCTTTGGGATTGGCTGAACTCGAGTGGCAGGAAAGGTCCTCCGTGCATAAGATAAGCGGAAGAGTCTGCCAAGAACCGGCGATAGTTCTGGAACACAGTTCTTAAGGACTATTGCTGGTATTCCGTCCGAGCCGGTTGCCTTCCTACAATTCAGTTCACGTAGAATGCGTTGAATAGTGCGCGGACGAAATCTCACATCCCGCATCGAAGACTGTACCGGCGAGATCACAGGTGGCTCCAAAAGGCCGGGATCGAGGTTGGAATTCGCGGAAAATAAATTCGCGAATACATTAGCTTTATCCTTTGGATTCGTGACTAATGTCCCGCTGTCTGTCACCAACGGGGGGAAAGAGGAGGATGCGAAGTTACCGCTGCCAGCCTTTGCCATTGACCAGAAGGAGCGCGAACCGGTTGGGCACCGAAGGAGCTTATTGATCACCCTGTCGTTGTGAGCCTTCTTCGCGGTATCAATAGCCTGGTTGCACGCGTTTCTGATTCTAACAAAATTCGTTCTGTTAACATCGGTGGGATTGGAGCGCCATTGCTTAAAAGCTCTATTTTTTGCCGCTGTAATCAGCTCGCATATTTTGTCAAACCAAGGTTTGGCGCAAGCGTTAACATCGGAGTTTCCGAAGCACACCTCCGACCATGGAAAGGATGCGAAGAAATCTCGCATATCGTCCCAGTTAGCAGCCCCATACTTCCATACATGGCGATTCTGCCTAGGCCGGTTATTCGCTTGATATGCAAATGCTTGCGCGACAGATACGAAGCAGTGATCTGAGTTTCTCAGTGGCGCAGAAACCTCTACGGTATAAATACTCGGTTCGGATGTCAAAAACAGATCCAGGGTGTTCGCATAATCGCCTCGGGCATCCGGCACTCGCGTTGGTTCCCCCACGAGTTGAGTCAAGTTGTGGCTTACAGCAAACATCTCCGCCAGCCTCCCAGTCTCGTCGGTTCTGTTAGAACGTAACAACCAGTCGGAATTGTGCACATTGAAATCGCCAAGGACAACAATTTCAGAAGCTGGGTGGTTGATCTATATCCAGTCGACGGTATATGAAAGATGTTCGAAGAATGTCGCCGGTCGATCGTCATTCGGGGAGCGGTAAAGACAACAAAGAAATTTAACGGAATTCCTCAGCACGACCCTCAACCATATGATGTCCATATTATTGGGTTCCAAGCCTCCATCCGCTGGCAAGCCAGATTGCACCGCGCGAAAACGCAGACTCCGCCCTTAAAACGGAATCTCGAATGCAAGTCGTATCCTGAGCAACGAAGATATGTCGAATCAGTTGACGAATCGACCTGGGTCTCAGTTAGGGCAAGGATATCAGGTTTCGTTGTTTGCAAATATTGGTGGACGGCGTTTACATTCGTATTGGTGAAACCGATGCCCCTGATGTTACAAAATGCCGTCACCAGTCGAGCGTGGGCCGAGCTTCGAGAGCGAGCCCGGTTATGCGATGACGAACCTCTTAAAGCTCCACCATTTATCATGATATCTGCATGATGTTCCCCCTGACATAATCCCCCCCGGAGATCCGAATGGGAGACTAGTTTACCTCCGGAATTCTTTATATCAGAAGGCACCATCATGGCCTATCCCCGTGTCAGTCCGAGCCATCAGCCACACATCCGAAACACCGTCGAAGATTTCTCTCGGCGATATTGCGGAATGTACAGCGTGACGGGGTGGTATCTCACCTTGGGACCGACTACCACCTAACCAACCTTTTTTCGAACCGGTCCATCAGCCAAGCTCCGAAAGATGGCCAGGGATTTTTCCCGACCATTTCACGGAGCCTACAGCTTGATGGGGTGGTATTTCACCGGGCGCACAGGGCGCTGGGACCCCGGGTACTACTCGGCCTTTAGTCGCCTCTTACGACAAGCTGGCCTAACTGTGAGTATATTCTAACGCCCTACTCACAGGGCCAAAAGTAGGGAACGAACAGGGAAATAGAGTGAAGGATTTCGGTATATAAGTGGGTGATGGCAGATTCGACGGATAGGTGACCGTATTTGAACGAAAGGTGGCCTATGTAGTCGTTGATGAGGCGAAAGTTACCTTAGGAAATTGTAGGCGTAGTGATTGGAAGGCGGGACACGGTGGCGAGTGGACTCGAAAGAAGGTCAAGAGTGGTGGTAGTCTATAGATGTAAGGACGAAGGGGCTGTGTGAGCCTGGTGTATCGATAATATCTGTTGTAGGATGAGGTCGAGCTGCCTACCCAAGAGGTTTCGAACTTTGCTGACTTGACGTTTAATGAAGAAACATTCCTTGACAAGGGTGGGGTGGGAGGTGAAATCTGATTGATCGTCAGATAAAGCCCAATTGAGTAGTGGGAGATTAAAATCTCCAAAGGCGATGATGTCCTCCTCGCAATTACTCAGCTCGATTATGCGGTCGATAGCATTAAGGGTGAGCTCATAAACTTCAATAAGATGGAAATGCAAGGTATAGAAGCATATGACAAAGATTGATTTCCGAGGAATGGTGATTTTGACTCACAAAGTCCAGCTTGCAGGAGGTAGGGAAAGCGATAAGTGACGAATCTAAGCTGTTATGGGCAGCGATGAGCACTCCTTGGCTGGGGGAAAACTCAGTGGCATAGTTGAGGAGATCATCGCAGAAGATGTTGAACGTGAGAGAAAACAGTCCCAGGTTATGAATGCTCATGATATTATTAATTTTGGGGTATTTGGGTTTATACATGGCAAATGAACATCTGGTTCAATTTATCATACGCTTGATTTGTTTTGTGATTTTTAGGAATTGACTCAATATGCGACAAATGAACATTTGAGTCAATTGGGGATATCAGGGAGAATTATTGGATTGAGATATTATGGGTTCAGGTATAGGATATGGATGAAGGAATTGTACGGCTTTGAAAAGCACTACAGAATCAGCAAAATAATAATTTGAGTGATGTGTCAAGAATTCGTGTTTTTTTTTTGACAGAGATATACACTGCGTTGCTGGCGCAAGACTAATGACCTTGTCCGGAAAAAACAAATCATTATGGAAAATTTAACAAGCCTCAGGACTTGCTAAATAAGGCCAAGACCGGTTCCGGTTGTAGTGCCGATGATGATGATGATAGTAGGCCTTCGAACAGTTTATTTTTTTATTACGAGGGTTACCTTTTATATAAGTTCATCCATGCACTGTTGCTGAGGTAATCCACGCCGAAAGTTGTAAAAAATAATCGCACGAAAATGTTGACGATTTAATTCGCCTTCGGTGTCATAATGACTATAATCTTGGTGTTAATGCTGCATTTTAGATTAGGCAGATGGCTCGTTTCTAACGTTTCTATCAACCACGTGTTGATAGAGCACTGCCACTCCTTGAGCCTGATGGCGGTACGAACGTACCGAGGTGCCAACGTTGACTCGGATCACTATCTTGTTGGTATAGTTTTCCGAGTGCGGGGTGCATTACGGTGACATATTGCATCCGCGGATCAGATCCAGATCAACATGGCTGCCTTATGCAATGAGAACACCAGCAACACCGTTGGTCATGCGTTAAGACTTGCCCTCGACGAGCTCGACGGAGGGAAAGTAAGCTCAGGGGCCAGAATGCCGGGCGTAGAAGAGAAATGGACACGCCTTAAGAATACTGTCATCAGTACTGCCAACTTCATCTTAGGCACTAGTCGAGGTCGGAGCGACTGGTTTGATGATCAGTGCAAACCAGCGAGTGAACGTAAGAATGCTGCATACCGGGCAATGCAGCAGTCTCACGGGACGCGGGTACGCGGGGTGAAATACAAAGAGCTTAGAAGATCTGAAAAAAGACCACAGAAAAAAGAAAAGTGCCTGGAAAAAAACCTTGCCCGTGAAATAGAGAAAAGTAGAGAGCGAGGTCCGCACCAGGCGCGGAAGTTCTACCAAATACTCCGCAGTATGGCGCGGCACATCATCATCATCGGCACTACAACCGGGAACCGGTCTTGGCTTGTTGAATTTTCCATAATGATTTGTTTTTTCCGGGCAAGGTCATTAGTCTTGCGCCAGGGGCTTGTGGCGACTCTAACAGATACACACACAATTCACAAGCAAAATAGTGAAGAGCACCGAACGAAACATCGAATAAGAAAATACATCAGAGCCGTATACCATAGCGATAACATAACAATTCACATCAGTGGAGTATAGTCGAGTTTAAAAATCAAATTCAAACCACGGCCAGTAGCCTGATGGGTAACGCTTAGGTACAATTTTTGGTGATTCAAACTGTCATAGCGTCAGTTCGAACGTTCTTTTTCACTATTATTTCAAACGCTATAATTGGTGACTACGACGTGATCTGTACACACAGCATACACTTTCCCATAGTAAACAGAACTTCACACACGATCACGACTTCCGCATAGAGCGCAGCCTCCAACGTTCTCTCGTTCGCTACGTCGTTCGCATACGAATCTGATCGTTATGAAGTTACTGCGGGGGGAGTGGTGTGGCGACTCTAACAGATACACACACAATTCACAAGCAAAATAGTGAAGGACCCCGAACGAAAAATCGAATAAGAAAATACATCAGAGCCGTAAACCTTAGCGATAACAACAATTCACATCAGTGGAGTATAGTCGAGTTTAAAAATCAAATTCAAAACACGGCCAGTAGCCTGATGGGTAACGCTTAGGTACAAGTTTTGGTGATTCAAACTGTCATAGCGTCAGTTCGAATCACACGTTCTTCTTCACTATTATCTCAAATGCTATAGGCGCCCCGGCGGGGACTCGAACCCCGGTCTCCCGCATGACAGGCGGGTATACTAACCGCTATACTATCGAGGAGCCCATTCATTGGACATAACTTTTTGAAAAGGTAAATAGAGGGAAAGCTAAAAATTTGACAGTGTTCCTTGCGCTGAAATTGCAGACTAAACGGCAATATTTGATGAATGTTGTGGAATGTTCATTGTCGAAACTGTCTACTCAAACTTTTGTACCCATGTTTTGATAAGACGAGTAACCGATTTTTTAATAATGTGACGAATTGTACATACCACGCTGCATTTACTGCAAGGATAAAGAGGGTAATCTGACCCTGAAGGCATTCTGGAGCGATGGGAAGTGCACCTCAATGAATTACTAAATGGTCAGCTCACAAAAGAATTGGAGACCACCAATGCAAAATCAAGACCAAATGCTGCCGTCACCAAGCATTGAGAAAACATTAAAAGCCATAAGACAGCTCAAATCAAATAAAGTCCCTGGAGCTGATGGCATACAAGTTGAGCTGATCAAACAAGGAGGGACAGCGTTACATCACGCAATTCATGAGATCGTGGTGCACGTATGGGAGCAAGAGAAGATGCCGGAAGATTGGCGTCGTGGAATAATTTGCCCCATACATAAGATGGGAGATATCACACTGTGTAGCAACTATAGGGGTATAACATTGCTGTGTACCGCCTATAAGATATTCTGCACTATCCTACAAGATCGAATAGCTACATACGCTAAAGTCATTATTCGGTGTGGCTTTATCCCAGGCAAATAAACAGTTGATCAGATATTCACCCTTAGGCAGGCGATGGAAAAATGTCTGGAATTTAATATTCCATTATATCATCTATTTATAGACTTTAAGGCCGCCTACGACAGCATAGCCAGAGTAGAACTATATAATGCCATGAGAGAGTTCGGCATTCCAAACAAATCATGGTTGACCATGACGCACGTAACTAGTCAAGTAAAAATAGGGGGATTGCTGTCCAAACAAATAAACATCTTTAATGGACTCCGACAAGTGGACGGTCTGGCTTGCCTCCTCTTCAACCTGGCGTTGGAGAAAGCTATCCGTGACTCTTGCGTTTCAACTAGAGGGACTATTGTCACCAAGTCCAGCCAGATACTTGCCTATGCAGATGACATCGACATCATCGGTAGAACCGATTCGGCTGTACAAGACTCTTTCACCCAGATCGAGCAGGCGGCACAAAAACTGGGACTACACATTAATGAGGGGAAAAGTAAGTACATGGTGGCAACTTCTGCGAAAAGAAGACCTAACGTTAGTCAAACTATCAAGGTAGTGGAACACGAATTTGAAGTAGTGAAATCCTTTACCTACCTTGGGTCTGTGGGGTACGAAGTCATTGTGCCGGCGCACGACACGGGGTTCTACCTCTTCTCCACCCGTTCTAAAGTTTCTGCCGTAGACCGAAAGAAAAACACAAACGAAACTCCACAATGCAACGTCCACAACAGGAAAAGGAAACACATTGATTTAGTTTATTCCGTTTTATTCTCTTTAAATTGTGAAGGATAATTCTCTTTATAAAAACTACTTTGTTCTCAGCCATTATTAAACGTGTTAGTGTTTTTATACTTCACTTAGAACTTATATTTAATATTAAATTGATTTTTATAAATTTTAAACACGCTGAAACACTTTCTCGACACGACCTACGCTTCTCCGCCGCGCGACGGAGAGCGGGAGCGGCACGACCGTGGTGGTCGGCGGATGTAATTTGACTCCTCGATAAACGGCTCGTGCAGAGCCGACTCGCTCATGGGGTGAGTTTATGGTGTGGTGGTAGATATCCTCTCCACTAAGGATATCGTTTTTACCTACCGCCAGAGAAACGTAAAGTCTCTCTTGGTGGAATAGAAAACCAGATCTCGTAAAGAGATCATGGTGGTATGCGTGTGATCGTTCAGATCTGTGTTGTTTACTAATGTGCGAAGGCAATGGAAAAACAAAACAGACAGGCGGCAAGGACAAAGAAATCGGGACGATCATGGTTTATGATGTGCATCGCGGATAAATAAATAGACGACGATGCATCGAAGAGATGTGCTAAAAGCAAATATGGGACGAGGGCACCATAAAAGTCTTAGATGAGTGATGCCCTTGTGTAAATAGGCGAATAGCTATTGGGAAAAGGTGCTAATGGTTTGGTGGACTAAACGAATTCCTTGCTTGCATTTGTATATGCAGGGAAATTCGTTTGTGTGAAACGGATTCTATATTTGCATTGTTTATGCTTTGAATTCAATCCGGCGGCTATGCGCGAAGTCGTTGCTTGTTTGGAGATTCAAACAAAGGAGCATTTCTGGGTAAAGTGCTTGCAACAGTATCGATAGTTGCAAGTCATTGCAAAGCAGATTAGATTGTTATACAATGACGGTTTGTATATACCATCTGTGTCAATTGTACATGGCATCTATGGCGACGCAAGTGCCGAACTCTAGTGTGAATATCTACACAAATTGGAAATTCGGATCTGGGTCGCTAATGCAGAGATGCATTGATACATGTACGAATGCCCTTGTAGGAAAAATTCTTTGCAGGCATTTCCAGGTAATGCATTGAAAGCATTAATTATCCTTGGGAAGGAAATGTTTTTTGCTGTGGGGAGATTGCGGTGCAGGTCTGGGAAGGAATTTGCCTGACAACCGAAGGTACCGAATAGGTTTTGGTTTATGCCCCTGTATAATGGAAAGAATTCTTGTAGGGAATTTTTATGCGAAGAAATGTGTGAAAGGTAAGGATTCTTTTACAGGGACTTTTAGGTAAATAATTTTGATCTATTGATGCGTAAAGCATCTAAGGTACTAATGCGATTGCATTAGCGAAACTTATAAGGTTGGGTCGAAGTTATGGGGGTTCTCCAGGTAAGTAACAGTGGAGTTTGGCGGAACCGCCACAGGTCAATAATATCAGCCGATAACAATATGGAAGAAGAAATACGCGAACGGCTGATCAAATCCAACAAAGCCTACTATGGTCTATCAAGGCTCTTAAAATCCCGAAATTTATCCAGAACATCCAAGCTACTACTGTAAAAGACCATGGTCTTACCAGTACTCATGTATGGATCCGAGACCTGGGTGCTCAATAAAAGGCACTCTGAACTCTTAGCCGCGTTCGAGAGGAAGGTCTTAAGGAGAATTGTTGGCCCCATATGTGAGGAAGGACGATTCCGGAGACGCTACAACCATGAGTTGTACGCGATCTACCTTGAAGCTAAAGTTGTAAGAAAAATCAAGGTCGGCAGACTCCGGTGGGCGGGACACCTAGCTCGAATGAGCGAAGAGGAGCCTGCCCGGAAAGTCCTTTGTGGCAGGATGTATGGAAGGAGACAGCGCGGCAGGCCTTGTCAGCGATGGAGGGATGGCGTAGACCAGGACGCCCAGAGCCTGGATGACATCGGCCCGAAATCGGGATCGGTGGATAGATTTGTTAAATAAGGCAAAGACCGGATCCCGGTTGTAGTGCCGATGATGATGATGAGATGGCTCGTTTCTGATGCTATCGAGAAAGTTGAGAGTATGCTTAGAAGAACTCCAAACATGTACAAGTTGTACTGAAGTGTCAGTCTACAGAAGCAAAGTTGGACTGGAATAATATGTTTTAGTTCTAAAAAGATATTTCTGTTTCTTGGCGGTATTCAACACGTGTTCATGTGACGATACATTTCCACTGACCGGTACGCCGAGCACATTCATGTTTTCCTAAGGTTCATCATAAGTTGTGGAACCGATGATTCGTTTTTTCTTATAAACGTTATATATTGCATCTTCATTCCATTGAAGTCGAAGAAAGTAGTCTCTTCTCCTATGTCCAGATTTCGATTGGGGGAGTTGACTTGGTTGCATCTCACCTGGCGCGTTAATCGGCCGTTTATCCGAAAATGAAGAAAACGATGTACTTTCATTGGGAAAATTGATTATTTTGTTACTCGTTGATAGTACCAAATCATTAATATGAAGCAGAAATACAGTCCGCGTCAAGATAGAATCCTGGGGCACCTCGGCATCCATCAAAAGTATCCAAAGTCACACTGTTTACAACAACTAGAATCGCTTTATTCTCAAAGAAACATTTGACCCAGTCGCAAAGTTGTTGGGAAAGTCCATATGAACGAAGTTTTACTTAATAGGGTTCTGCGCCAGACGTAATCAAAAGCCTTGGAGATATATAATGCAACCACTCTTGATTCAGCATGTTTTTTAATTGCAGATCTCCGTCCAGATGTGAGTCCCACATTTCAAAAGGTCTTCCGTGGATCGTGAATCTGTATTGGTGATCTCTTAGGAGTACATTGCATTCCAAACATTTATTCACTTCGGTGTTAATGCCTTTTTCGATCAGGGACAATACAGACAGTAAGTCGAGATGTGCATTCAAGCAGTGTGTACGTCAGTTTATCTCAATGGTTTGGTTTAATTGCGTTTCTGATTCTGACAAAATTCGTGCTGTTGACCTCCATAGCATTAAAGCGTCATTTTTTAAACGCTATATGTATAACAGCTCCTCGATAGTATAGTGGTTAGTATACCCGCCTAAATAAGGCCAAGACCGGTCCCCGATTGTAGTGCCGATGATGATGATATGTATAACATTTTATACCATGAATGAATTTCTTATGACGATAATACTTTCGGTGATAAACTCTGCGCAGACAATAACGTCAGAGTTTATAAAGCCGACCGACAGAGAGAATGCGAAGAAATACCGGAAATGGTCCCAGTATTTCCATACTTGGTGAGGCTGTTTAAGTTAGTCAATCGGAGATGTAAGTGATTGCACAACCGATATCAAACAGTGGTGCGAGTTTCCCAATCACACAGTTGCTTGTACAACATAAATGTTTGTCTCGGATGTTCGCAGAAACACTCCTGTTATCTGTCACTCGCGTAAGCTCCTCCAGCAGTTGAGTCAAATTGCGACTAGTAGCGAACGTTTCGACTAGCTTCCCAGCCTTGCCCACTCTATGAGAATGCAATAACCAGTTGGAATTGTATATTTAAAGATCAGATCAGAGGACGAAGCGTGGAAGAAACGCGCATAGATGCGGAACGATAGTGTAGCCGAATCAGTGATGTCAGGAACTTTCGGGTTAGTACCGGCCAATAAATAGTAATAGTAAATAGTAATACTGCTTGTGGCATAACTAGAGTTTACTCCTTTCCGGGACTCATAAAATATAATATGGTGGAAATGAAGCTCTTTCCTATTCATTTTATATTAAAATGTTCACTATCAATCGGAACAACGCTTTTATTAATGATGCCCAAACGAACTATAATATTTCAACCATATACTATATAAGCTTGCATGTATTTAGAGGGCAAAAGCCGCCTATCAAAAATACGCAAGAACATTTGCACTCAACTTATATATAAGTTTAAAAAGCAAAAAAAAATTTTTTTCTTGCGACCGAAACAACGGATATCTTCTCCTTTAACTGTATGATTTCCGTGCTTCAAGTAAAACTTTTTTGAAAGTTATGCTACGAACAAACGAACGGTTTTTTTTTTTTAATTTTTTTTTTAATATATATAATTATACTTTTCTCGGAAGAGGCGAACCTTTAGCCCTGAGTCGACGCCCCGAGATATTACTGTTGCAGTTCATCTTGAACAGTTACAGGTTGTAACGCTCCAGAAACACTCACACAGGGAGGGAATTCCATATCTTCCGTGCTCTGTAACGGAACAAATTCTGATGTAGAGATGTTTGTGCCGTCGGAAGATGAATCACAAATTGGTCCGATCCGTTGGATTGTCTTGTGAGGCACATTTACACCGAATGTCCGAAGAACAGTATCCGTGATAATATCTGTAAAACAGACAAAGGTCAGTGACGCGCCTTCACTGTAATAGCGACTGTATTCCCGAGATAACTCAGCCGAGCATTTTTATGCTTTCCCTAAATTCGAGGGCCTGTCCATTCATCATCAGCTGTGGAACTGAAGATCCAATTTTCTTTGTGAATGTTGTGTATTGTGTCTTTGCTGTATTGAAGTCGATGAAATTGGCCTTTCCCCACTGCAGGACCACATGCAGATCCCGATTCAGAGGTCGATCTTGCTACATCTCAGTTGGTGCGACGTTGATGTGTAGCGGTTCTACGAACCACACAACCCACTATAGGGTTAGGTATCCTTTCCGCCAGGGAATATACTCACCTTTTCCAGTACACGTGCCCACAGTCAATAGTCATTAACCACACCTGAAACAAAAGGTAATATGACATGCAACGACGTTGAAGTCGATATCAGAAATCAAGGAACTAAACGTTCAAAAGCTTCTAACATCGAGTTCAACGCTTCCATACATCGTATTCACACCAATGCACCAAATGCAGCAACGTATCGCATCTAAGCCAATGTGCCACGCAGGAAAGCATCGCATGTAAATCAAGCACCCATTCTAAGCATCAACGCGATGTTTCCCATGAAACACCATTGTCGGTAAATAAACCGAACAACGGATGCCTACTCTGGTAGCTAATAGCAATTAGCACCTACATCCCTTGCATGACCCTAAAGCAAAAGGCACGCGTGTGCAAACAAAGCATATCGTTTCGCTTCCGACCAATAGTCATGCAACCATAAACATCTTAAAACTACCCGCGATAGACGTTTATGAGTTGGAAATGCAAACAAAGCATTACCGATCCCATAGTCCTTTGTATCCATCTGAACAGCATGAGAACCCTTGTTTCTCGGGCCAGATGGGAAAGACAAACAATCCAAGAAAAAGATCGGAGAATAAGCGGCGTACCAACGATCATAAGACAAAGGAACAAGATTCCGATAACCACCAGATAATGATAATGATGATCACGAGAAAAAAATCTCTCCTTTTACAGATACGATGGGAAATTCTGTTTAACGGATACTATGGGAAATTCTGTTTAGCAGATACTATGGGAAATTCTGTGCAGAGATGCGTTGGAAAAATTTCTCTTATGATGGGGGATGCGAATTAAGTTAGTCTACTCTGAGAAGAGGTATAGGAAGGGTAATCGAGAAGGTTGCGCCGTGCGTGTGTTAAAACTTTAACTCAGTAACTTGTGTTTCTTTCGTTGTTTCTTAACTGCAATTGCAACAATCATAAACTATGGGTGTTCAAGCGTTAACTTCTTAACGAATGTTCTTCCGTGAACTTCAAAAGTAACGATCGCTGAAAAAAAAAGTTGACGCGGACTAGTAAGATCCTTTGGTGTTAGTTTTCTTAAGAACAAAAATTAATTAGAACTGAGCGCTGTGTGCTTCCAAGTGACTGTCGAATTATTTTTGTGACATACACCTTATTACGAGCCTTGTATTGTGAAACATCAAAACAATTTGTGTTAATAAAGAAAAATAAAGATTCGAAGAACTAATATCTCTGTGTTTGATTGGCGACAGCGTTCGCTCTGGTTTCGTTAGATTCTGTTTTGCTGCGGACAGTGTTTGGCGGATCATTGTATCAACATACAACTAAAAGGAAGCTCTTGGTCAAGTCGCAAAGCTGTTGGGAAAGTCTATGAACGAAGGTTGCTCAGCAATGCTTCGTGCCAGACTTGGTCAAAACCCTTGGAGATATCCAATGCGACCGCTCTTGACTCATCATATCCTTCAATCACGATTGTCCATATGTCGTTTATAAGGGTCAATAGGGCTCGGGTGGACCGCCTGCCATGAAATCCCTATTGACGATAGTTCAATGGTCCGCATTCCATATATGTATTAACTCGGCATTGATGACCATTTCCACATGACAACATCGACAGAAATGCTATCGGCCGGTAATTTTGTGGAAGACACTTTTTCCCCTGCTTTGGGATTGGCTGAACTCGAGCGATTTTCCAGCAGGCAGGAAATGTCCTTCGTGCATTCAGATAAGCGAAAGGGTTTGTCAAGAACCGCCGACAGATGTAAAGCTCAGTTCTTAAAAACTATTGCTGGTACTATTTTTATATGTATTCACTATTGTCTCCGAAAGTCTTCTGTTTCAATAATGAAAACACTTTCCAACTATTTTTTATCACTTCTTTATTTATTAATTTAAACAAACATAACTTAAACTAAATGAACAACAAAGATTTGCGAAACTTCTTGACTTAAGGGACTACGGTAACTCCAATGTCCAGCATCACTATCTTAAGGTTTTACGTTGAAGAAAATTAATTAATAGAAATGTTTTTAAAATGTAGAATTAATTGTCCGGAATCACTGTCTTGTAGTTTTAATTTGAACAAGCTAATTAATAGAAAGGTTTTAAACTGTAGTATTCATTATCTCGAATCACTGTCTTGTGGTTTAACTTAAACGGTAACAAATACTAGAAAGGTATTGTCTTATGGTTTTAACACAAACGGTAATAAATACTAGAAAATTATTGTCTTATGGTTTTAACACAAACGGTAATAAATACTAGAAAGTTATTGTCTTATGGTTTTAATACAAACGATAATAAATACTAGGAAGGTAGTGGCCGACAAAGACTTCGCAACCGCGTTGTTCGTTAGACATTATTATCATCGGCACTACAACCGGGGACCAGTCTTGGCCTTATTTAGCAAGTCCTGAGGTCATTAGTCTTGCGCCAGAGGCACCCCGACGGGGAATCGAACCCCGGTCTTCCGCGTGACAGGCGGGTATACTAACCACTATACTATCGAGGTTCGTTAGACATACTTTACTATAACTCCGGTTAGCTATGAATTGTGACGATTTTAAAATAATAAGTTCAGGCACTCTTCCGTCGATGGTAGCTGTTTTCTGACTCGAGAAATATTATGTTGACGTTTTACGTGGAGGAACGACTTTTCTCCACGGAATCTGTCGAAAGACTAATTAATTCATTTGAAATGACAGAATACCAATTTTCATCCGTCGTTTCGCTGACCACTAGGGGATGATCTTCCATTGGTCACGGTGAGGATGTGCACGCACACAGATGCGGTTACCGCGCACGCTCATGCTGTGCCCATGAGCATGCGAACCGTGGATAATAGAATTCCATAAAAGGAAATGTTGCACGAGTTTGCAACTCGGCAAGCTATCGTGACATAGGAACATGGGAATGTTTACCCGGTCGGCACTGCGTAAGGCATGTACGCTGATCGGGCGCACTTCGCTGGCGTCTTCAGAGGGTCGAACTCTCGTGTTTTTTTTTTTTTTTTTTTTTTTCGGTAGGAAGGTGGAAATCTTCAAAAGATACCTCTTGACCGATCCAGAGGCATGCCGGGTTTTTACCGACTAAAACCACCTCCCGCCAGGAACTTTCTTTTAGATATTCCATCGCGGGGCGGGGTGGAGTTTACCTGTTACTCCGCTCGTCGCGTCGCAACTGCTGGATCATTTCACAGAGAATACCATTTCATCTGATCGTAACGAAGTTACTGCGGAGGGAGTGGTGTGGCATCTCTAACAGATACACACAATTCACAAGCAAAATAGTGGAGGACACCGAACGAAAAATCGAAGAAGAAAAATAAAATCAGAACCGTATACCAAGCGATAAATAAAAATAATTCACATTAGTGGAATATGGTCCAGTTGGAAATCAAATTCTAAACACGGCCAGTAGCCTGGTGTGTAACGCTTAGGTAAAAATTTTTTCGTGATTCAAGCTGTCATAGCGTCAGTTCGAATCACACGATCTTCTTCACCATTATTTCAAACGCTATACATCCATGTCCTGATATTAGCTGAGTCAGGTGGTAATTCAGTTCGCCATGTTTTCTTTTCACCCATGTTTCTATATCAGGTATCATGGTGTGGGTCCATCTTCCTTTGGTGGAAGAATCCCACCTTCGTTGCCATTGTCTTAGGCTTGAGAGCTCTAATTGTGACCGCATTCTCTGACGATTCTCTTGAGAGACGTTATGCAATGCAGCGTTTTCTTTAGCTGCAATGTCAGGTGCCGTCCTCCCGGCCAGAATATTTATAGCATCTTCGGATACCGTTCGGAATGCACAACATACTCTTAGTGACGCGGAGTTCACTCCCCTCATGTACGACTTATACTGTGCGGCTCCTGCCCATATGTGAGCTGCACACATTATAATGGAGGTGTTGACACTGGTTATGAGTTTCCTTGTGTGGGGCCGGGGTCCTCCAACATTGGGTAGCAGTCTCGCCAAAACTTTCGTTTTCTTCAGGTGTTCCTTGAAGCTCAACCTGTTGTCGAGTATAACACCAAGATATTTAATGTAAGGACTGGGTCTGATTATTTGTCCTTCTATTTCCAAATTAAGGTGTTCAACTTTCTTGCGGCTGCTTATTAAAACTGCCTCCGTCTTATGTCCAGCTAGTTTCAGTCCGGGTATATCTAGCCAGCATTTAATGCTCTTGATTGCTTGGGAGCAAATATTCTCCAGGTCATCTAGATGTTTAGCTACGGCCACTATTGCCAAATCATCTGCGTATCCAATGATTCTAACCCCCTCCGGTACATTGACCCTGAGCACACCATCATACATTATATTCCATAACAGTGGACCTAATACTGAGGTACACCCGCTGTTATTTGATATTCCTGTGGTCCCTCATCTGTATCATACAGCAGTCTTCTATCTGAGAGATAGTTTGCTAGTATACGCACCAAGTAGGGTGAGACTTGTAAATCGCGCAACGCTTCTAGAATCCGATTCCAATTCACCGAGTTAATCGCATTTTTTACATCTAGCAATATTTCTTTGTACCCCCTAGCCATCGTGCTCCAGCTATCGCATTGTGAACGATGTCGCACACCACAGATAGTTCCTTACCGGTTGATCTTCCTTTCCGGAATCCATACTACCACCCCGATGTCCCCTCAGTGAATTGTTCCAGGTGAGTGTTAATTACTCGCTCAAGCAGTTTTCCTGTCGTGTCCAACATGCACAACGGACGATAAGAGGACGGCGCCTCTGGATTTTTGACTCCTTTTGGAATAATCACAAGCCGCTGTTTTTTCCATCGTTTGGGAGATTGTGCTGTTTGAAGGCAGGTTGTGAAGAGACTGCTGAAGACTTCCGGGTTTTTTGTTAAAGCACTCTTCACTACAGCGTTAGGGATACCATCCAGTCCTGGGGTCTTGTTTTTTTTTGACAACCCTTGCAGCCAAGAGCACCTCTTCGGGGGTCACGGGGGTATCTCTCCTTCAGTGATACTCCACTCCTCTGGCACGCTCAACACCTCATCACACTGTGGGAAGAGAACAGCAACGATTCTTGCCATCTCAGTTTTGCTTTTTTGCATTTGACTACTGTTGTTCTGTAGTCTTTTCATGACTATCCTGTAAGCGCTGCCCTATGGGTTGTTATTTAATTCATCCCTTAGGGAGCAGAACGTGTCATATTTACTTTTGCGGATCACATTCCTCAACTCTTTCCGTTTGTTGAGGAATTCCGCATGTAGCTGTGGGTAGGTGTTACGGTTTCTTGCTTTTTGTTGCAAGATCTTAACCTGTTGCACTCCGATCGCACATGCGCGATTTCTGAGTTCCACCAATAGGCTGGTTTCATAGCCCCTGCTGATTGTCTTTGTCGTGGCATAGAAGCATCACAGGCGGTAGTTAGCCACTTCATGACTTTTCCAACCTGCCTGTTCGCATCGGCCTCTGCGTCAAACTGTGCGATTTGGTCTTCCAGTATACAATCGAGCAGTTCCGCATCGAGGTCCTTCTCTTTCCACTCATTTTTTGGGCTCTCTTCGCCAATTTGCCAGTGATGAATCCCCTGCGCGGTAATATTTCGTACATCACGACTTGGTGGTCACTGTGGGTGTAGGTGTCCAAAACTCGCCACTCCATACTTCTTGCCAACATGGAGCTGGCAAATGTGATGTCGATTTTGGACCGGCCTCTCTCGTTTATGAAGGTGTCATCGATACCATCATTAAGCAACACCACATCTAGGACTGCGAAGGCTTCAAGTAGTGCCTGTCCTCTACTGTTGGTCCTTGTGCTTCCCCATTCTACTGCCCAAGCGTTGAAATCTCCATCAACTATAAGAGGGCTCTTATCTCTAGCTTCTTGTGTTATTCTGTCTAAAAAGCATTTGAAATATTCTATTTCCCACCTTGGCGGAGCGTAACAACAGTAGAAATGAATTCCTCTGATCTTCGCATAGGCAATTCCTTCCAGCCCGTGGACACTTCTACATTCCATGGGTGAATTTCCAGTTGTCCAGATGGCCGCTATTGCGCTCCTGTCTTCCTCACATGTAATAGTACCAGTGCCAGGCATCCTGTACTGTTCATTGATGAGTACCACGTCGGCACCATATTCTTTAACCGTTTGAGAAAGGAAATCTTTTGCGGCTCCACAGTGGTTTAAGTTTATTTGAATGCACTTAAACCTGTCCATTTTTATTGAGAAGATTGGACAGCGCGTTTTTAAATGCTCTACATTTGTAACTCCCTGTTGAGTGGTGGTTACCGCCTTCACATCCTGATTCGCAGAACATGCATTTGGGTTATGCTTTACAACCCATTGCTTTGTGGCCTTTTTCTCCGCATTTCAAACAGTTTTCCGAACGATCTTCTTCGGATTTGCAGGATTTCGCCACATGACCGTATTGCCAACATCTGAAACGTCGTGTGTGTATTTACACTAACGAGAACTCGATTCCCTTCTGCGCCCAGGTGCGATTCAACCATTTCATGTCGATCGGTTTAGCGAGCGATATGGTCGCAGCATACGAAGTAAAGCAAGAATATCTCCTGCTTGTGTGCTGTAAAATTCGACAGGGGATGTGGGCGTCGATATGATTTGAGTTTATATCGGTTGCTTAGTACGCGATCGAATTGCTTTTTCGGATCATGATACGTTTGGTGTGGTTATGCCCTTGTGGAAAATGTCTGCTTGGGTGCAATGCTTTTTGCCTTAGCGCAGAACTATGGCTTGGGTGGTTAGGAGAGATTTTAGGTGGATGATATGGTATGCATGATCAGATATTTACCCTTAGGCAGGCGATGGAAAAATGTCTGGAATTTAAGATTCCACTATATCATCTGTTTATAGACTTCAAGGCCGCCTACGATTGCTGTCCAAACCAATAAACATCTATAATGGACTCCGACAAGGGGACGGTCTGGCCTGCCTCCTCTTCAACCTGGCGTTGGAGAAAGCAATCCGTGACTCTGGCGTTACAACTAGAGGGACTATTGTCACCAAGTCCAGCCAGATACTTGCCTACGCAGATGACATCGACATCATCGGTAGAACCGAAACGGCGGTACAGGAATCCTTCACCCAGATCGAGCAGGCGGCACAAAAACTGGGACTGCGCATTAATGAGGGAAAAACCAAGTACATGGTGGCAACTTCTGCGAAGAGAAGACCTAACGTTGGTCAAACTATAAGGGTAGTGGAGCACGAATTTGTAGTGCAATCCTTTAACTACCTTGGGTCAATAGTATCAGCCGATAACAATATGGAAGAAGAAATACGCGAACGGCTGATTAAATCCAACAAAGCCTACTATGGTCTATCAAGGCTCTTTAAATCCCGAAATTTATCCAGAACATCCAAGACCATGGTCTTACCAGTACTCATGTATGGATCCGAGACCTGGGTGCTTAATAAAAGGCACTCTGAACTCTTGGCCGCGTTCGAGAGAAAGGTCTTAAGGAGAATTGTTGGCCCCGTATGTGAGGGAGGACGATTCCGGAGACGCTACAACCATGAGTTGTACGCAATCTACCTTGAAGCTCATATTGTAAGAAAAATCAAGCTCGGTAGACTCCGGTGGGCGGGACACCCAGCTCAAATGAGCGAAGAGGAGCCTGCTGGGAGAGTCCTTTGTGGCAGGATGTATGGAAGGAGACAGCGCGGCAGACCTTGTCTGCGTTGGAGGGATGGCGTAGACCAGGACGCCCAGAGCCTGGGAGTGCTAAACTGGATGACATCGGCTCGAAATCGGGACTGGTGGAGAGATTTGTTAAATAAGGCCAAGACCGGATCCCGGTTGTAGTGCCGATGATGATGATGATGATATGGTATGCATAATTGCATGGTAAGTAATGGCATTCAAATGGAACTGCCATAATACTTGTTTGTATAGATTTTTAGGATGCTCTAAGTGGAAGTTTTTTTGAATACATGGTGGGAAGGTAAGTAGTGGCGTAAAAAGAAACCGCCACAGACCTCCGTCCGGCTAGTTGCCTTCTTACAGTCCAATCAGCGTAGAATGCGTTGAATAGTACGGGGCGGAACCTCACATCCCTCATCAAAGATCGTACCGGCGAATCACAGGTGGCCCCAAAAGACCGACATTGAGGTTTGAATTCTCGGAAAATAAATTCGCGAACACATTAGTTTTATTTTTGAATTTGTGACTAGTGTCCCGCTGCCCGTCACTAACGGAAGAAAAGAGGAGGAAACGCTGCTGAAAACCTTTGCCATTGACCAGAAGGGATGCGAAACATTTGGGCACTCAAGGAGTTTATTGGTCACGCAGTCGTTGTAAGCCACAGTATCATTCACCTGGTTCATGTCATTCGCCCCTGGATGCATGCGTTTCTGATTCTAACAAAATTCCAGTGAATTCTTCCTTATATCCTAATATACATCTCGATCGAACCACTTTTATCTCATTTTCATTTCCTTAAATGAACATTTGGGTACAGCACTCACAAATACATAAATTAATTATAAATAAATAACCCGTACAGTCACTTTTACGAAATGAAATAATGTACCGTCGATTTCATTAAATTACGATTTTTCAGTTATTGACAAAAATGTCGAGGCTACCATTGACAAATCAATCGAAGGCAACATCGTAATTCCATATTTATACTGGATTCTCTTAAGTGTGGTTCCCGTTGTCTTCGGTTCAGCACTGGTTACCTACATTGAACCAGTAACTGCAGGCAGTGGGATTCCCCAAGTCAAATGCTATTTGAACGGTGTAAAAATTCCTCGGATAGTTCGTTTCAAAACGATGCTGATCAAGGCCATTGGAGTTGTAACATCGTTAGTGGGTGGATTAGCAGGTGGAAAAGTAAGTATGCTCTAATTACCCCACATAATTTTTAATAATCATCATATTTCTAGGAAGGTCCGATGATTCATGCAGGAGCTGTAGTGGCGGCTGGAGTATCTCAAGGAAAAAGCACAACGTTCGTTAAGGATTTCAAAATATTTAAAACTTTCCGAGACGATCATGAAAAGCGTGACTTCGTATTAGGTGGTGCAGCAGCAGGAGTAGCTGCAGCTTTTGGTGCTCCAATTGGCGGAGTACTGTTCTCATTAGAAGAAGCAGCGAGTTTTTGGAATCAAAATTTGATATGGCGAACATTAATCGCATCAATAATTAGTTCATTTACGATAAACATCGTCCTTTCGGCTTATCATGGCCTAAAAGATTTGACTTTCACTGGACTTTTTAATCTTGGCAAATTTGATTCAGCTATTAATTTCGAATACGTCGAATTACCGATATTTGTACTGATGGGTGTAACTGGTGGCATAATTGGTGCCTTATGGAATTCATTAAACACTTTTATCAATCGGTTTCGAAACCGATGTTTACGTCATAACTGGGGTCGTTTGGTTGAAGCAGGATTAGTGTCATTAATTGGCGTTTCCACAGCATGCTTTATGATTTATTTCATAAACGACTGTAAACCTTTAGGAAAAGATCCTACAAACTATCCAATTCAGGTACGTTCAGAGTGAATATATATTTATTATTGTTCTGAAAATATAATTCCCTTTTTACACAGCTGTTCTGTGATGATAATGAATATAATGCTGTAGCATCGTTATGGTTCCAAACACCGGAAGCTAGTGTTAAATCGATGCTTCATGACCCTCCAGGTAAATTTGTAAATTTAACCACATCGAAATTCATCTGAATAGGGAAAGTTAAAAAAAAAGTCATATTCATTCAGTAGCTAAGGAGCTTTTCACGGGATTGGTGTGTGCACGAGTTTGACGAAAACTCTGATGTTATTGTGCCGTGAAAATTCTGTAATCTGTACGTAATTCGTCACATTATAAAAAAATCGGTTACTCGTCTTATCAAAACATTGGTACAGAAGTTTGAGTAGACAGTTTCGACAATGAACAAACCTCCACTACATTCATCAAATATTGCCGTTTAGGCTGCAATTTCAGCGCAAGGAACACTGTCAAATTTTTAGTTTTCCCTCTATTTCCCTTTTCAAAAAGTTATGTCCAATGAATGGGCTCCTCGATAGTATAGTGGTTAGTATACCCGCCTGTCGTGCAGGAAACGGGGGTTCGATTCCCCGTCGGGGTGCCTCTGGTGCAAGACTAATGACCTTGCCCGGAAAAAACAAATCGTTATGGAAAATTGAACAAGCTTCAGGACTTGCTAAATAAGGCCAAGACCCGTTCCCGGTTGAAGTGCCGATGATGATGATGATGTCCAATGAATTCCCTAGCTTTTACAGCCAGCAGTACATATTTAGGGCTATGGAGGAAACGTTGATGGTTGTGTCGGGGAATATTCTGAGACCAAAACCGGCAACTTCGTCGTTGGCATTAAAATTGGTCTCATCATTGAACATTATTTTGGAGAGACTGTTGAAATGCTCCAGCATTACATTGGCGAGTTAAATCAAATACTGGTGTTATTTGGCTTCAATTGTACCAGTTGAAATTTATGTACTTGGAGATATAAACCGCGATGTAAAATTCTTCCTAAAATGGTTATATTTATGTTTAATGCTTGGCTTCTCTTATGAGTCTGTTTTTGAGAATTTTCTCTTATCTATTCATTAGCACGCTGAGGAACCTTTAGTGTCTTCGCTGACTTCGGGCGGCATTCATTCATTATATCTACAGTTGACCCGGTTGTCTTATGGCGTTTCTATCAAATATACACACAATAACACAAGAAAATAGTTGAAGAACAACACAGAAAAAAAATTTAATAAGTAAAAAGCATCAGAGTCGTATACCATAACAAAAGACAGTAATTCCGCATCAATTAAGTGTACTTGAGAATTATAATCGAATTCGTAAACGCGACAGTGGCCTGATAGGTTCAATCTTTTAGTTATTCTAACCGTCATAGCGTCGGTTTGGATGACACGTTCTTCATTATCGTCGCAAACCCTATAGTCTCAAACATTGCGAACCATTTACACATAAACTTTGCCCCTGATGCTTGACTAATGACTCGTAACACCGCAGGGAGTACGATAAATTTATAGCGTTTTGTGGCAGTAGTGAAAAACAAGCGATTCGAACCAACGCTGTAATGTTAGGTTAAAACCACCGTAAAATAGAATAAGAATCTCAACACATCAGTTCACGGTCACGTATACGAAATCGATTGTTAATCTCATTACTGATATGGAATTGCTATGATTTTCTTTCAGTGCTGTTCTTCACTATTGGACTATGTATCGTGTGTATCTGTTGGAAATGCCACAAATTTATCTCGATATGATTATAGAATAATTGTTTCGTAATACACGCGACCATATAACGATTACTGCACCCCTATGATGTTCTCTGTGGTGACTAAAAATTCCACTGATTGGCGCGCCTGTTACGGTAAGTGTGATTAATCTGGTAATTATGTAAAAAAAAAAAAAAAAAAAAAAAATGGAGTGGCGAGAGGCCGACTTTAGGGAGACAAGGACAAATGTGTCCTTAATCTTGTCTCTGGCTTCTGGACATCTTGCGATAACCAGAATCACCCACATCCGTAAGGGATGTTTGCATCAGTCTCAAGATATCTGAAAAGAAAGGGAGGGAGGTGTCTAAGGATAGTTTGGACAGGGTTAGTTCAATTGTTCCCTAACTACTTGGATGGGGGGATGGCGGAGAAGAAATCGTACCGGTTGGTCTTGAGTGCGGTAGTAAACGCAGATCTCGTCTTTGGCGTCTGATAATCTGCGCTTTGGTCGGTGTGTTTGTGCCGCCTTGTACTGTGCGTTCGTGTGTGTGGTTCGTTAATAGTAGACCCTATGGGATGGGTGCAGGAATCCTCTATTATAGAGGGGAATGTTGTTGGGAAGGGTGCTTTCTTCAGTTTTGTACTGAAGAAGAAATTGTGGGGGTTTGATCCGAAGAGATCGAGAGAGAGAAGGGTCAAGAACGCAAGAGTCCCGTACAAGTAGGTTCTCGCTGTTCTGAATGTTTTCGAGGTACTTATATGCTAATTGAAGCAAGTACTCGTCGATAGGGGTAATGGAGGCGCCTTCGTATAGGTGAGAGTTGGGGTAATGACGACCGTCAGGCCTTCTAGAATGATTGGTGCATTTTCTGAGGAGTTTCCTTTCGAAAACCCGAAGTCTTTCCATTTGAGCCGAAGATATGCAGGACCATATGGGAAAGGCGTACGATATTCCAGATCGGATTAGCTGCTTATAGCAGAGAAGCTTAACTTTAGTGTCAACTTTGTTGCTCCACTTCAAGATGTTGTGCAGTTGCTTAGACCGACCGAGGCCCCTTTGAAGAATGTGGGTCACATGTTTGATGAAATTCATTTTTGGGGTATAGATGACACCAAGATATTTCATCCTGTCCTGTAGTCTAATCGTAGTACCTCCTATTTGTATTCGGATGTTCTGTGAATATCGCGAAGTAGGTTGGGAGTGTTTACTACTCAGAATTATAGCTACTGCTTTGGATGGGTTAAGTCGAACTTTCCATCGACTGTAGTACTGATACAGTTCGCCTAGATGACGGTTGAGTCGGTTTGTTGCGAGTTTTGGGCTTTTAGATGACGTATACACTAGGACGTCATCCGTATAACATATCTGGTTTACTCTACCGTCCACAGGGCGAGGAATATCTGAGGTGTGGATACTAAATAAGATGGGGCCTAGAATGGAGCCCTGTGGTACGCTTGCAGCGGCGTTGAAAGTTCGGGAAAGCTTTCCATTCACTCGAACTTAAAAGGTTCTGTTTAGAACGAACTGGTAGATGATACTACACAGCGTTTTACTGAGGCCAGTATTCAGTAATTTAAAAACGAGACTTTCGATCCAGGTTGTGTCAAAACCCTTTTCGATGTCCAGGCTCACCGCAATGGTGGGTTCCTTATTAAAGAGGCGCACGCAAACGTGGTTTTGAAATATGTTGAGAGCCATGGTGGTGCTGTGCGCTCTTCTAAATCCGAATTGGAAATCAGGTATTAGGTTCCTGGCACTGATAAACTTATTTAGCTTCTAGTATATGAACTGTTCATATATTTTGCTCATGTAGCTGAGGAGCGAAATAGGACGATAGCTTGAGGGGTGATATGTTGGTTTCCCAGCTTTTGCAATTGGGCAGACAAGAGCATGCTTCCAAGCTTGGGGAAAGTACTATGGGTGTTTTGGGCGCACCACATGTGTTATCCGTTGTTCACCCATGTTCCGGAATACTTCAGCTCGGGTAAAACAAAAATACTCCGGTTCGATTAAAACAAAGACGTTGATCTTCTTCTGCCGCAGCGTTATACTTTTTATTAATGTAAACCAAATACTCCGTAGATAAAAAATTAAATGTTTCTTTTCATCATATACACATTTAAATTGAACTTAAACTGTCTTAATTAATGTTTCTTTTCTTCGTATACACATTTGAATTGAAAATAAACTGTCTTAATTAATATTTCTTTTCTTCATATACACATTTGAATTTAAACTGTCTTAATTAATGTTTCTTTTCTTTATACACATTTGAATTGAACTTAAACTCTCTTAATTAATTTTTCTTTTCTTCATATACACATTTGAATTGGAATAATTATATACACATTTGAATTGAAAATAAACTGTCGTAATTAAATGGTATCCAGTAAAATACTTTTCTTTTTTTTATACACATTTGGATTGAACTTAAACAGTCTTAATTAATGTTTCTCTTCTTCGTATACACATTTGAATTGAAAATAACTGTCGTAATTAAATGGTATCCAGCGTAATACTTTGCTTTTCTTTATACACATTTGAATTGAAATAATTATATACACATTGAGTTGAACTAAAACTGTCTTAATTAATGTTTCTTTTCTTCGTATACCCATTTGAATTGAATAATAAACTGTCTTAATTAATATTTCTTTTCTTCATATACACATTTGAATTTAAACTGTCTTAATTAATGTTTCTTTTCTTTATACACATTTGAATTGAACTTAAACTCTCTTAATTAATTTTTCTTTTCTTCATATACACATTTGAATTGGAATAATTATATACACATTTGAATTGAAAATAAACTGTAGTAATTAAATGGTATCCAGTAAAATACTTTTCTTTTTTTTATACACATTTGGATTGAACTTAAACAGTCTTAATTAATGTTTCTCTTCTTCGTATACACATTTGAATTGAAAATAACTGTCGTAATTAAATGGTATCCAGCGTAATACTTTGCTTTTCTTTATACACATTTGAATTGAAATAATTATATACACATTGAGTTGAACTAAAACTGTCTTAATTAATGTTTCTTTTCTTCGTATACACCTTTGAATTGAAAATAAACTGTCTTAATTAATGTTTCTTTTCTTCGTATACACATTTGAATTGAATAATAAACTGTCTTAATTAATATTTCTTTTCTTCATATACACATTTGAATATAAACTGTCTTAATTAATGTTTCTTTTCTTTATACACATTTGAATTGAACTTAAACTGTCTTAATTAATTTTTCTTTTCTTCATATACACATTTGAATTGGAATAATTATATACACATTTGAATTGAAAATAAACTGTCGTAATTAAATGGTATCCAGTAAAATACTTTTCTTTTCTTTATACACATTTGGATTGAACTTAAACAGTCTTAATTAATGTTTCTCTTCTTCGTATACACATTTGAATTGAAAATCATCATCATCATCATCATCGGCACTACAACCGGGAACCGGTCTTGGCCTTATTTAGCAAGTCCTGAGGCTTGTTAAATTTTCCATAATGATTTATTTTGTCTGGGCAAGGTCATTAGTCTTGCGCCAGGGGCTCCCCGACGGGGAATCGAACCCCGGTCTCCCGGGTGACAGGCGGGTATACTAACCACTATACTATCGAGGAGCCCTGAATTGAAAATAACTGTCGTAATTAAATGGTATCCAGCGTAATACTTTGTTTTTCTTTATACACATTTGAATTGAAATAATTATATACACATTGAGTTGAACTAAAACTGTCTTAATTAATGTTTCTTTTCTTCGAATACAACTTTGAATTGAAAATAAACTGCCTTAATTAATATTTCTTTTCTTCATATACACATTTGACTTGAAAATAAACTGTCTTAATTAATGTTTTTTTTTCTTCGTATACACATTTGAATTGAAATAATTATATACACATTTGAATTGAAAATAAACTGTCGTAATTAAATGGTATCCAGCGTAATACTTTCGCCTTCCTTAAATACACATAGACAATTATGTTCTTTTTTTTGTACTCACTGATTCTGCCCGGCACGCGAGGTACGTTTTTTTTCTAAATTACACTTAAGTGAAATAATAAAAAAAAACATTTTATTTTATAAAAATTTATATTTTTATTTTAATTTATATTGGAGTTAAAAAATCGTCTGCTCTTCAGAGAGACGCTTCTAAAACTGAATTTATTTTTACATCAAGATCTGTTCCTAGGCTTGTCTTTCTACATAATATATATTGTATTGCAATTTGCTTAATTGCCTATTTCGTGATTCCACGAAGTCTTGTTAATTACTTTTTAATTACTTCTTAATACGTTTTATTTCTATCATATGTTGCAATAGACATTACATTGCAATTTTTATATTTTAATGTTTCTAGGAAATGTGTAATTAAGTTACACATTTCGATAGATAGGTTTTTTGGTGTCGTCGAAGGATTCTTTGACGTAACACGCGCGCTATTCAAAAAAACAATCCCGACTACGAATGTAACGCATTATTCGATCCCCTGGGATGGCCCAAGAGGGATGTAAATTAACGTGAGGGCGCGACCTGCCCTCACGGAATCCGAATCGAGATTAACTTATTTCATCGAAGCGATAGGATACCAAAATCCCATCGTCGCTTCGATGACCAAATTTGGTAATATGTCCCTTTTGCGTTTGGTTCAACACAAAAGGGGTGGAATACATACACGATGATTGCTTCCGCTGCTCATCGTGTGCGTCCTCAAGTATGTAGACATTGCATAAGTCCCCTTTAAAGTTCGCAGCAGGTGCGAGTATCTCGATGGCAAAGGGTTGAAATGTTTACATGATCAACGACTGCTTAAAGCATTATTGCTGATCGTGTACATTTCGCTGTATATTCTTGCAATCGAACTCTGATGGTAATTTTCCATTTGCGAATTCGACTGCCGGGGCGCCAGCCGGATGCCTTCATGTATCGGTCGGTCGGGTGATCGCTCGAGGTGGGCATGCTGTGCCAAGGCAAGATACCTTTTCCTGCTGGTGTGCAGCTGGCGCGCAAGAGAATATCGTGTAGATATTGCACAGGCAATAACGGTTGCTTGGTTGTTAAACCAAATTGCCTTGAAAATATTGTATTTGTTGCCGCTAGACTTTCATATCAGTGAGAATTTATGTTTCATGGTTTTCCTTCGATTTTGCAGGTACAGCATGACAGGTAAGTACAGCAAGGCTTTTGGTGTATTTCGGGAAACTGTTACCTTTTGTACCTGTAAGGTAAGTAGTGGCGTTCAATGGAACTGCCACGGTACCTGTTTCTCTTTTTAATTGTATGCCCTATTTGGGGGTACTTAGGTTATAGGAAGATGTTTGTGGCGTTCGAGGGAACCGCCAAAGTACCCCATGTTGTAAGCATGGTTGAGCAAAATGGAGAGCTTTATAAAGAATAAAGCAGAAAGCCTTCGCAACGAGTGGTACGACATGTTGTCGATACCGGGTGGCTTCTTGGGGTTTCGAGATTAAACTTTGTTCCGTAGGGTAATTGGTGTGACGAAGCCGTGATTATCATCACGTGTGTACTCGAAGTATGCACTGCTAGCTGAGTTAAAGACAACTATTGGCTCGTTAAAGTTGTCTAATTTATTGTGAACCTCTGAACTAATTATCGCATTAGTGTCCGGGTCGCCATCCTCGAGAGTGAGCTTGTGATTATTTTCAAAAGTCTCTCTGATGATGTTTGCTTTATTGGCATCATTATTGACAACAAGACCGTTGTGCATGATTGGTCCAGTGATACGAGAAGTGCCACATATATTTTTAACATTTTTTATAAATGTTCTGGTCCATCTGAATACCCTTCAGTTTGTCTTCCAATTGCCGGGTACGATTGTTTTGGATTCTTTGTTTTATCAGTGTACCAATATTGTGAATAATGGATCGCAATAATGGCTCCCTTTGCGTGAAGCGGTGATGATATCTCATTCTGCAGAGCTTTTTACGCTCTCGAATGAGATGAAGAGTGAAGCCCTCATGGGGAATCTGGTGTCTTTTCAAGTTTGTACTTCGGGACATGGGTCTCCGAAGTTTCAACTAAAATCTCGTGAAGTCGAGCTGCAGCGTTATTTATCTCAACCGTCGTTAGGTTACCGTCAGTGGGAAGAGAGAGTTGGTGGAGTTTTTCGTTCAATGTAATATTGAAGTTGTCCCAATTTGTGCGCCCATAATCGGGTATGTATCTGATATGAGCCCGCGATGCTCGATAGTTGCAAATGAACGTGGTCACAGCGTTGTGGTCAGATACACCCGCCGATACTTGGGGAGGAGTGATTTGAGGAAGTAAATCTTTGGACACAATAAAAAGGTCCAGAATTGAGTTACCTCGCGTACCAACAGTAGGTGCCACTATTTCAAAATGTAGGTCATGCGAGTTTTCGGTGTACCATTGGTACAATTTTATGCCATTTGGGCAAGAGACCGAGTTGTTCCAGTGGGGATGTCTGGAGTTAAAATCGCCGCCTATGATGAAGGGTGTATGCCCCGAGGACGTTATTAATTGGCCGATATCGTCGGGATTAATGGGGCCATTATTGGTTTTATGCGAATGGTATACGGAGTATATGTTCACTCTACCGTTATTAGCTAGATGCAGTTCAACCCCGGAGACCTCTATGGGTTCGAAATGTGGGAGGTCGATAGCTTCATGGCGAAGTTCGCTATTAACTAGAATACAGGTGCCACCTCCGTTGGTGGTTGGGCCGCCAGTGAGATTTCGATCTCTTCGAATCATTGAAAAGTTTGGGAAGGTGGGACGGTGACATGGATGCAACCTAGTTTCGGTTACAAGAACCACGTCCGCCCGGTTATCCTGTATGAAGTCAGAGACTATCATACGCTTTGATAGCGAAACAAGGGAGTTGACATTTATAAGGATAACTTTAATTTTGGGATTCATTTTGAAGCGTATGTCTTACATATGCCGTGAAAAGGAGTGCATCCCTCTCAGCCTCAGTTGATAGTTTTTCATATCGGGGTCGAATATCCTCAATCACGCGGGAGAGGCTAAGTAGTTTCTCGAGCATTGAGGGTTGCCCCTTTGGTGGGTTTTGTGCTGCCGCTTAGATTTGTGGCATTGTGTTGGCCTGTATAGTGGATCGCTTAGGAACTTAAATATGTTTTTGGGGGAGAGGTGGTGGAGTTTTCATATTCTTTGTTTGGTTCCCTTTAACCTTATCAGCGAATGTAAATCCATTTTGGATGAAATTTTGTGTGGCCTTCTTTCCGAAGTTTGACTTGGCTACTTGTTTAGCTCGAGTATCCTTGGTTCTGTGGACTATCTCTTTATATTTCGGGCAGTTCCTGTAGCTGGCCGGATGTCCTTTCATGCCGCAGTTGCAGCAGGTTGGCAACGTAATTTCATCCTCCACATTTGTTGTGGGATCATATTTTGCTGGCGGTAGTTCGCACTTGCCAATGTCGTGGGATTTTCCACAACGGACGCAACGCCGATCCATGTTGCAGTTTCGGGAGACGCGCCCGAAACGTTGGCAACGTCGGCATTGAGGTATTTCATTGTTATGAAATACCTCGAAAACAACTTGTTAATGAAGAGTTGGAAGCGACTTTGTCCGTATTATTGAGTGTATGTCGATTCCTGGGGCAAGGTGGAGCTCCCATATGTTTACCTTGCCGTATTGTTCTGGTATGATTTTCACAAACCGTTGTGGGGGAGAGAATTTTTCGACGTTAGGAAATGTTGTCTCAAGGGCAATTACGGTGTCGTCCTTTTCCCAACAGGCAGCGACTCGTTTTAAGAGGATGGTCCTCGATTTTTCGTCAGCCGGGGTGAATGCGTAATAATTCACCTCCTTGGCCTTCAGGGTATCGTTAACCTTAGGGAATGTGTGTCGAACGTAGGTTACGATTTTATTGATTCCTTGTCGGTTCATATTACCGACGAACTCGTGCAAAGACCCCAGGTTGCTGCTTCGTTTTTAAAGCAGATGGGTCGACCGTGGACGCTGTTTGTGTGGCCTTTGGTTTGGGGTTGTGGATGATGCTGCCTTTGATGTGGCCAATTTTTCCAAAGGGAGGACTTTTTGTGTAGTGGGGTGTACCGAGGGGTTTGGCACATTTTTATTAGCCGAAGCCGGGGATATTGTTGGCGTACAGCCGGTGGCAACACGTTTACTGGAGGGACCTCCCTCGCAGTTTACTATTGCCCGAGGTGTTTTCCGTTTTTCCCCACGAACAGGAGTAGGTGTGGGGCGAGAAGTATTGGGGGTGGGGACACGGGAGCAACTCTCGTCGTCAGAGAAATCAAAGTCGCTGTTGACGATAGTCAGTTCGCGTTCGAATTCCATCTTTGGGTCAAGGGTTTCCGAGTTGTTAATGGACAGGGTCGGGGGTGATGTAGCTCTTAATGCTGTATTCTCTTTCTCGTGAACAGCAATTCTGGCAGCCGCGGCAGCGAGTTCTGTCCTCAATGTCTCCAGAAGAGCCATCAGGCTGATGGCCCGCGCTCTGGGTAGATCCGGGGTCCATTGGTGAGGACACACGATAAAATAATGGACATACGAAGAGGTAAAGGTATATATAACGACACGATTCCAGAGGTGGAAGCAGACTTCGGTTCTATTAAAGCGTAGAAATGACACAAAATAAAAATTGACAAGGCAAAAGAAAACAACAAGACAGGATAAAACAAATAGAGTTAATAGAAATGAGGAACCAGAAAAGAAAATCAGACATTAACGCTTGTTGAAGCTAAAATAGTTAAATACAGATTTAAGCTAAACCAATGAAAATACCTAGGATACAAAGGAAGAAGAAGAAAAAGTGTATATGAGATAAAACACATATTCGATAATGCAAAAGCTAAATAAAATTGGGAAAACAAGGTTTTTTTTGACCTAAGTTAGGAAAGAAAGAAAAATAAACAAAAATTTAAAATTAGAAATATCCGAACAACTGAGTACATACCAGTCTCTTTATTCAATTTTTTTTTTTTTTTTTTTTTTTTTTAACTTAGCACTTTACTTTGTAGTATGTGATTCACTGACTGTCTGATGACTACTGCTGATGAGTGATGAGAGTAATTATGTATAATTACCGGTTACTATATATAGGGTGCGCCATACATTTCTGCAAATGGCAAAACTTGATTTCTTAAAAACCGTTAGAGGGTGGGGCGCGCGAGTGGCGGCGAATTGTGCGTCGTTTCATGCAATTTGCATTTATGGCCCACCCTATATAATCACTAATAAATTTGCTAATGTATTCTTGAATATTTCTCAAATTAACTGGCAAGTTTATATAATCCCTAACTCGTAATGGCGGATGTAAAGAATATTTTAACTGATTGAGCCACAACAATATACAGTGCAGTTCTTTGAGTAATTACCAGTCAAGGGGATCGTTTTTCATTGGAATATGTCACGAAAAACTGTGAATAACAATATAAGGTTGGCAACTTGCCGATTTTTTCAGATAAATAAAACAAGTTTTTGTAAATAAACTTTAATCAATTTAATCGTTCGATGAACTTTTGCCATCTTTCTGGCAACTTCATAATTCCACGTTCGTAGAACTTCTGATCTTTATCGGCTGAATCAAGTGCGAGTTCACAGCGTCATCATCATTGAAAGTTTTACCATTCGAAGAGTTTTGCAAAAATCGAAATAAATAAAAATCTGATGGAGCAAGATCAGGGCTATATGGTAAACGTAACATCAATACCCAACCAAGCTCCAATAATTTTTGGCGAGTGACCAAAGATGTATGTGGCCTAGCGTTGTCCTGGTGAAAAATGATATCTTTTCGATGGACCAACTCTGGCCGTTTTTCGCTGATCGCTGTATTTAATCTGTCCAGTTGTTGGCAGTACATATCTGAATTGATCGTCTAATCCCTTGGAAGCAGCTCAAAATGCACCACATTTTTTCAATACCACCAAATTAAGAGCAAAATCTTCTTTTGGTGGATATCAGCTTTCGAGGTGGATTGTGCTGGCTCATCAAGCCTGGATCAAGATCGTTTTCGATTGACAACCCATTTTTCATCCGCAGTGAGCATTCGTTTCAAAAAAGGGTCGGATTGATTGCGTCTAAGATGCAAGTCGCAAACATCAAGCTTTTTAACGAGCTTCATACGTTTTAAATGTTTAAATGTTCTCTTAAGGAACCCCATAAATTTGGCTGCACTTTTCGCAGCTTTAAGTATGTGGTCATCCCAATTAAGAGTCGAATTAATTCGAGTGCCGAAGATTGATAGTTCCTTGGCTTCGTTGATGGAAATGCCGTTCATAGGGTTGTGGGTAATGGACAAGAGATCATTTATAAAAATGAGGAAGAGATTGGGTGAGAGTACAGAACCTTGGGAAACACCTGCATTATTTTTATGGAAGGCAGATTTGACACCATTAAGAACCACTTAAATTGAACGGCCAGAAAGATAGTGTCTTATCCATTGAATGTAATTTTGATAAAAGGGTTGGATGCGAAACTCTGTCGAAGGCTTTTGAAATATCCAGTGCAACAACCTTGCTTTCACCGAAGTCGTGGATGGAATGGCTCTACTTTTCGGTAAGGTATGCCATTAAATCTCCTGTGGACGAAAGCATATTGGCGGTCATTGCAGAGGTTATTTGATTCGAGATATTTCGAAAGTTGACGGTTAGTCAGTGATTCCATTACCTTCGAGAGAATAGACGACAGTGCTATGGGTCACTAAGAAGAGAGGGACGATTTGTCGCCCTTTTGGGGAATTGGCTGAATGTTCGCTGAATTCCATCTATTTGGGAAACGGCCAGTAGAATAAGACAAATGGAAGAGTTTCCGCGTTGGTTTAGCGAGAGAAGAGGAACATCTCTTCAAGAGAATTAGGGTAATGGCATCCGGACCAGCGGATTTGTTTGCGTTTACCTGCTTGAGTGCGCGTTCGGAAATGAATCTGGGTCATGGTGTGCTGTTTATGCTCAAGTTGAGGCGGAACTGATGTATCAGGCAGCATTGGGTTGGCTGCAAAATGTGCAGCAAGTAGATTCGCTTTCTCTATTGCACTGGTGACTGGTCTGTCATCGACTATTAGCAAAGGAATGGATGGGGAGACCGAGTTTTGAATATTCTTCACGAACTTTGCACGTTGAATATACGCATTGCAGTCATTTCAAGCTCTCCTAATCTTTTCTTTTCTGGAAACTCGACTCTTTAGTCTAATGGTTTCTCTGCACCCGGAATCGAACCACATATTTCTCTTGGGTTTGATACTCTTTACTCTGTGTGGAATAAAGGTTCGCATGCCAAGCAGAATCGTATCTCTCAATGTGTCCGCTATAAAGTCAATATCGTTATTGAGGAAAAATAACGACCAATTAAACTTCCCAAAAAAACCGTTCAGACCTTCCCAGTCAGCTTTCTCATAGAACCATACTGTTCTTTTGGGAGTTTTCTCGCAAGCGTTGCTGTTGGTTAGAGGAAATTTAGCTGACACTACACAGTGATCTGAAGTGCCCAAGGGCGAAGAAACTTCAATTGTGTATTTGTTTGGGTGCGAGGTGAGAAACAGGTCCAGTGTGTTGGCGGAATGACCATCTATATCTGGTACCCGTGTTGGCTCACTGATGAGTTGAGTTAAATTGTTTGCCTCAGCAAAGAGCTGAACATACTGACCCTTAGGTTTTGTGTGTCCGGAGTGGCGAAACTACTGAGAGTTATGCACATTGAAATCACCCGCAATAACGATTTCAGTGTGGGGATATAGGGTCAAGATCTTATCGATAGAATCAGATAGAGCATCAAATTCGTTACAGGATGCGTTTCTATCCAAGTTTTGGGCTTCTGTAAAGAAAACAATAATGTATGATATGCTTACGAACGTGAAGTTTTAGCCACGAGAAATTAAATTCTGTATTGGAGCAGAGCCCATATTGTGGCAGAAGCTGATAAGCAATATCACTTCGGATGTATGTAGCTAGACTACGATGTGGAAAGAACAAAGGCACTAAGTTATAACCGAGTATAGCAAAATCAGAAATATCTGTATTAGTTATTACTTGAGTGTCTCTAAGTGCAAGGATTGCTGGTTTCTAGTTACCGACGTTAGCGTTGCTGTTGGTTAAAGCAAATTTAGCTGACACGACACAGTGGTCTGAAATGCCCAAGGGCAAACAAACTTCAATTGTGTATTTGTTTGGGTGGGAGGTAAGAAACAGGCCACCCGGGTTGGCCCATTAACGAGTTGAGTTAAATTATTTGACTTAGCAAAGAGCTGAACATACTGACCTTCAAGTGTTGCGTGTCCGGAGTGGCGTTTCTAACAGATACACACACCATATGCAAGCAAATAGTGAAGAACATCGAAAGGAAATTCGAATAAGCAAAACATCAGAGCCGTATACCATAGCGATAACATAACAATTCCACATCAGTTGAGTGTACTTGAGTTTAGAAATCGAATTCGTACACGTGACAGTAGCCTGATGCTTCAATGGTTCGCTTTTTACCCGTTTCATCGTATGTTCAAATCACCGTCTTCACGATCCCTGCTTAACGCTATAATTAGTGACCCCGACGTGATCTGTATACACACAATACACAATCTCCCATAGGTAAACAGAACTTTACTACTACAATCACGACTTCCACATAGAGCATCGACACTCGCCTGCTCCGACGTTCTCTCGCTCGCTCGTTCCTCGCTCCGTCGTTCGCACACGAAGTTGATCGTAACAATTTACTGAGGAGGGAGTAGTGTGGCGTTTGTAACACATACACACACAATATACAAGCAAATAGCGACGAACACCGAAAGAAAATCGAATAAGAAACTGCATTAGCCGTATACCAAGCAATAACATAGTAATTCCACATCAGTTGAGTTGTACTTGAGTTTATAATTCGAATTCGCACATGCGGCAATGGCCTGATATATTGAGCATTGGTTACATTTTTAGTGATTCTAAGCGTCACAGCATCATTTCGAATCACACGTTCTTCACTATCGTCGCAAACTTGATAAAGCCACTGATAGTTATGCACATTGAAATAACGCAATAACGATTTCAATGTGTGGATATAGGGTCAAGATCCTATCGACAGAATCAGATAGAGCATCAAATTTGTTATAAGATGAGTTTCTATCCAAGCAGTAATGTATGATATGCCTATGAACGTAAAGTTTTAGCCACGAGAAATTAAATTCTGGATTGGAGCAGAGCCCATATTGCGGCAGAAGTTGATACGGAATATCTCTTCGTATGTATGTGGCTAGACCAAGATATGAAAAGAACAAAGGCACTAAATTATAACCGGGTATAATGAAATCGGAAATATTTGTATCAGTTATTACCTGAGTCTCGCTAAGTGCAAGGATTGCTGCTTTCTGGATAGAGACGTGGGCAGACACAAAAGAAAAATTGCATCCTAGGTCACGAATGTTACAAAGATCGACGTGAAATTCCCGTTCCACTGAAATGGCCTGACATAGAAAACCAATACCGCCTCAGAAAAGGATGTAATTCAAACCCGGCGATAGATAAGCCAAAACAACCACTACAGTTGTTATGCCCTTGTAGTAGATGCCCCACTAGATTCGTGCCGAAATCCAGGTCACATCCTTTCCATGACGAACATTACCCCACTCAAACATCAAAAACTCTCCAAAGATTATAAATCAATCGAGAGTATCGATGCCTGAGAGACGCAACAGAGGTGCGAAAAAGAAGAAAAACAGAAAAGGAAGGGGTATGAGGCTTTCTCGTACACTTCCAAACAATTTTCACACTACGGCGGGAATCCCATAGATATCACTGCACTACACTCGGACGTGTGTGTGGTGATCCGTTTGTTTATTTCGGATCCCATAGAAGGCTTGACGCACGATCAATTAGTGCAATTGGATATCTTGTTTTTATTTAAGATACCCTAAACGGATTGCACAATTTATCCGATGGCATGAATCACGAGGCACAAGCCCACGTGCTGGCTCGTCGGTAGTTAGACTTCCGACTTCGGTACTCGTAGTTTTGAGGGTAAGCTTAGTCGGGGCGCCGGCAAGGGCGCGTGGTTCACTAAACTTCCACCGTGCGCTGAAGGTCGTTCACCGGGGTTTCACAGCAGAATAGTCAACTATTCCGTCGATAACTGTCCACCAAGAAGAAGCAAAAATGAAACACTTGTGGCTTGTTTGGTAGTCCAACTGATCTTTTATTTAACTTTACGGCGAATCTATACAAAGGTTATTAAACTATTATTCGAATCTTAAATTTGTGTTTTACATAACTCCGAGTTTGTTGGCGTATTACTCTTCACTGACCAGATAACGATATTGTCTACACATGTATACTCATAATTAATCACTTAGTTCGGTACTTGTGATCAGTATGTACTATAAAGAGGTAGTCCAACTGATCTTTTGTTTGACTTTACGAAGAATCTATACAAAGGTTATTAAACTGTTATCCAAATCTTGAATTTGTGTTTACATAACTCCGAGTTCGTTGGCGTATTACTCTTCACTGACCAGATAACGATATTGTCTACACATGTATTCTCATAATTAATCGCTTAGTTCGGCACTTGTAATTAGTATGTACTCTAAAGGGTATTGCACTCGATGACACCTTACACTCGGGAACGCTTATAGGCCCAAAATTTCTTAGCAACCCGTAAATACTTTGGGGGATACATCGCATAAACGCTAGATTATGTTGTGCCCTTTTATGGGTTCACCGGACTCGTGCGCACGGTTTGGGTAACGACACTCGACTGTATATGTCCGGCCCCGGTGGCGGTTGAATCTCGACTGGTTAATTACTAGCGAGGAAAAGTTCGTCGCGTCGTGGCAGTGGGGTCATAGCCAAAATCAACTCACTGCCATTTACTAGGAACTTTGAAAAGGGTTGCTATGCCTGTATAGGGAATTCAGTTCCGGAGAAACATTGCCGTATAGGCTGAGTTGGATTCTTTGGTTGTGTACCGGGAAGTTGGTTCCGGAGGCATTGCCAAGTATGGTCAAGAGTCTTGATCGTTGCGATGGTCGTTTGGTGGAAGGGCGACGCATCATGCAGGTGGCTTGCCAGTAAAAGGGAATTGGTGTGGTTCTACATGGTTTAGATGGAATGGGAGCCGAAATGGTTTTCGAGGAAATTACATGTTGCTTGGTTACAAACGAGGAGATGGTTTAAGCTAGAAGTGAGCCGGAATGATTTTCGGGGGGAATTAGAATTGCTTGGTTGCAAGCAAGGGATGTAATTGAGATAAGATATTAGCCGAAGCGGTTTTTGGAAAAATGTATGCGGCTCGATGTAGTTGATGGAGATGGTGAGTATTTCGTTGTAAATTGGATATGCGTTAATTACAGCTTGGGAAATGGGTTCTTGATAGGTTGGGTATGTATGCAATTGCGGGTTTGGGGACGGATGCTGTTGCATATTGGGATGTGTTTTTGCATGTTGGGAAATGGATTACAGGTTGGGTTAGGGTGACGCGCTGTTAGCGGTCAAAATTGGTTGGCATTGTGGGTTGGTTCTCCATGTGGTATAGAGGACCGCCACAGTTTCACTGTATCACCTGTATTATGATATTTTATTGTCGCGGTTGTACTTCATCTGAACTGATACATTGAACCATTTTGTAATTCGATCCAGGTGCAATTGGCGTTATTGACCTCCATTGAATTGTCGGGAAAATCGAACGAAAAAAAGTGTATTTGCTATAGACAAACACAAAACCAAACAGGGTCGACTAGAAAAGCAAAGGAAAATAGGAAGTTCGTTGTTTTTATATCGGCTGCCAGGACATGGAGCCGCCAAGTTCATTTCAGTCGTGTGATGAGGCCGTTATAGTTACGAATGATGATGTCCGTGACTGCAAAAGGAGTGCCGTCCGCTTAGGAAATTGGAAGGATGAATATATTGGCTTCCTCATTCGTAACTAGGAACGAAAAGCACGAGAAATAAATCGAAGTTATTTTGCGCAGATCAAGGGCGTCGAAATGCGTATCGAAAAGTTCATGACAAAATCAAACGGAAATTTCCAAGCAATCAATCTCTGTTGTGGGTTCGAAGCGTTGTACTGGGTTCTTAGGGACACATTGAATTGGATTTTCCAACGGTAACGGCGATGGCGGAGTCGAGTCGGTGAGGTCATGAACTTCCGGGTTCCTACAGGCCAATAAATAAATAATAACGGTAACGGCGAAGGAGTGTTACACGATTAAAAGAAATAAAGACCTTTTGTCGAAGATACCCGACGAAGATGGTGAAGCGAAATTCAGTCCTACGGATTTACATGGACCTAGCTACCACCTGATGAGCGTAGACTTAAAGAATATAAATGAAGTGGATAATTAATTGCAGCAGGCTGAAATTAATTACGCCCCACCAACGACTTTTCTGTTTAGCAGAATGCGCCTTTGTGTATTTTCATTACACTATAATATAAAGTCTTGCCAAAACATAGTGAAATACAAAACTGAGATATTACAGTCAAGAAAACTAAAAATATTAAGGCGATTAACCTAATTTTGATTAAAATATTATCTTATCTCTTTTGAAAACTCGATCGTATTTATTCCATCCAGATGAATACAGGCTTTATAAGTTTCTTTTTTCTAAATTTGCTGGAAGGAAATTTAAGAAATTTAGCTTTCAGTATTTCCTTTGCCTGTGATTCTAAACCTTCTTTAGCACCTATCTTCAAATTTCCTACTTGTTCTTGTCTGCTTAAAATATCTAACTGGATTAAAGGAACCGCTGCTTGATCGTCTTTTTGAGTCTTAAATTTAACTTCAGGTAGAGGATCATTTTGCGATGAATCGTTATTGGTCATATCGGAATCATCTTCTATTTCGCTATTGGTGTTTTCGGAAGCGTCATTAACTGCCTTGACTAGCGCCCTTAGCTTCGATTGTAACATGTGCGATAGAGTCATTCCAGAAGACATTTTCAAGCCTACTTTTACAAGCGTCCTAAACATTGCTTCGTAGGGAAAACATTTGTTGCCTTCATGAAATGTCCTTTTTTTTGAAGTTCTTTTAACATTCTGTTTCTACCACCATGGCCTATAGATAAGTGTGCCTCATTTATGGTAATTGCCCAACAACACCTTTACACATAATTAAACCAGCGTATCACCAGGCCGATAGTAACAACATTCTTGCGTTCCCAGTAGCTTGCTATTATTATTATTATAATTTTTTTTTTTTTTTTTTTTTTGCGGTAGGAAGTTGGAAGTCTTCAAAAGATACCTCTGGACCGATCCAGAGGCATGCCGGGTTTTTACCGACTAAAACCACCTCCCACCAGGCTCATATTCCCGTTGATCCCCGCGGATCTTTCTTTAAGATATTTTATCGCGGGGCGGGACGAAGTTTACCTGTTACACCGCTCGTCGCGTCGCAACTGCTGCATAGTCACATAGAACATCATTTACTATGGACAATGCCTGTTTTGAACTAAGCATGTATTCTATTAGTCCTCCCGGAGTAACTGTCCGTCTCATATGTCTCTCCAAAATCGTTCGAACAGTCTTGAATCTCACGCACTCTGTGAGTACGTGTTCCGCATTTTCTATTTTGCCTTCGCAATACAAGCAGTATGGGTGATTCACATCCTTATACTTCATCACCACAAACGCGTCCGAGTGTAGTGCAGTAATATTTATGGGATTCGGGCCCTTGTGTGAAAATTATGTGGAAGTGTACACTGCGGGAAAACTCATACGCTTTCCTTTCTTTGTGTCTGTTTTTCCTCTTTTTCGCACCTCTGTTGCGTTACTCAGGCATCGATACTCTCGATTGATTTATAATCTTTGGAGGGTTTTGAGTGGCGTAATATTCGTCACGAAAGGGATATGACCTGGATTTTGGCACGAATTTAGTGGGGCATCTACTACAAGGGCATAACAACTGTAGTGGTTGTTTTCGCTTATCTATCGCCGGGTCTGACTTGCATCCTTTTCTGAGGCGGTATTGGTTTTCTATCTCAGGCCATTTCAATGGAACGGGAATTTCACGTCGATCTGCGTAACATTCGCGGCCTAAAATGCAATTTCTCCTCTGTGTCTGCCCACGTCGGTAACCAGAAACCAGCAATCCTTGCAATTAGCGAGGCTCAGGTAATAACTAATACAGGTATTTCCGATTTGACTATACTCGATTATAACCTAGTGCCTTTGTACTTCCCATATCGTGGTCTAGCTACATACATACGAAGTGATATTGCTTATCAGCTCCGGCGCAATATGGGCTCTGCTCCAATCCAGAATTTAATATCTCGTGGCTAAAACTTCACGTTCGTAGGCATATCATGTATTACTGCCTTCTTTACAGAAGCCCAAATTTGGATAGAAACGCAGCCTTTAATGAATTTGATGCTGTATCTGATTTCATCGATAAGATCTTGACCCTATATCCACACACTAAAATCGTTATTGCGGGTGATTTTAATGTGCATAACTCTCAGTGGCTTAGTCATTCCGGGCACACAACCCCTGAGGGTCAGTATGTTCAGCTCTTTGCTGAGTTAAACAATTTAACTCAACTTGTCAGTGAGCCAATAGATGGTCATTTCGCCAACACACTGGACCTCTTTCTCACCTCACACCCAAACAAATACACAATTGAAGTTTCTTCGCCCTAGGGCACTTCAGACCGCTGTGTCGTGTCAGCTAAATTTGCTCTAGCCAACAGTAAGGTAAATGAGAAAGCTCCCAAAAGAATAGTATAGTTCTACGATAAAGCCAACTGGGAAGGTTTGCACGACTTTTTTGGGAGGTTAAATTGGTCGTTATTTTTCCTCAATAACGATGTCGACTCTATAGCGGACACATTGACAGACACGATTTTACTTGGCATGCCGACCTTTATTTCACACAGAGTTAAGAGTATCAAACCCAAGAGAAATATGTGGTTCGATTCCGGGTGCAGAGAAGCCATTAAGGCTAAAGAGTTGAACTTCCGATTGTATAAATCAAACAATACAGCGGAAAACCGGAAAAGATTTAAGAGAGCTAGAAATGATTGCAATGCGTATATTCAATACGCAAAGTTCTTGCATGACCAGAGAGCGAGAGAGAATAAATACACTCTCCCACAGGTAGTAGAAACTTCTGGGCATTTGTGAAAAACTTCCAAAACTCGGTCTCCTCATCCATTCCTTCGCTAATAGTCGATGACAGACCAGTCACCAGTGCAATAGAGCAGCAAACTCAACGCTGCCTGATACCGCGTCAGTTCCTGCTCAACTTGAGCATAAGCAGCACACCATGACCCAGATTCACTTCCGAACGCGTACTGTTGCACGGGCACTCAGGGAGTTAAACGCACACAAATCCGCTGGTCCTGATGGCATTCCCCAAATTCTCTTGAAGAAATGTTCCTCTTCACTCGCTAAACTTATGCAGAAACTCTACCATTTGTCTTATTCCTTAAGCCTTCGACAGAGTGTGGCATCCAGCCCTTTTATCAAAATTCATATGGAGGGGACAATTCCCTGATCCAATGGATAAGAGACTATCTTTCTTTCCGTTAAATGCAAGTGGTTTTTGATGGTGTCAAACCTGCCTCCCATCAAATTAATGCAGGTGCTCCCCAAGATTCTGTACTCTCACCCACTCTCTTCCTCATTATTATAAATGATCTCTTGTCCATTACCCACAACCCAATCCACTCGTCTACCGATGATAGCACATTGAGTTTCTCATACTCATGCGAATACTCCCGACCAAACTCTTCGAACGTTAATACCAATCAGCAGATAATGCTTAATACACTGAATTCCGACCTCAACAAGATATATCAATGGGGATTATCTAACCGAGTAGAGCTCAATGCCTTAAAAACTCAGTGATGTCTCCTGTCGTCGAAGGTTCATCTGTCTATGAACGGCATTTTCATCGACGAAGCCAAGGAACTATCAATCCTCGGCACTTGAATTAATTCGACTCTTATTTGGAGCGACCACATTTTTGAAGCTGCGAAAAGTGCGGCCAAATGCATGTGGTTCTTTAAGAGATGCAAACGATAGTTCACTCCATCCAAACTGGCCACTATTTACAAGGCGTATATTCGTCTAAAAATGGAGTTCAACTCCCATATTTGGTCAAGCGCATCCAAAACTGCACTACACGTCCTCGATAGGATGCAAAAACGAGCAGTGAAACTTATTGGGGACCCAGCTGTGAGTCCATCAATTCCGTCGTTAGAACATAGGTGCAACGTATCATGCCTATCTCTCTTCTATAGGTATTATCATGGTCGTTGCTCAACAGAATGTGCTGAATGGTTGCGCCTCCTCAGACATTTTCCCGCGATACTCGTCAATCTGAGAATGCGCATCAGTTCACGTTGAAAGTGGACTTTAGGCGCACAAACCAACATAGAGAGTCATTCTTTAGTCGAACCGCACGAATGTGGAATACCTTACCTGATCATGTGTTTCCTGGTTGTTGTGATGTCCAGGCATTTAAGACCAACGTACATGGATACCTTCTTTCTTTATCCACTTCCCCTTCTTCCGCTCGCACTGTGCTCTGACACTTAAGGGTACTCCAAAATCCTCTTTTGTGTAAAAAAAGAAAAAAAATGTATTCTGTATTTTTACGCCATAAACTTTCAATTCAAAAGGTGGCGTATCTTAAGATGACAACGGTGGTTTTTGCGTTGACAACTGGCCGTTATGGTGACGCATTGAGTGCCCATTGCCAACGTGCAGGATGGTATGCGGTCGTATGACTCTCAAGGCAGTCGTGTAAATTTATCGGATTGGTTCTCGGCAGTGGTTCTTAGTGTTGTGACATCAAAAAGTTTGATCGATATTGAATAAAACGCCTTGGCGACGCTCTCTGCAGTTGTGGTTTTCGGTCACTATGTGAAACGGTTATTCATCATCAGGATATATGTGCATCCTCCCGATATTGTGCATCCTGCCACATATTGTCGATTATTGGCGCTATACGCACTTACGAGGCCATTGTGGAATGTCTACATTTTCCAAAATAACTTACGTCGGGCGGTTGCAATTGTCGTAAATCCACCTGGGTGGATCCTACCTTCCGTGGGAAGGTTTGTATTAAGCTCTCTGCTATTGCGGTTCGTAATGTTCTGGTTTTCGGCCACTATGTGAAGTTGTAATTTATCATGAGGATGTTACGTCTCCAGCGCCGTGCTTCCTCTTTCGAGGGAAGAGCGTGGGGGTTATAATATCTTTTCTTATTTGAAACAATTATAGTTCTTAGTTATTAAATTAATTATAGGTTTTATTTATTTTTATATTTTATTGAACTCAGCTATCTCAAGCTGAGCTCTCTTCTGAACTAATTTTACAATATAAATGTTCCTGTTTTTATAGAACATTTTGTTCCAACTAACTGTGTCGCATAAAATGAACAAAACAATCCAGAAGTTTCTGTGACTTATAATTTTGAATAAACTTTGAACGAAAATCAAAGTGCTATGCTTTGAAATGAAAAATGTGTTAGTTATGAAAAGGGGCATGTTTTTAAATGTGCTGTAAGTGACTGGATATAGAATGTTGTGTCTGTTTACTTATGAATTGTATTAAATGAGAATGTAAGATATGTGAGGATGTAGTTTTAAAGGTTGTGTTAGAACGGACATGAGATTAGTGTTAAAGCGAATAAGGGTAGTATTCTGGAATACAACATCCCAACCTTCTTCGAGAAAGAAAATTATCCTTGAAGAGAATAATTTTCTGTTAACTATTGCTTAGATTAGGATTAATTACAGACTTGGATTTTCGTTCAATTACAAAGGCGTTCAAAGTTAATCTTATATCAAAAGTTACAAAAATCCAAAAGTTCTTAATACTAGAAAAATAGGTTACAATAATCCAAAAGTTTACTTATAGTCTACTAACTAACTTTAAATATTTCCACTTAGAACCTTTTCTTTTATTATCCAAAAAATTTTTTTTCTATATATATGGTTAATATTAATTCTCAAAATTCTCTTTTTCTTTCGAATTTCCAATATATTATATCCCAATATATATTTTAACTCTAAAATTTTCTTTCTTTCTTCCCCTTTTTTAACTTTTTTTTTTTTCTTTCGTTTCCGTCATTTCTTACAATTGTTTTATATATTGAATAAAAACAAAGGGCATTTGTTAAGTGTCTATCTTTTCCTTAAATTTATGGAAAATTTTCCAAAACTTTTTTGGGCCTATTATTATGATGACTGCATAGAAATGCATAATACCAAAAATTTTCTTTTTATCTTTTCTTATTTTGTGTTCGAATACATGTTTATTGTTGTAAAAATTAATTTGTAAGGTATTTATATGGTTTTTCTTTTCAATACCTATTTTAATTGAATTATTATTTTCAATTTTCATTACTTCGTGTTGGTGTTCAGTATCGTTATTTAAAATGTTTAGTGTTTTCGGCTCAATGTCATCATTTTCTATAGCTTTAACTTCTGTCGGAACGTTTACCTTTTCAGTCTTATTCACTGCTGATGGATCGTTTAGTTTCTTAGTCTCATTTACTGATTCGTATAGTTCTTCAGACTTATTTGCTGTTAGAACATCTTGGTTCCCAGTCTTATTTGCTGTTTGAACTATTTCTTCAGTTATATCTGCTGTAGAAACCTTCAATCCTTCAGTCTTTGCTGCTGAAACATGGTGTTCTTCAGTGTTATCTACTGAACTGACTTGGGTTTCGATTTTTATTGCACCTTTTGGATCTTCAGTCTTTACCACTGCTGAATTTTCAGTCTTTGTTGCTGAAGTGTCGGGGTTGTCTATAGGGATAGCTAAAATGTGAGGGATTTTTGTTTGCGTATTTTCTGCAAGTTCTGAATTTTCAATCTTTAATATTGCTGAGTTTTCAGTCTTGGTTGCTAAAGTGTCTGTGTTGTCAATAGGGATATCCGAAATATTAGGGATTTCAGTCTTTAATACTGCTGAAAGTTTCGAATTTTCAGTCTGTGTTGCTGAATTATTTTCCAAAATTGGAGTATGAATCGGAATATTTATATTAGTGCTTGGTTTCTCTTCGTTTATCTGTATCGCTTTAGTTATTTGGTTAGGAGCTTCCTTAAAATTGTCGTTATCTATTGCCAAAGATCTAATGTTATAAATAGAAAAATTTTGTCTGTCTTCCATAAAATTGGGTTGGCGTCAGGCCTCGTTTTCCGACTCTTGCACCCGAGAAAAGTGAACATTTTGCCTATCGTTTTGTGTATTGGTGATTCTAGGATTTTCACTAAAACGATTTTCGGTAGGATTATTTGGGAATGGATTACGCGTTGTTGTACCTTGTTGGTAATTTGTTAAGGACGGTCCATTCCTAGATATCTTGTATCTACACTCGTTCTCTGTGTGATTATTCCGTCCACAGAAATTGCAAGTAATATTAAATTCCTTTTTTTATGGGTTGTCTATTCGGAAAATTGTTGGACTGCATGTTCCGATAACATGTGTCCTGAGAATGACCTGGCTTACCGCAGGTTTGGCAGACTCTACGATTAAATTTAGGATTTTCGTTATATTGATATGACCTGGGAGAGTTGTCCATTCGAGCAGCATGTGATACTACATGTGCAATTGACTGTTTTAAACTACTTCCCCCATGGACTTTGGCTAGGATTTTCAGTTGTTCATTCTTGAGACCATCCTCAAATATTTGCACGGCCAATTTTGAGTTTTCTTCTATCAAGAATTCCCTAACCACCGCGTCTGCTGTTATTTCACACGTAGCAGAGTTCAGCGTCCTCAGAGCATTCGCAACTCTACCGTATTCTCGAACGGTTTCTCTAAAGTTTTGTTTCAGGGATATCAACTCATTGTGTGCCGTTGACCGAGATTGCTCCTCTTTATATTCTGATTCAAGTTTATCCTTTAAATCCTCCCATTTAGCGATTGTGCTATACCTAATTAGATCATAGGCAGGACCCTCTAATCTATTTTTGACTAGCTCCAAAAATACGAGAAAGAAAAAACGGAAAATTTCGTCGAAATACTGAAAAGTAATTTCTATTGGAAACATTTTTTGTAAAAAGGAAAAGTTAAAAGTTCCAATGTGAAAATATTCCTACGGAAAAATGAAGAGAGCAAAAATTGATATTTTGCTAGCGATTCTTACTACTAATATATGTGGGCTAAGTGTTGATTGATGTTTTGTTCTTTTCGAGATTACCACTTCCTGGATTCCAATAGTGTAGTAAGTGTAGTTTTTTCTTAAAAATTTTTTTTTTCTTGAGTTATTGTCTTCTTTTTATATTATTTCCGCTTTTTATCTTATTACTGCCAGGCAGACTTCACGCCCTATAGTTGTGTGTTATCCTGGTCTTTTCTTTTGTTTTTTTTTCTTTTTTTCTTCGTTTTATGTTTTCTTATATTTTTTTTTTCAAATCTGCTGCCACTGAGGTTAATTTGGATTTCATCTGGAACTCATCGGCAAAGGAAATTACGAAGTTATTTGTCTGTTTCAAATGCGAGTCACCAGCAGTTGCGTTGACTTCGTACAAGGAACTTTCATCAATAGTTACACTCGATACATCGAATGTTCCGCCATCCAAGTCGAAAATGAGGACATTCCTTCCCTCTTTAGGGTTTTATCCCGCCAGTCGTCGTTAATCGCACTAATCTTCCTCTGGGCTCGAGTCCTCCTTCGTGGATCGGTCTTCCTTCGAGGATTGAGTCGTCCTTCGGGGATTGGTCTTCCTTCAAGGATTAAGTCGTCCTTCGGGGATTGGTCTTCCTTCGGGGATTAAGTCGTCCTTCGGGGATTGGTCTTCCTTCGAGGATTAAGTCGTCCTTCGGGGATTGGTCTTCCTTCGGGGATTGAGTCTTCCTTTGGGGAGTCCATCAGTCTTCGTGGATCCTCTGTCGTCTTTCGGGGATTGGTCTTCCTTCGCGGATTGGTCTTCTTTTGGGGAGTCCACCAGTCTTCGTGGATCCCACCGCTGCCACCAGTGTTACGTCTCCAGCGCCGTGCTTTCTCTTTCGAGGGAAGAGCGTGGGGGTTATAATATCTTTTCTTATTTGAAACAATTATAGTTCTTAGTTATTAAATTAATTATAGGTTTTATTTATTTTTATATTTTATTGAACTCAGCTATCTCAAGCTGAGCTCTCTTCTAAACTAACTTTACCATATAAATGTTCCTGTTTTTATAGAACATTTTGTTCCAACTAACTGTGTCGTATAAAATGAACAAAACAATCCAGAAGTTTCTGCGACTTATAATTTTGAATAAACTTTGAACGAAAATCAAAGTGCTATGTTTTGAAATGAAAAATGTGTTAGTTATGAAAAGGGGCATGTTTTTAAATGTGCTGTAAGTGACTGGATATAGAATGTCGTGTCTGTTTATTTATGAATTGTATTAAATGAGAATGTAAGATATGTGAGGATGTAGTTTTAAAGGTTGTGTTAGAACGGACATGAGATTAGTGTTAAAGCGAATAAGGGTAGTATTCTGGAATACAACAAGGAAAAAGTGCATCCTCTCGATAGCGTTAGCAGTCCAATTATGAATTGCGCCGGTTGCCATATATTGTCGGTTATTGGCACTATGCACACTTGCGAGGCCATTGTGAAGGTCTACATATGCCAAAAGAACTTACGTCGGGCAGTTGCAATAGTCGCAAATCCACTCGGGTAGGGAGGTTTGAATATGGTGAGTACATTGTAAGTCATGGAAAGATAGTTTTTGTAAATGTAATACTGTCTGCACTATCAATAATGATTTGAGTTGGCGGACTTTTTGCTGTGCCTGTTGGTATTGGGTATTCCGCGTCATTGCTTCGTTCTGGTTTTTACTCTTTCGAAGTTCTCTCACATAAATTGGAGCTTCGAGCGGGGTATAATTCAGAGTTGCCATATTATCACTATTTCTGTAAAGACGTGCCCCAATTTCTTATTCATATTTGACATCTCTAACGCCGGACTTATTCTCTTATCATTGAGGGCAAATTCCAAAACCTTACCGTAGTTATTTTCTGACTGATTCGCTGATAAAACTGATCTATTAAAGTTGTTTTGCACGGGAAGAGTGCACAACCTTTCGTTAGTTTAAAGCCTATAATGGAGACTTCCATTCAATTGCTAATTGCGTAACATGGCATGAATTGGGTGACGTGTGTGATAAATTTTGTTGTTGAGGATATATTAGCATTATGTGGTAGTTGAATGTCGGCTAGCTGATAGGCAACTCAAACTCATTTTTATTTTAATATTGCTCACTTAAAGTTTATTCAGATGGATGATCTCGTTAATATTCAGATATATATTAGCGTATTTCTTTATATTTTCAGGTTCACATAAAATACTTACTCTAACTGTATTTGCGTTGGTATATTATATATTGGCTTGCCTCACATTCGGCTTAAACGTATCCATTGGACTTTTTATTCCTACGGTATTAGTGGGGGCGGCCTGGGGCAGATTGGTGTCAATTTTACTAGCGGAAGCCTTTCCACAATCTGTAAGTAATAAATAAATGTAAATCTTATTAATTTCTTCAAATTAATTACAAATACTTTAATATATTTTCTCAACCATGACATGAATCAAAATAGATGCGTCTTAATCATCTAAAATCACGCAGCGTTTGACTGCTTAACTTGTACTCGCTCTGTTATTATTTTATTGACATATCGTACTTCCAGAACCGGACTCTGTCCTGCCCAGTACGATCGTTGTACTATGGTCAACTCCCCAACTGCCGCCGCTTATATTCTCTCTTGTATCCCAGTTCCCCCGTTCGCATGTTTGTCACAGGAACAAAGAGAGCAACTGGTATTAGTGGGGGCGGCCTGGGGCAGATTATCGAACCTGCCGCGTGCTATTTAGAACCACATTCTCCGATCCTTTATTTCCAACCTCAGGTGTCCCCGGGGCAGTCGTCTCGGCTCCCTCCTATTTATCCTAACCATTCACGACATAGGCTCTAGTATCAATCATCGCTTTGCGCGAATGAAACCAACATTTTCAAGACAACCCGCTCTCCCCTAGACTCCCCACTTCTTTAATCGGATCTTGACAGCTATTCGACTTGGTGCCAAAATAACTGCCTAGAACTGAATATCGCCAAATGTCACACAATCACCTTCCCTCGGAAGCGCTCCTCCACCCAGCCGCGCTCCTATCTCTTATTGAACCAACCGATAACATCGGTTGAATCGATTCGCGACCTGGGCGTCCTATGCGACAAGGAGCTTAAATTTACCGCACATATAGATGACATAATACTTAAGGCTAACGCCGCCCTTGGCTATGTCAAACGCTGGTCGAAGGTAGTCCTAACCCCTATGTCACCCGATCACTCTACATAACTTTTGTCCGCCCACTACTCGAATATGCTAGTCGGGTCTGGTGCCCGTATCAATTGTCTCATATTCGCAGGATCGAGAGCGTTCAACGTCGTTTCTTGCGCTTTGCCCTCCGTGGACCAAACTGCGAAAATCCGCTGACTACCACCATACACAAGCCGGCTCCCTTTAATCAATCTCAACACACTTGAAGAGCGCAGAATCCATGCCGACATCATCTTTGTCCATCGCCTTCTGTCAGGCTCAATCAATTGCCCAAGCCTGCTCTCCACTATAACATTTCACACAAACCCCCGTAACGTACTGTGACGCATATGACAATCAGTACTGGAATCTTCGAGAAAGTCCGAAACAAAGTACTAGATTATTTTAGGAAGTTCTGGAAAACTGGAATAGAACATTCAAGACTATGGAACGGACGGAAACGATACACCAAATCAGAATGAGGAAAAACGGTATAAATACGTCGCACGCAGAGCGGAAGGATAAGTCTCAAGTTAGAAGTAAGAAGGAAAATACGCGATAAGTACGGAAGCGATAAGTCAAGAAATCGTTGTGTACGGTAAAAGTGACGGTTGTGATTAACGGACTAATAAAGTGTTATATTAATTCAAAAATCAATTTAACGGCTCTTATTTATTCAAAAATAATTAATCCAGCGAACCCTAAGCTCGCTACAATTGGTGTCAGAAGTGGGATTAATTATTGTTTAAGTGAATAAGGGTGTGAAAGTGTGTTGTGACGATGTCAGATCGACATTTAGAGGATCTTCGCGTTCCTGAGGTGAAGAAGGAACTTGAGGACCGGAATCTGGACAGCAGAGGACAGAAGCAAATTCTTCGACAACGTCTGCAAGCAGCAATGGAGGAAGAGGGTATTGATGTCGACACATATGTTTTTACGATTGGTCCAGACTGTCCGGATGGAGAAGAAACAGCGAGTCAAAATGGTTGCAATGTACCGGAGAAGAGTTCGCCACTGTTAGACATTTCGGAGATGTTCCGGATGATGATGACAAAATTCGACGCGCAAGCTGCAGATGTTAATTCAAAATTCGACGTCCAAAATTCAAAATTCGACGCACAAGCTGCAGATCTGAATGCAAAATTGGATGCTCAAACACAGTGGATGAAATGTAATTTTCAACACTTGAAGGAAGAAATCCAGTCAGAAATTCGAAACGAAGTAGAAAATCTGGATCTAAAAGTCACCGAAGAAATAATGCGAATCGAAAAGAGACTTGAGTGTGTTGAGAGAAATAAGACATCACCTAGCAACCAACATGACTACAAAGATACAAGGATGCAACCGCAAACATTCGATGGAACGGGACCCTTCTCCGTATTTATACGTCAGTTTGACGCCGCGGCCAATTATAATAAGTGGTCGGATGAGCAAAAGTCAACATCACTAATCTTGTCACTCCGCGGGGCGGCTGCAGAATTGCTACAAACCATACCAGCAGAGAAGCAAACAGATTTCCAAGCGATAAGAGACGGCCTTGAAGCTAGGTATGGAGACAACCACATGCAGCAGGTCTACCGCATGCAACTGAGGAGCAGAACGCAGAAACCTGGAGAAAATCTGCAACAGTTGCAGGCAGACATTGAGCGATTGGCAAACTTGGCTTATACAAATATGACTAAAGAATTTCTGAACGAGGTAGCAATGGATGCATTTATAAACGCACTCCAAGATCGGGACTTGCAACAGGCCGTTCGTTTGGCGGGAAAGAAGACGATTAATGAAATACTGGCGTTCGCATTGGCACACGAATCTGCTAAACTGGCTACCAGGAGTACATATAGAGTCCGAGAAATGTCCGTCCAGGAACGTTCCTGCCAGAGAATCGGGCATGTACAACGGAGAACCCCGAGACCTGTTATGAAGTGCTGGACACGCGGCGGAGTCGGCCACATCTCTGTTGACTGTACGAAACGTCGACGAACGAATGAAACATCGAGTGAGAATTGTTGTTCATGCGCTTGTCATAAAAGAAGACTATCAACGGAACAACCTGAGGTGAAGAAACACATTGTACCTGTCAGAGTACTAAATGCGTCCGAAGAGCCGGTCGCAATAAGAAAAGGAGAGTTAACCGCTGAATGTGCACCCGTATCAATGATAAGCTCAATTCAGCAAGGGAAGGTGCATAATAACGCTGATGTTCTATCAAGAAGACGATGTAAACCAGATTTTAAACATTGTCATAAAGCGGAAGAGAAATGAGAGGCGTACGACCTGCGAAATGTACAAGTAGAAGTACTAGATGGGTGGACGAATGAGGCTATACGCGCAGCTCAACTTCGGGATGAAGATATGTCGCTAATTCTGGAATACAAAGAAAAGAACGAGCGGCCAACTTGGAACAATATTTCCGACAAGAGTGGAACATTTAAGGCATATTGGGCACAATGGAATTCCTTGCTGGTGGAAGATGGTATTCTTAAGCGTAAATGGGAAGCCGCGGACGGAAAATCCCATCGAATGCAGATTCTAGTCCCACCATCAAAAGTGAAAGATGTTCTAACAGAAATGCACGATGGGGCCTCCGGTGGACATTTGGGAGTTAATAAGACACTTTCAAAATTACGATCTCGTTTTTACTGGCTTCACATGAGAGATGACGTCGAGTCTTGGTGTAGGAAGTGCATAACTTGCACTGCGACCAAAGGACCAACGGCAAAACCAAGGAGCGCTATGAGGCAGTACAACGTGGGTGCCCCTTTCGAGCGAATTGCGATTGATATTTCAGGACCATTCCCAAAAACAAACGACAACAACAAATACATGTTAGTTATCATGGATTACTTCAGCAAGTGGGTAGAAGTCCTTCCAATTCCAAACCAAGAAGCAACAACTGTCATTGAGCAGCTAATCAATAATTGGATCAGCAGATATGGAGTTCCCTGTGAGCTTCATTCCGATCAAGGCCGAAATTTCGAATCACAGATATTTCAAGGCATCTGTGCGGCACTAGGCGTAAGGAAAACCAGGACCACACCCTTACATCCGCAGTCAGACGGAATGGTCGAAAGGTTCAACCGAACAATGAAAGAGCATTTATCGAAGGTCGTTAGTGATCACCAAAGAGATTGGGACAAATATGTACAAACCTTTCTCATGAGCTATAAATCGGCTAATCACGACACGACGGGCCATTCTCCAGCAAAAATTATATTTGGACGGGAGATACGATTACCAGCCGATCTGCGATTCGGAATACCTCCAGACGCCATAGACAAGACCGAAGACTACGTAGCCGAATGGAGAAATCGCCTCGATGAGATTCATCATTTGGTTCGAAAGCAAATCAAGGTATCAAGTGACAGGATGAAAACAAGGTACGACGTTCGAGCCAACGCATCCGGATTTAATGCAGGCGATAACGTATGGCTTTATAACCCTCGTCGGCAAAAAGGAAGGTCTCCAAAGTTGCAGCAACATTGGGAAGGGCCGTATAAGATTCTCACAAGAATTAACGACGTTGTCTATAGGATTCAGCGAAGACCGAACGCCAAGATGAAAGTGGTACATCGTGACCGACTGGCTACTTTTGATAACCCAGGAGATCAGTGAACTTAGTTCGGGACGAATTAATCTAGGCGGAGGGTAGTGTGGCGCATATGACAATCAGTACTGGAATCTTCGAGAAAGTCCGAAACAAAGTACTAGATTATTTTAGGAAGTTCTGGAAAACTGGAATAGAACATTCAAGACTATGGAACGGACGGAAACGATACACCAAATCAGAATGAGGAAAAACGGTATAAATACGTCGCACGCAGAGCGGAAGGATAAGTCTCAAGTTAGAAGTAAGAAGGAAAATACGCGATAAGTACGGAAGCGATAAGTCAAGAAATCGTTGTGTACGGTAAAAGTGACGGTTGTGATTAACGGACTAATAAAGTGTTATATTAATTCAAAAATCAATTTAACGGCTCTTATTTATTCAAAAATAATTAATCCAGCGAACCCTAAGCTCGCTACAGTACGTAACCCTCGACTCGTTTACTTGCCCGCTCATCACACTTCTTACGGCGCTAACGAACCCATCTCGCGTATGCTACGACGGGCCAACTCTTTCCCCACCTCCTTCGATTTCTACCTCTCCACTCCCGCTCTCAAACGATGTCTCAGAAGAATCAGACAGTCTCGCCGCACCATTCATAATCGGTGGAGACTGGAACGCTCGACATACAGCATTCAACGACGTCAAGAATAACAAATACGGTTGCCAACTTTTGGACCTCCTCTCATCTCACCCATATACGTACATCGACAGTCCACTGCAGCCAACTCGACGCAGTCAACAATTGACTTCTTACTCAAGTCAGCTGATGTCTACTCAACGATCGACCGGTCTAGATGGAATACCACATCATCGTCGCCACTACAACCGGGATCCGGTCTTGGCCCTATTTAACAAATCTCTCCGCCGGTCCCGATTTCGAGCCGATGTCATCCAGTTTGGCACTCCCAGGCTCTGGGCGTCCTGGTCAACGCCATCCCTCCATCGCAAACAAGGTCTGCCGCGCTGTCTCCTTCCATACATCCTGCCACAAAGGACTCTCCCAGCAGGCTCCTCTTCGCTCATTCGAGCTAGGTGTCCCGCCCACCGGAGTCTATCGAGCTTGATTTTTCTTACAACAGTAGCTTCAAGGTAAATTGCGTACAACTCATGGTTGTAATTCTCCTTAAGACCTTCCTCTTGAAGGCAGCTAAGAGTTCAGTGTGCCTTCTATTGAGCACCCAGGTCTCGGATCCATATTTGAGTACTGGTAAGACTGTACAGTAGCAGCTTGGATGTTCTGGATAAATTTCGGAATTTAAAGAGCCCTGATAGGCCATAGTAGACTTTGTTGAATTTGATCAGCCGTTCGCGTATTTCTTCTTCTATATTGCTATCGGCTGATACTATTGGCCAGTTTTTTTGCCGCCTGCTCGATCTGGGTGCAGCCGAATCGGATCGACCGATGATGTCGATGTCATCTGCGTAGGCAAGTTGTGACTGGACTTGGTGATAATAGCCCCTCTAGTTGTAATGCCAGAGTCACGGATTGCTTTCTCCAACACAAGGTTGAAGACGAGGCAGACCAGACCGTCTCCTTGTCGGAGTCCATTAAACATGTTTATTGGTTTGGACAGGAATCCCGCTATTTTTACTTGACTAGTTACGTTGGTCATGGTCAACCTACAAATTCGTATCAATTTGTTTGGAATGCCGAACTCTCTCATTGCATTATATAGGTCTACTCTGTCTATGCTGTCGTAGGCGGCCTTAAAGTCTATAAATAGATGATATTAAATTCCAGACATTTTTCCATCGCCTGCCTAAGGGTGAATATCTGATCAATCGCTGATTTGCCTGGGATGAAGCCACACCGATATTGACCAATGATGGCTTTAGCGTTTGGGGCTATCCGACCTTGGAGGATAGTGGAGAGTAGCTCATAGGCAGTATTCAGCAATGTTATACCCCTATAGTTGCTGCACAGTGTGATATCTCCCATCTTAAGTATGGGGCAAATTATACCACTACGCCAATCTTCCGGCATCTCCTCGTGCTCCCATACGTGCACCACGATCTCATGAAATGCGTGATGTAACGCTGTCCCTCCTTGTTTGATCAGCTCGGCTGGTATGCCATCAGCTCCAGGGGCTTTATTTGATTTGAGCTGTCTAATGGCTTTTAATGTTTCCTCAATGCTTGGTGGCGGCAGCATTTGGTCTTGATCTTGCATTGGTGGAGTCTCCAATTCTTCTGTGAGCTGACCATTTAGCAATTCATTAAAATGCACTTCCCATCGCTCCAGAATGCCCTCAGGATCGGTGATCAGATTACCCTCTTTATCCTTGCAGTAAGTGCAGCGTGGTGTGTACCACATCATACTGCGGATTATTTGGTAGAACTTCCGCGCCTGGTGCGGACCTCGCTCTCTACTTTTCTCTATTTCACAGACAAGGTTTTTTTCCCAGGCACTTTTCTTTTGTCTGTGAAGTCTTTTTTCAGATCTTCTGAGCTCTTTGTATTTCTCCTCGCGTACCCGCGTCCTATGAGACTGCTGCACTGCCCAGTATGCAGCATTCTTACGTTCACTCGCTAGTTTGCACTCATCGTCAAACCAGTCGCACCGATCTCTACGACTGCTGCCTAAGATGGAGTTGGTAGTACTAATGACAGTATTCTTAAGGCGTCTCCATTTCTCTTCTAAGCCCGGCATTCTGGCCCCAGGACTTACTCTCCCTCCGTCGAGTTCTTCGAGGGCGAGTCCTAGCGCATGACCAAAGGTGTTACTCGTATTCTCATTGCGTAAGGCAGCCGTGTTGATTCGGACCTGATCCGCGGATGCAATACGTCTCCGTAAGGCAATCCGCGCTCGGAAAACTGTACCAACGTGGTAGTGATCCGAGTCGATGCTGGCACCTTGGTACGTTCGTACCGTCGTCAGGTTCGAGGAGTGGCGGCGATCTATCAACACGTGGTCAATTTGGTTGCGAGTGGTTCCATCAGGTGATACCCAGGTAGCTTTGTGGATATATGTACGCGGAAACCTGTTACTTGCAACGACCAAGTTTTTCGATGCTGCCAGTTCAATGACTCGTAGTCCATTGTCATTAGGGTTCTCATGCAAACTATGGGAACCTGTGTAGTGCCTGAAAACCGGCTCCCGACCTATTTATGCATTCAAATCAGCAAGAACGATTTTCACATCGTATTTTGGGCAGGCATTGAGGGCCCGTTCGACGTTCTCGTAGTATTCATTTTCGTCGTCAGGGGACTCCTCTGTAGGTCCGTGAACGTTTATGAGGCTTATGTTCTTAAACTTGCCTCGCACGCGAAGAGTGCATAGCCTTTCATTTATTGCATTAAACCCGATGATGGCAGGCTTCAGTTTTTGGCTGACTAGAAAGCCTACCCCGAGCAGATGGTGTTTTGCATGACAGCTGTAATAAATGTCATACTCGTTTTCTTGAATAACACCACTCCCCGTCCATCTTATTTCTTGTAATGCTGTTATGTCAGCTTTATATTGGGACAGGGCATCGGGTAGCTGCTGTGCAGCTCGAGCTCTGTATAGTGAGCGGACGTTCCATGAACAAATTCTTAAATCGTTTAGCCATTTTCGTTTCCGTGGTCGTCGTCATGTATCCGGTCCATATCCGAGGCTTGTTAAATTTGCCATAATAATTCATTTTTACGGGCATGGTTATTAGCATTGAGCGTCGATCAATTGCTGAGTTCTGCGAAATGCCAGACATAGAGGCGAAACGCAAATCGATCGCATGATGCGATTTGAACACGGGCCAATGTACTATAATTGATTCAGTATATGAAAGCAATTAAATAATTGCTCAAGCCAATACCGCTGCACTTTAAGCAGTGCAATCAAGCGGAAAAGCGATTATTGGGAAATGCGAATGACTCGTGCCAGGCAATTAGCCTCAAAATGGTTGACACATTCTGGTTGAGGCAAACGCATCGTCTGCGTTTCCTCACCAATAATTTCGGTATAAAAGAGTAGTTGCGAATGGGCAAATGGCACAGTGAATTACACAAGCAAGGAGGTTGCGGCCCATTGCATAAGAACAGCGGGCCTTCTTGCACTTAAATAAATGTAATCAGTAAAGGGATCGACATTCCCAACTGTTTAACAAATAAAGTTACAAGTCAAGTGAAGTGAAGTTTTTTTCTAACAATCCCAAAACCACAACCAAGAGAAGCCTGCCACAGAGGAGAAGCCGCGCCAGGGAAGAGAAGGAAGCCTGGCATAGTTAAGCCGTAGTGGATATGCCTACCACGTAAGTAACGGTAAGCCGCAGAAACCTGCCAACATCACATAAACATAAAGTAATAACAAATGTTGTAAAACCTATAAATACAACATATAAATACAAGATAACGAAATAATAAGTGTTGTACTATCAGTATAATACAACACTATCATTGCAATATCAAATATTGTAAATTGTGAATAAGGTTAGATTAAGTTAGATTAAGTAATTTAAAGTAGGCTAAGTTAAAATAAACAGAGTTCCTGGTCTTTGTCTGACCTTTGCCAGGAAAAAAAAAATACAAATATTTAAACTCATTAAACCCTAAGCACATAAAAAAACGCAACACAAGTCATTCTTCAATTTTAACGATATTTTTTATCGTTAAATAACAGGGAAAATCAACGTACGTACTTTTTCCATTGTTTTGAAAATATCAAACGGTGCGTCAGTAAAACTTCAATATATTTATGATTAATAATCGAAATGCCATCAAGCTTTGATGCCCTTGATTAAAGGTTAGTATTATTTAAAAACCATAAGAATTTAGTTGTGTTCGAATCGAGGCCTCTTTTCTCACGACACCTTGCAAAAAATCGAATTCTAGTGTACTATATCCAGTAGTGTTGACCGCTTCTGAAGGTTAGCTCTGATTTTCGGGATATTTAAGATTTAAATTTATAGATTTGTTATTATTTTTTATTGTAGTTATTATTTACGAACCGTGTGCAACAGAAGAGAATATGTCAAAAAGAACAACAACAACCGGCCTATAAATTTGAATATCAAATACCCCGAAAAGCAAAGCTAAACTACAGAAACAGTCAGGACCATCATAAAATTCCTCCGGGAGTCCTACTTGACTGATTTTGAAACTAACACAGTGTTATTAGAGTTACCATCGATGTATCAATTTCAGACTTTTGGAATGAATGTTATACAGTTTCGTTTAATAAATATTATTATAGAATATTAAATAAACTATTAGATATTATTTTTGTAAACTTTATTATACTTGACGCTTTTATAAAATTCTCCATTTTAGGATTTCCTCAGCCCGGACAAGTACGCGTTAATAGGGGCTGCCGCTCAAATGGGAGGCGTACTGCGGATGACTATAAGCTTAAGCGTTATTTTAATCGAGACAACTGGGGTTGATACGCCCTTCTTCTTCCCATTAATCGTTACCCTTACATGCGCTAAATGGGTAGGCGATTACTTCAACGAGGTAAGCAATATGTAGTTGTGGCAACTCTAACAGATACACACAATTCACAGTCAAAAATTGTAAAGAACACCAAACGAAAAATCGAATAAGAAAAATACATCAGAACCGTATACCAAGCGATAAATAAAAATAATTCACATCAGTGGAATATGGTCGAGTTTGGAAATCAAATTCTAAACACGGTCAGTAGCCTGGTGTGTAACGCTTAGGTAAACATTTTTTCGTGATTCGAGCTCTCATAGCGTCAGTTCGAATCACACGATCTTCACTATTATTTCAAACGCTATAATTGGTGACCCCGACGTGATCTGTACACGACGCAGCACACACACACACTCCCCGTAGTAAACAGAACTTCACACACGCAATCATGACTTCTGCATAGAGCACCAAGGCACACTCGCTTGGCTTGCTCCGACATTCTCTCGTTCGCTCGCTCGTCGCTCTCACCGAATCTGATCGTAACGAAGTTTCTGGGAAGGGGGTGGTGTGGCAACTCTAACAGATACACACAATTCACAGTCAAAAATAGTGAAGAACACCGAACGAAAAATCGAATAAGAAAAATACATCAGAACCGTATGCCAAGCGATAAATAAAAATAATTCACATCAGTGGAATATGGTCGAGTTTGGAAATCAAATTCTAAATACGGTCAGTAGCCTGGTGTGTAACGCTTAGTGCTTTATCTAATTCTGTGAGTTCCATGTTGCCTAACACCCAGCACCTTCCTCGTCACATTTACAGGCAAATATTTCACACCCATGTTGGACGATATTTTTTTATAATTGTGAGGTGTCCTGGAATTTATATGTCACCCACTTAATAAATTATTTATGAAATGAAAACACCTTACTGGAATGTAAACGGTTATGTACTGCCTTTGTTCATCATCATCATCATCGGCACAACAACCGTGATCCGGTCTTGGCCTTATTTAGCAAGTCTCTCCACCGGTATCCGGTCCATATCCGAGACTTGTTAAATTGTTCATAATAATTCGTTTTTCCGGGCTAGGTTATTAGTCTTGCGCATTGCCTTTGTTATCTCTGTCTAATTATATACCATTTCCAAGACACAAAAGGTCATCTAACTTTTCAAATATTTTACTGAGCACTGTCATTTTTTCGTTCTAAACTTTAGTGGCTTTCAACAAAGCTTCAGCTATACTTCTGACAATGTTCAGGCGGCCTCTCAATACGCCAAGATCATCCACGTTCGTATTTGTGTTATTCAATTCAACGCTGCTATTGTGTTAATTTCACATTTTCTGATGCTGTATGCAAGTACTGATTGAGCAATAGAAATTATAGAGCATCTAGGGTTTGTCGCGTATTTCAATTGGGTCTGAAAGATAATTTTCTACATTAACTTGTCTATGGTTTCTACATTAACTTGTCTATGGTATCTACATTAACTTGTCTATGGCTTCTACATTAACTTGCCGATGGTTTCTTCATTAACTTGTCTATGGTTTATGGCGAACGATAGCTCTCAAAAAGCTAAGACTACCCGACCGCGAACCTCTTCGACGGATTTAAATAGAGAAACCACATCAATGGTGGTAAAATATCATTCTTTCATGGTATTCACTACTAGAGAGCACAGAAAAAAAAATCACACAGACCCTTGTCAGGCGAATACGGGGTATGGCGTAGAATTTACGTACAAGCAACGAAGTATGAGCAGATGTCTTATCATGCCGCAAAAGCTATAAATCCGAGCTTTTTTCGGGTTGTTTCACGTAAATGGCGTTGAACTTGTAGGTAATATTCCCCATCGCCTGACCTAGTGGCAAGAACTCCTGACGCACTATATTGATAAAATCATAGAACATAGTGAGCATAACCTTAACATTGGACAGCACTAGTCAAGCCCTTTTCGGTCTTAGCGATCCAGAATGCCTCTACAGCGACGATTGAGCATTAGTTTTGACGTTATATTCGTCAACTCATATTTACCACTTTATTTAGTAACTCTTGAGCGGCTGCCATTGCTTTTGTTCGAAATTCAACAATCTCGATACAAATTTTGTCACACGTTTTATCCCCAGAACAGTCCAAAGAACTTTATAACATAAGCCAATTAATATGCCATCATCATCACCGGCTTCTCTGATTGTGTTTCGGCGACCGGTCTTAACTACTCCTGCCATTTTTTTTACGTCTGAGTCAGATAATAATGTCCGCCCATCATCTGCAACGTCTTAGCGGAATTCATGGAAGCGCTATACCACTCATAAAGCTCATAAAGAACTTCATAACAAAAGCCAATTAATATGCGATCATCATCAGCGGCTTCTTTGATTGCAATTAGGCGACCGGTCTTAACTATTCCTCCCATTTTTTTTTACATCTTCGTCAGATAATAATTTGCGTGACGTCCAGGGCGCTCATCATCTTCAACGTCTTCGTGAAATTCATGGAAGCGCTATGCCACTCATAAAGCTGTGATGCACCCACAGTTGACTAACTAAAAACAATACGAAACATTTGATGGCAGTCGATCGTTGTTCGTGCTATTTTCGAATGTCGCTCACTAGTTCGAAAGCTCTTCAAGAGTGTAGCCTTGCTTAAATATTTTTGGTCATGCGGGTCTTGTAGATCTGCCACAGACTCATTTTCGATTAATGACACTTGCATCAAAGAAGCCAAGAAAGGATTTTTGGGATTCGAATTGATTTGACTTTTGTGTGGCCAAATTTAACAGGCTTTTTGAGAAATGCACGAATACCGCATCCCATCCAACCTGGCCACAGTTCACAACACAACCTTCTTCACTGGAATTAATTTCACATTTTTGCTTAGGGTACCTAAGACGTCGCTGTCCGCAGGCGATAAGATGAAAAAACAAGCAGTGGAATACATTGAGGTTCTTTTTTTTTTTTTTTTTAAAACTGTATTTATTAACCATAATTAAAATTTGTACATTTAAGTAATACAGTGACTTAAAATTAAATTCGTGACAATTGCTTACATGTAATTATTATTATAATACATTTTCCAAACAATGTTTTAAGAGTTATAGGCTATATGTGTGTTTATACATTTAGTAGGGTTTCGTCTTCCTGGAAAAGGTCAGAAAACCAGGAATTTCTTATTTTTACTTTACTTAATCTAAACTTAACCCTAAATATAAATATAAATATAACTTAACCTAACTTAGTCTGATTATTATAAAATGAGCTATAAACAAAACAAAGTTTTATAATTAATGGGATTTATGAATTAAAGGATGTGGAATGAGGTCAGTTATGGGTTAGAGGTAGAGTATTTCTCTCCGGTTGTTCGTTGGAAAAGCGTAGGATGTTGGAGAATGGTTGGACGTTACAGTATTTGAACTGGTTAGGGGTAACTTCGGTGTTGTGGTATATGATCTCGTTTGAATCATTTACCAGTCTGCCTGAGACGAAGATAGCTCTGGTGTGGAGACAGTTGGGATAGTTAGTTCTCATATCTAGAGGGGTCTCTAAGAGCGAGGTTATTATGGGATTGGGATTATTTTGTAGGTTGTCGATAAATTTGATAGACAGTTCGAGGAATCGTCTATCGAGGCGCTCAATACCAGCGGTATTGTAGAGTTCGACGTTACTATAGTACTTATAGGAGTTAGGACGACGATGTAACCCAGAGACATACCTAAAGCATTTTCTTTCGAATACTCGTAATTTCTCCATTTGGGAGGGAGTGATATGGTACCACAATGGGCACGCGTACGTGAGTGTGGGCCTGATAATTTGTTTGTAAATGAGCAGTTTGACTTTGTGAGAGAGACTATTAGGTTTCCACATTACTCTTCTACAGAGATTAAGCTGAATTGTGGCTTTTTGAAGGGAATTTTTAATGTGTGAGGAAAAAGACCAGTTATTAGAAAAAGTGATTCCCAGATATTTTAGGGTTTTGGAGGGTTTTATCAGAGTATTGTTCAGTTGAATCTTAATTTTGTTGTGGCAACGTCTAGTGTTGTTTGTACAGTGCTCGTTTTTGCTCTTGAACACTATGAGCTGCGTTTTATTTGGATTAAGGTGAATTTTCCACTTATTAAAGTATGATGATAGGTTAGGGAGGAAGTTGTTAATGCGGTTTCTTGCAGCCTTAACAAATTTGCTGCTAGAGTAAATTAATGTATCATCAGCATAATTCAGCATCACAACATTAGGAGATACGGGTTGAGGAATATCTGAGGTATATAACAGATATAAAATTGGCCCTAAAATGGAGCCCTGGGGAACACCCGCGGTTATGGTGTGGGTTTCTGAGACAGAACATTCGTTTACTGTGTTCTCGAAGCCAGGAGTTGAGAGAGAATTATTTTGCTCATGGATCTTTGCAAAGTGTTCTGCGAGGCAATTTGCTATGTCCGAATCGGACTGGGCAATATTATTGCTGATCGGGTTAATGAGATGGACATTGAGGTTCCATGCATAAGTCTATATGTATTAACACTCTGTTCTATATGTATTAACACAGTCAATAGAACTCGGTGAGTACACTCCCCTTCTACAAATATATTTCCGAGAAGTTCCTCAAACAGAGAATACAATACAAGAAATTCAGGCATTCGGATGAAAAATCAGCCTAACCTCGACCATGTAATTTACAGGCGTTTAAGACCAATGTGAGTTCATTTTTCTTTTCCGTCTACGTCTGCCTGTGCTGCTCTTTGACATTAAAGATACATCAAATTCCCTTTTGTACGTGCAAATCGCATAATATAATTAGTGGTACTATCAAATTGTTGAGTGGTATTATAAATAATTGAAACACAGACAATGTTAATGTATTTTATTGTGAAGGAGTTGAAAAATACTGATTGTCTGTCTTTCGCGAAAGCCAACAACAGACTGATTCATATTTTCAATGACTCATCATCAATGCGCGTGGTTTCATGGCAATCTGAAAACCGTTAGTGCTATCTTTATTTATGGGTACATTTATGAACGCATGCCCTTGGTCATCTCAACATAAGTTGCAGCGATCTTTACTTCAAAATCATTTTAAATTTCTTGTTTCTTTAATTATCAAAACACTGCACAAATTCACGTTACCATATATATATATATATATATATATATATATATATATATATATATATATATATATATATATATATATATATATATATATATATATATATATTTATTTATATATATATATATATATATATATATATTTTTTTTACACTAACGCGCGCACAAAAGGAGATTTTGAAAAACCCTTAAATGGCAGAGCACAGTGCGACCGAATGGAGGGGAAGTGGATAAGGAAAGAAGGTGTCAATGTATATTAGTCTCAAATGTCTGGACATCACAATGACCAGGAAACACATGATCAGGCAAAACATTCCAGATTCGTGTGGTTCGACTAAAGTATGACTCTCTATGTTTATTTGTGCGCCTGAAGTCCCCTTTCAACTTGAACTGATGCGCATTCACAGATTGAAGGGTATCGTGGGAGAATGTCTGAAGGGGTGGAACACATTCAGCAAATTCAATTGAGAAACGGCCGTGGTAACATCTATAGAAAAGAGATAGGCATGATACGTTGCGCCTGTGTTCTAACGACGGAATTGATCGACTTACGGCTGAGTCCCCAATAAGTTTCACTGCTCGTTTTTGCATCCTGTCGAGCACGTGTAGTACAGTTTTGGATGCGCCTGACAAAATGTGGGAGTTGAACTTAATTTCTGGACGAATATACGGCTTGTAAATAGTGGCCAGGTTGGATGGAGTAAAGTATCTTTTGCATCTCTTAAGGAACCCCATAAATTTGGCTGCACTTTTCGCAGCTTTAAGTATGTGGTCATCCCAATTAAGAGTCGAATTAATTCGAGTGCCGAGGATTGATAGTTCCTTGGCTTCGTCGATGCAAGTGCCGTTCATAGACAGTGTATTTACTTTGGGGTTCGCATTTGACGACAGGAGACGGCACTGAGTTTTTAGGGCATTGAATTGTACTTGGTTATATAATCCCCATTGATATATCTTGTTGAGGTCGGAATTCAAGGTATTAAGCATAACTTGCTGATTGGTATTGACGTTCAAAGAGTTTGGTCGGGAATGTTCGTATGAGTATGAGAAACTCAATGTGCTATCATCAGCAAACGAGTGAATTAGGTTGTGGGTAATTAACAAGAGATCATTTATAAAGATCAGAAAGAGAATGGGGGGGAGTACAGAACCCTGGGGAACACTTGCATTAATTTGATGGGGGCCAGATTTGACACCATCAAGAACCACTTAAATTGAACGACCAGAAAGATAATCTCATCCAATGGATCAGGGAATTGTCTACTCCATATGAATGCAATTTTGACAAAAGGGCTGGATGCCAAATCTGTCGAAGGCCTTTGAAATATCCAATGCGACTACCTTGCTTTCACCGAGGTAGTGAATGGAATGGCTCCACTTTTCTGTAAGGTACGCCATCAGATCTCCTGTGGACCGGTTGCTACGATAGCCATATTGGCGGTCATTTGATTCGAGATATTTCGATAGTTGACGGTTGATAAGTGATTCCATTACCTTGAAAAGAATAGAAGTTAGTGCTATAGGTCCCCCTTTTTGGGAATTGGCTGAATGTTCGCTGACTTCCATCTATTTGGGAAACGGCCAGTAGAATAAGACAAATGGAAGAGTTTTCGCAGTGGTTTATCGAGTGAAGAGGAACATCTCTTCAAGAGGATTGGGGGAATGCCATCTGGATCAGCGGATTTGTTTGTGTTTAGCTATTTGAATGCGCGGACAACAGTACGTGCTCGGAAGTGAGAGAGTGTAGTACTTTTTGTCTCACTCTCTGGTCATGCAAGAACTTGGCGCCTTGAATATGCGCATTGCAGTCATTTCTAGCTCTCTTAAATCGTTTGCGGTTTTCCTCAGCATTGTCTGATTTATACAACCGGAGGTTCAACTCTTTAGCTTTAATGGCTTCTCTGCACCCGGAATCGAACCACATATTTCTCTTGGGTTTGATACTCTTTACCCTGTGTGAAATAAAGGCCGGCATGCCAAGTAGAATCGTATCTGTCAAGGTGTCCGCTATAGAGTCAACATCGTTATTGACGAACAATAACGACCAATTTAACCTCCCAAAAAAGTCGTTCAGACCTTCCCAGTTGGCTTTATCGTAGAACCATACTATTCTTTTGGGAGCTTTCTCATTAACCTTACTGTTGGCTAGAGCAACTTTAGCTGACACGACACAGTGGTCTGAAGTGCCCAAGGGCGAAGAAACTTCAATTGTGTATTTGTTTGGGTGTGAGGTGAGAAACAGGTCCAGTGTGTTGGTGAAATGACCATATCTGTCTGGTACCCGCGTTGGCTCATTGACATCTATAGTATATACATCGAAGAATGAATAAGAATTTATTCAAAACGCATTTAAATTCCGACCAACGTTGACAAGATGCTTATTTACAATTTGTTTTCAATCTGTAATCAATAATCTGCGAAAATACAAAAACACTTTTTATCCAACTTTAATCGTGAGATATTTGCTTTTTATTATGACATCTTACAGGGTATTTATGACATTCAAATTCACCTGAGTCATGTTCCCATGCTTCCATGGTCATCACCGCCCGAGCATCAAGGCTTAAATGCCTCGCAAATAATGAAATCTCCCGTCGTTTGTTTTAAATTGCGTGAGAAAGCTAAATATATTTATCAGATTTTAAAAAGATACAATCATAATGGCTTTCCTGTCGTTGAAGACGTTGAAGGTGTAAGTAAATGATTTGAGGTTAACATTTGTCTTAAATTTATATTGTTAATGAATTACATATTTTCCTAGGCCAATCGATATCGTGGACGGGTCTGCGGAATTATTTTGAGATCTCAATTAATCGTCATTCTGCTAAAAGGCTTATATGAAGAGAAAAAACGTTTTTGGGAGAAAGAGGTTACTATTCAAACTTTCCGCGACCTTTACCCAAGATATCCTTCAATTAAGGTAAGATATTTGTAGTTGGTAGGATTGGACAATACATTATGTTTTATTCCTGTAAAAAAAGGATTACGTAACCATTTTTAAACACAAATCAATTTTTAATACTTAATTTTAACATAAATAGGACGTTCAAATGCACACTGACAAAGTTGACTATACCGTGAACTTAGATATTTTCTTGAACCCTTCACCTATTCGAGTGAACGAGGTAAACATAATTTATATTTATGTGAGAATAATTTAAATTTATGTGACTTCCATTTCAGATCGATACAGTTCCTCAAATATTTAACACCTTTCGTGCCCTGGGACTGCGGCATATTATTGTTGTGGACAAAGAAAACCGCGTTGCAGGAATTATAACACGCAAGGACTTTCTCAAATGATAATTTTTCTCATGCAATTTTTTTATTTTCTCAAATGATAATTGTTCTCATACGACGTTATAATAATTTAAACGTCAATTGTTTTAATATACACTGCATATTTTACCATAAATATCAACAATAAATTAAGTGAAACCATTTTTATCTATAAGTTGTATCATCTTTTTCTTATAAATTGGAGGCACCATTCCATCCGGTAAAGCTTGGAAATACGTTATGAAGACTTCGACAAATGTTCAGGTCAGAATAATAAAAGAATTAACAAATATTGCGAGTAAAAAACACAGTGAAAATGTAATTAAATGAATTATATGTATATATATAATCTGCACAAGTGCCGGACGCCCGGGGTGATTGTGTGAACACCCTTGATTTGTTTTTGACATCCGAGCTGAGCATTTATACCGTGGAGATTGCTCCACCAGTAGGAAACTCGTCGCCACTTGGCATCGGTCGCGCAGACACTTGTATTTTAGGCGAACAACCGACCTAAGCATCTTCGCCATGAGTGGAGGTATGGGCCTGCCAGCTGGGACGATTTCCAGATTTCGTCGCATCCTTTCCCTGGTCGAAGGTGTGCTTTGGAGACTCCGATGTTAACGCATCCGCGGAATCGGTCACAGAGATTATTCTTCTCGGGATGGAGATCTAACATTCTGCATTCCATCAAACGAAATTCACCCGAAAAGCCTTGGTTTGATAAAAAAAGCGAGCAGATTACAGCAGCAAAAATAGAGCTTTTAAGAAATGGGGCCCCAATCCCACCGAGGTTAACAGAACGGATTTTATTAGAATCAGAAACGCTTGCAACCAGGCGATTGATATTGCGAAGAAGGCCTACAACGACAGAGTGAAATAAACTCCTTGAGTGCCCAATTGGTTCGCGTTCCTTCTGGTCAATGGCAAAGGCTGTCAGCAGTAACTTCGCCTCCTCCTCTCTGCCTCTGTTGATGACGGCCAACTGGACACTAGTCACAAATTCAAAATTTAAAGCTAATGTGTTCGCGAATTTATTTTCCGCGAATTCAAACCTGGTCTTTTGGAGCCACCAGTGATGGCGCCGGTAGGGTCTTCGATGGGGGATGTGAGGTTCCACTTGCGTACTATTCAACGTATTCTACGTGGACTGGACTGTAAGAAGGCAACCGGCTTGGACGAAAAACCCGCAAAAGTACTTAAGAACTGTGATCCAGAACTATCATCGGTTCTTAGCAGACCCCTCTTCTTATCTTATGTACGGAGGACATTTCCTATCTGCTGGCAAATCGCTCGAGATCAGCTTATCCCAAAGAGGGGAAAAAGTGTCTCCCACAAAATTACCGGCCGATATCATTACTGTCTATGTTATCTAAGGTGATGAAAAAGTTCACCAATGCCGAGTTAATTAAATATTTGGAGTGCAACGGACTTCTGAATGATCGTCAATTCGGAATCCGTGGCAAGCGGTCCACGGGAGACCTTTTGACCCTTATAACCGATATATGGATGTCTGCGATTGAGAGGCATGGTAGATCAAGAGCGGTCGCATTGGATATTTTCAAGCTTTTGACCGCGACTTACACGGTGCATTGCTGAGCAAACTTCCTCGGAAATCGATCGATCCGGGTTGTTGTGGACGGCGAGTTTTCAAATCTGTATCCTGTCAATTCCGGGGTGTCTCAAGGTTCTACTTTAGCTCCAACCTTGTTTTTACTTCACATAAATGAGTTATTGGAATCAACGGATATTAAAGTGTTCAGTTTGGCGGATGATAGAATGCTTGTTTCTTCTTTTTCGAGTAATCGACCAATTAGTATATCAACGTCGCACCAACTGAGATGTAGCCAGGACTTCCCAACAGCTTCGCGACTGAATGAAGAACTTCCTCGGAATTCGATCGATCCGGGTTGTTGTGGCCGGCGAGTTTTCGAACCTGTATCCTGTCAATTCCGGGGTACCTCAAGGTTCTATTTTAGCTCCAACCTTGTTTTTACTTCACATAAATGAATTATTGGAATCAACGGATATTAAAGTGTTCAGTTTGGCGGATGATAGAATGCTTGTTTCTTCTTTTTCGAGTGATCGGCCAATTAGTATATCAACGTCGCACCAACTGAGATGTAGCTAGGTCGATTCTCTGAATCGGGATCTGGATAAGGTCCTGCAGTGGGGAAAGGCCAATCTCGTCGACTTCAATGTAACGAAGATACAATATACAACATTCACAAAGAAAATTGGATCATAGGTTTCACAGCTGATGATGAATTGCCAGGCCCTCGAACCTGGGGAGAACTTGATATTGCTCGGCATCACGGTCTGTGGGAATGTATCATGGCATAAACACGTGTCGAACATCGCCAGTTCCGCATCTGGAACGCTGAGTTATCTTTTTAGAGCCAAGCATTATTTTACTGCGGCCCAACTTTTTCCCTGTATAAATCCCAAATTAGACCCGCGCTCGAATATTGCGCTCATGTTTGGATTTCGGCATATGGTGATATCTCATGATTTAGATCCCCAATTCACCGATCCGAAGCATGGAATTAACTGTTCACTGACTTATTTTCGCAATACAGACACTACCGTCGTTTGGTTGGATCTAAATGTCGTCGGCTTCAATCTCAGGTTGCTTATCACTGTGCTATAACGGGCGCTATTCACTGCTACGTCCTGGTCGAGTCCATTTTAGAAGAAATCCGATCTGATGTGTCCTAAACCTGTGAAGTGTATATTAACAATTAATGTATTAATTAACAAAACTTACATATATGCAGTCGGGCCGCTTCTCGGTCGACGCTTCAGCTGTTCTGGTTGCAGGGGGTTGTTAGGTTCTTGAGCCCCCTGTTTATTTCTTCTTTCTTCAATTGGTTTATTTCTCCTATTTGTGTTTTAGTAATTCAGTTTTCTATTCTTGATGTCACTTCGAATTATTTAGATTGAAATTTTAAATGATCACTATTCAATTACTGTTTACTTTAATATACAATTCACTATTTAATTACTATTTGCTTTAATATATAATTATGATTGTTAACTATTAAATTCTAGTTACGCGCAGGCGATTGGTGATCGACTGAAAAAATCCGTCAACGTTTTTTGAGGTGATGCCTTTTTTCCGTCGTCAACCTTTTATGTAAATTATTGCCAAGTAGTTTATTTAGATTTACTACGTGGCGTGATTATTATGATAGAGAGAGGTGGATTGTGGGTGTGGAACCCTTAACAATACTTTCCCTCACCCAAAAACTAGGAGTTTCATTCTTGGAAGAGGAATGAAGCTCAAACATCCTAAGCATGGGCGGTCTTAGCCCTATCATTAGTGCGCTAAAATTCGTTGTTTATTTTGGTTCCCCTATTCTTAGCTCCCTTTATTCGTAGTAGGGTTTCAACCTATTGTTGCGTACCACCACGTTCCTTCTTCCTATCTTTATTAATGGATTCACCGGGCTTTTTATTTGCAATACTTTTTAGGGTCCCCTCCATTTGGGAGCCAACTTTCATTGTTTCTGCGCGTTTCGTATTAAAACCTTGTCGTCCACATGGAACGTGATTTGTCGTGTCTTACGGTCGTAATACTCGTGGGACTTTATCTTGAAAGTTAATAAGATACGCCTTGCTATCTCCTACATATATTGAAGTTTATATTTGAATAGCTTATGGTAACTGTCATTGTTGGCGACGTAACATACGAAGCCAAGGATGGAGCAGCACACGACTGCTGACTGGCACACAGTAGATCGGCAATTTATACCATTCGCTCTTTGGTTCTCGTGACAATACGCAAACAAGAGAACGGGGATAAAAAAGAGGATAAAAGCAGCGGCAGTTGGAGAGTGCAACCAGTTCAGTTCAGTTCAGTGCAGAGGTAATAAGAGATCTTAACAGATTCTGGTTCTACCAAAACAATAAAATAAACAATAAAAAAAATAATACAGTCCACTGATTGAATAAGGCGATCCGTGCTCGCAACATAATCGAGGCGCCGCCTACCAGTAAAAGTCATGGTTATACACCGGTTCCAGAGGTCGATTTATACTAGTCGGTACCTCCGGGGTGAAACCAAATAAACAATCCATTGGCGTAAGTTTAGTACCTTCGTCTACGTTGGTGTTGTATACGAATATTGCCGTCCTCGGGTATTGGTCCCATGACTGACAATTTCTATCCACAATACTACGCAGGTAGTCTACGAGTGGATGAAGGGGTCGTTCCAGAGCTCCATTCGATTGTGGATGGTACGCTGAGTTCTGAAGTTTTTTAATACGTAGCAGTTTGCACACGTTGTTAAACAAGTTGCTTCCCTGATCGGTGACCAGTTGCTTCGGAACACCATACCGAGCAACTATTTGGTCAAAAAAAACGGTGGCCACCGTTTCTGCCTCCGCATCGGGAAGGGCATAGCAATCTATATATTTAGACAAATTGTCTTGAAACGTGAGTATGCATTGATTGCCTGTTAGAGTTCGATCAAGAGGACCTACTACATTTAGATATACTTTCTCGAAAGGCCTCTGCAATGTCGGTTGTTACCATAGGCATACGTAGGTTCGGTGAAGATTTTATGGTTTGACATGTTTTACATACTTTGATGTATTGTTTTATGTCGCACATCATGTTGTTCCACCAATAATGTCTAGGTATTTTATTATACGTTTTACTCACTCCTTGGCGTCCACCCAAAGGAGGATCATGATATTCCTGGAGTAGGAACTGGATGTCTTCAGGATTTGTTATCTCCATTCCTTTTTCCGTGCTGGCCAGAATGGGATTCTCGTGAAGAGAAGACTTGTCGTCTTTTGGATTTTCCTGAGTTTCACGCTTGCCCTCAGTTTCTTAGCTTGGGCGCGTGTTATTACATGCACCTTTGTAGTGTGGCAGTCTCATTATAATTTTGTGGGATACTGCTCAAGGTATCCGCATGGTGTTATATTTACCGGGTTTGTGTCTAATTTGGTAATTGAAATCCGATAACTTGTGACGGAACCTTACTAAACGTGACGTGGGATCTTTCACGTTAAATACTCCCTTTAGTGGTTTGTAGTCCGTATATACGATGAACTTTTTCCCTTGTAAATTGACGGACATTTTTAGCCACCCCCACAATGGCTAGTAACTCTTTCTCAATGGTAGAGTAATTCTTTTCCGCTTACTTCAAGGTTCGACTGGCATATGCGACTGGCTGGTCTTTACCGATTTCGCCTTGCGACAGTACGGCTCCCAATGCTTCGTTACTCGCATCGGTGGTCAGATTAAAGAGTTTGGTAAAATCTGGATAGATTAGCAGTGGCGACGAGACCAACAATCCCTTTATTTTATCAAATGCCTGTTCTTATTTGTCTGACCAGGTGAACTTAATGTCCTTCCTTAACAAGTATGTTAAGGGGCGTACTATTCTTGAAAAATTTGGAACAAATTTCCGGTAGTAATTCGCCAAGCCTAGAAACGATTAGATGTTCTTTACCTTCTCGGGAATGGGGATATCCCTGACATTAACAGTCGTATCGGGATTTGGCATTACCCCTTTTTCGAAACAAACGTGTCCCAGATATACTACTTCCTTTTATAGGAACTTGCATTTTTCTGGTTGCAGTTTAAGGTTGTGGTATCTCATTTGGTCGAATACTTTCCGAAGTTTGTCATTATGGTGTTCTAGGTTTTTCCCATATATGACAACGTCGTCCAGATAAACAAAGCATTGGATAATTTGTGCTGAACGCTGTCTTATCTCGATCCTTCTGATCCACTAAGACTTGGTGTCAGCCGCTGGCTAAATCGAGCGTGGCAAAATAGCGTGAGTGACCTGGTCCAAAATGTCCTCTATTCGAGGGAAAGGATACGCGTCACCAATGGTTTTATCGTTCAGTTTCCTGAAGTCGATCAACTCTCCATCGGGGCCCGCTTTCTTAGGGACTAGAAAGAGGGGTGAGTTCCACAGACTCTTGCTTGGTTAAATGATATCATTCTCTAGCATATCCCGTACTTGCTCATTTATCACCTGTTTCTTGCACTCGGGCAGACAGATCATTCTTTGGTTTATGGGGGCTTGGTCTTGTACCAAAGGTATTTCATGTGTTATTACACTGGTGTACGTTAGGTGGTCACCTTTGGGGTGGAAAATATCGTTGAACTCCTCACATATTTCCACTATGGATTAACACTCTTGAGGACTTAGGTTTTCTCCTAGGTGGAGTTCCTCATGTAAATATGTCTACCTTGAATCTTTTGGTGATTCAAGAGGTGACGCATCCTCCGGGAATAGATGTCGAATGTATTGGAGGTGTTCTCCCTTCGAAGGTTCTTTATCAGAATTAATTCCCGTTGACGTATTTACTCGCCCACCTGTATGAATATTCATTAATATAATATTTATATTATTTTCCAACGGAAAGAAGGAACATTCTTTTGTTGGAAACAACTCCACCTTGATCCGATCAATGGTTTGAGGATAATTTATGATATTGAGTGCCTATATTTGGGCACTCTTCGCCTTCCCCAAAATACAATTAGGTAGAAAGATCCCTGATTGTACTTCTTTAGGCAGCAGAATTACATTTTCTCGGATTACTATGGGAAGTCTAATCATCTTTCGTGTACTTCCTGTTACTAAAACCGGTTTGTTCAGACAAATGCCTACCTCCGAGGGGTTTGGTGGTAGGTGTACTACCAACGCTTCCCCCTTCTTGTTGTGTTTCGGCTTTGGGATGTTGCCTTGATGTAGGAGTAACTCGGGCCGAACAGGTTTTCGCAGCCCTTCCCCTGTGTGGGTAGGGTTTCCGGGTGACACCCGACCGCGGTCTGAATCTTCTCGGAACCCCTTGGTGCGGGCTCTCGCTCGGCTGCCTTTTGCCCTGACATCCCCTTCCTATCATTAGTAAATTTAATGGAAAAAACTTCAGGATTAATGATTGTTTGAGGAAATTCCAAACAATCTCCCGGTCCATTAACTTTACAATTTCTAGACAGAAAGTCGTTACCCAACTAGCCGTCTGCAGACAACCTCCGAAAAGAAATCTACTACTTGGAAGCTACGGGGGATTTCCTGATGTAATTTGAATATCCCCTGGCAGTAGCCTCTAGATTTGCCCTTGCCAAAAATCATTTGGGAGGTAGTTGCTTTCTGGACATCTATAGCGTTTGAAATGATAGTGAAGAAAGTGTGATTCGAACTGACGCTATGACAGTTAGAATCACCAAAAATTCAACCTAAGCGTTTTCATCAGGCTACTGGCCGTGTTTAGAATTCGATTTTTAAACTCGACTATACTCTACTGATGTGAATTGTTATGTTATCGCTATGGTTTACGGCTCTGATGTATTTTCTTATTCGATTTTCGTTCAGTGTTCTTCACTATTTTGCTTGTGAATTGTGTGTGTATCTGTTAGAGACGCCACACATCCACTATATATTCGAGGTGGAGTGCCTTCAGCTTAAGAAGACTGATCTTAAAAAAAAAAAAAAAAAAAAAAAAAAAAGTTGTGGCGAGAGGGCCGACTTTGGCGAGACAAGGACAGATGTGTCCTTCATCTTGTCTCCGGCTTCTGGTCATCTTGCGATAACCAGAATCACCCACATCCGTGAGGATGTTGGGCTCGGTCTCGCGATATCTGGAAAGAAAAGAAAAAAAGTGGGGGTATCCAAGGATAGTGCGGACAGTGTTAGTCCAGGTGTTCTCTAACTACTTGTATAGAGGGATGGTGGGAAAGAAATCGTACAAGACCGGTAGGTCTTGGGTGCGGTAGTAAACGCAGATCACGTCTTTGGCGTCTGATAATCTGCGCTTTGGTCGGTGTGTATGTTTGTGTTTGTGCTGTCTTGTACTGTGCGTTCGTGTGTGTGGTTTTTTAATAGTAGACCCTATGGGATGGGTCCAGGAATCCTCTATTATAGAGAGGAATGTTGTTGGGAAGGGAGCTTTCTTCAGTTTTGTACTGAAGAAGAAATTGTGGGTGTTTGATCCGAAGAGATCGAGAGAGAGTAGGGTCAAGAACGCAAGAGTCCCGTACAAGTAGGTTCTCGCTGTTCTGAATGTTTTCGAGGTACTTATATGCTAATTGAAGCAAGTACTCGTCGATAGGGGTAATGGAGGCACCTTCGTACAGGTGAGAGTTCGGGTAATGACGACCGTCAGGCCTTCTAGAATGATTAGTGCATCTTCTGAGGAGTTTCCTTTCGAAAACCCGAAGTCTTTCCATTTGAGCCGAAGATATGCAGGACCATATGGGAAAGGCGTACGATATTCCAGATCAGATTAGCTGCTTATAGCAGAGAAGCTTAACTTTGGTGTCAACTTTGTTGCTCCACTTCAAGATGTTGTGCAGTTGCTTAGACCGACCGAGGCCCCTTTGGAGAATGTGGGTCACATGTTTGATGAAATTCATTTTTGGGGTATAGATGACCCCAAGATATTTCATCCTGTCCTGTGGTCTAATCGTAGTATCTCCCATTTTTATTCGAATATTCTGTGAATATCGAGAAGTAGGTTGGGAGTGTTTACTATTCAGAATTATGGCTACTGCTTTGGATGGGTTGAGTCGAATTTTCCATCGACTGTAATACTGATACAGTTCGTCCAAGTGACGGTTGAGTCGATTTGTTGCGAGATTAGGGCCTTTGGTTGACGTGTACGCCAGGACGTCATCCGCGTAGCATATCTGATTTACTCTCCCGTCCACAGGGCGGGGAATGTCTGAGGTGTAAATATTGAATAAGCTGGGGCCTAGGATGGAGCCCTGTGGTACGCCTGCAGCGGCGTGAAAAGTTCGGGAAAGCTTTCCATTCACTCTAACTTGGAAGGTTCTGTTTCAAACGAACTGGTAGATGATACTACATAACGTTCTACTGAGCCCAGTATTCAATAATTTAAAGGCGAGACCTTCGATCCAGGTCGTGTCAAAAGCTTTTTCAATGTCTAGGCTCACCGCAACGGTGGGTTCCTTATTAAAGAGCCGCACGCAGACGTGGTTTTGAAATATGTTGAGAGCCATAGTGGTGCTGTGCGCTCTCCGAAATCCAAATTGGAAATCAGAAGAAGACTGATCTCAGCGCCGGTCTCTACAATTAGGCTTGTAGTGTTTCTACGGCCAATCTCTAAAGGTAGTCGGACAACTGGGACATTTGTTGACGGAAACTGAGAGCCGTTTTTTAGCATTGTGCGAGTTTAATTCGGCCAGGTTGTGGTCTTCCGATTCGACCTCTGGGAGTTTTCCGACCTCTCCCACTTTACCTTTTGTCGACACACTGCCGCCGTATGGGTGTGTCGTTCGCAAAATGTGCACCGTTTATCACCCTTCTTGGTCAATCGTTCTGCTTTGGAGTCTCCGAAGAAACCGTACTAGTAGAGCTAGAGTGGCTACGGTCCGTCTTGGGTTGACGGCGATGTAATCGGTGTTTCAAATCCGTAGTGTTGTTGTGCTCTTGGTTTCAGGAAGCGTGTTTCTTAATCCTTAAAAGGACTAAGTGATCTCTTAAAATAGCTTCTGAAAACCTGTCGCACAACAGGGCTCGTTGCCGTGCTTCCTCTGAGTCCAAAGGGAAGAGCAACGTCCTTGGATTTGGCCTTCGTCCTTAGTCTTCAGGGGGGGCAGGTGTTGGATAAAATTAAAAGTTCGTTTTTGTTTTCTTTGATATGTGTTTATTACTTTACTCAAGATTATTCAAAGATTTTCCTGGGGTACTTCCTCCAGGGACAAAAGACGAATTTAGACTGCTGCCCGGAGATCACTAAACCATTCCTTTATAAAGGAAAAGGAATCGAAAATTGTATCCTAAATTTTCGTGCAACAATCTCGATCTTTTGGATATTTCGGACGAGATGTTGTATTTACACAAGATAAGAAATCAATTTCTTGAATTCTTACGAAACTATTACGCAGATGTGTGAATGTATCTGCTTTTGAGTTTTTGTTTGTTTAACTTAATGGAATTTTTGGGATAGAGATAACGATCTCTGAATTTTGGATTTGGGTGATGCTGTGGAGCAAATATAGAACAATAAACGAATATTGGATTCGTTTATTGTGAATTTTAATTTTAATTTTGATTTTGGATTTAATTATGCCGTGGGGGCAAATGTTAGGCAATAAACGAATGTTTGATTCGTTTATTGCGAATTTTGGATTATGGTTGGGTTTTTTCAGGTTTTGATAGGGTTTTGGGTTTTAGGGTAATATTGCTGGGATTTTGGATTAGGAATGGGAGAAAAAGATGGTAGGGCTTTTTTGGAGCACTACAATCTCAGTTTAAAAGCTCGGGTAAGAACTGAAGCCGTTTCACTATTTGGCCTCTTGAAAAGCTTGAAGAATGTTAATTATTTATTTGGAGAATGTGGGTCACATGTTCGATGCCGAACAGCAGCAGCAGCAGGAAATTTCTTTTGACGACAGCAGCCCAAACAATACCAGGATCAACATCAACGAGCTCCAGCATAAGCATAAGGTATGATTTTTTGTTCTATTTAATTAACTAGTGACATTTAAGACTAAAGTGAACTTGTGAAAATTAAAGTGGAAACAATTTTAAAACGTATATATATATTTCACGGGGAAAAGAAAACCCCTAAAGTGAATTAAAATTTGTTTTTTCATTTACAAAAGAAATTTTTAAATATTTTTCCTTTTTACAAAGAGATAAAAAAGAACTAAATAGTCAAAGAAAATCACTAAAGTGAATTAAAAATTGTTTTTTTCATTTACGAAAGAAATTTGCAAAATATTTTTTCCTTTTTACAAAGAGATAAAACCACTAAAGTGAATTAAAAATTGTTTTTTCATTTACAAAAGAAAATTCTTAAATATTTTTCCTTTTTACAAAGAGAATAGAAAAGAACCGTTATATTACTAAATAGTCAAAGTAAACCCCTAAGAGTTAACAAAAAATTGTTTTATCAAATATTTTCGAAACATTTTGCCATCCTAAAGAAATTACATTTTTAAATATATACAAATGGGGACAAATAAAATCCCCAAAACCAATTAAATTAAAATTTTTACAGCATTCTATTTATCTAAACGGGGACTACTAAAAACCCTTAAACTTCACTTATCTGGCTTTCCTATATTTTACTCTTCGAAAGGGGGACTAAAAAATAAAAACCCCATACAAAAATAAACTACAAATTAGATTTTTATTTTTTGATTTTTTTTGAATTTACTATACACATACATATATACATACATTTCCTGAAATTATTTCAACTTTTTGGGGAAGATTTTTCTTACGTGATAAGCTGAACAATAACGAACAAAATTTAAATTCTTGGTCCTTGTCCTTAGCGTTCTTTTTGGAAAGTTTTCATTGGGTCGAATTTTTCCTCTGAATCATCTGCGACTTTTGAAAATCTATTCTGGGATATTTTTCTCTCGACAGTTTAGACACTTTTTCCATAGGGCGAAAGGGTTGATTTCTCTCACTTTGAACAGAAGATCCTCATATAGGATCGAATTTAAACGAGTTTGCAGAAGCTTTTTCGTCTTGTGTTTTCTTCTTGCTAGGAACGATGAAGATCTCATCTCTTTGTTCTCTACCCCTTTTCACCATCATTTGGGAAGGTCTGTTTCACAAATACGTCGTGAGCGACAAAAATAAACCGGGAACGCGTTCGCAGAGACCTGAGCCCGAGCTCTCACAAAATCGTGAGGACGAAACGTCGGAAACCGTACGTACGGAAGCACGCGAACAGAGTTCTAGAATGAATTTTCCTATAGGATTAAGCGACGTACTGGGATTCGTGCCTGTATTTAACGGTAATCCTGATGAATTAGAGGGTTTCGTCTCTTGTGGAGACATTTTGTTCTCACAAGCACAAGATGACGATCAGAAATCCTTTATTCTAAGGGTGGTAAAGACCAGATTGCAGGGACCGGCGCATGATTGTATCCGGCATAAAATCATTTCTACCTGGGAAGATCTTGTTTCAGAATTAGAGGGAGAATTTAAACCTCTCATCTCTAGGTCTGCTGCCGAAAATAACTTAGTGGCAACAAAACAGGATAGCAAGGAGGGCGTGAAAGAATTTTCAACTAGACTCACACACCTCCTGCATGAATTGGACAGTGCCACATACGCTAGTTCACCTGATCCTGCAGTCAGAACTTATCTTCTGGCTGAGAATCAGAGACTCGCGTTGAATACGTTTGAGGATGGGATACGAAATTCCAGCCTCAAAATCTTAGTAAAAGCGCATAGGGCTTCAAATCTCAAAACAGCCATTAGCTACGTTTTGGAACAATCTCAAAGATTGAACAGCGATAACTCAATGCAAACTTCCACTAACAATTTTAGGAGAAACCAACTAATTGTTTGCCAAACATGCAACAAGAGGGGACATACTTCTGCGACTTGTTATCGCAACACAAATTTTCCTAATTTCGTCCCCCAACGCATTAAGACAGAGGTTGAACGTCTCCAATGCACATACTGTCGGAAGTATAATCACACTCAGGCAGAGTGCAGAACCAGGTTAGCTCATATGCGAAACCAGGACCAACCTTCAACGAGTCGAAATCCTTTCAGAACTCAGCCCAATCAATCTCAAAATAGGACAATAACAAACTCGCCCCGCATTGAAAATCGAAATACCCGACAAAATCAAAATATTAACAGGGTATCCAATTCACAACAGGGAAACGAACTCACTCGGGCAGCGAGCAACGGCAATCCTTCTCGAGTGCAGACAATCGCCGATATACACCCCATCCCGATGTAAATTCTGAAATGCGCGTATTTTTCTGCCCTGAATTTAAGGAGCCAGTAATACGTGTAAAATTTAATCCATCGGATAAACAATACTCGACTTTCCTCATCGATACAGGCGCCGACATCAGCCTGATCAAATTAGATAATCCTTATATTGAACAATCTGTAGACAATTCAGACCCAGTGACTATATCCACCATTGCTGGGAAAACGGTCAGCACATGCGGAAAGGTATTGGGGGAGTTCGAATTCAAAACTGATAGGCACTCCATACCCTTTAAGCATAATCTATTTGTAGTGGGAAGCAACGTAGACTTCCAACACGATGGCATACTGGGAAGCGATTTCCTTATGAAGCACCAGTGCCACATTAACTTTGAAAAGGGATTCCTTAAATTCGCTGTAAAGAAGAGAACTATGGTAGAACTCGAGCAGCCTTTAGGGAACAAAAATGAGGTCAAGGAAAATATTCAGAATGCCACGCCTTACGAGGTGTCTTCCACGGATAATACAGGCATTCTTGAAAAATTGGATAACACCGTTCGTGAGTCAACATCCGAATCCGTTTGTCTACGGGCCGGATCTGATGCTGTGACAAACACAACGAAACCAACCACCCTTGAATCTTCCTCTCCCCATTTAAATAAAGTTTGTGGTAACAGAAAAGGTAAGGAAACTGCCGAAAAACTGAGTTTAGGAAAACATGAACCTGAAACTCCAACATCCCCAGTAAATTTAAAACGAAACACCACGGTCGACTACATAAAATTGCATTCACGATCTCAACAAATAATGGAGATTCCATTTAAAGGAAAACTTAGTCAAGAACTGATAATAACAAAATCCGAGATCATGCCAGGGATATATCTGGGTAATACTTTAACGACATCACAGGACAACAAAATAAAGGTACTATTAATGAACACATTAGACACCGATCAGGAAGTACGCACCAACGACATAGAAGTCGGATGGGAAGATCTGGATGACTACAATGTGTTAAGGGCGGACGAAACCCAAAATCTTCTAAAAAATAGGCTTGAACGGCTAGAATCACTTCTAGAGTTGCGTCATTGTAACCAGGAGGAAAGGAAATCTATCCTAAATATCTGTCGCACTTATAATAACCTATTTCTTCTCGAGGGTGACTACCTCACATATACTGACGCCATAGAGCATCAGATCATCACTGAGGAAGGAAAGCCCCCACTTTATATAAAACCGTATCGCCTACCAGATAGCTCCAAGCAAGAAATTCACAAACAGGTGAATGAAATGCTTCAGGACGAAGTAGTACAACAAAGTTTCAGTCCTTGGAATTCCCCTCTCTTACTAGTACCCAAGAAGACAGGACCTGATGGGACAAAACGGTGGAGAGTGGTTGTCGACTTTAGAGCCTTAAATAAAATAACAGTCGGAGATGCATATCCATTGCCCAATATTAAAGATATTTTGGATCAGCTAGGAAAAGCTAAATATTTTAGCACTTTAGACTTAACAAATGGTTTCCACCAAATACGCATGGACAATAGAGACAAGGCAAAAACAGCGTTTAGCACACCCTTCGGACATTACGAATATAATCGAATGCCCTTCGGACTTAAAAACGCACCCGCCACATTCCAAAGGCTTATGAATAATGTACTCATGGGTCTCCAAGGAATAGAATGTTTCGTCTATGTAGATGATATTGTAATTTACGGCTACGATCTGAACGATCACAATTCCCGACTTACCAGAGTTTTCGAGCGATTACAAAGGCACAATCTGAAAGTACAACCAGAAAAGTGTCACTTCATAAGGAAAGAGCTCACCTACTTGGGGCATGTTATTTCAAAGGAAGGTATAAAACCAGATCCAGAAAAAACTAAAGCGGTAAAAACTTTTCCAACGCCCAAGAAACAAAAAGACGTAAAATCTTTTCTCGGTTTTGTAGGCTACTATAGAAAATTTATCCCTAATTTCGCCGAACTGGCAAAACCTTTAAGCAAATTACTCAGGAAGAATGTTCCATTTCATTGGGATGCTTTTTGTGATGAGGCATTCACAGCTTTAAAAAGAAAGGTTATTACCCCACCAATACTGGCTTATCCAGACTTTAACCGGGAGTTTATAATAACCACGGATGCTAGCAATGTTGCGTTAGGAGCAGTCCTATCTCAAGATACAATAAGACAAGATAAACCTATTGCTTTCAATAGCCGAACCCTAAACGACGCCGAAACACGGTATACAACGTCTGAAAAGGAATTACTAGCAATCGTTTTTGCATTAGCACAGTTCCGACCATATGTCTACGGACGAAAGTTCACAATAGTAACTGACCATAGCTCTCTACAGTGGCTTATAGGACGAAAGGATCCTACATCCAGACTTATGCGATGGAGAATTCTACTCGCAGAGTATGAGTATACAATCGTCCATAGAAAAGGAAAGCAAAATGCAAATGCTGATGCTCTCAGCCGTATAACAATGACTACCCCAGTCGATCCCATCAAAAATAATATCCTCGTCACCACACGAAGTAAAGCCAAACTCGAAGAAGATGTGGCTGCACAATCATACAAAGATACTACCAATCTTGTATGGCAAGAACAAACAGGGTCCATCTATACCAAGAAGAAACTTGGACTACGTATTATAATCCTCCCATTGATAGACTCTGCTGAGGAAGAAAACCTGGCAGGAAGAATCCCAAACTTCACCAAGCCAGACGTAGGTAAAATTACGTTTCATGAGCAAGATGGGTTATGCGCCATCACATTGCCATTGCCTTTCAGAAACCTAAGCGACCAGGAAACCGCTAAGAGTTCCCTTATTGATCTGAAGAAGATTTGCGAAGACCGGAATTTCAATTCCATTGGAATTTTAGTGCCCTTCATAGAAAACGAATCAAAAGTAACACTCAATAACTTGCTAAAAGAAACTTTTGCTCACCTCAACGTGACAATGTACGTTTTCTCCAATAAAAATAAGCTTCTAACAGATCCTAACGAAATACAAAAGTTACTCGCGGAATACCACAACTCACCTTTCGAAGGACACCAAGGAGCCACCCGAACAATCAATAGATTGAAGCAAAAATATTACTGGCGCACAATGACAGCTGACGTCGCGGCGTATATTCGAAAATGTGCTTCCTGCCAGATAAACAAAAGTGGAAGGAATCCTAGAATTCCTATGAAGATAACCACAACAAGCTCAAAACCTTTCGAAAGAATTGCTTTAGATATAGTAGGCACATTACCAGTCAGCTATAATGGAAATAAATACCTACTAACGTTTCAAGACGATTTGACTAAATTTTCAGGAGCTTACGCACTGGCCAGCGCCGAAACCAAGGACGTGGCCAGAATTTTCGTTGAAAATATCGTCTGCCAGCACGGCATACCATCTTCTCTATTAACTGACCGAGGTGCAAATTTTCTCAGCGCACTTTTTAAGGACATTTGTTCCTTACTTAAAATGAGAAAACTAAACACAGCACCCTACCATCCACAAACGAATGGAGCACTAGAACGGAGCCATAGAACTCTGGTAGAATACCTCCGCCACTATGTAAACCAGGATCCTCTCACCTGGGACACCTGGATACCGTACGCAATGTTTGTGTATAATACTACACCCCACAGTAATACAGGCTACACGCCGCATGAATTACTATATGGTTTCCCAGCCAAAATACCCAGTTCTCTCAGACAAAACCCCGAAAGCACTTATAACTACGACCATTACGCAAATGAATTAAAAATGCGATTACAACATGGTTATCGTACAGCTAAGGGAATACTGATAGAGAAAAAACAAAAATCTAAGGCATACTACGACCAAAAAGTAGGCCGTAAGAAATTTAATGTTGGCGACAAGGTTCTATTAAAGAATCACTCAAGACCTAACAAACTAACCTCCCTGTGGAAAGGCCCCTATGAAATTGTAAAGATCCTATCCGAAGAAAATTCAATCCTCAAAATAGGAAAAGGAGCTCGAATAGTCCACAACAATAATATAAAACTATTTGTGGATTAGGCAATCACGAATAGGAAGCTCCAAAGAAAAAATAAAAGTTGAAGAAAAAATGTATATATGTATAGATAAACTTCCAAAAAAAAAAAAAAAAAAAAAAAAAAAAAAAAAAAAAAAAAAAAAAAAACACTACGACAATGTATTTAAAATTTGCTTCAAAAAAATTTTCATTTCAAATACTTGTACACGAATAAATGTAAAAGAAAACAAACAAAACAAAAATTTATATATGAAGACAAATACTAACTCACTTAATAAAATAAGTTAATATTTTAATCAACTGCCACTGACTTAAATGGAAAAATTTTGTAATAATAATAAATAATCTTAAATTATAAGAAAAAACACATTATATATATATGAAAAAAACGAAAATACAAAAACAAAACTTACAAAACAGTGTTAAAATAAGAACTTCTAATATTTATATAAATACAAAACAGTTTTCAACTAAGAAATACTAAGAAAGTAAGAAAATTTTTATATAACAAAAAAAAAAGGAAAAGTTATAGAATTAAATTGTACGTTCAAATACATGGAAAAAATTATATAAATAAATAAACTTAAGTCTTACTTCAAAGACTTGCCCGAATTCTCCCTCGGCCCCTTCACCTCTCAAATTATTCCGCGTCACGTAGTTGAGGAGAAATTAAACTTACTCACAGACAAGTTCAGCCCTGGACCTGATGGACTCCCAGCTGTATTTTTAAAGAAATGTTCCTATTCTCTTTCTCTCCCGATATCAAAGATATCCAATCTATCCCTTTCACAAGGGATCTTCCCTAGTATTTGGAAATCCTCCTATGTCACCCCCATACATAAAAAGGGACCTAAAAACGATATAAGCAACTACCGTCCCATCGCCAAACTGTCTCATATCTCTAAACTGTTCGAAGGAATTCTTTACAACGCGTTATCTTTCCGTTGTAAATCCATTATCTCATACAACCAGCATGGTTTCCTTTCGGGTAGGTCGACCACAACGAATCTGATCGAGTTCTCATTCCATACTCTCCGTGCCTTAGAGAATAGCAACGAAGTCGATGTAATCACTATCGATTTCAGCAGGGCCTTTGACAAAACCTCCCATAATCTCATCCTTTTTAAGCTGTCCTCCCTAGGTTTCGAACCCCTATTGATCAAGTGGTTATCTTCTTATCTGAAAGATCGATCCTACCGTGTCAAATTCAGATCCTCCCTGTCCAATCCTTTTCTTCCCACGTCAGGGGTTCCCTGGGGCAGCCATCTAGGTCCCCTCATATTTATCCTTACCATCAATGATGTTGACTCCATTATTAAATACTCATCCATTTCCCTCTATGCGGACGACGCCAAACTCTACAAAACGATCATCTCTCCTCTCGACTCCTCACTTCTCCAAACGGACCACGACAGCTTCTCAACTTGGTGCCGTAATAACTGCCTTGAACTCAACGTTGTCAAATGTCATTCCATCATCTTCTCCCCCAAACGTACCCCTGACCCCACGCTCCTACTTCCTGCTAAACCAGCAGATATCATCTGTACCCTCGATACGTGACCTCGGAATCTTATTTGACAGGGAGCTTAGCTTCATTCCGCATATTAATGATATTATTCTTAAGGCCAACTCTGTCCTTGGGTTTGTGAAACGCTGGTCTAAAGAATTCTCTAATTCTTACGTTTCCCCTTCTCTCTACATAGCCTTCGTCCGCCCCCTTCTTGAATGCGCCAGTCAGGTTTGGTCTCCACACTGATCAACTTCAACACACTTGGGGAGCGCAGAGCTCATGCCGATATCCTTTACGTCCACCATCTCCTTTCAGGCACAATCAACTCCATCATTGCACTTGTTGTATTCCAGAATACTACCCTTATTCGCTTTAACACTAACTCATGTCCTTTCAAACACAACCCTTAAAACTACATTCTCACATATCTTACATTCTCAGTTAATACAATTCATAAATAAACAGACACAATATTCTATATCCAGTCACTTACAGCACATTTCATAAATATGCCCCTTTTCATAACAAGCACATTTTTCATTTCAAAACATGGTCACTTTGATTGTGTTCAAAGTTTATTCAAAATTCTAAGTCACAGAGACTTCTAGATTGTTATGTTCAGTTTATACGCCACAGTCAGTTAGAACAAAATGTTCTATATAAACAAGTAAATTTATATGAAAAAAGTAGAAAGAAGAGAGCTCAGCTTGAGATAGCTGAGTTCAATAAAAAAAAATAAAACAAATAATAATTATTAATAAAGAAAACTTTAATTATTTTAATAACCCCTTACTTTAATAAATATAATAACCTCCACGCTCTTCCCTCGAAAGAGGAAGCACGGCGTTGGAGCCGTAACACACTTCACACTAACCCCCGTAACCTGCGAAACCCTCATCTGTTCTATCAGCCCACCCACCGCACTTCTTACGACTCTAATGAACCCATTTCGAGAATGCTGCGGCGGGCAAACTCCTACCCTATCTTCTTCGATTTCAATTTTACCTCTACTGCTCTCAAACGTCATCTCCTCTCTTTCCCCTCCTAACCCCGCCCACTCCCCGTCCACACTCTTACATCCTGTACTAAGCGAAATAAATGAATGAGTAATAATTGATGGATAAACCCAGTAACCAACTCGCCAAACATACCCCCCTCCCCTGACCGCACCCGCACCCCCCCCCCCTTTTTTTTCCTTTTTAACCATAGTTCATATTCTTATACATAGTTTTATGATAGTTGTCAAGTTTTATCGCTTGTACTAACCTAAATATATGAGGGTTCTGCCCTCACTAAACTAAACTACTTTAAAAGAGAATTCCAGAATATAGAAAGACTGGAATGGTTAATGATTAAACTAACAGCCACGTGTAAGCAACATTAACCCTAGAAGAAAACTTACTATTTACACTTACCTCAAAACAATGCTCACAAAGCTATTAAAAAAAAAGTTACTTTATACGTCCTTGGGCACATCTGTCGCCCATCAATATCTCATCAAAATATCCACCAGACACATCCAACTCCACATTTTATCCATTGAATGCGCAGGCGTAAAAACTCTTGTACGACATCATCAACTTCATCTAATATCAATAAGCTCTACAACATACTAACCGTTGTTGTGTACTTGACATGATGCAAGAAAGAGTATTTAATGTTTTAATGTTAGACTCGCCGAAAGCCTTAACAGCTAGTGCTTTATATTTAAGTTACAATGTAATTTATTTACTTTGTAATAAATATTAAATAAATAAAAATCGCATGTTGCCTTATCGAGCGGGAGATCAATTTATCGTTAAAAGAACTTTAATAACTACACAATATATCTTTTAAAAAAACTTATACAAGTTAATGTGAGCCCCGCATGGTGGACCCTTGGTAAATAAATCATTCCCTTTGTTACACATAACATTGCACTTTGCTGCACACTGCACACATTGCAAACTGCCAATACAAACTACTAAATCACCAAGCTTACCTCCCAGCTTGTGCCGCTATTTTCAGGTGGGCAGGGCCCCCTGGTAGGCAGTGAGCTGCAAACGTTTTTGAGATGCTACAGGAAGGTAATCGAATGCCTACCTGCAGAGGAGCATTCAGCGTCTTTAAAGATATTCCCCACGTGATTGCGAGGGGAGGCATATGTACTGATAGCCTCAAATCAACTCACCAGTTTCGAGGAAGCTGAAAGGCTCCTCAATCAAACTTATCTGCCTAGGGAGACTTACCAAAAATTGGTAAGCAAACTAATAACTATCAGACAACACCCCTTGGAGGCTCTCATCGCTTTTATCGCACGGATAAAGCAGATGTTGATGCTATACAAGGAGGCTGCTGATAACAAGTATGGCATAAAGGCAGCCTCAACGGTGAACGCACAACTGGAGGACTTTGCCAAAACCTCACTGAAAGGTGGGGTCAACAACCCTCACCTTTGCCAATACTTGCCGACTCTAGGGAATGGCACGTTCAACAACCGTGCAGCCATATCCCAGTGTATACGTACCGCCTTAACGATTTGTCTAACTCCTCCTAGGTTTCTCACTCCTGGGTCGATATCCGAAAATAAAAATCTTACGCTGCTTAGTCCAAATTCACAAATTTCCGGTTTTCAGAACGAAAATCTCCCACACCCGTAAAAGGAGTCATCTGAATTTCACTCAGTTCCTAGTGGCGTGGTTTGTAGATTCTGTCGTAAAAAGGGGCACACCTACAGTGAATGCCTTACCAGGAAAAATACCCCATTCTGCACATCGTGCAAAATTTATGGCCATGACATTGGGGACTGTCGGAATTTTGAAAACCACACCAATGCCACAAACTATTACAGGGAACGAAATCCCCACGGGCTACCCCCATTAACTCCCATAACAGTACCCACAGTAACAACACGCCTAGGGTTTTCAGTATACGAAAAACCTGCGATTTTTGTGGTCGACAAGGCCATGACGTGCTGGCATGCCATCAAAAGGCTAAATGGGAATCCCGGAATGAAAGAAACGCATACGGTACGACAAAATTACAAAATACCCACAATATGGGGTGCCCTCAGCCGCTACAAACTCATGTCACCATAGTTAACCTCCCCTTAGATATGTCTACACGACCAGTGGTAGACACCGGCGCTGATGGGAGCATTATCACTGAGCAAGCACTCAAAGACACTAATATCAACCAAACTGATGCATGCACCCCGAAATCCCCATATGGAACAGAAAGAACCCTAGGAAAGTGCCAGGGAAACTTTATCCTAGGAAACAAAATTCCCTGCAACTTCCAAGTCGTACGCAATATGCACGGCTTGACCAAAGACGGAATACTAGGGAACGCCTTCCTTTCCAAAAATTGTGCTGTGGAGGGTCCTAACCAACAGTTAACCTTTCCGCGCACAGAACAAAATCCAGAGGAGTTTAGTATTCCCCTAAAATTTAAAGCCGAAAGCCCCAATCGCACACGGGCAGTCGAAGTGAGACAAGTCGCAGCGGGACCCAAAGAGGTCGAAAATGCCGCATGTGACGTCTCCAAGGGTTCTCTTACTCGAGAAGCTGGCTGCAAAAACTCAGCGATAGGGGTACACCACCAACCAGTGGAGGTAGTTTTAGGGGAGAGTGTTTGCGTGCCCATGCGGTCTCAAAGGACAATAGCTGTTCCAGTGGAACCGAAGAAAGAAACGCTCTGTCTAAATCAGAAATCAGGCGATGGAGCCTTTCTATCGGGCACATCATTACCACTGGGTACAAAAAGAATTCTGCACATAGGGCAGATTGACGAATCTTCTGGCCAACAGGGACACAACCGAGGGCCCAGCCAGCGGTCGCTAATTCAATGCCAGTTTTAAAACAACTAAACCCCTCCAAGACCAAGACATAGGTCAAATCACTCGGTAGTAAAAAGAAGCTACCACATTGGGACCCCACATTCACCAATAACCAGCGTCTCAACTGTCCAGCTACCAATGGACGCAGGTGTTGAAAGAAACACCACGCTGGCATTGGACACCGGCGTTGAAGGGGATGCAATTGGCAAACAAGCCCAAAACATGGGCAAAACCTTCAGGTTGGATTCTGACCCTGAGACAAGTGGCCAATATATTGGTCGAAGAGCTAACGCAGGTTCATTAAACTCATGCCCTGGCTCCTCTCAAACTAACCCAAGCAAAAGATTATCATTGTGAAGGCCCACAACGCCCGAGAGGATCGCAAACCCCAGCGAGATCGCAACAATACTCAGGGTTTATCACACTTCTGTGGCGTCTCTAACAGATACACACACAATAACAAGCAAAATAGTGAAGAACACCGAACGAAAATCGAATAAGAAAATACATCAGAGCAGTATACCATAGCGATAACAAAAAACATTCAGATCAGTGGAATATACTTGAGTTTAAAAATCGAATACCAAAAATCAGCCAGTAACCTGATGTGTTACGCTTAGGTTCAATTTTTGGTGATTCTTACTGTCATAGCGTCAGTTCGAATCACACGTTCTTCACTATCATTCCAAACGCTATACTTCCCCCACCGGTGGACATCAAAGCGTCACCAAATCGTATAACAAAATACGACAACGGTACTGGTGGCCGTCCATGCTCTCTGGTGTTAGGAAGTGTAAAAAACAGTGTGAAGAATGTGGTGCCTTTAAAGCAACCACCTGCGGCGGAAGTGAACCAAACACAGAAACGTTTCATGAGGGAAACATGGTGTTGTTAAACTTTCTCGTTACAGAGGTAACAAGGCCAGATAAAACGACCCTCCAAATTGGTCAAGAACTAATAATAGTCAAAAATGGTAGGCTGAAGCTTTATCTCTATCAATCCCAAACATTTGCTGTCTCCAGGCTGTACCGCATATCAAAGATCGCTAATAATGTATATATACAGGAGATGCACAATATGGTCAAGATGCGGAAACAAATTAAAACTAAACACTATAAATACAAAACAAAAAGTGAAGAGGAAACAATCTCTCAAAATAATGTAAATTTATAGAAAACTAAGACATGCAAAATTATAACAACTAGACCCTAAATGTAATAAAATTTTCAGATAAATAATATCACATACCATGAAAACTCACATACTATTAAAGCAAAACTATCTATATTAAAAATAAACTAATAGAAATTTGATATAATACCACTGGAATTAAAACTATTTCTTTTATCAAACTAATGCTACTACTACTGTTGAAATTAAATAAACAATACTGTTAAAACATAGCTATATAAATCATTACTATTACTGTTAAATAGAAAAATACTGTTAACTCTATAACTTATTACTATTACTACTGTTAAAACATAATTATATAAATCATTACTATTACTGTTAAATAGAAACTATACTGTTAAAACTTAACTCTATAAATCATTATTATTACTACTGTTAAAACATAGCTATATAAATCATTTCAATACTTAATGTCACAAATATTAGAACAGTATACGGCAAACCAAATTCTCAATTGTAAAACGGAACTCCCCCTGTAGTCGGTCTTATTTTTTTTTGAGAATTATTTCTCTTCTAAGAATAATTCTCTTATTAAAAGGAGGAAGGAATCTGTTATACATAACATTGCACTTTGCTGCACGCAAACTGCCTATCCCTTCAATACAAATTACTAATACAACACCTTTATGAGCCGCTGGTGGTACACGCCTGTGCATCATTGGTATAGTTTTTATTTGGAATAACACAGACACAATAAGGCAGCACAAAAAAAAAATGCGTAGACTGCTAATAAGGAAGAGAAATAAAATGAAACAAAAACTTTTCTAGAAAAAAAGATTTATATTTTTTTCATTTTGCCACAAAAACTATACCTTATATTTAGCTTATTAACAAACTTCAGGGTTTTAAGTAGTTAATTAAAGGAATACAATTTTCTTAAACAGCATACTTTAAGTTCACGTATATCTATAGGTAAAAAAGATTTAATAACTATAAACTTAACTGCAGTTTTATTAAATAAACCAACATGGAAAATATAGGAAAATAATTGTTTACAATGTGCTTTTTTCACAAAATATTTTTACAGAACTTGTAGTCGGTGTTTTCTTTAAACAGTTTTAATTAAAATAACAACTACATTATTTTTAAAGTTACTCCCTAACATTGTATTTACAATAAAAAATGAAATACTAGTACACCAGTACAATAGGACGTACTTTTAAATATGTTTATGCTGTACAACCTGTTCTAAAAGCAGTTATATACAAAATGCGACAGATAGAGACTTATAGAAAAATTGTGTTTTTTAACACACTTATTTCCAACTTGTATTAATTAAAAAAATATAATTTAAATAAGATAATTATTTGTTATTACGAATTTATAAAAAAAAAATTACTTTAAACTTGATTTTATACACTATATACAAAATTATATAATTTTTTTATAGGGCCCTCTATGGAACTTTGCACTATAAAATGTCAGAGCATTTAAACCACGTTTAGAGAATGAGATCCACTGGAAATTGAAACTTCAACGCCAAATTGCTTAGAATTATTTACATTCTACACCAGCAGAAGTCCCATTTCCACTTTTGTTAATGTTATCACTTGGTCAAAAATCCTTCCTGACCCATATTTTTTGATCATTTCAGCTATCCGCCATTTTCACCTTGAATCGGTTATAGGGCCTATATGGAGTTTTTGACGTATCATTTTCCTGGATTATTGTCGTTGCATTTGGCTCCATATCTGTTCCTTTTCCCATTAGCCAGTCTGTACTCGTTTGTCGTTGGTTTTCACTAACATTCTGAGCTAACCATTTATTTGTGAATTTTTGGAAACGTGACTGTTTCCTTTTCGTAAGAGAAGCATGAGTCTATAAAATGTAGAAGAAAAAATATACATGAAAGTACAATTCGAATATATTGGTCGATAGATATTAATTTTAAACCAGGTTTAGGAAAAACAGATGTATCGATTAATTGATATAAGAAAACCAATCCAAAAGGAAAATATGTTTACAACTCAACCGTGAAGATGGAGAATAACTCTCCAAACTCCACATATAAAAAAAATGTATACAAATTTACCTAACATACCTGTCGTGCTCGTCGAATGGAATCCAGCTTTAGGATCATAAGATTCTTATTCATCAGAAACACCAGTCGACCAGTATGATCAATTTTGATCTCCTCTCTATCATTGACCATGAACTTCTCATTTGATATAGCACTGCCAACTCTTTCGGGAAGTCGTTTACTCCAAAACGGATCTTCAACTCCCGAACCACCTATGACCGAGCTAACAATACCACAATCATTGTTAGCTACTGAGATTGTATTAGACGAATTTACTTTATCACTGGTAGGATTTAAACTTGGTGAATGTATTGCTGGTCCTTGGCTATTAGTAGATAGCCTTCGTCCTGTATCAATGGAATTTATTAATCCATGATGGTTTTGTTGTATTTCATTTCTAGGTGCAGTACGTTTATTCCGCTTCAAGTACAGCGGTCTTTCTGTCAGCAGAAGGTCCTTAAGAAAACAAAACAAAAACAAAAAAATAAGTATATAAGAATAATTACTTATATATCTAAAAATTCTTAACATTTATATATAATACATGTATAAAAATATATAAGATAATTTCAAAACTTGTTGTAAAAGCATGCAAACAGAAAGACACCAATAATTTCATTTTTTCATTAATAAAAGAGGATCCTAAACAGGGAAATCAATGAAAAAAATAAAGTCTGATTTAAATTATACAGGTAAATTGAGAGAAAAAATTTCTAACATTTTTGCACAATCTTAACATATTCTACCATTGGTACCAGGTCAAACGAAAACCCGCTGAATCTTTAAATTTCACTTTTCATCTGTTACTTTCAAAATTATTAGTAGACACTATAAATACCGAATAAACAAATACTGGTGGGGAAGGAGAGTGAGGTTTTTTTTTCATTTTTTTTCAAAAATCAACTTATAAATTTCAATGTTTTTTTAATCACATTTTCATACTAAGAAAGAACCAAATAAATTAAACAATAGACCTTCCATTCTTACACGATATAAAAGCAGAATAAGCGAAACACCAATAACCAATAACGTCATAAAATTTAGGCGAAAAATTTACCAAACGAAAAAGTTTTTGCTTTTGTTTTTATTTTTCTTTTAAGATAAATTCGAATGCAAGCCACACTTATATGAATAATTACATAGAAAAGAATGTATACAGAAAAAGTTGTTTGTGAATTAAAGCAAAATTAAACTTAAAATAAAAAATGATGCTCTGTAATATAAAAACTATATGTATATGTTTTTTTTTTTTCTCAGATTGTAAATTAATTGCTTATACAAAATGCTGTCTACATAATTCTTTTAACTCTTTTTTCTTTTGGTAAAAATAATATTAACACTTACCTTTTAACTAATTACAAACACGCGCATTAATTTTTTTTAAGTCTAATATTGTTTCTTAGCTTCACAATCTCTTTTTAGGCATTTGAAGGTTTTGTTTTCTTAATTTAAACTTGGATTAAATTCTCATCAAAATTCTTCTTTTTTTCTCTGCATTTTTGATTAAGAGCAATTATACTTAAATTAGCTAGAGATGAAGAAAAATAGTATTATATAACGCAAAAATATGACTTCCTAATATTTAGCAAAATATTATAAACAAATATGCTTGTTGAAATAAAAATGTTATTGCGAATAATGCTCTAGAATCTGTTTGAATACGTTTTGTTCTTTTTGTGGGGAAATAAATAAGCACATGTTTAACTTTAATCCAGGAATACATGATGTGTTTCGAAAACACCTTCCGGCAAATGGAAAATTTGTAATTATAGGAATTGTAATCGTTCAGGAATATATAGCATACCATAATAAAAGTTTTTTTTTTCTATATAACTGCCAATAAGATGTCTCATTAAATTTTTAATTGAATAAGCCCTAATCTATATTTCTTTAGATGGAAAATAAAACACGCTTCAAAAGGAAAAAATGCTATTTGCTTACTTTCTCATGATGGTTATAAGTGCAGTTTTTCAACTAGGTACTGTACAACCAGGGATGGTCCTCCACACTTTCGATAATGCTAATACAAGCTATTGGTATTTTAATGTAGCAAGTTTTGTACCGGGAATTACAAAACTACACACACCTTCTACAAGTAATATAAAGGGACATTCACCAAAACCATCTAAATCCAAAAACTGTATAATATTTACACCTGCGTTTTTTCCAAATATATAACCACCATATGGGGCGGTTAAAAATACCACAATCTACTAAACAAAATTGCATTTGCAAAAACCTCACATGTAAACATACGGTGTTGCAAGCATTAAATTTAGATGTAGAGGCTTTTTGTGGATGACTCTATTGGCAGGCGGTTGTCCATTTCAAGGTTCAGAAAATATAGCTGCATAATTTGGAGCTGTGAAATTTTAATATAATCCAAATTCCGGAAAATGCCCAGTATAAAAAACTAAATAACAGATCGCGCTCACATTTCACATCAGGATTGAAAACAGTTGTGCCAAGTTATCGACAAAAAGAATTTTGATAATCTCTTTAAGTGGGCTTTTTAAATGACCACTTCCCGGTTCCCTTTTGACAGAACGTATACTTTGCCATTTTTAAAAATTAATTGCGGAACTACTGAATGTTATTTAAAAAAAAGTTTTTTTACAAAAATGAGAATTTGACCGTAACCACGTTTCGAGCTTTACGAGCATATCATCATCATCGGCACTACAACCGGGAGCCGGTCTTGGCCTTATTTAGTAAGTCCTGAGGCTTGTTAAATTTTCCATGATAATTTGTTTTTCCGGGCAAGGTCATTAGTCTTGCGCCAGAGGCTCCCCGATGGGGAATCGAACCCCGGTCTCACGCGTGATAGGGGGATACTAACCACTATACTATCGAGGAGTCTTATCATGATCGGCAAAATCCTCCTCTGAGGGCACAATTTCCAATGCAATCAAGAAATGTGGTGCAACTTGTGAAGAACCAAATATGTCGATTCCTTTCTCTTTCTGGGACTCTGGGATTGTCTTACGGGGATGGAGTATTTGATATTGTACTTGGATTTGCATCTTCATCCTTGTAAAGTTCAACCCAGGCAAGATTTGGAGTCCACACACTTACACCGATTCGATGTTCGTACGAGTTGCTTTAAAAAAAACATGTTCTCGCTTGACGGATACGTGAATAAACAAAAGTATCTGACGGTCTGAGAAGCCCCAAGTGATTGTGGAGAATCGCCTCTGTCTGCGAAGTCACTATTTACTGTACGTTGTATCATTGCTCCGTAGTTTGCTGAAAACGGAGCGACTATTACTATCAATTTTCCGCGGTATGGTCATATACTCTCCGAAGACCAGAGAAGACGTACGAAGAGAATTTAATTTCCATACAGGTCTCGCAAGAATGAAAACAATACCAATGGTACTAGAAATAACTTCAGACAACCGACAAGAACACACATACCCGCTGTTTCAATGATAGACTTGATAAAGAAGATTGTGTTATGCGTAGGTTCTACTGACAACTGAGTGGTGTGTCAGGTCCCAATGCCCAACCCTCTCATTAAGCTATAGAATCCGGGAAGCGGTTAGAGGAATCATCGTTGACCTTTCGGATCTTGGGTGATGAACTCGTCCAAAGGAGCATATCGGGACGTCGACTGAGAGCTACAGATAAAATATATTCGCCTTTTCCGAGACAAAAATATAAAAAATACCGCCAATGATCCAAATCTATTGATTCTACATTACTTTCCTGCAGTAGCACCTTCGAATATCCCTAGTTAATTTAGCTTGGAAATATGCTTTAAAGGCAAGTGCATCGCACTAAGCACTGACAATCAAGCAGTGAATAGAGGCTCATGGATTGATTGAGCAGATAATTGAAGATAGAAACCACCATGTTAGGTGCAGTTACGACCAACATTTGAAAGAAAAATTTAAAAAATGTATGCAAAAACTGATTTGTTTATATGATAATAAAACGTGCATCCTTTCCCGAGACGGTATTGGTTTTCTGTGTAGGGCCATCTCAATGGAGTGGGAATTTCGCGTTGATTTGTGTAACATTCACGGCTTGAGATGCAATTTCTCTTCTGTGTCTGCCCATGTTTCTAGACAGAAACCAACTATCCTTGCACTTAGCGAAACCCAGGTAATTATTAATACAGATATTTCCGATTTTAATATACCTGGATATAACTTAGTGCCACTGTTCTTTCCACATCGTGGTATAGCCACATACATACAAAAAAAATTTGCTTATCAGCTTCTGCCACAATATAGGCTCTGTTCCAATCCAGAATTTAGTTTCTTTTGGCTAAAACTACACGTTCGTAAGCATATCATACATTACTGCTTTCTTTACAGAAGCCCAAAATTGGATAGGAATGTATCCTTTAACGAATTTGATGCTCTGTCTGATTCTATCGATAGGATCTTGACCCTGTGTCCGCACACTGAAATCGTTATTGCGGGTGATTTAAATGTGCATAACTCTCATTGGCTTCGTCACTCCGGAACAACAACACCTGAAGGTCAATATGTCCAGCTTTTTTCTGATTCAAATAGCTTAACTCAACTTGTCAATGAGCCAACACGGGTACCAGATATATATGGTCATTTCGCCAACACACTGGACCTGTTTTCTCACCTCCCACCCAAACAATTACACAATTGAAGTTTCTTCGGCCTTGGGCACTTCAGACCACTGTGTCGTGTCAGCTAAATTTCCTCTAACCAACAGTAACGTTAATGAGAAAGCTCTCAAAAGAACAGTATGGTTCTACGAGAAAGCCAACTGGGAAAGTCTGAACGAGTTTTTTGGGAGGTTAAATTTGTCGTTATTTTTTCTCAATAACGATGTTGACTCTATAGCGGACACATTGACAGACACGATTCTACTTGGCATGCGGACATTTATTCCACTCACAGTACAGAGTATCAAACCCAAGAGAAATATGTGGTTCGATTCCGGGTGCATAGAAGGCATTAAAGCTAAAGAGTTGAACTACTGAGTATAACCACAAAAGATTTAAGAGAGCTAGGAATGACTGCAATCCGTATATTCAACGCGCCAAGTTCTTGCATGACCAAAGAAATGAGACAAAAAATACTACACTCTCCCACAGGTAGTAGAAACTTCTGGGCATTCGTGAGCAACATTCAAAACTAAGTCTCTTCTTCCATTCCATCGCTTATAGTCGATGACAGACCAGTCACCACTGCAATAGAAAAGGCGAATCTACTTGCTGCACATTTTGCAACCAACTCAACGCTCCCTGATACCACATCAGTTCCACCTCAACTTGAGCATATTCAGTACACCATGAGCCAGATTCGCTTCCGAATGCGTATTGTTGCCCGGGCACTCAAAGAGCTAAATGGACACAAATCCGCTGGTCCCAAATTCTCTTGAAGAGATGTTCCTCTTCACTCGCCAAGCCACTGCGGAAACTCTTCCATTTGTCTTATTCTACTCGCCGTTTTCCAAATAGATGGAAGTCAGCTAACATTCAGCCAATTCCCAAAAAAGGTGACAAATCATCCCTTTCTTCTTATCGACCCATAGCACTAACTTCTATCCTCTCCAAGGTAACGGAATCTCTTATCAACCGTCAACTGTCGAAATGTCTGGAATCAAATGACCTCCTCAATGACCACCAATATGGCTATCGTAGCAACCGGTGCACAGGATCTGATGGCGTACCTTACCGAAAAGTGGAGCCATTCCATCAACTACCTCGGTGAAAGCAAGGTAGTCGCATTGGATATTTCAAAAGCCTTCGACGGAGTTTGGCATTCAGCCCTTTTGTCAAAATTCCATTCATATGGACTGGACAATTCCCTGATCCAATGGATAAGAAACTATCTTTCTGGCCGTTCAATCCAAGTGGTTCTTGATGGTGTCAAATCTGTCTCCCATCAAATTAATGCAGGTGTTCCCCAGGGTTCGGTACTCTCACGCAATCTCTTCCTCATCTTTATAAATGATCTCTTGTCAATTACTCACAACCCAATTCACTCGTTTGCTGATGATAGCACATTGAGTTTCTCATACTCATACGAACATTCCCGTACAAACTCTTCGAACGTCACTACCAACCAGAAACTTATGCTTAATACATTGAATTCAGACCTCAACAAGATATATCAGTGGGGATTATCTAACCGAGTAGAATTCAATGCCTTAAAAACTCAGTGCTGCCTCTTGTCGTCAAAGGCGAAGCCCAAAGTAAATATACTGTCTGTGAACGACACTTGCATCGACGAAGCCAAGGTATTATCAATCCTCAGAACTAGAATTAATTCGACTCTTAACTGGAATGACCACATATTTGAAGCGGCGAAAAGTGCAGCCAATGTATGGGGTTCCTTAAGAGATGCAAAAGATACTTCACTCCATCCAACCTGGCCACTATTTACAAGGCGTATATTCGTCCAAAAATGGAGTTCAACTCCTATATTTGGTCAGGCGCATCTAAAACTGCACTACACGTGCTCGACAGGATGCAAAAACGAGCAGTGAAACTTATTGGGGGCCCAGCCGTAAGTCGATCAATTCCGTCGTTAGAACACAGGCGCAACGTATCATGCCTATCTCTTGTCTATAGGTATTACCACGTTCGTTGCTCAACTGAACTTGCTGAATTGCTCAAACATTTTCCCGCAATACCCGTCAATCTGTGAATGCGCATCAGTTCACGTTGAAAGTGGAGTTTAGGCGCACAAATAAACATAGAGAGTCATTCTTTAGCCGAACCACACGAATCTGGAATGTTGTGTCCAATCATGTGTTTCCTGTCCGTTGTGATGTCCAGACATTCAAGACCAATATACATCGACACCTCCTTTCCTTATCCACTTCTTCTCCATCCGCTCGCAAAGTGCTCTGACATTTAAGGGTACTTCAAAATCCACCCTTTTGTGCGCGCGTTAGTGTAAAAACAAAAAAAAAAAAAAAATAACACGACATAAAGTTTATTTTTTTAAAGCACGTTTTTAAATTAATCACTCCATACATACACTTCCTTCTTGTATGACTTTTCTAGATATTAGCTCAATTTTTCTCTCTAAATTTTTTTTCCCTTTATACTCAACAATCAGGAACTATATAAATGGTTCAATTTAAAATTGATTGATGATAAGGTGGAATACTGTGGCTAATCATATATCTCCTCGCTGCTATAATCTTCAAGAATTCAATATAAAGCAATTTAATACTGCCTTTCCCCTTCTTCTGTCCGCCCCCTATGCTTTGATATTTACTTCTGCTTCTGTTGTCTCAGCTAGCACATGTTTCTGTACGAAGGATAAATAAGTTTTAAAAGTTAGACAATTGTGATAAATGGGGTTTCGTTGCACGTTGCCTTCATATCCTTAAGATTGGGCAAGCAGAAAAGTACCATTTGTCAATACCATTTTATCATGACGAATCTTTAAGTTCTGTCAAAATTGAATTGTTTAGTTTTATGACTTTCTCATGTCCCTAAGTCTGAAAATTGGCAACCGCAACAATAACAGAAGGGTGTTAGTGCCACTACTTGAAACCTACAAAAAGCCGTATTTATACTTGTAGTCTGGCAGAAGGGTAAGAGCTTGAAGATTTAAATTATATGAAGTAAACGATTGGTAAATGATTCTCACTATTAAGTAAATCGCAATATATCAGAAATTAGGTACATATTTACCCTTTTGTGTGAGACATGCAATAAAGAAAACCATTCGAAATTGATTTTTACCACTCACAGAAAATATCTATGCGAAACAAAGTCGAATCAACACTACTTTGATTTATAAATTCAATTAAACATATAACAAGTTCCACTTATTGCACAAAATTGTCACCCACTTAAAAAGAAAAAACATCAAAGAAAATTTGAAACAAAGAACGTAATGTTTAATCAAGATGATTTTTATTCTATGTTTAGTGTTTTTAGTTGTTTCAGCCATAAAATAAAATGGCTTGTTTAAGCTACAGTTTGTTAGTTACTAAGAAATTTACATATATCACTTTGTTATCTAGATTTAAAACTTATGAACTCTATTAGTTTATATACATCCTTTTGGGGTCTATCTTAAACGAAAATACCTGAACCGAATTAAAATCTATCAAATGATTGACATAATGTTATTTAAATAATTAAAACCTTATTTTGTTAATTATGAAATAAATGAAACTTACGTAAACTTGTTTAATAAAAATAGAACTTTTTTTTTAGTATATATATATACATAAATCTACTAGAACTTTGCGTTTACTTCTGCAGGACTGTATAAATATATGCTCGATTTTTAAATTGGGATTTTATTTTAACACAGACAAGACATTTTTATTTCATTCCAATTTTAGATTTTTCGTATGAAAAATATAAAACGCATAGAAGAGACCACCAATACCTTTTAAAATACATCTTCATTTTTATTGCGTAAAGTCACAACTTTACAGGAATAAATATTTTACTTCTTGCGCAGGTAAACTTAGTTGAAAGTTTAATGTAGGTATTGCGCAGACGCATGCATGTAGTGCTACTTCGTTACAGTCACGACTACTGAAGTAGATTGTCATGGATGGATTGAACAATGAAGGTCACACAGATTAGAAAAATTCCGTTCAGGAAAAACCGCAGCTCGTAAAAAACTGAGTTTCACCCCTGTGTAAATTTACGTTAAGCAGTTGCGCATAGGTGTCTGAAATGAAAAATTCAATAAACGTAATCCGTGCATTATAGAAGTTCCATAGTGTTCATAAACGCGTTGTTCTGCTTTTTTTTTCTTGCAATACTAGAAGGATAGGCTTAACAAACAAACTTTTAACCTACAAATTTGATTTTCAAATTAGTGTCTGGTTTCCAAACTTTTACTAATTTCGCACCAAGAAATAGTAAGGATATTACTCATATCCGATAAATGTTCAAGTGAGCGCAAATTGAACCTATTTCCTGTACATAATTTCCCTCCAGTCCAGTAAGTAGTGATTCATGTACGACTTCATGTGCCATTTTAGAGGTACTTTTTCCTGTGGGGATTTAACAACAGATCAAACGGCCAACCGATCATGGCATTTTAGTTAAGTATCGTTCGACAGTTCATCTTATAAAACACCAGCTATATTACGAAATCAGTATTCGCCGTGCATTGTTATAGTCTACAACATATTCCATAACCAAATGTTCATTATTTGCTCGAAATTCACGCGATGATCGTTACGAGTCGTTCGACGACGTTTTCAACAGCTTGGCTTGGGGTACGCGGGTTTTAAATTATGAATCTTTGCTTAAAAGCAAGAATTGGAGCCAGGCACCATTTCGAATTATCACCACTTCAGACTTTAGGCTATTAAAGAGCTTGAAGAAGATCTATTGTTATCGACCCGCATTTTGAGCAACATTTAGTTCAGCGGGGAAGTTCACTTAATTATGACTTAATTGTTTAAATAGACGTGTTTAGGCTAAAAAGGTTCAAAAGCTGCCATTGCATCTAATTAAAACAACGCTTCATGTAGTTTATGGGATGTTAACAGTTAATTTCATGTTTCGGACCGGTGAAATAGTTGTCTAGATCATATATCACACCTCTAGAACTTTCTCATTTTGGGCTGCGTAAAGTCCAAAGTATACATGGATATGATTAAGGAATTGCATTAAAAATTAAGGAATTGCAAATCAACATTACTAAGTCAGAATCGCACAATCGATTTGATGGAACGAGTCACCGAAGATTGTATTCTCGAAATAGGCCATGTTAAAAGCAGTTACGGGCAACATTTGAAAGAAATAATCTTTAAAAAATAAATGTAAAAAATGGTTCTTTTGTATGATATTGAATATTGCCCGATAAAATTGAATTTTATTTATTTATATATTTTATTTTACTTTTTTTTCTCGAAAAAAATACCTACATTAAAAAAGCAAGCCAGTGAAACAATTAATTATTTAAATTAATGAATCTCCCCAAAGAGTAATTGGGTAATTTAATTGGATTGTTTAAAAATATACAATAAAAACATTTGCGCGGAACCATCGGATATATTAAAATGGCAATGAAATTTAACACTAACACTCAAAAAAAGAGTGTATCATAATTCTAACTAAAAAAGAGCTCATAAACAACTATTACTTTCTCCGTAAATATATAAAAACAAAAATAAATACTCCGGTTGAGAGCCATAGAACAAAACCTAAACCTGCAATATCAAGCAATTCTAGATAATATTCAGATTTGTTTAACAAATCTTAGAACAATCGTGGTGTCTTCGAATTCTACGAAATTGTGCTTCCTTCAATAAAAAGTCGAAAAAAATTGTATTCCTATGTTTGTACTTATTTAGAGTATTATTTTCACTATATTATATTCCTTTACAAAAATTAATAGGAAGCATGTAGAAAACTTTTATGAATACAGAGAAAAAATTATCTAGAGTTTTTATATATTATATATACTTTTTTTTTCTTTTCATTGTTTTCACTATATACATATATTCATATATATACTCTTAAGATTATTTGTGAATTAATGCCTTTGGTTTGACCTGGTACAGATTAAATGAGAAAAAATGCAATAAAAAAGCGTTCGTTAGTGGTTTTGAATGAAATTGGTATTTTGTTTGTTTCGGATTTATGATTGCATATCGAAAGGAAAAATAAATACAATATATTATTAGATGAATATGCATTTAGAAAGAAAATAATAAGATGGGAGGGAGGGGCACAAACACAAAAATACAATAGAAACATAAAAATCTATGAAGAGCATACTCTCATTGGTTCTTGTTCATTAAATCATTTTCTTTAATGATAATAATAGTAAATGAGTGCAATTAAGTTCAGTTAAGAAAATAAAATTGATTGACTTTATAAAAATATGTCAAATAGCTTTCAAAAAAGGGTTTAGGCATTTTGAATTGCTGTTTTGATTCAAATTTTTTTTATTTGTTGCAAACATAAAATAATGATCCAATAACTTCATATTCCCCACTCCAGGGTTGGGCCTATTATTTAATTGCCAGCTTATTGTATATAGAACAACTACAATATACCACTTAAAACTCTTTGTGGGGGCACACTGGCATTTATAAACGATTATGATACTTTTAAATAATGATTCTTGAGACATCTTAATTTTTCCCAAACCTCTTACTGTGCAAAACTTTAAAATAAGAATTCAATGATCTGGTCATGTACAACTTATCCTGTTTAGAACACCGTTGTATCGGGGCGCTTGGGATAGAACGGAGAGTTGGCGAAAATTCGTTATCATGGGACCTTTTAGCGTTTAGCAAGGATAGTGAGAAGGTGAATGGAACACATGATGAAACTGGTGAGAAGCGAAGCATCGAATCATCAGACTAACCGCCGCGTGTCCGAATTCAATTTCTAAACTCAAATACATTCAACTGATGTGGAGTTGCTATGTTATTGCCTGGCATACTGCTGATGATTTTGCTTGTTTGTGTATTGGTATTGGGTGTGCATCTGTGAGAAACTCCCTCCTCAGTAACTTTGTTGCGAACAACTTCGTGTGCGAACGACAGAGCGAGCGAGTGTACCGTTGCTCTAGCGAATATCTTGATCGTAGTAGAAAAAAGCCCTGTTTACCTATGGGAGATTGCGTGTTGTATATACAGATCACGTCGGGGTCACCAATTATAGCGTTAAGCAAGGATAGTGAAGATGGCGAATTGAACACACGATGAAACGGGTGAGAAGCGAAGCATCGAAGCACCAGACTATGTCCGAATTCGATTTCTAAACTCAAGTACATTCAACTGATTGTGGAATTGCTATGTTATTGCTTGGTGTACGGCTGATGCTTTTTCTTATTTTGATTTTCTCTGGGTGTTCTTCACTATTTGCTTGTGTATTGTGCAGGTATCTGTTAGAAACGTCACAACCCCACCAACATGCAAGAGACTAGAAATGTAGTCAAATACCTGGGCATTTGGCTGGACCAATATCTATACTTTAATAAACATATGGAGGCTGCTTTGGTCAAATCAAAGAGAACTTTTGCTATGAGAAATAGGCTATTTCACAATAGCCAACTCGACAATAGGGCTAATGTCATATCCTACATAGCCCACACTGATCTCCTATGTATACCAATCTGATGGAGAAGATTCGTGTTTTCAAAAGTCTTAGAACTTGCCTTGATTTATATCGGACTCCGATATCTGACTGCAAAAAAAAAATATATATATATAACCCAATGAAGTTTTACATAATGAAGCCAACATAAACAGGATAGATAATTTTATGATCAAACTGATTCCACGACTTGTTGCGAGAGCAGTGAGTTCACCCAACGATTTAATTTTCGGGGTCTATTACCCAAATATCACGTACTATGAGAAAATTCGACGCAGTGGCTTTGTCGCACCAGAGGCATTTCTTTACTTTGATATGATTGGCCTGATTCAGGATGAATGCGGAATACCGTTGATTTTCCACGTGCGTCAATCGACTGTAGTTAAGCGGATACATCGTGGGCGGGAAGACGCACACACAGAAGAAGAGTGCCTGCGGTACAATAGGGCGAAAACTCACATAGATCGTAGTATATAGAACAACTACAATATATCACTTAAAAACTCTTTTTTGTGCGATCAACTTCGTGTGCAAACAAGAGAGCGAGCGTGTGAGCGAGAGAATGTCAAACGGAAGTTAAGAAGCACCAACAACTCTGGTGGTTGAATGGCAACTAAGGACCTTGGGGCGGTTCTACGAACCACACAACCCACTAGAGGTTGAGATGTCCTTTCCGCCAAGGAACATACTCACCTTAATCCATTACACGTGCCCAAAGACACGTGTCCCAAAAGTCCCTACTCCCACCTGAAACAAAAGGTAACATTTCAGACACCAACGTTGAATTCAACAACCAAAATCGATCGAACTAAACGTTCAAAAGTCTCTAATATTGAATTCAACGCATTCAATTCGACGCGCCAATTCAACGCATCCAATTCAGGGCATCAATGCGATACATCCATTAAACGCGTTCTCCGGTAAACAAACCGAACAACGAATATCTCCTCTGGTAGCTAATAGCAATTAGCACATAAATTCCTAGGATGACCCAAAACCTAAAAGGCATTTAGCGTTTGGAATGATAGTGAAGAACGTGTGATTCGAACTGACGCTATGACAGTTAGAATCACCAAAAATTGAACCTAAGCGTAACACATCAGGCTACTGGCCGTGTTTAGAATTCGATTTTTAAACTCAACTATCCTCCACTGATGTGAATTGTTATGTTATCGCTAGGGTATACGGCTCTGATGTATTTTCTTACTCGATTTTCGTTCGGTGTTCTTCACTATTTTGCTTGTGTATTGTGTGAGTATCTGTTAGAGACCCTACACTACTCTCTCCTCAGTAACTTTGTTACGATCAGCTTCGGTGCGAACGACGGAGCGAACGAGAACGTCGGAGCAGGCGAGTGTGCCTGTTGCTCTATGCGGAAGTCACGATCGTGTGTGAAGTTCTGTTTACTACGGGAAAGTGTGTGCTGTGTGTACAGATCATGTCGTAGTCACCAATTTAGCGTTTGGAATGATAGTGAAGAACGTGTGATTCGAACTAACGCTATGGCAGTTAGAATCACCAAAAATTGAACCCAAGCGTAACACATCAGGCTACTGGCCGTGTTTAGAATTCGATTTTTAAACAACTATACTCCACTGACGTGAATTGTTATGTTATCGCTATGGTGTACACGGCTCTGATGTATTTTCTTATTCGATTTTCGTTCGGTGTTCTTCACTATTTTGCTTGTGTATTGTGTGTGTATCTGTTAGAGACATTTCAGGCACACTTGTGCAAACAAAGGATAGCGGTTCGCCGCCGACCAACAGTCATGCAATCATAAACATCTTAAGAAGATCGCACACTAGACGTTTATGATTTGGAAATGCAATTAGAAACCAATACCAATCCCACGGTTCCTTTATTACCGCACAAGAACATTGTTATCTTAAGCCAGATGGGTAACACAAACAACTCCCACGAAAAGACCGAAAATTAAGCAGCGGTACGATCGATCGTTCAAACAAGGGAACAAGATTCCGATAAGGAAGACGGAAAGGAGAATGATCTATGATGGGAAATTTTGTTTCAGATGGGGGATGAAAAAAAATTCGAAATGGGGAGGAGAATTTTTCAGTTACTTCGAGCATCCCACAAGGAGGTCGGTCCGCGCAGCAAAATTTGAAAAAAAAAATGAAAGTAACGTGTGAAGGAAAAAAAAAGAAATTAGCGTGTGTCGGAAAGTAATGGTATCCCGGAATTAAGTGTGCTTCGATTGTTCATATTTTGTTATCACATACGATGTGTTTGTAGATATAATAAAAATCAATAAATTGCTTGTCACTTATTTCATAAGAAAAACTTATAATATTCCAAAACAATAATAAACAGCAACAATAAAAATAACAATCCTAAAACAATTCACTCTGTGTTTTATTTGTAATTGAATTTGGTCCGTGTTCCAGATTGTTCCTTTTGTGTGTGGACAGTGTTCGGCGGAACACTTTGACAACATACAAAATACGCCAAAACCCGGCACCCGAATTGGTCTAGTAAGTAACATCTCAAATAAATGGCAAGCTTACATAGATTTAGCTTTTCTTAGATTAAGGTAGTGTTTGGACAATTTTATTATTATAAAAAAAAAATAGGTTAAATTATTGAAGTAAGTTTAATTAGGTGTAAAAGAAAAAAATATCAAAGTTTTTTATACTACAATTTCTTTGTTGTAGTAACTAATTTATAAAGAGATCAATAAGTAGAAAAGAAACAAGGCGAAAGGTAACAATCCTTGACATTAGTCACCTCGAGCTAGCTTAAAGTGTCCGCAGGGGACCAGTCAGTTAGGATATATATAAAAAAAGCTAGAATAATTTAAGTATTTTTTATCTAGCAAGTAAGTTAAATATAAGAAACAGAACAAAATAAAATTCGTAAATACATAAACTGGAAAAAAAATTAAAAAAGGGGCTGTGTGGAATGTACTATATTATATATATAAAAAAAGCTAGAATAATTTAAGTAATTTTTATCTAGCAAGTAAGTTAAATATAAGAAACAGAAGAAAATAAAATTCGTAAATACATAAACTGGAAAAAAAATTAAAAAAGGGGCTGTGTGGAATGTACTATATTATATATACAGCTTGTCGTAACAAATTATTAAAGGCCGTTTCAATGGCTCCAAAAATACAGGAGTTGATAAACCAACCACATGTTTATTCTGGATATCTTCACTTCGGTTTGGTTTTTATGCATGATATGTAGTATTTTGAAGAACCTAGCGAAGTAGATTAATTGTGATTGTTTGGTAGTTTGGTCCGATCGCTTTCGATCGGAAAAACTTAATATGAGTTATTCAGAGTCGCCTTTGCTTAGTGGTGTGTTCTGCTGGGATTATTTATGTAATTCGAAATGTTATAAAGTTTTTTTGTGGCTTTACATAGACGATTAATTGTCTTGTTAAATTTTACAAAATCCTTCTTTCAAAATTGCCTTGAAAATTTTCCTTTTCAACTTTTAGCGTCAAGAACTTTTGTCTGACGTTCCTTCAAATTTTCAATCCAGACTGACCCAGCAAAAATAATCTCTGGCCAATTAAACTTCGACGACGAAAAATAAGAAAGGTATTGGGCGTCAAGTGATAACAGGGGTTATTTATGTAACACCCCATTTCAAAACGTTATAAAGTTTATTTGAGGCTTTTCATAGACGATTATAACTGTGTTTTTAAAATTTTACAAAATCTTTCGTTCAAAATTGCCTTGAACGTTTTTTTTTTTCAGTTTTTAGTGCCACGAACTTTTGTGTGACGTTCCTTCGAATTTTCAATCAAGACTGACCCAACAAAAATAATCTCTGGCCAATTAAACTTCGACGACGAAAAATAAAAAAGGTATTGGGCGTCAGGGTCTACTACAGAAATCTAAGTACAGTGGTCCCGGAGTACCAAACATAATATTTGAGAAACTGAACTTTTATTAGGAGACATCGTAATGACTATAAGGGAATTTTTTGATTTGAAAGATAACAGAAGCCTTTTTTCTCGTGCACCCACACGCCTTTCTTCCTATCCTTTTTTTACTTCTTTCAATCTTCCCACCTTTATGCACGCCCTATGTTAATTTTCGATGCAATCAATTTAGCAAGTCCACATTATAAAATCACATAATAAAATTAAGATATGTAAAACAATAAAGGAACTATAAAATATTGGTTCGGAATAAAGAAAGTGCGACCCACTACGTAATTAAATAAGGAGTAAATAAATGAAGTAAACAACATAAACACTCTCATTACAGTACACACAAGAGATTAAAAAAAGAAAGATATTAAGATAAGCATGTAGCATAGATACATCTAAAACAACAAGTTCTTAAGTAATGAAATTGATGTATAAATTAGTATGTAGCAAAGTAAATTTAATTGCAGGTGTCCACAAAAAATGTCATTCCAATCAAAGTGCCGTTGTGATAAATTCAAAAATACCTCACGAATTATACCACGTACTAAAATTAATCTATTACATTTATTAAAATGTCGTAATATTTTGGTGTTGACATTATTAAAAAAATGAAGTGTTTCTTGTCAAATTCCGGCAAAACTATGTCAATTCACTATGTTTGGAACTACTGTAGAACTGAATATTGTATTAGGATTGTATTTCAATTTCTCTTCAGTGGATTTGGGAATAAACTAGCTATCAAATAAGTCTTATGAAGTTGGGGACTATCACTTTGTTTGGCAAACCTTTACGTGGTCTATTGTAAATTCACTCTGCGGTGCAAACGGGTGTCCATCAACGTTTTTCCCGAACTGAAGATCCCACGTGACGTTTGTAGATATAAAACCTAAATGGTGTCTAAATTCATGAAATACACGACTGAGGAAATAATTTTAAAGTCCTGACTCCCTGTTATCACTCACTACTGATTCAATACCATAGTCATTCGTTTTGACAGAAATTCCTGTTTGACTTTTTTGCTTCGGCCCCCAATGGGATTCATTCCTTCTTTGCATCTTAACAAGCAGGTGCAGCTCTGCTTTACGTGGACTTGCCCCAAAATGTAAATTCAGTTCTAGTTTAGGACACTATAACTTGCGCCCCGATTGCATGGGTTAAAGTATTTCTTGCAATAATTAAGAAATGTAGTTTTTGCAGCTTCAAATATGGAGTGTTCCAATCCAATTTAGTGCGAATGCCAAGAAGTGATAGTTCGTGGCATTCGACGGGTCCACATCGTGATTTTATTTTGAGGACAAAATGCAACATGGGGTTTTGGAGGGGTTAAATTGTACTCGACTGAATAATACTCATTGATATATTGTGTTGGTGTCGGAATTCATTAGTTGATTACACTTTGATGCTTTTTTTTTTTTAATGAGACTTTTCTCGGGAGAGGCGAACCTATAGCGCCGAGTGGGCGCCCCGAGATGCCATCAAATAAATGTTGCAGTTCTTTTTGAACAGTTGCGGGTTGTAACGCTCCGGGAACACTCGCGTGGAAAGGGAGTTCCACAGCTTCCCCGCTCTGTAACGGAACGAGTTCTGATGCAGGGATGTTCGCGCCGTCCGGAGATGAACCACAAACGGGTGCGATCCGTCGGACTGTCTTGAGGAGCGCATATAAACCGAATTGCGTGGAACAATACCAAGAATCTCCGAAGAACAGCACCCGTGATAATATCTATAAAACAGACTTGATAATGAAATCTGAAAAGCGAGGTCGGATGTGGGCAAAAGAATAAAAGGAACTCAGCGTGGATTGTGACTAATGAACAAACGAGTATTTATAAAACTGAAGAACAAAGTTCATAACGAATCCCCGGGTTATTTCGGTAGGACACAGAAAGGCCAAAGGGGTGGTCTTTTATTCTTTGAATCAATGAATCGTCCACACCATAGGAATGAAATTTAAATAGTAGGTCTAAATACCAGCCTGTTTAACACTTTTCGAATATTCACTTCGACAATTGTGCGATCACCAAAATAGTGTATCATTTAATTTTCAATAAAGTGTGTCAACAAATTACCTGAGAGTGTTAAAGATAAATCCTTAACACACATTACCACACATTAAACACTTTAATTGGAAAAAATACGGTTTAAGGGGTTATGCCACTGTGATTTTTTTTTATTGGCTTATTTAATTATTATTATTATTTATTGACCTATAGGAATCCGAAAGTTCATGACCTCACCGACTCGGCTGAGCCATCGTTCCCTGTCCTGTGCACTCTCCTGCCCCGCTTGACCATCTGATCCGATTTCGTCAAGGTCAAACCTAACATTGTCCTCCCACTTCCGGCTAATATGATGGATAAACTATTAAAAATGTAAAGTTTGTTGTTTTATACCATAGACAACAAAATGTTCTCAGCTCATTTAAATCATTTTATTGAACATTGTCGACGTATGGGGTCCGGGGAGGGGGCTGGCCTCTAAAATGTATACTAAATAAATCAATTGACCTGAAAATGTATATACAAGCTAATGAGACATACTACTATAGAATACAAGACACAAATTAGACCTGCTCGCGCCATCTGTAGGACCAGGCCGGAAACATTTCACCCCACCCTCGTATGAAATTAAACAGAACTTAAAATTGGATTGGATGGATGGATTTTTCGGTATACGAAGGTATATAAAAATAATGGAGGTTCTGCAGTTGCCGATAGGCTTGACTTGTTACAATTATTGTACAGAAAACAATGAAACGAGAATCAGTCTATTCGAGTCATCGTTGACGGATTCTGGAAAAATGGCTCGATCGGCCTCTAGATCGTTGAAAAAATTGAAAGATGAGGCAAATATACACTTGGAACGCAATTTGTATGGTGCTGGCATTGCTAACTAACGGAAAAAAATAAACATTTTTTATATAAATTTTCAAGTTTAAAGCACAGTAATCAGAACTTAAAATTTTAAACGCGATTATCTCAAAACGATGTTCTTCAAATTGGCCTGGCAGTTAACTCTCTCAATTTTTACCCGATTGAGTTCAAACTTTAACTGTGGCTTCTTAATTTGATTCCGCAGCCTTACGGGTTTTGCCAAATATTAAAAATTATAAAAGTTATTAATAAACGAATATCTTTTTTTTACTACTATTACTATACTACTACTATTTATTGGCCTGTAGGAACTCGAAAGTTCATGGCCTCTCCGACTCGACTCCGCCATTGTTCCCTGTCCCGTGCGCTCTCCTACCACGTTCGACCATCCGATCCGATCTCCTCGAGGTCCAACCTAACATTGTCCTCCCATCTCTGTCGCGGCCGCCCTATCGGTCTCTTTCCCGTTGGCTTACCGTCAAGAATTCTGTGCAGTCCTATCGTTGCCCATTAATTTTTTTTTTCAAAAGCTTGCAACAATGAACGATGGGTATATATACTTAAGAACGGAAACTTTTTGTAAATATAAGTTCTGGTTCGAAACAGAGACAGTATTGTGGCAGGGACCAACACGCAATATATGATTTCGCCTCGATATGTTCATGGGTATCACAATATATTATTTAACCGATTTTATTTATACATCCACAACACTTCAGGGATGTTAAATTCGAATGTCCACCAAAATATTCATTAATTTTAACCATAACCCAATTACATTAACAAATCGTACATATATCAAAACTTTTTATTTTGTTATCGTATTAAAAAATAAATATATAGTGGATGTAATTTCCACGTGAAATTTAACTTGAGAAGCTTTTTGAACCAGAGCGATTAAAAACGGGTCTCGTAACGTTTACATCTAATGGAATCTAAGCTACAGAAAATACTCAACATATATTTGTCACGAATAATCTGGCAAAGAACTATTTCCTAAAACACCAGCATATATTTTACCAACCATCGGATTATATCTCGACTCTCAGGAAACTTCTCAAAAGAAAAGAATATATACTTTAAAACTTCCAACGCTCAGCTCAGGGAAATATTCTTCGCAATTTTGTTGATATGATTTTTGTTGCATCTTCTGCCCTTAAATTGGATTTGCAATATGTAGGAAAAATATGGAAAGCAAATGAATATAAATATCATAATTTGAAGAGTATGATATAAAAAAATTAAAACAATAATAAAAACAAATATATAGAACGGAAAAACAATACCATAATTTAAAGCGTTCCCCCTAAGCCAGTTAACTAAATTTACCGAATATCTCACAATATTTAACACTTAATATTTTGATTTATCCTTAATTAAATTTGCATTACTAAATTAATACGAACTAAACACAACTTTTAATTCCGAAAAGCCACAAATTCTTTTCCATCGAAAAAGTAGATAAAATGTCAATAAAGAAAATACCCGTTTAAATTATATTATTAAATAAATAATTGTTTCTTCATTAAAAAAATGCCAGATTGTTTCCCAATAATAACTTAATACACTTCAATATTAATAACTCAATAAATGTTAAATAAATAAATTATTATTTATTGGCCTATAGGAACGCAGAAGTTCATGACGTCACTGACTCGGTTGTGCCCTCGTTCCCTGTCCTGTGCGTTCTCAATTCCATACTGCGCCCTCTGACCCGATCTCCTCAAAGCCACGCTTTACCTTGTCCTCCCATCTCCGTCGGGGTCTTTCCATTAGTCCCTCATCAGGAATTCTACGTACGGTTCTGTAATTGCCCATTTTCGCGACATGCGCGGACTATCTTTCTCCTCGCCGACTCATTATTCTCACTATTGTAGGTTTGGGTTATAGCTCTCCCCATGAGCAGTTGTGGAGTTTCCTCCACTGTCCTGCCTCTTCATCATATTTACACGGAATCTATATAGTTCTCGTTCAGTAAGCCCTCATGTCGCGTATCCGTATAGAAAAATCGGCATGGTTATAGTTCTATAAATACGGAGCTTTATATAATATTACGTAACAGCTGTTTCGATTTCAACAGTTTGCTGATCACGTACCAACTGAGTAGAAAATTCATTGTTTTGTTAAAATTAAAGAGAAAGTAAAATACAACACATTGGCGCAAGGCTAATAACCTTACCCGGAATAATAAATTATTATGGACAATTTAACAAGTCTCGGATAAGGGCCGGATACATACAGGGTAAAGTTTCTGCTTTCAACCCGGCGGAGGCCAGTACGATCCTTGTCCCTGTTCAATCCAAGTTGACATGCAGTCTCCACGTAACTCCCCTGGATAGCTACTTTGGCAGCCGCCAAGTATTGAACCAATGCATGCAGACACATCCTGAGAAAGGTTGGCGCAAGGCTAATAACCATGCCCGGAAAAACAAATTATTATGGACAATTTAACAAGTCTCGGATAAGGAAGGGATACCGTTAGAGAGACTTGCTAAATAAGGCCAAAACCTGATCCCGGTTGTAGTACTGCAGTGATGATGATAAAATACAACACAACTTAAATTTCACTTATTTCCTTCACATGAATCTTAAAAACGACTCATGTTCAGTAAAAAATCAATTTTAAGACAAAATATCCTCCCAATTGGGTAAAGGTTTTCAAACGCAGACCTTTTAAATTGATTCTTGGACTTCATATACCAAATTTTAACAATCCACATCAGAATTAGGATGCTTAATAAAAATTAAACAGAGCGGTCCATTAATTTTTTACGAATAGATAAGATGTATGGGAACATATCCACGAAACTCTACCCGATAAAAACAATTTGAATATCATTCATTGATGTCTTACAAATGATTAAAAATGGGCACGACACTTTTTTCATATGACCAACTCTATTAATTTCGTTGTATTCAAAATCGAATTAGCAGATGTTCCTTTTTTAACAATATGCACATTGGAAATGGGTTTTATGAACATGTCAGAATATTGGACGAAGGGAAAATAAAGTTTTATTTATATTGAATATAGCTTTACAGTTGCGTTGTTAGAAGATCTATGTAATTTTTATTTTTATTTTTTATTTTTTACTTATTTAAAAAAAACGAATTGGGAAGTATGCACTTCATAAAAACTTAAAAATTAACCAAAAAGAAATAGGAAAAACCAAAAAGACAGCAAAGGAGATGACCGGAATACATTTGTGTAAGAAAGTGAGATAAGAATAATTGTCAATGAAACAAAGGGATTGAAAATAACAAACGTTGAGGAAACAAATACAAAAATGTATGTATATAGTACGTCTACGTGCACTCAAATATACACTCGAGTTTATATGCACATCTCTTTTTTTATATTAGACGTAAAATTTATATTTCTAAATACAAAGTGACTTACCATCTCATCATCAGAACGCTCCGTTTTAATTTCGTATCCTGTGTCATTAACATTAGTTGGTCCTGGATTTGTCATTCTATTGATGAACTTGTCCCACGATTTCCCTTTATTAACAGCCTTCTCAAGATCATCTGTTTCTGTATCAAGTAATTCAATCGTTACCCGACAATCTATCTTGTACTATGAAAAGAAAGGCATTATTAATTTTCTACTTTTAAAAACATTCTAGCTTTTCTGAAACTCACAATGTACACTTTAAAGCAGTTCTCATCATGTAGACTCGTTTCGGCTTCTCGTTGATATGCCATTTCGAAGACAAGATTTTTATTTGCATTAACACAGGGACCACCAGCACCTCCAACTCTTTGAGAATTATGGTATAATTCTACACATTGTATAGCAGCTCTCTCAGTTACACAATTTTGTAATTGTCGCACAGCATTGGAGACCACCTTTCGATGGATTTCGATTAATATTAAAGACGTATGAAAATAAAACATGACGCTTACCCTATCGAGCGTAAAGGAAATGTAAGCATGAATACCAAACATTTCACGCATGGAATCCTCAAAATTATTCGCTTCCATGTTGCCATCCAAAACATTTTTCAGCATATCCAAAAATGTCGGGTAATAATCTTCAACTTGAACTTCATTTTTAGGTTTTAACCGAAGCGCTATTGCTGTACTTTCTCGCCGAAAACACCGGTATGACTCTTCTTCAGCTATGAGTATTTGAGCCCGTTCGTACATTGTGCGTAAGCGTTCACAAAGGATTGCGTGTAATCTTAGGAATAAATACCAATTGTTGTTGGCAAAGAAAAGAGCATATGCTTCATCCTGTGAAAAATGATAAATTAACGTATTTTATAAAATTACTTTAAACACAAATAAATTGAAAAAAAAAATGTTCGTTATCTATTAGAGAGCCAAAATAATTCGAGAATCAAGAGTCGCCTCGCAGCAATCCCACATGGGCAGTCACGGGAGACGAGCAAAAAGTTCGACATGGATAAACTCAAAGACGTACACAAAAGGGCTGAATATCAAGACGAACTAACGAGGACATTTAGCATCCTAGAGATTGGGAGCAGTGAGGAAGAGGAAGCTAATAGTGTGGACACTAAATGGACATCGATCAGAGACACAATCAAACAAACAGCCCAAAAGGTATTAAGATTTAAGAAAAAAATTAAGTCCAAACCTTGGTTTGACGATGAGTGTAGGGCGAAGATCGAACAACGTAAAAGCCTGAGAGTTATCCACTTAGAAAGATATGATGACGTCAACGCAGAAAACTACGCGACAATTCGGAAAGAGACAGTGAGACTCTTCAAACGCAAAAAACGTAAATGGGAGAAGACCCGGATCGAAAAAATCCTAGAAAATTCCAGAGGAAAGAACATCATACCGGCATAAACTCAATTAGAAATGGCTATCGAGGCAGAGCCAAAATAATTCGAGACACAAACGGTTGTCTGGCAACAGAAACAAACAATGTCGTGACAAGATGGAAGCAGTACTTTGAAAACCTGCTTAATGTGCGCAGCCATCAATCACAAATAAACGCACGAGACGTACATATAACCGAGCCTCAGGTCCCAGAGCCCACTCTCAACGAAGTCGTAGACACAATAAATCGATTGAGAAATAACAAGGCACCCGGAGTCGACTGCATATTGCTAGAGCTTGTGAAGCATGGAGGGGAGGCTACCGCTCGAAAGATCCACCAACTGATTAAAACAATATGGGATAAGGAAGTCATTCCGGAAGAATGGAAAACCTCAATAGTCATCCCCATTTTCAAAAAAGGCGACAGATCTGACTGCGGAAATTACAGAGGAATATCATTGCTTCCAACCACATATAAAATATTAACAAATGTTATACTGGCGAGAATCACACCGTACGCAAAAGAAACACTGGGAGACTACCAATGCGGATTCCGTAGGAACCGGTCAACGAGCGACCAAAGTTCACAATAAGGCAACTGCTGGAAAAGAAGTGGGAATACGGAGAGACGGTTCACCAACTGTTCGTTGACTTCAAAAAAGCCTACAACTCAGTCGCAAGACAAAGACTCTACCATATTGTAGTTGAGCTGGGAATCCCGAAAAAATATGCCACCCTCGTTCAAATTTGCATGAACGAAAACAAAGGGCGAGTTAGAACAGAAAACTACCTCTCAGAACCATTTGAAATCCGGGACGGACTAAAACAGGGCGATGGCATCTCACCATGTGTTTTTAACCTTGTGCTCGAGTATGTCATCAGAAAGGTACGAGGCGACAACATGGCCGGATCATCCCTGAACGGGGCCACACAAGTGCTCGCATATGCGGATGACATCGCCGTTTTGGGCGATAATTTAGAAACTGTAAGTAAAAACAGTGAAATCATCATGCACGTGGCAAAAGAGGTGGTACTATAAATAGAAATGAAGACAAAACAAATTACATGATTATGGCGAGAGCAGGTGGACCTCAGAGAACACACATAAACATCAGAGGCAAGATATTTGAAAATGTCAAAGAATTTAAATATCTGGGAACAATACTGACGGCCGGTAACGAAATGTCGAAGGAAATTAACAAAATACTACACTCCGGAAACGCTAGTTGGCATGCAGTCAGTAAACTGTTTAAATCCAAACTTCTATCACGTAACATAAAGCTCCGTGTCTATAGAACCATAATCATGTCAATTGTTCTATACGGATGCGAAACATGGGCTCTCACAAAACGGGAAGAAAACAAATTCCGCGTATTCGAGAATAAAGTTTTAAGGGGTATATTTGGTGGCAAATATGACGAGGAGGCAGGACAATGGAGAAAACTCCACAACCACGAATTGGAAGAGTTATACCGCAAACCTACAATAGTGAGAGTAATCAAGTCGCGAAGATTAAGATGGGCCGGACACGTGGCACGAATAGGCAACAATAGGACCGCGCATAGAATTCTAACGGGAAAGAGACCGAGAGGACGGCCGCGACGGAGATGGGAGGACAATGTGAGGTTGGACCTCGAGGAGATCGGATCGGATGGTCGAATGTGAAAGGAGAGCGCACAGGACAGGGAACAATGGCGGAGTCGAGTGGGTGAGGTCATGAACTTCCGGGTTCCTACAGCCCAATAAATAATAATAATCATCATCATCATCGGCACTACAACCGGGAGCCGGTCTTGGCCTTATTTAGTAAGTCCTGAGGCTTGTTAAATTTTCCATAATGATTTATTTTTTCTGGGCAAGGTCATTAGTCTTGCGCCAGAGGCTCCCCGACGGGGAATCGAACCCCGGTCTCCCGCGTGATAATAATATCTATTAGAAAATGTACCTCTAACAATAGTTAATCAAGCACTTATAATCACTGAGACGTAAGTATCATCTTTCATTTTTTACAACGTAAAACTTATTACTACAAAAAAAATTTAAAGATTCTTACTATAAAAATTGCAAAAGTTATTACTATACGGGTATTAATTTTGTTTCTAATTAATACGCAAAATCATCTTGAAATCTCAAATGGTGCATCATCCTGTACGACGGAAAACAAACGTTTTTGATAAAGGTTTTCCAGACAACACACAACAAAATACTTGACAAGTCTAATTCTAAACACATTGCATAAAAAATAGCCCTTCAAAATACTCGCTTCGTGTCTTGAAACTGGTAGGGTTAGCTCAAAACACTTCTTTTGGACGCGTTTTTTTATAATACGAAGGCAGACTCAGAATTAATCAGCCTGACACATAGATGGCGGTTGCTATTAAAATCGGTAGGTAGATAGTAACAACCTTCAATCAAGTTTATTACTTGTTTGCCAGCCATCAATTCACACAAGTTCACACATACACATCTATAGCGTTTGGAATGATAGTGAAGAACATGTGATTCGAACTGACGCTATGACAGTTAGAATCACCAAAAATTGAACCAATGCGTAACACATCAGGCTACTGGTCGTGTTTAGAATTCGATTTTTAAACGCAAGTATATTTCACTGATGTGAATTGTTATTTTATCGCTATGGTATACGGCTCTGATGCATTATCTTGTTCGATTTTCGTTCGGTGTTCTTCACTATTTGCTTGTGTATTGTGTGTGTATCTGTTAGACACGCCACACATCCAATAATGTAAGGGCCCAAAATCAATGATTTGAAATACGTATTACTTCATTAGCGCCCTCGGAGTATATTCTCTTTTTCCAAACTTGGAGAAATGGCGCGGTGGTAAACTGCAATAACGGGGAGATGGGAGCGATCATACAGGGTAAAGTTTCTGCTTTCAACCCGGCGAAGGCCAGAACGATTCTTGTCCCTGTTCAATCCAAGTTGACATGCAATCTCCACGTGACACCCCTGGATAGCTACTTTGGCAACCGCCAAGTATTGAACCAATGCATGCAGCGACATCCTGAGAAAGGCTAATAACTTTGCCCGGAAAAACAAATTATTATGGACTTTAACAAGTCTCGGATAAGGACCGGATACCGGTGGAGAGACTTGCTAAATAATGCCAAGACCGGATCCCGGTTGTAGTGCCGATGAAGATGATGATATTTTACGCCGGCTCAACTTCTTCTCTATAAATTCCTGCTCCCAAGCATAACCCCAACTTACTCGATAAAATTCAGAGATAACCGGCCCGTTTTATCGACAAGAAGGTACTAATATTAAGGTTATAGTTACTATCATATCGAAGGTGCGTGTGCCTCTTTCACATATATTACCATAGGGACTAATCTTTAGAGATTCACGAACCGCACAAGTCATCATAGGCTGAGATACCTTCGTTCCACCAAGAAACATGCTCACCTATGAGTAAACTTCAAGTGCCCACAAACACGTGCCCCCCAAAGTCCTCCTGTTCACCTGACCAAAGGTAACATCCATACCGGTGTCAACAATCCCACGTATCCACAGATACGTGGGCCCCAAGTCCCGAACAAATTCCTGTTGCCTGCACGGCGGTCAAAGGACACGACCAGTATGAAAAATGTGTACCAATCCATTAGCATTAATTTGCCGTAAAACAATCCGTCGGCTAAACCTTTGGCCCTGCCGCAATGCACGTCGCCTAAACAAAGGCCATTGCGGAGAAACAGCAATAAACTAAAACGCTGTTCCCATAGGGCAAAGCAAATACGATAATCACAACCAACGATAATTACCACGATCCCAAGATCGCCAAGAAGAATAAACCACACACCCGAATATATACAAAAGAGATTCGACAGAAGGTGTGAAAATTCTCGCGATCCCAGGAGGATCTCCGGTCGCACAGGCAGCAATACCCGCGTTTGTGTGACCGCAGAGAATCACCAGGAAAAGTAAAATGAAAAGAGAACAATCGGGTGAGTCGTGACATCCCCTAAGAAAAATTTATTCAGTTCTTGTTCGGAAGGAAGGTAATCGGGAGTGTGTCGCGTTTAATAAAGTAACGCCCGTTGTAATAAAGTAATGACTGTTTCAATAAAATCAAGAATAAAAGTAAACAAGTGGAGTTTTTCTTCTTCAAAGACTTGTGTCGGTTGTTATCGGAGTCGCGTTTAAAGTGTTCGACGGAACACTTCCCCAGGAATATCCCAAGTGTGAATACAAAAATCCGCCAAAATACTATCTACTACAGTCAATATAGTGTCAGCCCAATTAATTCTGGGACTACCCTCGTATATTCGTATATATTTCTATGAACGCATTTTAAATTCGTTCTGAAACAAAACTTTATCTAGCCAAATTACATCCTCTCTATAATTCACACCTAATCCGGATTTAATAAAAAATCGTATGTGAACAAATTAGCGGAACCTCACTACATGTGCAAAGGGGGTCTTCTAATAGGGCCGATATATTTGTAAAATGTCATAGCAGCCATTTTTAAAATGATAGAAACGTCAGTTGTCTTTAGCGTAGTGACTTTGTATGACATGTCTATAAAGTAGTTGTACTTTAAAGTAAAAAAAGGCTTTGCTTTTTTCTTAAATGATTTGTATTTTACTTAAAACATTTTGTCCTTATTGGGAAACCCAACCTATCGCTCGTATTGGAAAATCCTACATACTACATTTTAATAAAAGTCATGATGTTCGTTTACTATTAGACTTTTAAGAATCAATCTTACTTACCGCATGTTTGCTGATGGCGTGTGGTGGGAGCGGTATATCCTCATCAATATCTTCCCTAATCTCAGTCAACGCTGCATTAGCTGTATCACATTTATGGCTGTTAGAATTATTTACATCAGTATTGTCGGTGAGGTTTCCATTACCACTATTAATATTGCTGCCACTGTTCATGGCAGACGTCGGTACTGGAGCACTGCCACTCACTGTAGTTACACCACATATCACAGGTTGATTATCACTGCTACCACTAGCACTATTGCAAATATTTACACTTGGCGCATTTTGTAATTGCTGACCAACATTTCCATAAGCGGCTGCAGCTGCCGTATTAACTGCAGTCGCTGTGGAGGAAGATGTCGACGAATTTAATAATATTTTATTATTCATACTATTTATACTGCTATTATTATTTTTACACTGTGATTGTGCTGTATTCCTATTACAGTCATTTGAATCACTCTTATCAATACCAATGCCACTAGCACCGTGTGCAACTACAACTGATGATGAGGTCGACGATGGTGATGATTGGGACGATGAATTTGGAGATGTAGCTGCCGTTTGACCACACCCAATAACTGAGCCAATGGGGACTGGTGCTGTTGAGATTGTGGTTGAAGCTGTCGTAAAAGGAGTGGCCGTTGTTGATGAAGGCGATGATGAGGATATTAATGATACTGGAGTTGACGACGCTGCGTTATTTGAAAGGGCATTTTCTTTTGAATCCTCAGTTTTTATAGACTGCAGAACTACTGAATTTATGGCTGAGTGATGTGATACCGACTTATTACTCTTGGGACATTCAAGTCCGTCCGAATGATCCAAATCCATTTTTTCGCTGTCATCTGAAAATATAAATATTTTTGCTCTTAGTTTCACACAACTTCAAGTTTCACATTTACTGACTACTCATATATTGATTTGGGGACAAATATGCCTATTATTTCTGCGTTAAATGTCTGCAGTGATGTAAACAAGTATCTCGTAAAATATTGATTAAACAAATTAATACTTATATTCGGGGGAATCTCAAAAAAATAACAAAGATCGCTTGACAGTTTTTTGATTGCTCCTTCGATAAAGGCGAACAAGCATGCCAGACGGTTCAAAATGTGAATGGGGTTTACGTAATTGATACTATCTCGTTATGCGCAATTTCGGTTTCGTCGATTCTGTTTCAGTATTTGATTCCATATGCTTTAAAAATTTCTGGAAATTGAATGAATGCGATAATTGAAGGTTTGATTCAATTTGTTCAACATTGGATTCAATATTGATATGGGGATATGGATGGAGTTATGGAAGAGGGTGCAAAATGTATGGGGGAGGGAAATGGTTTTGAATTTAAAAATAATAGATAGTCCCATCGTCAAAAATGTCAATCATATGAATAGTCATAGAGTCGCCCTCGAGCTAAAGATCGACCACAAAACGGCTTTAAACCATCTGTATAAAGTCAGATTCAAAAAAAAACCTCTATGTTTGGGTGCCCCGGGAATCGACGCAAAAAATCAGCATGGAAACATTGGCCAAAGGTAACGAAATCGACCTATTCTCTAAACGGATAGTGACCGGGGTAATATTCCAAACCGTGCTTCCTCGTTTCGAGCGAGGGAAGAGCGTGGAATTTATTTTATTGCCGCAGCCCTACCCCGGGAATGATAAATGGATCACAATACTATGCGAAAATGATCCTTGACAAAACGTGGTAGGACTACTGAAACGCCGATCAATCCAGAACTAACGACCAATCAGATTATGCTCTGCTTTTGGTGAAACAGTAGAAGTATAATCTACACTGAACTAGTTTCATATGATCAAACATTAAATTTGGACTGCTCCTCTAAGTAATTTGACGGTTTGTAGATAGCGATTGATCAGTAGAGGCCAAAATTGTCCAACAGAAGGTGTTGTGATCCAATCAAGGTAACGCCACGCCCACATGTCCAAAAAATACCCCAAAAACTACAGGCGTGGTTACGCAATTTTTTTTTTTTTTTTTTTTATTAGACTTCTCTCGGGAGAGGCGAACCTATAGCGCCGAGTGAGCGCCCGAGATGCCATCAAATAACTGGTGCAGTTCTTTTTGAACAAACACAGGCTGTAACGCTCCGGGAACACTCGCGTGGGAAGGGAGTTCCACAGCTTCCCCGCTCTGTAACGGAACGAGTTCTGATGCAGGGATGTTCGCGCCGTCGGGAGATGAACCACAAACGGGTGCGATCCGTTGGATTGTCTTGTGGAGCCCATATAAGCCGAATTGCGTGGAACAATAATAAGAATCTCCGAAGAACAGTACCCGTGATAATATCTGTAAAACAGACAGAGGTCGGCTACGCGCCTTCGATGTGATAGCGACTGTAGTCCCGACGTCAGCGCCGAGTCCCCGATCAGGCGGATCGCTCGTCTCGGTATGCTCTCAAGTAGGTCGAGGGTATGTTTAGGAGCCGAGCTCCAAACATGAGAGCAATAATCGAGCGTGGGTGTAATTTGGGATTTATATAGGAGAAGAAGTTGGGTCGGAGTAAAATATTTCTTGGCTCTAAAAAGATAGCTCATCTTTTGCCTCATCCACACTTTATGATCTAGAGACCAAGCGATTACCATGTTTTCCATTATTTCAAAACTTCATTTGTGATTAGAAAATTGTATCAAGAAACGATTAGGAAAATCGCTTAGCCAACTTTTTCGCCAATAAGCATCATGAGAGGGCCATTACGAGAAGCTAGCTCTAAAATGGCAATAAATTATAGAACAAACCGATGCATATTTGACCCAAATCGGATAATCCGAACTGTGTTAAAAAAATAAACGTAGAAATAATAGATTTTTTTCCACAAATTTTTGTATTTCACCTCAGAAAGGGCTAAAATGCCTTGAAATTAATTTTAGATACCGAAACTAACATTACCACATACTCGACGGACGAATCTGTTTCCTCTCAGCTATACATTTGTTGTGTAATCAAAGAATAGCGGTAATTTATGGATTTTGCGAGCTTTATACAACAGGGGGGATGGGAGCAAACATACAGGGCAAAATCACTGATTGCTTTCAACCCGGCGAAGGCCAGGACGATCCTTATCCCTGTTCAATCCAAGTTGATATGCAGTCTCCACATGCCACCCGTGGATAGCTACTTTGGCACCCGCCAAGTAGTGAACCAATGCATGCAGCGACATCCTGAGAATAGTTGGCGCAGAGCTAATAACCATGCCCGGAAAAACGAATCATTATGGCAAATTTAATAAGCCTCGGATATGAACCGGATACATGACGACGACCACGGAAACCAGGGCTAAACGGTTTAAAAAATTTCTCATGGAACGTCCGCTCACTATACAGTGGGCTGACATAACAGCATTACAAGAAATGAGATGGACGGGGAGTGGTGTTATTCAAAGAAACGAGTAAGACATTTATTACAGCTGTCATGCAAAACACCATGTGCTCGGGGTAGGCTTTCTAGTCAGCTAAAAACTGAAGCCTGCCATTATCAGCTTTGACGCAATAAACGAAAGGCTATGCACTCTTCGCGTGCGAGGCAAGTTTAAGAACATAAGCCTCATAAACGTTCACGGACCTATAGAGGGGTCCCCTGACGATGAAAAAGAAAAATACTACGAGAACGTCGATCGGGCCCACAATGCCTGACCAAGATACGATGTGAAAATCGTGCTTGGTGACTTGAATGCCAAAATAGGTCGGGAGCCGGTTTTCAGGCACTACGGAGGCTCCCATAGTTTGCATGAGAACACTAATGACAATGGAGCACGAGTCATCGAACTGGCAGCATCAAAAAAAGGTGGTTGTTGCAAGTGCCAGGTTTCCGCGTAAAGATATCCACAAAGCCACCTGCGAATCACCTGCAACCAAATTGACCACGTGTTGATAGATCGCCGCCACTCCTCGAACCTGATGACGGTACGAATGTACCGAGGTGTCAACGTCGACTCGGATCACTATCTTGTTGGTACAGTTTTCCGAGCGCCGATTGCCTTACGGAGACGTATTGCATCCACGGATAAGGTTCGAATCAACATGGTTGCGTTACGCAATGAGAATACCAGTAACACATTTGGTCATGCGCTAACACTCGCCCTCGAAGAGCTCGACAGAGGGAGAGTAAGTCCTGGGGCCAGAATACTGGGCGTAGAAGAGAAATGGGCACCTCTTAAGAATACTGTCATGAGTACTGCCAACTCCATCTTAGGCAGTAGTCGTAGAGATCGGAGCGACTGGTTTGATGATGAGTGCAAACTAGCGACTGAACGTAAGAATGCTGCATACCGGGCAATGCAGCAGTCTCGTAGGACGCGGGTACGCGAGGAGAAATACAAAGAGCTCAGAAAATCTGAAAAAAAGGCTTCACAAACAAAAGAAAAGTGCCTGGGAAAAAAAACTTGGCTGTGAAATAGAGAAAAGTAGAGAGCGAGGTCCGCACCAGGCGCGGAAGTTCTACCAAATAATCCGCAGTATGACGCGCTACACTTACTGCAAGGATCATCATCATCATCATCGACACTACAACCGGGGACCGGTCTTGGCCTTATTTAGCAAGTCCTGAGGTTTGTTAAATTTTCCATGATGACTTGTTTTTTCCGGGCAAGGTCATTAGTCTTGCGCCAGAGGCTCCCCGACGGGGGATCGAATCCCGGTCTCCCGCGTGACAGGCGGGTATACTAAATAAATAAATATATAAATAAATATATAAATAAATATATAAATAAATATATAAATAAATAAATAAATAAATAAATTAATTAATTAATTAAAGGATAAAGAGCGTAATCTGATCACCGATTCTGAGCCATTCTGGAGCGATGAGTAGTGCACTTCAATGAATTGCTATATGGTCAGCTCACAGAAGAATTGGAGACTCCACCAATGCAATATCAAGACCAAATACTGCCGCCACCAAGCATTGAGGAAACATTAAGAGCCATTAGACAGCTCAAATCAAATAAAGCCCCTGGAGCTGATGGCATACCAGCCGAGCTGATCAAACAAGGAGAGACAGCGTTACATCACGCAATTCATGAGATCGTGGTGCACGTATGAGAGCAAGAGGAGAAGCCGGAAGATTGGCGTCGTGGTATAATTTGCCCCATACTTAAGATGGGAGATATCACAGTGTGCAGCAACTATAGGGGTATAACATTGCTGAATACCGCCTATGAGCTACTCTCCACTATCCTCCAAGGTCGGATAGCCCCAAACGCTAAAGCCCTCATTGGTCAATATCGGTGTGGCTTCATCCCAGGCAAATCAGTGATTGATCAGATATTCACCCTGAGGCAGGCGATGGAAAAATGTCAGAAATTTAAGATTCCATTATATCATCTATTTATAGACTTTAAGGCCGCCTACGACAGCATAGTCAGGGTAGAACTATATAATGCCATGAGAGTTCGGCATTCCAACCAAATTGATACGACTTTGTAGGTTGACCGTGACCAACGTAACTAGTCAAAGTAAAAATAGCGGGATTGCTGTCCAAACCAATAAACATCTTTAATGGACTCCGACAAGGGGACGGTCTGGTCTGCCTCCTCTTCAACCCGGCGTTAGAGAAAGCAATCCGTGACTCTGGCATCACAACTAGTGGGACTATTATCACCAAGTCCAGCCAGATACTTGCCTACGCAGATGACATCGACATCATCGGTAGAACCGAATCGGCTGCACAGGACTCGCTTCACCCAGATCGAACAAGCGGCACAAAAACAGGGACTGCACATTAATGAGGGGAAAACTAAGTACATAGACGACGGACAGGGGTTAAAAATGATAATCACAAAGGCTGAACAATTTCAGCTCGGAAACAGGGCATGATCGAAAAGGTCCGTAATTTTATTTCAAATTAGCACAACCCTTCAATGAAAATAATTAAAGAAGCTTTAAACATCAGCAGAGAATCAATATCGAAACCATTGTTCACAAGGACAAAAGTCGATGCAAAATTTGATTCCACACACGTTGACGTATAACCAAAAATCGGCGCATATCAACCATTCCAAAAAAAGTCGATGTAGCCGTTAAAAAATGAAACCGATTTCCTTAAATCAATTGTTACAGGTTATGCAATATGGTGCTTTTAGTATGCTTGGAAACCAAGCGCCAAAGTGCGGAACGGAAGTCAGAAAAACATAGAAAGTCCAATCGAAAATAAAGAAAAGTTGAATACATCTTTCGATAGCGCAGGAAATATGTTCCATCTGGCCACACAATTACTGGCACATATGATTTCGGACTTTTAAAGTGTCTGATGGCCAGAATTTGTTGTAGTCGACCCAACTAGTATGGAGTCAAGGGACCTGACCTCTGTTGCACGATAACGTGCCCAGTCACAACTTAGTCAATCAAGTATATGTTTGGAATCATGTAATTTCGTCTCTTCCGACTTCTCTCGCTTTCAACTTAAAACCTCAATATGTGAAGAAAGAATAGAAGGATTGAAACTTTATACAGTTTTTCTTAATTTATGCATATGTTTGTGGCAATGCTTCTCAAAATCATTCCACTCACATGTAATCCTGTTATTTAAAAAAGCAAAACAAACAAATAAATCTGATCAAACTAATTTCGAATTAACCAATTAATCAGCTAATTTCCATACCGCCCATGGAATGGATAATCACGGTGTCATGTAGGCTAACATCTTGCCCAACACACACTATAAATCTGAAGTTATACATCTCAAATATGCAATATATTGAAAAAAAAAAACTAATAGTAATTGTTCAATGTCGCACTCACCTTCGTCACGTTCATCATCACTTAGAGGTTGCCGCATAGAGAAAAACAAATCTGGAATAAATTGCCGCAGGATATGTTTGATCTTGGCCTTTTCCTGTTTTTGTATCCCAGTCTGTCGTTTTACATGATGAATTAATAAATTAGCAGCATCGTCCAAAATGATCTTATCTCTATAAGGTAGAACTAAATGTGGCCCACTAATGGGTTCGGATGATTCTTCATTTTGGTCGTGGCGCTGAAAAATAAAATTTATGTATATAAATTATTTTATTGTAAACAAAAAGAAAGAATAGAATGCTTGGTGGAATAATTAATATGACAGGAATTCGAATTTAACAAAGCTTCAATGAAATATTTAGTTAGTTATATTAATCTCAAATAAAATTAAAGAAACTTTTTAAGTGATAATTTTCTTATCCAAGGCAAAAAATGTTATCGTAATTACGACGAATTCCAAACAACTCAGAGTGCTAAATTATAATAAGAAGTCTTGATTTATGTGTAAAATCAGCGGTGATTGTGTTTTCTGCTAAATATACTAGAGTTGCGAAACTGGGTGCTCACATCTTACCAATTCCCTCATTAGAACAAACCCACATTATAGTCTGTCCAGTTTTTTTCTATAAGTACTTTGGTGGTACTTTCTGAAATCAATGATTCCAATCCAAATATCGGGCTTTCCAATAGGGATTTGACGATTTTGAATTTAATTTGTGAACGCACCCTTTCACTAATCATCGAACTGAAAGTTGTCAAGTTCCTATTGGAAACCCCTATATTTCTCCGATAGCCATTCAATAGGCAGAGAACGCGTATTACTATTCACTTTAAAAATGATCTTCAAACGGAGATTCATTCTTCAGCCGAATCACATGAGCCTGTCACGTTCCTACTTGATGATGCATTTCCTCCTCGCCTAGGCATTCAAAATCAGTTTTCTCCCTAATTCAACCCATAATGTGAATTGATGTTCAAGAATACTTATAAAATACTTTTGTGCACAACTTTCGCATTAGTAAAAACCCTCTTATTAACTTATATTTGTTTAAAACAAAAGCATTCTGACCGTTACCGGAAAAAAAAGTGTCCAATAAAAACAAAAAGATTTTAAATTCACATAAGTATCGAATGCAACTACTATGGTTTGGATGATCCATACGAACTATTTGAGTTTTTAAACATATTGACGTGTACTGTATTGCTATGTTCATCAGTCAAATCTGATTTGTCAGCACAAAGAACCACAATAAATATTACTTCAATACCACTGAGCAAAGAGGTAAACGAAAATGTTGTCCAGTTTTTCAAACATAAATTGTTGCAAGTTATATGGTTTAGCATAAAATGAGCTTTTCCACGTACGACCCATGATTCGCCAATCATCATTTGATGGTTATAATTCAGGCATTGGTATCCCAAGATTGCACCACTTGACTTCCAAAACAACACAAGAGGAAATCAATTGGGGCTTAAATAAAAGAATCATATGCTGGATGAGTTCAATTTTTTATAACAATTGGCACATGGTCCCACAAGCTTCCCCAATTGTGGGTATATCAAAACCCCCTGTCGCACAAGCATTTATTAAAAGCTGATTGTTCTCACAAAAATACGCACATAGTATACATCCCATTCGATTGAATAATCAATTAGATTTCAAAAAAAAATATGCCGTCTTCTTCTTCCTTTTAATCCCCAGCATTAATTACTTATTTTGAAGGTTCTGACATTATTGCCTATAATATATGAAAACACATGTTCTGACGACCAATATCTGGAACATCTTATATTCACTGTAGCAGTCATTGCTATAAAAATATCTTATACACACGTAGCAAACACGGGAGACCACCCTGAGACATTCTATAACGAAAACCAAAAACCATCACTATAGTAATTTATATGACCAACCAACAGAATGAAGGCTGGTCTTGCTAATCTTTGACTAGACGTGATATTCTTTCATAAGAAATGCTAATACTATTCGATGATATTTTAACGCATCACGTCTCCTCTGCTCAACAAATATAAAAGTACTCCGTAGACTAAAACTGGTTACGAGACCCATAGCACAGATTCACCGACTCACCGATTCTTAGTCTGTAATTAGCATTTATTCCCGTTGTGAGGAAGTTGTTCGAAAACCGGATTCTTTTCACCAAATTCAGTTATCGTTCCCAAAAAAGTATTTTGTGATTAAATATATTAGATACATTCTACAAGCTAACAAACATTATAATTAAATTAACGGCCAGGAGTAAAAAAAAACAGTCGTTGATTCATCTCAGTAGCCCCGTTGCAAAAGTAAACAAATGAGCTTTTATTTATCTTATTTGGGTCAAATATAGCCATCGCGAAGGCGTGTCATTTGGGCCATCATTTTTAAGCAGCTGGTGTTGAGAAATGCCGAATGCAGACGTGCTCTCAAGGCTCTCGAGTAACTTATTTAAATACAGTGGTGGAAAAACTAATAGAAACAAGTTTGTTCTTCGACAATAATCGTTGAAAAAATGCATTTGGGGAAAAATAAGAATTAAAAATATACTAAAAGATTTGGTGCACTGTAATACATAAAAGAAATACTAAATTTTTAATAAAAAAAGCGACAAATAGTGAAAGAAAATATTGACTCCAGTTTTCCTTGGATTTACCTGGTAAAAATAATAGAAACCAATTTAGTTTTTTGTTTGTGTTTTGTGAAGAATTAATTTACAGTAAAAGTGTTTCATATCCTTTTAATATTTAGTTATTGCACCATTGTTTTTAATGACTGCTTCGCTTCTTCGTCCCATGGAATTGACTAGTTTGGTACAAGTCGCGGGTGGTATAGAGTAACATTCATCTTTTATTTTGGACCAAAGTTCTTCCTTATATTTGGCTTTGCAGTCTCCGATATTGCGCTTAAGAATGCCCCATAGGTGTTCTATTGTGTTAAGATCAGGGGACTACGATGACCAGTCCATAACATCGACTTTGTTTTGAGAAATCATTCATTAGCCAATTTTGAGGTGTGCTTGGGGTCATTATCCTGCATAAACTCCCATTTAATAGGCATGTCCTCTTCAGCAAATGGTAGCATAACGGTGTTTAATATTTCCACATAATCTTTAGCACACATTTTGTCCTTTATAAGAAAAATTGGATCAACACCAGATGCTGAAAAGCACCCCCAAAACATTAAATTGTCTCCACCATGTTTCACTGTCTTTTTGTATACTTTGGATCGAATTCTGAGTTCATTGGTCGTCTGACGTACATTTTCCCCATCGAAACCAAACAAATTAATCTTGGTTTCATCCGACCATAAGATGTTATTCCAATTCGCACGGTGGAGGTGTTTTTTGGCAAAAACGAGTCTCTGCTTTATATTTTTCTTGCTCAAGTATAGAACTTTTCTGGGACTTCTTCCAGGAAGACCCGTTTCTATTAGTCTGTTTCTAATTGTACGACTCGTACAAGGTGCGTTTAGGTCATTTTCTAATTCCGTTGAAGAAAAAAGCGGCTTGTTCTTGGATAGTCGGATTAGCAGTTTGTCGAATCGTGTTTGTTTTTCTTTTTCTGCCTCTGGTTTCCATTTTGGGCCCTGAATAAAGATCTGTGAATATTTTTTTTCTTAGAGCACTTTATTAGCTTAGCTATTTTATCCATTGTTTTCCCGTCATTTCTTAATTTTTTTATCAATTCACGATCGGAACTAGTGCAATGTACTCCACGACCCATTTCCACAAAATTTTATTTTTATTGTTTTTTTTTTTCTTCTAACAAATTTACGAAGATTTCAATAAAAACGAACCAGTAGTTTACTTCACAATCACGATTGAAGACTGTGGTGATGGTTTGTTTCTATAATTTTTTCCAGGCAAAATTCCCTTTCGTTTGCATTTTTTTACTACTAGCAAAAAAAAAAACTGATGAGAGCAAATTGATGCACCATATCAAAGTACTGTTAGGTACGGTTCGGGTATAGAATTGGTGTCGAAGAAAAACCAAATTGTACGCAGTTACTGATTGTCGATCGTTATCTAAACCTTTGTTTCTATTACTTTTTCCACCACATGCTATATTCGTTCGGGTTAAACGATCATTTGTTAAAAAATTTGTGCTTTGAACTTAATCAGTATATTTACTTAAATATATTGCCATAAGTCTTTAGTAGAAGACGTGAAAACGATATTAGAGAGATTCTCTCAGAAGCTGTGAAACTAACTTTTTAATCACAAGTCAATCAAAGTCGAGGACCAGTTTTAACTTCAACTGCAGGAAAACGTCTCTAAAACGAGTTAGTGGTCTAATACAAGAGGTGGTGTTATTAATGGTAACACAATAGAATCTAAGAATACTAATCCCAACCAACCAACGTCAACTATCTTAATCCAACTAATCAACAATTGAAGCCCTCAATTTTTGACACTTAATATTAATTGTTGCTCCACATCATCTCTCCTGGAGAAGCCAACGATTAAGCACACTAATAAAATTAAATTTGACGAAAAATGTTTTTGGAAATAAAAATCCGAATCTCATTTATGAAAGTACGACTTCTAAACGCTCGATAACAGCATCTACCTGAACAGCATCTAAAGCAATTAACTTCTCAAGACCTTTAATTTAATATCTTTTATTTCACATAACAAAGACACAAAATATTTGCCTTGTGGCGCTTATCCTTGGCACTGGAAGGAACCCGATTGCACTTAAAAATGCACACAATACGTTCTTCAATTTTCAGGGTAATTTACCCGCGGCCCTGAAGCAGCCCACGATACAGGTGGATAACCGTCATCAGCGGTCTAAACCGGCACCATACAGTCTTCAACTAACTGGCTTTTAATCACCGTATAAATACAAAAAGCTCAACAATCCTTTGGCTTATAATTAACTACATCAGCGATTTTAAGATTTAGCATAAAAGGCTGAACAATCCACTCGTAAATCAGCAGCTGTAGGCCGTACCGAACAAGACGGCAGGATACACGTTCAACTCACAGAGTCTCTTGCACCCTATTTCTTAATCTTCTTATTTTATTTTAGTTTTTCGTTTTTTTTATTCTTTCTTTCATCTTTGCCTTTATAATTCACTTTTTAAATCTATAATTTTTAATCTTTTATTCTTAAATTCTTGTTTTTTTTTCTTTCCTTTTTTTTATTTTACTTACTTTTTATTTATTATCTTTATATTCATTATTTTTCTTTTTTTATAATTTTCATTCATATACTTTTTTCTTTCTTGTGCTTTGTTTTATTTTGAATTTTCTTGATTTTTGTCATTTCTATTCTCTCAACCATTCATTTATCTTACATTTAATTCTTTCTTCTTTTTTAATTTACTTTTTAATTTTTGTTCTTTAATTCTTGTTTTTTTTTATTATTTACTTATTATCTTATTTACTGTCTTTATATTCTTAGTTTTTTCTTTTTTTATAATTTTCATTCATATGTTTTTTCATTCCTGTTCCTTTTATTATTTTGAATTATTTTTTTTTTTGTTATATCTATTCTCTCATTTATCTTAGATTTTAAATTCTCTTTCTTCTCTCAGCTCCCATATTTCTCCTCTCTATCCTATTTTGAGCCCCCTTACTCTATTTACTTACTTACTTATTATATATTTAGTACTCATTCATTTCATTTTTCACTTTTTCAATCTTCTGGTAAGGCTCTCTCTGAGTCTAATTCCCAGCAACGTCCGAAAGATCAGAACACTTCGTACACTATTTATTCTGCCAAACGTCTCTATCCGACATCAAGTCCCTCACTGGAAACAGTAACAAAATGGTCGTGAACCAGGTTACCCAACCAATTAACAACTCACTCACATAGGATCTAATGAACTTCTTCCACACAAACGTCGACAAATGGCTCCAGTCGACATCCAAACGGTCGCCCGTTCGACATACCACCACCCTTTTTGAGAATATTCTCCCCAGACAGATGAGCCTTACTGGTGGACAAGCCTTATTGCGCTCCTCCTCTCAAAACCATCCGCCCCGTCCGAACCAGGCTCGAGGTTGTCCTAGGCGAACTCGCGGCTTCCCGGTGCTTCTTAGGCCAACTTGACGGCACTATCTCATCCTTACAATTAAAATTTAGAGATTCGAATACAAAGGATTTGATGTGAGGTCAGCGAAAAAGGAAATAACCCGTTGCCTGGCAAAATGTGGAAAGAGTTTCCTTCGATCGAAAGCTTCAAAAGGGTCGAGTTGGAATTATTGGCCGAGACGATCATTGAGAGTGGAGTTTTGGCGCTATGTTCATGGTTCCGACATAGTGTCGGGTTATATATAAAATATACTGAGTAAAAAGTTGAAATGGAAGAAAACATTGAAAAGGAAACGAATCGTTCCTAACAACCACTAGTGTTTTTAAATTCAAAAGTTGCAGTTTTGTCTATCTAGATTAAAGAAAAAATAAACATACATTAAAAAACAAGGAAAAACACGACCTTTTTCAATTAATACGAAACAAATGCGCTTACAGTGTCCATTGGGAAATACCCCAAGCCGTTCGTTTTGAGAGCAATAAAATTCCAAGATCAAGAATCAAATAACCATATCAACTGCGAGACGCAAAAACACCGACTTCCCTATTTGTGGTGACAATCAAGGGCCAACTAGGGCTGGCCGACTCACACCATGCAACATGTAACCCCAAAATTTAAATATAAAATAACTTTACACGATTACACGAGTTTTGCAGTGCTTTTAGTACTTCTACATTTTATTATTGTTATGCCGAGATTTCCAATATGCACATAAGATTTTCTTCAAATTTTTGAAAAGCCCCATCCGAGAAATGTTGGCGCTATAAATGATCAAGAGGCTTCAGTTGTTGAGTTAATTTGTATTTGAAAAGTATATGCAAAGGTTGAGGATAGGAAATCTTTTTTTTTTTTTTTGTTCTGAATGTTCTAATTTTAATAATTAATTTAATTTATTAATTCCTACTTTAATAATTAATATTATCCCTTGAATAAGAAACTTCACTTATTTGTTTCATGTCTTAAAAATGCGAAAATAGTTTATACATGTAAAAGATTATTTAAAGAAAAACATGAAAATGAGGGCATGTTATCACGTTGCTTTTAAAACCTAACTTCTTTCGTATAATGCAATAAAAATTATTTATTTGGAAAATGGAAAACGTACCTCGTCATATAAAGTTTCGATTTCATTGAATAGGCTTTTGGATCGCAAAGCTTTTGTGTCGTTTGGCTTAAAGTTAATGGCCTGATGATCTAGCGATTTTAAGTAATACTTCTCATTCTGTTCGCGCCATTGTTTATTGAAATTCTACAAATAAAAGAAGATGATAATTTCATTAGTATTACTATTTTAATAAGTAATTGATTACTCACCTTTTGCGCCTCCCGCCATTCTTCCTCTTTCACCTTAAGCCGTTTGAGTACTATAGGCACAGCAATGCTGGGATTCTTTTTTAATCCTTGAATTATTTCACCAGCTTTATCGCCATAAATTCTTTGAATAGCTCGCTGATGTATTGTTTGAGAGCTACCACCTAAGCAATCGTCTAAATGGTACCGTTGGGCCTCTTCTTGTGACATTCGAGACATCTTCTTTTGTACTCCTTCAAGAACTCGTATTGTTGCACTATTCGTCTCAATAACAACGTCCAATTCAAACCGTTCATCTTCAGTTCTATCCATACAAAATGTCGCATTAGATAATGATACAAAGAGTGTACGTTCGAAAACGAATTCAAATATCTAATGTATAAGTTTGAGGTAAAATATATATATATTTTTTTTAATTCGGTATATTTTACAAGTTTGCTTTGATAAGGGCTAATATGCATACCAGCCGCAAATGGTGAATGGTGTTTTCAGTCTCAATGCTTTCACATGAAATAATGCGCACAAAAAAAAATCGTCGAAAAAGACCGACACATTAACAGTCATAGTATCACCCAGGAACTAAAGATCGACCACAAAGCAGTCTTTAACCATCTGTATTATATTAGATTCAAAAGGAGGCTGGGGATATATTCGTATGCCACACGAATTGACACAAAATATAACGACGGATTGAATTTTCATTTGCGAAACTTTGGTCAAACGGAACGGAATCGACCCATTTCTTAAGTGGATGGTGACCGGGAAATGGATCTTGTGGATAATACTGTGCAAAAACAATCGGGGTAAAGCAAGGAAAAGCGGATCAAACCTTGGCGAAACAAAGACTAATGACTAATAAGGTTTCAACCTGCATTTAGTGGAACTAAATACGATTCATTTATTACAAGTTACTTTCGTATGGTCGGAGCAAGGCTAATAACCTTGCCCGGGAAAACAAATTATTATGGAAAATTTACCAAGCCTCGGGACTTGCTAAATAAGGTCAAGGCCGGATCCCTGTTGTAGTGCCCATGATGATGATGATGATATTGACTTTCGTAAGGTCAAACACTAAATTCGGACTTGTTTAATGTCACCAATTGGACTGTTTTAACCTAGGGATTGCCCAAAAACGGCCAGAATTGGCCGACATGAACTATTATGTTCCATCAGCACAACCTTAATTCACACAAGTCTTTACTAATTAGTCGGGCACTTGGTTGGGACATTTGACGTACCCATCACCACTGCAAAACTTCTTTAGTGATGAAAAATTGGTATTAAGAAATGATAGTCTGGTCTAGGCTTTCGAAAATAAGGATCAAGGGTGGTGTTACGAAATTACCTTTAAAACGACAAATCATAGAACATAAAAGCGCGCATTTAACACAAAACGTATAATTAGAACCAGGTCAAATAAAGTTTTGAAGAATAAATGTAAAATTAATGGATTTCTTTATCCGTTTGAAATATACAGTTTTGAATTGGAAAACTTCGACAACCATCACTAACAAATCTAATAATTAAATATCAACAATCAATTGCTTTTCAAAAGCGTTCGAAAACACCAATAAACAAATTGAAAAAAGATATTTTCAAACATTTTAACCACAAATGTTTCTCTGAAGCTGAAGATCGACCACAAAAACCGTCTACATAAAGGGGAATTCAAAAAGACGCTGGATGTATAATGTTGTAGTGCTCCAAAAAGCCCTACCATCTTTTTCTCCCATTCCTAATCCAAAATCCTATCAAAACCTGAAAAAACCCAAACATTATCCAAAATTCGCAATAAACGAATCAAACATTCGTTTATCGCATAACAATTGCCCCCACGGCATAATTAAATCCAGAATCAAAATTAAAATTAAAATTCACAATAAACGAATCCAATATTCGTTTATTGTTCTATATTTGCTCCACAGCATCACCCAAATCCAAAATTCAGAGATTGTTATCTCTATCCTAAAAATTCCATTGAGTTAAACAAACAAAAACTCAAAAGCAGATACATTCACACATCTGCGTAATGGTTTCGTAAGAATTCAAGAAATTGATTTCTTATCTTGTGTAAACACAACATCTCGCTCGAAATATCCAAAAGATCGAGATTGTTGCACGAAAATGTGTATCTTTGAGATACAATTTTCGATTCCTTTTCCTTTATAAAGGAATGGTTTCGTGATCTCCGGGCCGCAGTTTAAATTCGTATCTTGTCCCTGGAGGAGATACCCCAGTGGGAGAAGAAATAAAATCTGAAAACTAAAAACCCGGTTTTTCATTTCACCTGGCCTGGAAGACCCAAAGAAGAGGACATTCGACCCATAACTAAGGACGTTGCTCTTCCCTTTGGACTCAAAGGAAGCACGGCAAACGAACCCTGTTGTGCGACAGGTTTTCGGGAACTTTTAGAAGAGATCTCTTAGTCCTTTTAAGGATTAAGACACACACTCCCCGAAACCAGAAGTACAACAAAAAATTATGGTGGCAGCGGTTTGGGATCCCAACATCCCCTACCAATAAAATACGAACTAGGCAGTGGATTAGACTGGTCCAAACATCCCCTACCAGAGGGAGAATACACGAGTGGGATATCTATAGATCCCGCTACCAACAGGAAAATAAATTCCGATAAAAACAGCGTGCCCGGGGCTAAACACCGGCAATAGTTACAAAATAGTACATTTTAAATATTCTAAAGTGGTAAAAGCGTTCCTCTGGGGCATACACCGAGGAGAGGTAACAGTGTGAAAAATAACAACGAGCAGCCAAGGATAGACCGGGATTCCTGATGCAGCGGCAACACCAGGACCAAGCAGCTAGTGACGACAAACAACAGGACACCCAACAAACCTGCAGCTAGAAAACACAGGTATTAAATTTTTATTTATTTGTTAAGTGAAAAGTGATATAAAGGTAACTTAGTTGAAACAAAAAGTGAACTAAAATTAAATTCAGTTTTGTCATTTTTGTCATTTTGTCTTGGAAATTGGCTCCCAAATAAGTAAATTTTTAAATGTTTGAATTGTTAACTAAAAGGGGACGCCAAGAATAAATTGAATATTTATTTTAATTGTTCTTTTACACTGGGATAAAGCTTATTAATAATTTGTGCAAGTGCATTTAAATTTAACTTGTTTTTCTAAGAATAATAAGCAAAGTTGTTCTCATTTTTCCAAGAAGAGTATACGCATAAAAAAGCCCAAAGTGATAAATATAATTAATAAAAGAAATTTTTCTCTCACACAAGCATATACAATATACAAGTACGCACTTATTTTTCGGCTAGTAGAGGCAAACATTTTAAATACATTTTTCTTAATAAACGTATCTTTCTTAAACACATTTTTAAAAAACACATATTTTTGACAATTTTCAAAACTTTCTTCACGAATATATACATATACACATTTTTTCCAAAAACTTTTTCAAAAATATCAACAATTTTATTCTTCAAAAGGGGACAATATAAAAGACCCCACACAAAAATTAACTACAAATTTGGTTTTATTATTTATTTTTTTGATATATATTTTAATTAATTATACACATAAACATATATACATACACTTTTCTTTTGGGAAGATTTTTCTTACGTGACAAGCTAAAACAATAACGAACAAATTAAAATTCTTGGTCCTTGTCCTTAGCGTCTGTTTTGGAAAATTTTCTTTGGGTTGAATCTTTTCCTTTGACTCATCTGTGGCTCTTCGAAAATCCATTTTAGGTTTAGACACTTTTTCCATAGGGCGAAAGGGTGGATTCTCTCACCTTAAGTAGAACAAAGGCTTTCTAATAGGATCAAAACAAAAAATTTTTGAAGACATTTCTCTTGTCGTTGGTCTTGTCTTTTCTCTTGGCCATCTTACCCAACAATAATGAAGATCTCATCTCTTGGTTCTCTACCCCTTTTCACCATCATTTGGGAAGGTCTGTTTCACAAATATGTCGTGAGCGACAAAAATAAACCGGGTACGCGTTCGCAGAGACCTGAGCCCGAGCTCATACAAAATCGCGAGGACGAAACGTCGGAAACGTTACGTACGGAAATACACGCACAAAGTTCTAGAATGAACTACGGATTCGGATTAAGCGACATACTGGGACTCGTGCCGGTATTTAACGGTCATCCTGACGAATTAGAGGGTTTCATCTCTTGTGGAGACATTTTGTTCTCACAAGCACAAGATGACAATCAGAAGTCCTTCATTCTAAGGGTGGTCAAAACCAGATTGCAGGGACCGGCGCGTGATTGTATCAGACATAAAATTATTTCTACATGGGAAGATTTGGTATCTGAATTGGAGGGAGAATTTAAAGCTCTAATCTCTAGGTCTGCTGCTCAAAATAATTTGGTGGCAACAAAACAGGATAGCAAGGAGGGTGTGAAGGAATTTTCAAATAGACTCACACACCACCTGCATGAATTGGACAGCGCCACATACGCTAGTTCATCTGATCCTGCAGTCAGAACTTATCTTCTGGCTGAAAATCAAAGACTCGCTTTAAATACGTTTGAGGATGGGATACGAAATTCCAGCCTCAAAATCTTAGTAAAAGCACATAGGGCTTCAAATCTCAAAGCGGCCATCAGCTACGCTTTAGAACAATCTCGAAGATTAGGTAACGATAACTCAATGCTTACTTCCAATAACAATTTTAGGAGAAATAACCAACAAATTGTTTGCCAAACATGCAACAAGAGGGGACATACTTCTGCGACTTGCTATCGCAACACTAATTTTCCTAATTTCGTCCCCCAACGCATTAAGACTGAGGCTGAACGTCTCCAATGCACATACTGTCGAAAGTATAATCACACTCAGGCAGAGTGCAGAACCAGGTTAGCTCATATGCGAAACCAGGACCAACCTTCAACGAGTAGAAATCCTTTCAGAACTCAGCTCAATCAATCTCAAAACAGGACAATAACAAACTCGCCCCGCATTGAAAATCGAAATACCCGACAAAATCAAAATATTAACAGGGTATCCAATTCACAACAGGGAAACGAACTCACTCGGGCAGCGAGCAACGGCAATCCTTCTCGAGTGCAGACAATCGCCGATATACACCCCATCCCGATGTAAATTTTCAAATGCGCGTATTTTTCTGCCCTGAATTTAAGGAGCCAGTAATACGTGTAAAATTTAATCCATCTGATAAAAAATATTCCACTTTCCTCATTGACACAGGCGCCGACATCAGTCTTATCAAATTAGGCAACTTATATTTTGAACAATCTGTAGACAATTCAGACCCAGTGACTATATCCACCATTGCTGGGAAAACGGTCAGCACATGCGGAAAGGTATTGGGGGAGTTCGAATTCAGAACTGATAGGCACTCCATACCCTTTAAGCATAATCTATTTGTAATGGGAAGCAATGTAGACTTCCAACACGATGGCATACTGGGAAGCGATTTCCTTGCGAAGCACCAGTGCCACATTAACTTTGAAAAGGGATTCCTTAAATTCGCTGTAAAGAAGGGAACTATGGTAGAACTCGAGCAGCATTTAGGGAACAATAACGAGGTCAAGGAAAATATTCAGAATGCCACACCTTACGAGGCGTCTTCCACGGAAAACATAGGCATTCATGAAAAATTGGCTAACACCGTTCGTGAGTCAACATCCGAATCCGTTTGTCTACGGGCCGGATCTGATGCTGTGACAAACACAACGAAACCAACCAGCCTTGAATCTTCCTCTCCCCATTTAAATAAAGTTTGTGGTAACAGAAAAGTTAAGGAAACTGCTGAAAAACTGAGTTCAGGAAAACATGAACCTGAAACTCCAATATCCCCAGTAAATTTAAAACGAAATGCCAAAATCGATTTCATAAAATTGCATTCACGATCTCAACAAATAATGGAGATTCCATTTAAAGGAAAACTCAGTCAAGAACTGATTATTAAAAAATCCGAGATCATGCCAGGGATATATCTGGGTAATAGTTTGACAACACCACAGGACAACAAAATAAAGGTACTATTAATGAACACATTAGACACCGATCAGGAAATAAGCACCAACGACATAGAAGTCGGATGGGAAGATCTGGATGACTACAATGTGTTACGGGCGGACGAAACCCAAAATCTTCTAAAAAATAGGCTTGAACGGCTAGAATCACTCCTAGAGTTGCGTCATTGTAACCAGGAGGAAAGGAAATCTATCCTGAATATCTGTCGCACTTATAATAACCTATTTCTTCTCGAGGGTGACTACCTCACATATACTGACGCCATAGAGCATCAGATCATCACTGAGGAAGGAAAGCCCCCACTTTATATAAAACCGTATCGCCTACCAGATAGCTCCAAGCAAGAAATTCACAAACAGGTGAATGAAATGCTTCAGGACGAAGTAGTACAACAAAGTTTCAGTCCTTGGAATTCCCCTCTCTTACTAGTACCCAAGAAGGCAGGACCTGATGGGACAAAACGGTCGAGAGTGGTTGTCGACTTTAGAGCCTTAAATAAAATAACAGTCGGAGATGCATATCCATTGCCCAATATTACAGATATTTTGGACCAGCTAGGAAAAGCTAAGTATTTTAGCACTTTAGATCTAGCAAATGGTTTCCACCAAATATGCATGGACAATAGAGACAAGGCAAAAACAGCGTTTAGCACACCTTTCGGACATTACGAATATAATCGAATGCCCTTCGGACTTAAAAACGCACCCGCCACATTCCAAAGGCTTATGAATAATGTACTCATGGGTCTCCAAGGAATAGAATGTTTCGTCTATGTAGATGATATTGTAATTTACGGATACGATCTGAACGATCACAATTCCCGACTTACCAGAATTTTCGAGCGATTACAAAGACACAATCTGAAAATACAACCAGAAAAGTGTCACTTCATAAGGAAGGGGCTCACCTACTTGGGGCATGTTATTTCAAAGGAAGGTATAAAACCAGATCCAGAAAAAACTAAAGCGGTGAAAACGTTTCCAACGCCCAAGAAACAAAAAGACGTAAAATCTTTTCTCGGTTTTGTAGGCTACTACAGAAAATTTATCCCAAATTTCGCCGAACTGGCAAAACCTTTAAGCAGATTGCTCAGGAAGAATGTTCCATTTTATTGGGATGCCTTTTGTGGCGAGGCATTCACAACTCTAAAAAGAAAGGTTATTACCCCACCAATACTGGCTTATCCAGACTTTAACCGGGAGTTTATAATAACTACGGATGCTAGCAATGTTGCGTTAGGAGCAGTGCTATCTCAAGGTACAATAGGACAAGATAAACCTATTGCTTTCGCTAGCCGAACTTTAAATGACGCAGAGACTCGATATACAACATCCGAAAAGGAATTACTAGCAATCGTTTTTGCACTAGCCCAGTTCCGACCATACGTTTACGGACGAAAATTTACTATAGTCACTGACCATAGCTCTCTACAGTGGCTTATAGGACGAAAAGATCCTACATCCAGACTTATGCGATGGAGAATTCTACTCGAAGAGTATGAGTACACAATCGTCCATAAAAAAGGAAAGCAAAATGCAAATGCTGATGCTCTCAGCCGTATAACAACGACTACCCCAGTCAATCCCATTAAAAATAATATCCTCGTCACCACACGAAGTAAAGCCAAACTCGAAGAAGATGTGGCTGCACAATCATACAAAGATACTACCAATCTTGTATGGCAAGAACAAACAGGGTCCATCTATACCAAGAAGAAACTTGGACTACGTATCATAATCCTCCCATTGATAGACTCTGCTGAGGAAGAAAATCTGGCAGGAAGAGTTCCAAACTTCACCAAGCCAGACGTAGGTAAAATTACGTTTCATGAGCAAGATGGGTTATGCGCCATCACATTGCCATTGCCTTTCAGAAACCTAAGCGAACAGGAAACCGCTAAGAGTTCCCTTATTGATCTGAAGAAGATTTGCGAAGACCGGAATTTCAATTCCATTGGAATTTTAGTGCCCTTCATAGAAAACGAATCAAAAGTAGCACTCAATAACTTGCTAAAAGAAACTTTTGCTCACCTCAACGTGACAATGTACGTTTTCTCCAATAAAAAGAAGCTTTTAACAGATCCTAACGAAATACAAAAGTTACTCGCGGAATACCACAACTCACCTTTCGGAGGACACCAAGGAGCCACCCGAACAATCAATAGATTGAAGCAAAAATATTACTGGCGCACAATGACCGCTGACGTCGCGGCGTATATTCGAAAATGTGCTTCCTGCCAGATAAACAAAAGTGGAAGGAATCCTAGAATTCCTATGAAGATAACCACAACAAGCTCAAAACCTTTCGAAAGAATTGCTTTAGATATAGTAGGACCATTACCAGTCAGCTATAATGGAAATAAATACCTACTAACGTTTCAAGACGATTTGACTAAATTCTCAGGAGCTTACGCACTGGCCAGCGCCGAAACCAAGGACGTGGCCAGAATTTTCGTTGAAAATATCGTCTGCCAGCACGGCATACCATCTTCTCTATTAACTGACCGAGGTGCTAATTTTCTCAGCGCACTTTTTAAGGACATTTGTTCCTTACTTAAAATGAGAAAACTCAATACAGCACCCTACCATCCACAAACGAATGGAGCACTAGAACGGAGCCATAGAACTCTGGTGGAATACCTCCGCCACTATGTAAACCAGGATCCTCTCACTTGGGACACCTGGATACCTTACGCAATGTTTGTGTACAATACTACACCCCACAGTAATACAGGCTACACGCCGCATGAATTACTATATGGTTTCCCAGCCGAAATACCCAGTTCTCTCAGACAAAACCCCGAAAGCACTTATAACTACGACCATTACGCAAATGAATTAAAAATGCGATTACAACATGGTTATCGTACAGCTAAGGGAATACTGATAGAGAAAAAACAAAAATCTAAGGCATACTACGACCAAAAAGTAGGCCGTAAGAAATTTAATGTTGGCGACAAGGTTCTATTAAAGAATCACTCAAGACCTAACAAACTAACCTCCCTGTGGAAAGGCCCCTACGAAATTGTAAAGATCCTATCCGAAGAAAATTCAATCCTCAGAATAGGAAAAGGTACCCGAATAGTCCACAACAACAATATAAAACCATTTGTGGATTAGGCAATCACGAATGAGAAACTCCAAAAAGAAAAAAATAAAAGTCGAAGGAAAGTAAATGTATAGATGTATTTATAACCTTACAAAAACAAAAAAAAGAAAAATAAATGTATATACGTAAAAAAAAAACAAAACCTTAGAAAAATCATAAAGTAACACTGTACGAAAATACCACGATAATGTATTTAAAATTTGCCTGGAAAATTTTTCTTTTCAAATACTGTTACACGAATAAATAATCTTGTAAATATTATACAATATTTTAAATAACCGAAATAAACAAACAAAACAGAAAATATATCTATAAAGAAAAATATATACAACTAATAATGTTAAATTCACCTCTTAACAAATTATTGTTCAAACACGAAATAGATAGATAGAATAAACAAAGAAAATTTATAAATTCAGGAGATAACAAATAAAATATAACAAGAAATTGAATCTCCACATAACTCATATGTTTCAAAAATAGAAGTTTCAAAACTATACTATAAACAAATATTGACTATCGAAAAATGTATTATACAAATATTTTAATCAACCATCACTAACTTAAATAAATAAACAAACAAACATTTTTGTAATAATAAATAAAACAAAACTTACGATACGAAATAATGTTAGAATAAGAATTTATATAAGTACAAAACATTTTGCAATGAATAAATTCTAATAAAATTTTAGTATAACTCAAAACAAATTTAAAAATATCTAGAATTTAATTTTACGTACAAACTACATGAAAAAATTATATAAATAAATAAAGACAATGAAAAGTCCTCAAAAAAAAAAATGCTCTGTAAATAATATGTAATCAGTATTAATATGTAATACACAAATTGTAATAGTAAGCCTTAATAATCTTACGCAACACTTACATATATATTGTACCACAAATTGGAAAACCTATAATAATACTTTATAAAGAAAAACAAAAAAAAAACCTCTTATATAAAAAGAAGAAAAACATATTACTCACAATTGTTACTAAACGTAATGGAAAAAAAAATATAACATAAACACTGTAAATAACACTTTTAATATATGTAATTACAACTTAATCATTGATCACTTTAAATATCAAAACAAAAAAAAAAATTGTACTGTAAGCTAAGAAAATAAATATTGCATACATAGAACTAAAATGAAAAAAAAATCAGGCATATGTAACGGAATCACGATACTATCATCCTTATTCCCAATCACACCATTTTCCAGAAAATTAATCTCATAAAGATCAATTTTCTTTTTTTCAAGGAGGGGAGGATGTAGTGCTCCAAAAAGCCCTACCATCTTTTTCTCCCATTCCTAATCCAAAATCCTATCAAAACCTGAAAAAACCCAAACATTATCCAAAATTCGCAATAAACGAATCAAACATTCGTTTATCGCATAACAATTGCCCCCACGGCATAATTAAATCCAGAATCAAAATTAAAATTAAAATTCACAATAAACGAATCCAATATTCGTTTATTGTTCTATATTTGCTCCACAGCATCACCCAAATCCAAAATTCAGAGATTGTTATCTCTATCCTAAAAATTCCATTGAGTTAAACAAACAAAAACTCAAAAGCAGATACATTCACACATCTGCGTAATGGTTTCGTAAGAATTCAAGAAATTGATTTCTTATCTTGTGTAAACACAACATCTCGCTCGAAATATCCAAAAGATCGAGATTGTTGCACGAAAATGTGTATCTTTGAGATACAATTTTCGATTCCTTTTCCTTTATAAAGGAATGGTTTCGTGATCTCCGGGCCGCAGTTTAAATTCGTATCTTGTCCCTGGAGGAGATACCCCAGTGGGAGAAGAAATAAAATCTGAAAACTAAAAACCCGGTTTTTCATTTCACCTGGCCTGGAAGACCCAAAGAAGAGGACATTCGACCCATAACTAAGGACGTTGCTCTTCCCTTTGGACTCAAAGGAAGCACGGCAAACGAACCCTGTTGTGCGACAGGTTTTCGGGAACTTTTAGAAGAGATCTCTTAGTCCTTTTAAGGATTAAGACACACACTCCCCGAAACCAGAAGTACAACAATGTGCTCAATGGATGGATGACTTATAAATTTATTTTCCCTAACCTCAATATATCCAAGATATAAATCTACAAAAAAAAAAGTATACAATTTCCTATGATAAAAGAAAAGTCATTACCAACTGCCCAATTTTATAAAATTAAAATTTGCAATGATCAAAACTACCAAAAGAAACATTTTTACCACAGTCATAAAGAATTCTTACTATGTGTAATAAATAAAAAATAAATGGTATGTAGAAATATATGAAAAACTAACCTGTAAATAATCTCCTCAAATTGAGTTTTTCTTGAAGTGACAAAGGTAGAGTCTTCGCTTGCCCAGGTGGGAAATGACACCCAGGTATCATTTAAAACTTCTTTACACAACGACGAACGGCCAGAACACTTTTTAGGTACCGTTGATTTTGGTAAAGCACAATAACTGGCTCCCAATCTCTTACATGCAGCTAGATCAATTTCCTGTGCTAATTCGCCACCTTGATTTCGATCTTGTCGTTGTGCTGTTGATAACGGAACACCCTCATGCACATTCGCTGGCCCCAAAAAATCATGAAACCATCTTTGTAGTTCTGGAAATTTACTCAAAAACGGTGTCACCAGTGTAGACAGTTCAGTCTTAGATATAATTTCTTGATTGTACAAAATTAAACAGCGTAAGAAATTTTCATACACCTCTGTACTTCGTAACGCTTTTCGAACTTTATCAAAGAAAGCCCCTTCTTCAAGGGAACCATATCGAAATGCTTCAGAATACGTAATATCACGGGAAATTGGTTTATGTCTTTTTGCTGGAGGAGCTCCACTATCATCGACACCATGACCATTACCGGCGGAACGTCGTGATGCAATATGACTTCCACTACCGCCACTTGCAGAACCACTTCCGCCTCCAATGGGACCACTACCACTAACAGGCATTGCACTGTAACTTGGAGATTTTTTTGTTTGTGACGAAGAATTATGACCGAATTTTTGATTAACATGATGATGATTTCGATCCTTATCATTTCGTGGCGTTGGATGATGGTGATGATATTCCTTTTCGTATACCATATCACGATCCATTCGTGACAAATTATTATTTTGTGAATTATTATATGTTTTTAAAGCAGATGGAATATTATTTGGACCGGCACCACTTCCAGGCAATGGTAATGTTGTTAAATTCCCACTTAGATTTGTTGAATTATTATTATTTCCACTGCTACTACCAATTGTTGAAGACATCACTTTCTTATGATCATTGTGCGCCTTATTCATATATTGTGCAGTCTGATGGCTTGTCGCATCTGGAAGAAATTGACCAAACTCACGTAGCAGATCTTCGTTTTGATCAAAGAGCATAGCCACTTGAGTGTAGACTTCTGCTTCTGTTAACGTTTTCCCCGGTTGTGGTACATTTCCTTCTTTTTGAACTTTTTGCTCTTTTTGATATGTGTGAAGAATTTCTAAAAAGCGTTTGTACTTCTCGGGTTGACTTTGAAAACGATTCTAGTAAAAAATGAACAAATATATTATTCATTATGTAACAAAAAACAAACAGAATAATTTGAATGTAATTTAAATAGTGGGCCTCTCTGATATTAGTTAAAAACTAAATCATTAGGTGTAAATAGAAATGAATATACGAACAAAAAAAAGATAGTATTACTTACCTCCCTGAACAACAGTAAAAAAATAACAAACAATAATACAGTGAAAAGTGAAAGTGGACACAATAATACAATTAGATTAAGAGCACATTGAGTATCACAGAATAATTATTTTGCAGTTTTCTTTTATTGGTGGGCCAACGTACAGTTTGGAGAATTTATTGTGAAAGTACCGTTAGCAGATCATAAATTTGTGTACTGCTGTACCAAAGTAAGGGATGTCATACAAGTTACGTATGTACAGATATGTTAATGTTTTGTAATTTTATGCAGTATTTATTTATAATTGAATTTTTTAAAGACATTGTTATCTTTTATATTTATACATTTACAGTGTGCACGCCCGAAAGGGATTATTATAACCCTGATTTCAAAAGATTTTGATTTGGGTATGACAGTGAGAAAGGGATAGTAAAGATAGGTAGATTATAAAACGTACAGTAAGTCTTGCATTTTTTAAAAAGTCCTAAGAAATCTTATACATTTCGCTGCACAGTTACGGATTCAAATGAATTGTTTGTTGTCATTTTAATGCAATCTACTTATAAATAAACAGACATATTTATGATTACAGACAGCAATTTAGTTTTGCAAACTATGATTTCCACTCATATATGTATTGTCTAATAGAAATCTAGCGAACGTTTCAGTGGAAGTTTAGCCAACGTAACAAATTAATCTGCAAAACCAAGTTTAAAGAGGTTTCCCTTATTAGGGTGACTACAGATTTAATGTTCTGATCGAATAAACGCCACATTTAGCTCAACAAAGGGCTAAACGGATCGATCGTTCGGGTGTTGATTATATATAACCGTGTGTGTCCACAATAACACAATAACACATTAGAATTCCAATAATAAATTCATTTGCAGACAGAGAGGCAAACATCTATTTAATGATGCATAACTTTTAAAAGTCAGGCTACTATATAGAAAATTCTAGTGAACGAAAGAGTTCCGAACTTTAAGTTTTACCCACAAAAAATTAAATTCCCGGAGTGGGAAAGAAAATCCATAATGTGGCAGAAGATACTAAGCATCTTACCTTTTTATATAATAGATGTGCAAGTAGAAATTCGCCTTTTTGTCAAATGCAACTTTATTCGAAAAAATACTTATAGCAATCGAAGCGATACTGCTTGGTGAGAAACTCTCATCACTGTTTTGTTTCTTAAGTTGGACATAAATTTTCATCCAGTATAGATTGAAGTTCTTCGTCGTTAAATTTTTGTACTGCACTGGAGGTGGAGCGTCCTCAAGATTAAAATTTCTTTCACGGAATCTTGTAAACCACTTTTTCACTGTTGAATGACTCACAGAATGTTCACGCAAAGTTGAAATAATCTATTCCATAGTTTTTGCTCAGGCTATGGAATAGCAGCGACAGATCTGACTGCGAAAACTACAGAGGAATATCATTGCTTCCAACCACATACAAAAAACTAACAAAGGTAATACTGACGAAAATCACACCGTACGTAGAAGAAATACTGGGAGACTACCAATGCGGATCCCGTAGGAACCGGTCAACAAGCGACCAAATGTTCACAATAAGGCAACTGCTGGAAAAGAAGTGGGAATACGGAGAGACGGTTCACCAACTGTTCGTTGACTTCAAAAAAGCCTACGACTCAGTCGCAAGGTAAAGACTCTACCATATTGTAGTCGAGCTGGGAATCTCGAAAAAATATGCTGCCCTTATTCAAATTTGCATGAACGAAAACAAAGGACGAGTTAGAATAGAAAACCACCACTCAGAACAATTTAAAATCCGGGACGGACTAAAACAGGGGGGTGGCCTCTCACCATGTATTTTTAACCTTATGCTCGAGTATGTTATCAGAAAGGTACAAGACGACAACATGGCCGGATCATCCCTGAACGGGGTTACACAAGTGCTCGCATATGCGGATGACATCGCCGTTCTGGGCGATAATCTAGAAACTGTAAGTCATCATCATCGGCACCACAACCGGGATCCGGTCTTGGCCGTATTTAGCAAGTCTGGAAACATGTTACATTTTCCATAATCATTTATTTTTACGGGCAAGGTTATTAGCCTTGCACCAGAAACTGTAAGTAAAAACGGTGAAATCATCATGCAAGCGACAGAAGAGGTGGGTCTGGAAATAAATGAAGACAAAACAAAATACATAATTACGGCGGGAGCTGGTGGACCTCAGGGAACACATTAAACGTCAGAAACAAGATATTTGAAAAAGTTAAAGAATTAAAATATCTGGGAACGATACTGACGGCCAGTAACGAAATGTCGAAAGAAAATTAACAAAAGACTGCATTCCGGCAACGCTAGTTGACACGCAGTGAGTAAATTGCTGAAATCCAAACTGCTGTCACCTAACATAAAGCTCCGTGTCTATAGAACCATAATCATGCCGGTTTCTCTATACGGATGCGAAACATGGGGTCTCACAAAACGGGAAGAAAACAAATTCCGCGTATTCGAGAATAAAGTTCTAAGGGATATCTTCGGCGGTAAATATGACGCGGTTGGCGCAAGACTAATGACCTTGCACGGAAGAAACAAATCATTATGGAAAATTTAACCAAGCTCAGAACTTGCTAAATAAGGCCAAGACCGGTTCCCGGTTGTAGTGCCGATGATGATGATGAAATATGACGAGGAGGCAGGAGACCTGGTAAATATGTCACGCGGGAGACCGGGGTTCGTTTCCCCGTTGGGGAGTCTCTGGCGCAAGACTAATGACCTTGCCCGGAAAAAAACAAATCATTATGGAAAATTTAACAATATGACTTGCTAAATAGGGCCAACACCGGCTCCCGGTTGTAGTGCCGATGATGATGATGACGAGGAGGCAGGACAATGGAGGAAACTCCACAACCACGAATTGGAAGAGCTATACCGCAAACCTACAATAGTGAGAGTAATCAGGTCGCGAAGATTAATATGGGCCGTACATGTGGGGCGAATAGGACCGTGCGTAGAATTCTTGACGGTAGACCAACGGGAAAGAGATGGGAGGACAACGTAAGGTATGACCTTATGAAGAGATCGGATCAGATGGTCAAGCACAGGACAGGTATATAATATAGTTATAACAAAAAAAAAAACCTGAGCAGCATTTTTTTTTGTTCATTTGAAAACAGAATAGAATGCAATGACGTAAATGTTGCTTATCTACACCCATCTCTTATACAACTAACACGGAATGACAACTTGTAAACAACAAAAGCTTAGTCATAAAAACAGCAATGACTAAGCATGTTATATCCGAAATGACGAGCGAATTGAATGCGGTTGAGCATATTTTTAATGCAAGCAACTCCAGAGCCGAGTTCCTACTTGCACACCGATTACATAGCTTCGTCTCTATTTAAAAAGAACAGAAGGAGTAAGTTATACTAGAGAAGATTGAAATCAGAAATATCGGGGTCAGCAACTTTTTGGCTTTCACGTAATGAACAAATTACTGGTATGTTGGTTAAATGATCGGATATAGTATAGAAATTGCACCACTACGAACGGTTTTGAATTAATCTACGTTAAACGCTCACGTCGTTGCCACGACTAGGTATAATAGATTACCATCACCTAACGGGTGATACTTCACAGAGACTGAAAAGAAATCAATAGAGAGCTACACCGTCCTGGTTGCCCCAGAATACCGTAATCCATAGCTTCCTCCTAGTGAATGTCTCTCATTCCCACTCCATAACGAATCTTGTAATAATTTGTTTTCCTTGTTATTTGGGGAGGACAATAAATATAAGCAGATAAAGCAACTTTTTCGTGCTACAATTCGATCACTCACGATCACGAATAAACATTCATTATCGAATATTCTTTGGTCGAAAACATGTTTGGTCATAAATGTTTTAATAATACTATTTGCAATGAGGTGGCGGTAAGTGGATCAGTGAAATCGCGACGATCAGAATGACATATCTGCAATCTTGTCACTAACTTCTGATTTTAAATTTGATTTTATACCTTTGTATAATTCACGGCACTTTCCCGTTCGCGATCAACCGTAATAATTCAATTACGATAGTGTGACATTGCGATGGTCTAAAAATAAACGTACTACTTTTTTTCTATAAATTTGGAGCAAATTAAATTGGTGATTCTAGAATTAATTCAAGGGTTTTCTGTTTACGTGGTGTGTAATAACATTCCTTTTTTCTTTCTATCCAAAAAAGAGCAGGCAATTTCTCAATAAAAGCGTGATCTAGATATGCTTCAGCACACTGGCATTAATTACTGTACCTATTATATTAGAACATTTTCGTGCGATCTAGACACAAGTCCAATTCTGAAAAGAGTAGTAAATTGAACAATTCGACCACACTGGAATTCATACCGTCACTATTTTTTTATCGATCCCAGTATTAGTTCCTATGACGTATATTGTTCTAGTATAGTATATAAATGAATAATCGAGATTAAGAATGGAAAATTCTATAAGTTTGCCTAATAGAAAGAAAATAGACAACACATTTCTAAGTCTACGACAGGATCAAAAACATCCTTAGATAATTAACCCCAAGTTGTTACAGTTTGATATTAATCAATAGTAACTCCATAACCCAACCGCCTCATTGGCTGGCGGGTCATTTAACCTACGAATGTGTCAAAGGTGTACCAATCGCGCCACTGTGACGAGATGCTTCAGTTTTAATTGTGAATTATTTGTTTTTAGATATTAATAAGTATAGGAGTGTAGTAGAAGTAGGAAAAAATAGATATAGACCCACCACGATCGTTAATATATTGACAAAGAACTTACCTTAATTTTATTAACATAGGTTATGGCGTGATTAAATTCCACCGGTTGATTTTGTTGACCGCTGGACTCTGCCAACATGAGCGTTTGATGCGCCTGTTGAATATGATGCAAGTTATGCCCTTGCGGGCTTAGTTCACATATAGAATTTGGTGTAGGTGGTCCAGGCATAACACTATTACTCGATTGCGATAAAGTTCGTTCCCGATCTCTTGAATAATTTTGTGGCACACCAACTGTTTGTGGTGGCGGACCAGATGGTGAAACTGCTACAGGTGCTGGCGGTAATGAATGTATTGTTGGTGGAATTCCAGCCGTTGCACTACTTACTGACGGTGTATGTGTTATTAAATTAACGGCTCCACCGATTGTTTGTATTTTATGTACCGCTGCTGTGTTTTGAATACTGCTCGGCTTATGAGCCGGACTAGTCGTTTGTGCTAAACATTGTACTGATGGCCCAGGTACTCCACCAACAGCTGATGCATTTCCTGGCGTTGATGGCATTGAAACAAATGGCACTGATATGCCTTGATCATCAGATCGAATTTCAATTTTATATCCCGGTGGCAAAAACATGTTAAAGCCATAAATTAGTTCAGTATGGCCTTTGAATAAATTTGATACTCGCTGAATAACTCCCGGTGTATCTATGCAATGTGATTTAAATTCTTTCATGATATCCAAAAAATTATTATAGATCTGCGGTTGATTTGAATACTGAAATTTAACTTGATCAAGATAACTAAGAGCATCTTCGACTTTTAATCGAGCCGGGGCCCCAGGTCCCGGCTGTTGTACTGGACCTCCCGATGTACTTTCAGCAACAGCGGTTAGTTGCGCTTGAACGTTATCAAGCATTGAACCAACAGCTCCCCCACTTCCTACTCCATTACCGCCACTACTGGCAGCTCCACTGCCAGTTCCAGTACCACTTCTCTGGCGAATAGAATTTGCCGATACGCTTATGTTGGAATTTGGCACATGTGCAGCCACTGTTGCAACGACATCTGATGCAATCGTTTGAGATTTCAAGCCAGTTGGAATTGGGGCCACATATGCTGTAAATAATATTACTCTTTAATATAGAAGAACAAAAATTTCGTTAACTTACAGGTTGAGTATTGGACAGTTTGCTGAGATATTCCACCTCCAGAAGCCGGTACAACATTAGACCCATTATCTGGAACATTCGTTGATTTCAATACACCAGCTGGAGTTGCAGCTGGTAAATATTGTATTGTTTGTCCACTCGTATGTTGAGATGTAGTCAATATCCGATGATGAGTGGCATTGGCTGTTGAATTGGTTGTAGGGCCTACACCTCCCCCTCCGGGGCCCCCTCCTCCCCCGCCCGCACTAGGCCTTTGACCATACTGAACCTCCTCGACGCGGCTTCGTTTCATCATTCCCATAAAAATTTTTTGTTTAATTTAGATGACTTTAAAAAACTAAATTGAAGGGAATAATAAATGCACTTTTTCGATCCTCTTATTTAGATCACAAGAACTTTAATACTTCTTTTTTTTTTCCTTTCGTTGTAATCGGGACTGTAAATTTCTTGGCGGGCCTTTAAAAAGGAACCTTTTTATGTTTATTAAGTTGAATTTGTACTTGAGATTTTAAACAAATATCTGGCTGCTTTTGAATTATCTCTAGTACAAAAGTTATAAGTCCTTTGCGAACAATCTGTCCTCTTTGTATTTGTTATATTGCTTTTTTGATATATTGTATATGTTGTTCTTAAAATTGTTTTAGCATAATATTTTGTGCAATAAATATAAATAAATTGCTGTGAATGGTCACATTTGATTGTTTAGTGTGAATTTTCCGTCGAAAATATTTTTTATTATAATCAATTTTATGATTCAGAAGTAACATCGATGGACCTGAAAGAAATAAATAAAAAAAAAGTAAATATATTTATGAGTTTATAAGTAATTATTAAAAATAAAATAATTTAGAAGCAGTGGGAACAATTCACTTTTTAATATTTGTCCGGACTGTGCTTGATATTTGGGGTATTAGAAAAAAAAAATTTAGAATATCTTTTATAAATTTAAAATGCGTTTTATAAGTGCATAAATGATCACTCACAGTAAGAAACAACAAAAGAATCCACGTTATATATTCAACAAGAGTTTTGCAACAAACGTGACAAAGAAAATGAAAGAACGAAAATCACTCAGGAGGTCCTTATAAAACTATGTAATAAGACCGCCTATCGTAAAAGTAATAGAATTGCAATGACATGAGGTGAGGTGATTCACATAATAAAAACATAAAAGAAGCAAATAACGGTTTAACTGCAATTAAATATAAATAAGTATAAAATAGGCAATTAAAAACAAAATTATTGTATGCCATATAAGAGACGTGTTCAAAATTTAACTAGTCCAATTCGCTGAGGTTTTTTATTGTAAGAAGTTTCCCTAAACCACGTGTACATGTAAACTACAATGTGCTGTTAGTTATCAAAAAGTTGATGTGTAATTCGGTACAATCCGCAATTTTTCATCTATTTAAAAATGGATCAGGGGAATAAAATGTAGCGTATTTTACAAATGTTAAATATTCCTTTTGTGAATCTGCTATCACAAAAAAAGTGTTTTCGAATAGTAATTCGAAAAATGCCGTGAAGACTTTGAAAGTGATAAGTACGCTTTACACTTAACAACAAATAATATTGAAAAAAAATAATGAAAGAAATGGTTATGAACGATCATTGAATCACAAATCTGAGATCTTAATCATGCATTAGTTTCGGATATGAAGGGTGTGGCAGCAAAACTTGTATCAAAATTGTTGAAATTCGAACAGAAACTTCATTGCTTGTTCGTGAATTGGCCAAAAACAGAACTGTAACAATGTTCCGGCCTCTATATTTGTCAGGCATTGCCCCGTACAACTTCTTTCTTAAAAAGACGATTATGCAAAGATGGCCTTTTGCTATCCTTGATGAAGTGGATTATTTTGTAGAGGCAATATTGTTTAAGAAAAACGAATCTTCACGCTACTTTTTGAACATACAGTGTATATATATGGAAAGATAGTAGAAGCAGGAGATATAAGGAATAAGGCTTAAAAAGGTTGCACACCGCAAAAAATTTTGAGCGACTGAATAAAAAAGCAATTACTAACGTTATATAAATAATTTAATATTATACACCAATTGATGTATAATATTAAATTATTTTGATTGAAGTACTTTCAAACATGCGTTTTGACTAATTCAACCGACTGTTTGGGCATCGGAAATGGTTGACCACGTTATTCATTGTTGAAATGCGAGAATAAAAAGGATTCATTCCGTGCTATATCAGGATGTAGTGCTCCGGAAGGCCTTACGATTTCCTTACCCCGTAGAAACAATACCCTTCCCCCACATGCATATCCCTACACCCAAATCAACATTGAATTCAGTGTGAACCAAATTGAACTAAACGTTCAAACTCCCAAACATTGAATTCAATTCAATTCAAATTCCTACAAGATCCAAAGCCCAAAATGTGCATTTGTCTAAACAAAGACATATCTATTTGATCCACCGACACACAATTCAAGCAATCATAAACATCCTAATGCATATCTTCATATGCCAGATGTTTTATGACTTGTAAAATGCACTAATTCAAAAACGAACACCTAATTCCCACGGATGTTGTGTTACCTATCCGAAGGACACGCAAACTCTTGTTTGCATAAGCCAGATGGATAACAAAAACAAAAACCATAATTCCATATGCATTATAGTTCCATGAGAACTCATAAAACCGAACCATTATCCTAAACAAACATTGAGCGTCACACCCAATGTATCGAAAATCGAGATTTTCCATCTGAAACGTTCGTTTCAATATCCAAAATCTTGATTTGTTTCCATTTAAAAGGAAGATGCATCACGATCTCCGGGCAGCAGTTGATTAACGTACATGGTCTGTGGGGGTGGTCTTAGTTATGTGCCGATATTGGCACGGGTTGACTAAGATCTCCTTACAAGTTACCTAATCCACGCCCCAGGTAAACAGCAGTCAGATTGAGCTTCCTCAGGTTTGGACGTTGCTCTGTCACTTCGGGATAAACTTCACAACGAGCGCTCAGACACAGCGTAGATACCAGGTAGAAAATAAAACATTAGAGTTGGTGATACAGTTTTGTTTTTATTGTTCGAAAACTGTCGTTCTCTTAATCCTTAGTCTGTGACGGATCTTCACAACATTAGGTCCGTCCCTAAGTTCACTAATTACATTCACAGCAACTTACATCGCTTCCGCACACTCGATTTATTTGAAACAACCCGGGACTATTATTCTATTCGTGGTTTCGTACTTAACTTTAACTCTCTATTTTACAATTTAAGTAAAACGTTTTTATCGCGCGGGCGGACTACTCCGTGTATCAAACTCGACTTTTTGGGCGCACTCCAGGAGACTCGACTCCTTTACCACTATTTTATCGACTAAACTACTTTTGTGCGCGAATCACCTTGTTCGCTCGTGATGCGAGCTCATGGGTGGTCGAACCGTGGGAATAAAAATTCATTAAAAAACATCTTTGGGATTAGGATGCATTTGGGAGAATTACACAATGATGGTTGTGTTTACAACCATGTTAATTGTGTATTGCAATCCTAGGGAGTCATGGGTCGAATTCCAGTGTGAGTATTTACACTGGCATTGAATTCGGCTCTTGGCAGCTAGGCGCGAATTGCGCCGGTGCTTTGAAGATTGCATAAAAGCCGCCGTGAGTACTGGTGCAACATGAAAATCTGTTGCGCACGTGTGGGACAGTAAATGCAGGCAGACAGGGGTTCTGCTGATTGTTTTCATAATCCACTTCGGTTATCTAGTATGGCAACCGAAATGTTTTCCTTTTAGAACAATGCTGAGATGCATTGATGTATGCGGTACGGGCGTACCGAATTTCTTCTAGGGAAATTTATATAACGCGTTAATTGCGTGAATGTCCTTGATGGGCAGATGCTTGATGTTGGATGCTATTTGCATAACCGAAAGGTAATGCAATCGGTGGGAGAATGCTTGGGGAAGTTATTGCGCTTGCATGGTAAAAATGATGAAATTAGTGGAGCTTTAGGAAGGAAGATTTGGAGGTAGGTTGAAAATGGTAGCAGTGGTGTTAGTAGAAACGCCACAGGTCCCCGGCGGAAGTGCTGCAGGGGACGATCAGGGCAAAGAGAGTCTAAGTAACATCATAGAGCAAGGTCCTTGGAGGTGGTGTCCCTAGGAGAATCGTCTTTTTTTCAAGTAAATAAAATAAAAGCGAATTTTCTACATTAAAAGTATTTTTATCATTTGGAATTGTGCGTTCGTTACAAAACGTTGGCTGCTCTAGCACAGGCGACGACTTCTAACCTGGAACCGGTGAGTACAGTGGTGGCACGCCCACAAAACCACAAAATCGTTGCAGCTTTCTAGATTTCGAGCATCGCCAGGAGGCGCCGGGTTGCACGGCGCAGGGACACTACTCCTGGGACGACGTCCCACGAACGATCGGTCGCTACTCTTCCCTCAAGGTTTAAGGAAGCTCCTCTCAGGAGCGGTCTTAAAGAGATCTCTCATGCTACCTGGGAGCGAGGCCAATAACTAGTACAAGGATTATCGGTGGATAACCCATCAACTAAATGTTTTCCGTTCTAAAATAGGCATCAAATGATTCGTCGTCGACAGTTGGTTTTTCCTATTTTTTCTAAGAGTAATGGCAAACAAATAGTTGTGTACCATTCTGAATTTACCGCACTACGTTCCTGTAATACTATTGTAGCCACATGACCGAAAATTCCGAAGAAACGGGCAACCACTTGCTTCGATGTGCTTACTCTGCGAACAACTTTTGTTGGATTTGGCTTGTCATGGAAAACTCACATGGCCCATTGCTATTTTGTATTGGGCTCATATGATAAAAACTATGATTCGACACCTATGGAGATGTTCCCTACATCATTTGGACTTTTTGTTTAACATTGGACTTTTTGTTTAACATTTCCTTGCACCAAACGACACGGTTTTTTCTTTGACTGTTGGTCAAATTAAGTGGGAACCAACGTGAACAAATCTTTTTTATGGCAAAATGACTGACTATGCAATATGGTATTGCTGCTTGTCGCGCTAATGACCATGGATTCCTCAATCTCGCCGCATTTCAAAGGAGGAGCTTACATTTTCAATTCAAACACAGCATAGATGTTTTTTTGCAAAACAACTGGACAACTTTAATGAAATTAGTCCTAGAGCGAAGGTTGAATGCTATTGGATGCGTTATACCAGCTTTTCATAGTGTTGTAGGATGATGCTTTATCACCAAATATATAAAGAATTAAAGTTCATCAATGCAATATTATCCTGATAACCTACGTCGAAAGTTATGAAAATGTTTACGATTTAATTCCATTTCCAGCAATCCTGTTAAATACTCCGATTGGATCTACACAATCGTTACCGCACTTTTTCTTATAATGTGCACATTTTAGTAGAATTAAATAGTCTTTGATAGAAGAAGTGAATCGAACTATTCTTATTTTTTAGGAGGGTTAAATGATTTAGCTGCGGCAATTTTTCTTCCGTATAATTAACACTAAACTGCGACACGCACAATGATCCCATCCTTCACCCCTTTCATCGCGGAACTCAACGACACAAACAAAGCGTCATATCCTCTGGATAATGCGTCATTCCTAACAGCAGGCGACTTATTTGAATTTATAACATCACGCAACAACAAAAAGTCGACAGGCTTAGATGGAATTCCTAACCTTCTTTACAAAAGTCTTCTCCCGTCAAATCTAGTCCCTATTCTCGTTCTTCTCAACCACATAATTAACGCATCACATTTCCCAAATAACTGGAAAACCACAGTTATAGTCCCTATCAATAAGTCTAGTCGTTCCAACAACCCCAGCAATTATCGTCCGATATCGTTATTAAACACATTAAGTAAGATACTGGAATGCAAGATATAACGAAATCTCCTTTCATTTGCTAATGACAACGCTATTATTTCAAACTCCCAGTTTGGCTTTTGCTCACAACACTCCACCTGTCATGCTCTGTTAAAACTAACGCACGATGTCACAACTAATCTTCAAAACCAAAACCCAACGGTCTGTATCTCCCTCGACATATCTAAAGCATTCGACTGTGTTTGGATCTCAGGACTGCTTTACAAGATGCACTACATATTTAGATTAAACACCCACACCTCCAAACATCTCACTTCCTACCTCTCTGGTAGAAAATTCATGGTCAAAATAAATTCTTCTCTCTCCCAATCGTATAATATAACCGTAGGGGTTCCGCAGGGTTCAGTTCTTGGACCACTATTACACCTCCTCTATACTTCAGACATACCGCAGCCTCAATTACCCAATACCGTAATGTTGAATTACGCTGATGACACCATAGTTTACTCCAGCAGCAAGTTTGTAAAAGAGGCAAGAAACCACATTAATCACTTTCTCCCAAATCTATCAGCATACTTCAATAAATGGAAAATTCGCCTAAATCCTGATAAAACTCAACTTAAAGTGTTTAAGGGTAAAAATGAGCACTGCACAAACAACACAAGGCGCACCCACAACAAAATTAGACTCAAACTAAATAACATCCAGATAAAACCTTCTATAAATTTAGAATAAATGGGAATAACCTTGTGGCGGTTCTACGAACCACACAATCCACTATAGATTGAGAGATCGTCGTTCCACCAAGGAACATACTCACCTATATCCATTACACGTGCCCACAGACACGTTTCGCAAAGTCTGTCCTTCCGCCTGAAACAAAGGTAGCATTCAAATACCCCATTGAATTCAATAGTAAAAACCAATCGAATTTAACGTTCAAAATTCCCTAATATGTAATTCAAGGCATCCATCCAATGCATCCATTCGATTCATCCATTAAACGCATTTTTTCTGAAAACAAACAGAATAATCTCACCATGTAGCTAATAGCAATTAGCACCCTAAATTCCTCACAAGATCCCAAACCGACAAGCGCACATGCGCAAACAAATGCTTAGCGATTCGCCCGCCGAGCAACAATTCTTGCAATCATAAACATCGTAACGCCTATCCCACGCTATGTTGTTTGTTTACGATAGGGAAATGCGATCTACAAACCAAATCCCACGGTTCCTTTGTTAGCCATCTGAAGCACACGAAAACTCTGTTGTCGTAAACCAGATGGGTAACGCAAACAAAGCCCATGATAGGATCAAGAAAGGAGTGGCGGTACGCTTGATCCTTCGAAACAAGATTCCGATAAGTTGGAATTGAAAACCAAAATGGAAATTTTCTCTTGAAGATAAGAGACAGCTAGGATGGATAGGAAAATTAAGATAGGGCAGTCGTCATAGGGAAAATTAATTAGAACTGTCTACTTCGAACGGACAGTCAGAGAGAAACCGTACAAGGTCGGTTCGCGCGGCAGAATTTGCAAAAACATAAAGTAACGGTTCAATGAAGTAAATACTCGCCGGCAAGGTTGCAATAAAGGACGTAAAGCGGAGCGCCATTTCTGTTTATAAAAATACTTTTATTAGTTTATTCATCCGTGCATTATAATTCTAATAAAATATTACCGTGCTTCTAAGTGTTTAACATAGGGTGTAGTATACGAAACGAGGAGAATCACACGTAAAAAAATATGAATTTTTAAACCTCTTTAACAACATTTAAAACAATCAGTGTATCAGTGTATTAATAAAAATTTAGAATTGTGTCCTAACGAGTATCCACCAGTGTCAACCAAATTTGATAAAATAAAAAATAATAATAACAGGTTAAAAACAAACTCAACTCCTTGTTTTATTTGTAATTGAATCCGCTCCGGTGTTGTTTTGTGTTGCGGTGAACAGTGTTCGGCGGAACACTCCAGCAGTGACTTCACAAAAATCCGCCAAAACCATTTCCAATGACCTTTCATTCTCCACCCACAATAAAAATACTTTACGTAAAGCCACAATACAACTGAATCTCTGTAGAAGGGCGATGTGGAAACCCAACGGTCTCTCCCACAAAGTCAAACTTCTGATCTATAAACAAATAATCAGACCCACACTCACATATGCGTGTCCACTGTGGTATCATATATATCACCAGCCCAAATGGAGAAGCTACGCACTTTCGAAAAGAAATGCTTCAGGCTGTGGTCACTAGCCTCAACCGACAACCCAACTCTTACAAGTATTATAATAACAGCTTGATATACAATGCCGCTAATGTTGACCGTCTCGATAGACGCTTCCTAGAGCTGTCTATCAAATTTATTTAAAACCTTGCAAATAATCCCAACCCCATAATAACTTCACTAATACCAACTCCTCTAGATAACAGGGCTCACTATCTGAATTGTCTCCACACCAGAAGTCTCTTCACCTCTGGAAGATTGGTTAATGTCTCTAACGAGGTAGTGTACCATAACACCGAGCTGGCACCCAATCAGTTCAAATACTGTACCATACAACCATTCTCCTACGTTTTAACGAACAACCGAAAATGTTACTCCACCCGAGACCACTAACTGACCATATCCCACGCCAACCTACCTCCTTAACCCTCAATTCCTATATTCCTCAACTCACATTACATATTTAACTTATTATAATATCAATTAGGTTCAGCTAGATTAAGTTAGAGTTAAGTTAAGTATTAGTTTAGATTAAATTAAAAAATAAAAATCCCGGTTTTCTGACCTTATCCAGGAAAACTGTCAATATTAAAACCTATAATACCTAAATTGTTATTCACACATTCAGTTATGTTTGAAAAATGTGTAATGTATGCATGTAAACAATTGTATCACTAGAATTATAAGTTAGCTGTAGAATTTAATGTAAACATTGATTATTGGTCAAATAAACACAGTATGTTATAAAAAAAAAAACTAAACTGCGAAACCTTATTTAAGCAATAATTTTTTTTCTGCCTAATCAGGAATTTCCTTCCCATTGAAAGAAAAACATTTTGGGCTGCACTGCGTCAACACGATATAGTGCGTATTCATCTTAGCTTTTGCATTCATCCCTGACCATGAGCTAAAAGAATTTTAAGTCGTAGAAGATCTTGCCGTGGCGATTTCCTCCCACTCTGGGAGTATTGTCGTTAAATGAAAGAAGTTGGTTAAAAACACTTTTGCTTTAGCTGGCTAAATCATGGAGAAGTTTTGAGATCCCGTACGAGTGAAGAAAACAGCATCACACTACCGACGAAGGATATTTAATCGAAAATTAGGATTTTATGGAGAATTATTAATATGGTTATGTTCTTGGCGACAAGACTTCAAATTCTACCAGATATGGGATAAATAACATAAAATCGATTAGCTCGTGAGAATTCACCTTATGTGACACCGTGTGAGATGGGAGCGGCTCAATAGGCATGTATTTAGTATTTAGGGGTGAGGATCTTAGGGTATAACGTCAGGCAATATAAGATAACACGCCTGCAGATTGCGATTAGTACATTTGGCGCCTTTCTACGGTGCACTACACAATTTTTCTAATTAGTGCCAAAAAACATTTGTTCTGCTACTCTCTGCATAATGTGTTCTTCAATGCGAATCCCAGTTAGACAACTCTATAGAGGGTTACCAAGCGAATAATATATTTGTATACGTTAGTGTTCATGTTTATCAACCAATCTAATTCCAAATCGAAAAAAAATTTTCACATGACAACCCAAATAAAATCGTTTGAAATCACTACATTATTTTACATCGTGGTGGGTACATCTCTCGTTAAGGCGACAAAAGACCGAATTATAATCGGTCCAGAAATATTGATATAGACAGATTCACAATTTTGCTACTTTTGCTTGACAGACATTAACACGCCATTGATTGCTGAAGCTACATATAATTTTTAAATTTACTTTTGAATAATTGCTGGGAAATATTTAACTTACACATGGTTCTGTGGTGTTAGCATTGTCATTTGGGTGATTAGGTGGTATTGTGTGGGACGACTTTCGGTGAACATGCACAAAATCACTTAAAAGGCACTTTTGTATTTATTTTCCCCATCGCCGCAGAAAAGTAGAAAAAAAAACATATTGGAATTCGCAATTTTCTTCCCATCCTTTTTATCCCTCCCGTTCCTGTCCGCACTATATCATTTGATAACATGAGTGTAAATTATAATCCATTCATCGTGTACATATTATTATATAAACAAAATGTATCAATCGGGGATATGTCATATTGTTTTTTTTTTTTTTTCTCATACTTTGTTATTTGAAGGTGTTCAAAAACCTTTCTTGTACGAATTCATTGTTTACACAAAAAGTAAAAAGTAGGAAAGCTTTGTTGAACAATCAACTTACGTTTCAATAGTGTGAAAATATGGTAAATCACAGATATCGACCCTTTACTTTTAGATTCCCTTTTTAAACACAATATTTAGCCACAAGGCGGAGTTACAAAACGGTACAAGGAAAATGTTTTCTCCAGGTTCCTCTACTATTTGAAAATCACCAGAAATACTAAAATTCATTTAAAAATAATTGAAGGCAAATTATTATAATCACTAAAATACTTTCTTTTAGTATTCGGTAATTTTTTTTTCTATATCAATAGTGATGATCTTATTTAGTATTGAATAGTCATTAGTCGCAATATAGAATCACAATTGTTATAACTATTGTCATACATATTTTTTTTTACCAACATTTCCAAAATAATATGATGAACTATGATTGTATGAACGATTTGGTCTCATCCTTAATAATTTGGCGGTTATTTGTTCAAAGCAAATTTTATCGAATCACAAAATCATGTTTCCCAAAACAACTGCACACTACATATGCAAACTGGCGAGCTTGGAGGAGAGTTCTACAATACTGAAACTAGAGTAAAAATATATATCTCTATATGCCTCTCAAAGTAATAAGGAACCACAACCCATAATGGATTATGCAACCTCTAGATGCGCATGTTCCTTTTTAGTTTGGAAATGCAGCGAGCGGTCAACATCCAAGTCCTTTCGTCTACATTGTACGTAAGCTGGAGTGTTAACAGATCGAAGGAAACGCGGCACAATGAATGGTATGGCGTTTTCACCTCCCTCTATAGAAGTGGTAGAAAATGCACGCTTGGCCAATGTATTAGTAAGTAGTGTATCCAATAGCAATAGCTTGCAATGTGCATAATTGGATTTTTCTCGCATTTGTTGCACATGTAGATATCATATGCCGGGCCACTTTATACAGTCTATACGTCGGAAGAAACTTTCAGTTTATATACATTTATGTTTTCCTTTTTATTAAATTACGTATCTTAATACATTCTGTTCACTTTATACACGCAGATATTTCTGTGATTTTTTTTCTTTCTTGCGTAACAATAAATGTATACAAACAAAATCCAAGCATAAAAAGTGGCATTTATCTCACTTTTGAGGATTTTATACTTTTTATTTCAACAATTCCATTAGCTCCACCATTTGAGCTATAAGACTTTAGCTTTCAAAACAAAACGCGTGCGCTCTCAAATGTAAGTGCGCAGTTTCGGATAACCCTTCATACAAGCAGTTCCATTGGCATTTCTACATACAATATCAACCAAAATACATAGTTCGATTTTATTTTGGGAGTGAGATAAGATCACAGTACTCCTTATTAAATGTTTTGTTGTTCAGTGAAACGTAAACAAACCCGAACCTCACCAATATTCACTTCTCACGAATGTGCTTTTAGTGCCTGTACTAACCTGAAGAATAAAATGCACACTTTTATAAATATACAAATTTATAAATGCATTCATTCAAAGTGGCTCGAGTTTTCTGAAAGGAACACTAGAAATTAGTTATAATCAAAAATTATTGGTTTCACTAAGCAACCAAAGTTATTAAAAACGCGTCTTGTGCCAAATTGGTCAAGGTAGATTCCTGTAAGTTCACATCCTTTCGTTATCTCCCACTCCCATAGGCTTCAATGCAACATAGAAATTTAACATATAAAGCAACGTATAAAAGATAAACGAAATGTGATATTTGTTGAGATTTTTATTTGTTTCTGTACGGCGTTTCAGTGGTATAGGTTTGTTTCATTTTATGAATCATTGTATTCTTTTATTTTGCGAATAGTACAACTGTTCAACAAATGTCAAGTTCGTTGATTGTCAACAAATATAATCACGTAGATCGGATTTCGATTCACATACATCATTAAAACAAAATATTTTACACGTGAGAGCTTGTAGTTACTAACCATTTTGTAAGATACACAGCTATTTCAACTATCTTCACTCGAACCGTAACGTATTAAAGTTTATGAATACAATTCGCGCGCGTAAAAATCCACGACAGCAAAGATAGACGCGGGACTATTGTTAATTTATAGTTTTTGTTATTGCCCATTTCATATTTCAACAGGTCAGGTTCTTCGAATGCAATTCAAATTGTTACTACTTCAAAAATCTTTTAAAAACCGTCATATAAAAAGCAACGCGTTCTCTTCATAACGAACATTTGTGTTTCGTAAATTGAATACTAATAATTAATCTTTTTTAAGCGATATTCACGTCTTAGTACTGTTTCTACAATTGGGCATCTTACATTCTGTCAAAAAAGGACCGGGAATTGCTTATTTAAAAAGCCCGCTTAAAGAAATTGCCAAAATTCTTTTTGTCCGTAAGTTATAGCACGGGAAGTTTGAGCGCGTTATGCCATTTAATTTGTTTACAGTGCGCATTTTCCAGAATCAACCCTAGTTCCCGCGAATTGTCTCGTATGGTCTTCTATCAATTGAAAACTTGTACCTTGGGAAGTGGTAATTTGTGTTTTGGAAAGAGAAAAAATTATCTGGAGCCATACCAGGTGAATATGGTGATTGTCCAATGATATTTGATGAGTGTTTGGACAGAAATTCTACACAATGATAGCCTTGTGAGATGTGAGTTTACCACAAACGTGACCTTTTTCGATGAATTCGAATCCCCTCCAAATACCACATAACACCGAGACAATCCTCTTTATTTACCGTGTGACTTTTTGGCGGATAGTTGCCTTAGTCGAAATATTCCGTCGAACACTGTGCACACAAACAAAACTACACAAGAAGCGAATGCTGTCACCAATAAAAAAAGGAGTTGAGTTTGTTTTTAACCTGTGGTTATTTTTTTTTTTTTTCAATTCAGTTGACACTGGTGAATACTCGTAGGACACAATTCTAAGTTTATTAATACACTAATTGTTTTAATGTTGTTAAAGAAGTTAACAATTTCATTTTTGTTTACTTGTGATTCTCCTCGTTTCATATACTCTACGTTAAACAATTGGAAGCACGGTAAGCTTTTATTAGAATTAGAATGCACAGATGAATAAACGAATGTAAGTATTTTTATAAACAGAAATCGCGCTTATGCTTCACGTCGCTTATTGCAACCTTGCCGGCGAGTATTTACTTCATTGAACCGTTGCTTTACGTTTTTTTAAATTTCAGCCGCGCGAATCGACCTCCTTGTAGGGTTCCTCTCCGTTCGACTATCTGTTCGAATTAATTTTCCCTAAGACGACTTCCCTATCTAAATTTTCCTATATATCCTATCTGTCTCTTATCTTCAAGAGAAAATTTCCATTTTGGTTTTCGATTCCAACTTCTTATCGGAATCTTGTTTCGAAGGATCAAGCGTGCCGCCACTTCTTTCTTGATCCTATATGGGATTTGTTTACGTTACCCATCTGGCTTACGGCAACAGAGTTTTTGTGTGCTTCAGATGGGTAACAAAAGGAACCGTGGGATTTGGTTTGTAGATCGCATTTCCTAATCATAAACATCTAGCGTGGGATAGGCGTTCGTAGAACCGCCACAGTAAACTGCTGAAATCCAAACTGCTATCACGTAACAAAAAGCTCCCCGTGTATAGAACCATGATCATGCCGATTGCCCTATACGGATGAGAAACGTGGACTCTCACAAAACGGGAAGAAAACAAATTCCGCGTATTCGAGAATAAAGTTTTAAGGAGTATATTTGGCGGTACATATGACGAGTATACCTGCCTGTCACGCGGGAGACCGGGGTTCGATTCCCCGTCGGGGAGCCTCTGGCGTAAGACCAATGACCTTGCCCGGAAAAAAATAAATCATTATGGAAAATTTAACAAGCCTCAGGACTTGCTAAATAAGGCCAAGACCGGTTCCCGGTTGTAGTGCCGATGATGATGATGATAACGAGGAGGCAGGACAATGGAGGAAACTCCACAACAACGAACTGGAAGACCTATACCGCAAACCTACAATAGTAAGAGTAATCAAGTCGTGAAGATTAAGACGGGCCGGCCATGGGGCGCGAATGGTCAACGATCGGGCCGTGCGTAGAATTCTTGACGGTAGACCAACGGGACAGACACCGACAGGAGGCCGCGTATTCTTATCAGACTTATGAGGACAATGTTAGGTTTGACCTTGAGGAGATCGGATATTCAAACGTGAAAGAAGAGCGCACAGGACAGGGAACGATGGCGGAGTCGAGTCGGTGAGGTCATGAACTTCCGGGTTCCTATAGGCCAATAAATAGTAGTATAATATTAATAAGTAGTATAATAATATAGGCTAATCACCTTGCTCGGAAGAACACAATATTATGGAAAATTTAACAAACCTCGGATATGGGCCGGATACACGACAACGAGATTGGTTAAATAAGGCCAAGACCGGATGCCGGTTGTAGTGCCGATGATCATTATAGTAATAAGTAGTAATAATAGTAAATAGGAAGAATGGACGCCAAAAAGTACCAAGAAGTGTTGGAAGAGCATCTTCTTCCTTTAATAACCCTAACAGAGGACGAAGATGTCATATTTCAACAGGATAACGCTCTTATCCATACAGCACGATCAACAACAGCGTGGTTTCAAGAGCATAGAATTAAACTTCTATGGTGGCCAGCTTTAAATCCAGACATAAACCCCATTGAGAACCTGTGGATGATCCTGGCAAGGGCGGTTTACGATCAAGAAAAGCCAGAAATTCAAAACGTAAAACAACTCGAGGAAAGAAATGTTGGAAGCATGGAATAATACATATACCGGACAACACTTTCAACAATCTTACTTCCAGTCTACCACGAAGATTGTTACTATTATAAGAAATAACGGACAAAGCATTCCATATTAAATAAATTACACAAAAAATGAAAATATGTATGTCTTGAATTTATAATTTCTCTCGTACGAAATTTGGGTTATTTCAGAAAATTAATTCTGGTAAAAAAGCAATTCACGGATGTGTGAATTTTTTCCATGTATACAAATTCACTGAGAGCGTTCACTATTGATGTCTGTCAAACAAGTAATAAACAACGTAGCCTCTTCAAACTTCAAACTTTATCTTTTTAAGGTTGGTACTATCTACCGCAGTCATTATCAGTTCTCATGCGCCCCGTTCGTCTCGTTATCATTCGCAGGATAAGTGGCATCGCCAAAAAATGACAAAAATAACAAATCGACAATAGGTTCCGAGAAATCGATCGTGTAGATTCCATATAGTGGAAGAACATAAATCTACATGAATGTAGACATAATAATCTGACAATGATCATTACTGTTTACTTTAACGAAAAAAAGGACTCTAATAGCGGGAAGAATATTGTGACGCATATGACAATCAGTACGAGAGTATTCTAGAGAGTCCGAAACAGAGTACTAGAATATTCTATAAAGTAATGGAAAACTGGAGACTAGGAACAGTAGAACATTCAAGGCAATGGAACGGACGGAAACGAAACGCCGAAACAGTATAAATACGCCGCACACAGAGCATAGTGATGAGTAAGAAGTAGAACGTGAAACAAGCGATAAGTCTCGAGCGAGAAGTAAGCAGTAAAATACGCGATAAATAAGAAAGTGTTTACAAAGAAAACGTTAAGTGTACGGTAAAAAGTAATAATTGTTATTACGGATTAATAAAATGTCACAATCGATTTAACGGCTCTTATTTATTTTAAAATAATTAATCCAGCGAACCCTAAGCTCGCTACAATTGGTGTCAGAAGTGGGATTAATTATTGGTGAAATAAATAAGTCTGTGGAAGTGTATTGTGACGATGGCAGATCGACATTCGGAGAAGAGTTCGCAACCGTTGGACATTTCGGAGATGTTCAGGATTATGATGGCAAAATTGGACGCGCAAGCTATCGATGTTAACTCAAAATTGGACGCGCGAGCTGCAAAATTGGATGCGTGGGCCGCAGACGTTAATTCAAAATTGGATGCGCAAGCTGCAAAATTGGATGCGCGAGCTGTAAAATTAGACGCGCGAGCTGCAGAGTTTAATGCAAAATTGGCTGCCCAAAGGCAGTGTATGAAAGAATTCTGGGACTCGGAAGCGGAAGAAGCTGAGGATGAGGAGGAATTGGAGCCACATGAAAGGAAGAAACTCAGGAAGAGCAAAGCTATGGCCGACAGCAGTGACGAAGAGGAGGAAAATGACGATGATGTGTTACGTGAAGAACTGAAGGATTTCATCGATGATAACCCGATTGAAGAGGACGGCAGTGATAATGAAGACACTGATGCTTCAGGCCGTTCCCTGGAACGGATTTACAATGATGATGACGAGTTGGACTACCGACTGGAAGACGACGACTGTGACCTTATTGAAGAGAATCTTGGTTTGAAAGTCGAAGGCAGAAAGCGTTCCAAGCATCTGCGTCGTACACAGGATGAAGAAAGTGATGGAGAGGAACAGCACGTTGATGAAGGTTCAGCACGTGAGGCTATAGACGAACAGCTATTCGACGACGAAGACGATGTTAAACGCCGCTCTGAACGTAGTCACAGGGAAACTGAGGCGGCAAAACATTTCAGTGATGAATTGGAAAGGGGTCACTTTACTGATTTGGACAATGAAATCCGCGAAACAGATATTCCTGAGCGAATGCAATTGCGCGAAGTTCCGGTTACGCCTCTTCCAGAGGGACCCAATGAACTACAAGATGAAGCTGAATGGATTTACAAACAGGCGTTTTGTAAATCAACTGTTTCCGAACAAGAGAGATCAACGGATGCTGGAGGTCGAGACCGCTATTGTAAGCCACCACATACGGGGGGAAAGATCAAGCAAGTCCTAGCTTGTAGGCGTAATCAACAGCTAGAAGTGCAGTTCATTGCGTTCTATAGAGAAGAACACGTGAAACCAGAATTAACGTGCTACGATCTATGGAAAGTCTATTACTACGACGCACGCTGGTGTTTACTGTCAGCTCCAAAGAACAAACTGCTCCAGTTATTTGAAAAGATGCGGAACTACCAGTTGGATACGGTTATGAAATCGACAGATGCTTCAATACCAGATGATACGCTTGTAAGTAAAGATGAAGATCTAGACCACTTACGTGATGTGCAAACTCCAGAAGAGCTTAAGGGGGTGCACATGCATTATCTCTTATACTATTCGCATGAAATCCCTAAAATGCAAGAGGAATTCCGTCGTCAGGAAAAGGAAAAATGGCGGCAGGCTAGAGCTGACGCGAAAAGGAGAGCAGTAGAAAATTTGGAAGAAAGTCAAGAACTTCCACCGCCGAACGCCAGGATGAAAGTGGTACATCACGATCGACTGGTGGCTTTTGTTGGCCCGGGAGACCAGTGAACTTAGTTCGGGACGAACTAATCTAGGCGGAGGGTAGTGTGACGCATATGACAATCAGTACGAGAGTATTCTAGAGAGTCCGAAACAGAGTACTAGATTATTCTATAAAGTAATGGAAAACTGGAGACTAGGAACAGTAGAACATTCAAGGCAATGGAACGGACGGAAACGAAACGCCGAAACAGTATAAATACGCCGCACACAGAGCATAGTGATGAGTAAGAAGTAGAACGTGAAACAAGCGATAAGTCTCGAGCGAGAAGTAAGCAGTAAAATACGCGATAATTAAAAAAGTGTTTACAAAGAAAACGTTAAGTGTACGGTAAAAAGTAATAATTGTTATTACGGATTAATAAAATGTCACAATCGATTTAACGGCTCTTATTTATTTTAAAATAATTAATCCAGCGAACCCTAAGCTCGCTACAATATGTTTCGAGGTCTCATTATCACCGAAATCGGTTTATAAAACAAGGCGACCATGAGTCCGAACAGATTAAATTTAGTTATTTAGTTTGTTGTATTGCTGGCCAGTGAACGAGTCGATCGTGGGCCGTGAATGACGTCAGTGTTATTGTTTTTTGAGGATAGTGTCAAGTTGTGTGTGAATTTTCGTTAGTTTTTTGGTTTGCTTGGTTGCCATCAGTTGAAGAAATTTCCTCGAGCAAGAGCAACAGTAGAATCGTCTATCGGAATCAATCACAGGTCTACATATTGATCAGAATCATGTGTTATTTAAGATATATTAAACTGCAACCCAAACAATTGTAATCATCGAATGCGTCCCTTCAGAGATATGAATATATATATATATATATATATGACCGTACCGTTGTAAGTCTACATCAACAATCCAATCATTGCGAAGCAAGTGCATTAAAGTAAGCCGCATATATTTTCACTTCCTCTTCCAACATTTTCTCGTGAACAATCAAGGTGAAATTTATTGGTCAAAGGATTAGAGTAGCATTTAAGAAATGCTATTTCTTCATTTGTACAATTACAACTTACCACTTACTTAATCGACTATACCAAAGGAATATGTTTCTGGGCCTTTTATGGTTTTCCTCACTTTTTTTATTTTAAACTTATTAACTTCCCTGACTATAAAATATTTTTTAAGCACAAACTAGTGCTAAATATTTTTTTTCCGTCCTCACTGCAAAATTATTTTCATGAGGGCATGAAAAAATGGTCTACCATTTTTTGGTAGACAAAAATAAAAAAAAAAAAAAAAGACCTCTGATCTTGTGTGAACAGTAGGGTCCCAAATCTCTATTCTTATCAGACTTATGCGAAATTCAAAACCAAGTGCAGTAAGATTGTAATATGTATATGACATCGGTCTCATAACAAAGTGACCTATCTTTTTATTTCTTTTACCTTACGTCTAAGGTCGCAGTCACACGAAACTGTTTTTGGATGTTAATAAACAAAAAAAGTACACGACAGATTGCAGCATTCAAACATTCTTGGAAAATAAAATGGTTTACAATATTCTAAAAATACGTACAATTTAGCTCTAGTGATGATTTTAAGCTATAAAGTCATGTTCACAATATCCATAAGATATTTTCTATAAATAAAATATCACTTTCTTTTCATATTCCAAAGACCCTTGACCGCCATTCGTTACATATACAATTAAGTTTATGGGGACCCTTGCTTTATGTTATTTTCATCATCATCATCCCTTTGCCAAAAGAACTGAATCGTGATAAACGTATTTAATCATTTGCGACCTTAGGCTTAGTCTCGCCAATTTTCTTTTATTTCTCATTTATATAAGCATATGCATAGCATACAGTATAGTTGCCTGAAACAGCAATAAGACGAAAAGATAATTTATTTATTTTTATAATGTGTACACCCTAAGAAGTCTACTAATATTGTTATAGTATCGCAAGATACAGCGCGAGCATATCTTACGTACTACGAACTTGTTACGTTTTTAAAAGATTCGTAGGTACGACATGATCTATTTACACTAATTCTATTAATTGAAGTTAAATAATAATAGATTAAATGAATATTACATAAACTACTTGTTTATCGCAAGGACAATAATGTTCTCCCAAGACTAAAGACTAATCACCTTGCCCGGAAAAAAATAAATCATTATGGAAAATTTAACAAGCCTCAGGACTTGCTAAATAAGGCTAAGGCCGGTCCCCGGTTGTAGTGCCGATGATGATGATGAATAATGTTTTCACACTATTAAGAGGAAGTTGGGATTTTAGAAAGTAAGAAAGCGTTGTTTGGTTTATAGCACAACTATTTATAACACAATTATCAGTTGGTGAATTACATATTTTATAACGCTGAGAACATTTCGCTTCTTGCATTTAAGCTCTAGGAAATAACCTACCGAAATCGACACTTCGAAGATTACATGATGCAGCCAGAGGCATGCTGGACGGAAGCCTCTAACTCTTTACGCGAACCCGAAAGCGGAAAGCGAAAAGTCAATGAAAGTTATAGGGGACCGACCAAAATGGCTAACCGACCGACCGATAAGGGAAAGTGAAACTAGACGCAAGGATTGGTTTTGGTACGTAGCAGCCGCGGGTTTGTTACATCAATTTCATAAATCGTATTGACCAGACGCTCGAACCCATGGTATCTTTAGAAGATTATTACAACAAAAAGCCCGATTATGTAAAATAGATGGCATACAATAATGTACGAAATCGATTTTAATCGAAAAAAATAAATCAGTCTTCAGAAGCGATGACCAAGCTGGCATGGACTATAAGAAAAGTTCTGTTCGGCCAATGACCAATTTTTTTTTTTTTTTTTTTACACAAACGCGCGCACAAAAGGGGGTTTTAGAGTACCCTTAAGTGTCAGAGCACAGTGCGAGCGGAAGGGGAGGACGTGGATAACGAAGAGGTATCGATGTACATTGGTCTTAAATGGTTGGACATTACAACGACGAGGAAACACATGATCAGGTAGAGCATTCCACATTCGTGTGGTTCGGCCAAAGAATGACTCTCTATGTTTGTTCGTGCGCGTGAAGTTGACTTTCACGTGAACTGATGCGCATTCTCAGATTGACGGATATCGCGGAAAAATGTCTGACGAGGCGGAACACTATCAGCAAGTTCTTTTGAGCAACGACCGTGATAATACCTATAGAAGAGAGATAGGCAGATACGTTGCGCCTATGTTCTAACGACGGAATTGATCGACTCACAGCTGGGTGTCCAATAAGTTTCACTGCTCGTTTTTACATCCTATCGAGCACGTGTAGTGCAGTTTTGGGTGCGCCTGACCAAATATGGGAGTTGAACTCTATTTTGGGACGAATATACGCCTTGAACTAGTGGCCAGTTTGGATGGAGTGAAGTATCTTTTGCATCCCTTAAGGAACCCCATGCATTTGGACGCCCTTTTCGCAGATTCAAAAATGTGGTCGCTGCAATTAAGTGTCGAATTAATTCGAGTGTCGAGGATTGATAGTTCCTTGGCTTCGTCGTTGCAAGTGCCATTCATCGGCAGCATATTTACTTTGGGGTTTACCTTTGATGACTGGAGACAGCACTGAGTTTTTAAGGCATTGAACTCTACTCGGTTAGAGAATCCCCATTGATATATCTTGTTGAGGTCGGAATTCAGTGTATTAAGCATAATCTGCTAATTAGTATTGACGTTCGAAGAGTTTGGCCGAGGTGGGGTGGGAGGTGAAGTGTGAATCATCGCCAGATAAAGCCCATTTAGGTTGTGCAAGATTAAAATCTCCGAAGATGATGATGTCGCCCTCGCAATTACTCGGCTCGATTATACAGTCGATAGCATTGCGAGCTAGTTCGTAAACTTCAATAGGCTGGGATGGAAGGATATAGAAGCATATGACAAAGATTGATTTCCGAGAAAGAGTGATATTGACAGATACAAAGTCCAGCTTGAAAGAGCTAGGGAAAAGCGACGAGTGACGACTCGAGGCTGTTGTGGACAGCGATGAGCACTCCTCGGTTGGGGGAAAAGTCAGTAGTATGATTGAGGAAGTTGTGGCGTTTCTTATATACACAATCTCCCATACGTAAACAGAACTTCACGACACGATCACGACCTTCCGCCTAGAACACCGGCACACTCGCGCGCTCCGACGTTCTCTCGCTCGCTCCGTCGTTCGCACACGAAGTTGATCGTAACAAAGTTACTGAGGAGGTAGCAGTGTGGCGTTTCTAACAGATACACACACAATACACAAGCAAATAGTGAAGAACACCGGGCGAAAATCGAATAAGAACATGTATCAGAACCGTATACCATAGCGATAACATAACAATTCCACATCAGTTGAGTGTACTTGAGTTTAGAAATCGAATTCGTACACGCGGCAGTGGCTTGATGTGTTGAGCATTAACTAAATTTTTAGTGATTCTAACCGTCATAGCGTCAGTTCGAATCACACGTTCTTCACTATCGTCGCAAACGCTATAAGCTCACCATAAATTCCTCTACGAACAAGGGATACGAACGCTTCCAAATCGGTGGCAAAAATGTTTAGAGCACGCAGGAGACATGTTGAAAAGTGTTGATAGTATAGTTAGTCACATTATTCAATAAATGTAAATATAAAAAGAAATAACCGTTTATATTTGATTCACCCTCGTATATTAAATATATACACATTTTAAAAGAGAGATTAGCGAGCTATATTCAAATATTAAGATTGGAGTATTATTTTACTTTAGAATCCACCAAATAATAATAAAGTAGCCTGATGCTTCAATGCTTCACTTTACACCCGTTTCATCGTGTGTTTACACCCATTTCATCGTGTGTTTACACCCGTTTCATCGTGTGTTCTTCACTATACTTAACGTAACAAACCCGACCGTGATCTGTACACACATCACACACTTTCCTATAAAGTCGTCGCGGAACTTGTAAATAGTGGCCAGGTTGGATGGAGTGAAGAATTTTTTGCATCTCCGAAGGAACCCTATTCATTTGAACGCATTTTTTTTCATTTTGTTGCCTTAATAAAAGCGGTTGAGGCAAGCATATGAAAGAAGTCAGAATAGATAAACAAGAACGGTGTTGTATATTACCATTATGACAATGTTAAGCTACAGAGATTTTTTATAACACGGCAAAAATTCAGGAATCTTGGTTGGGAACTTTTGATGAATTTATCGTATATTGCACCGTCAGACTATGTGTCCTAATTTCTGCATCACTCTTATATTGGTATCAAATTAATCCCAAAAGACGTCTATGAAAATCATCTGTGTCGGGATTTCTAGAATAAAGGAATAATGGGTTCTAGGCGAAAACGACAGGGGTGATCACAAGAATGACCATTATTCGGGTAAATAAAACTGTTTTTGAATAAGTTTTTACATTTTAAAAATCCTTTTCCCTCAAAGTTATTTGAGGTGGACCTTAACTATGTCTGTAGTTTACATCGCATAGTTTGAGAATAAAACGCAGGCGTGCGTAGGTTCTAGAGGAATCTGCCATTCCATGAAAATCTATATTTCATATAACAGGGTCAACAGTAAGATAACGAGTGAAAGGCATCCGAAGTCAGTGATGAACACAAGAAGTTATTGAGCATGTTAGCGAATCGGAAGGAGGAAATCAACTCCAAAAAAGGCCAAGCTTTAAACATTAAGTTTACCACTTTATGGAGAATTTTACATCGGGCGTGGGGTCTCAAGGCGCATAAAATTCAACTAACGCAATAATTGAAAGGAAAGATATCCCCTGGGAAACCCACTTCGCGAAGAGAAAACATTGAACGGCCACAAATAAATAAAGCAGTTGAAAATTTCCAAATTTTTTTTTTTATTGGATATTGAAACTATCCATACAGTCAAAAAAACCCAGCCTATATTATTCAAAATAGAAATATTTTACTTATTCCAATTCAATAACTGAGTTTTCTTCCTTTAATACAAGTTATTGTATTGAGAATATATCTTGTATCCTCAAACATCGCATGTTGTAAGTAAACTTCAGGAGAGTGGATATAAAAAAGTGATCGCAAATCCCCCGCCTTAATGTGTTTTACACTGTACAACTTCAATTGAATCATGCGCTGTGTCGGAATGAGTCAATTCGTGACTGCGCTATGAGCTTTGAATAGCAATCTGCCTATTTACGGGCAATTGCGGCAAGTTGAGGAGGTTGAAAGTAATTGCAATAGACATGACTCAAATTGGGCTGCAAAATTCACTCAACTGTAATCGCTTCCCAGAGGGACCATTTTCGAATTTCGATACAACTTTTTATATAACATCCGCATCGACAGATTGGAGCAAATATTTCACAAAGATTGGCAATGCTTAAAACACAACATTTTACATGACTCGAATATCACCAATTTACGCGGATATCGCATCAAACGAACAATCAAAAAACCCCGGGTTATATTCTATACTATACCAGTCTGCCAATTTTCACGTTCGTACATTCAAAGGGTAATTGAAAACCTCATTCGGACAGTTTATAGAAGAAGAAAAAAAGTTTGAACAATCGTGTATAGGTAAGCCTTGAAGGAAATTGAAATTTTTTTAACGCAGTTTAAACACTCGAATATGTTTATTCTTTAACACAGATCAATTCAATGTATCTATTTGTTACAACTATTGTATATATCGGTGCAGTACAACGTGTAAAACAATTGTTTTGGAGATTTCTGTAACCGGTCGGTCTAACCTTACGATTGTCCGAAAATACAAACTAACCCAACAGGAAACACTCAGAGTAGAACATGCCCACCAACAGCAATGATAGCAACAAGAATATAACGACGCGTTCTTTCAGGGTAACATCCCACCCCACCAAGTGTTTATGTTTCATTGTACTTTTTTGTGTTGTACAATTGGAAATTCTCCTCTTTTATATATTTCTTTTTGAATTAAATATATGGTGAAAGAGCGGTTTTTTTTAATTGTAGCAAAATAAATAAAATAATATTGAAAGCAACAATTAAACATTAGCAGTTGTTACACAAAGCTAAGGATACAAGAGTAAAAGAACGACAATGATAATTAATTATCAAAACACAACAAAAATAGTAATAACAATAATATTAATAATAGAAAGAAAAAGTAAAGTAATATATTGTGAAAACATGATTCAATCGCCATGGCGCATTTCAAGTATCTAAAACCGACTGCACAACAGAGAGAATACTTTTCTAGTAACTGAGTACTCAGTTGAACAGAGAGACAACTCGGTATGCCTGTGGCTACGTTCAATATATGCAACCGTAGCTAAGTGAGGGGCAGATATAAAACCGTATACTTGTATGCGTAGAGATTAATTCAGAGAGCGTTCTTTTTAAGCTATAAAGAAGTATAATAAGGTACCAAACAAAGTGATGGAACTCGTATGCTATAAATACACAATATTTTGATAGTAAAACCTGGCAAACATTATATTATTTCTGTTCTATTTTTTTAAATTGTATTCTGGCTTGCATATGGTAATAGCTAAAGTGCGCAGCAGACACAATATTTGATTAGTTCTAGTTATTCCCTTTAGATCTCTTTTTATTTAATTACCATTTATTTTACTCACATTCTTTATTTAAGATAAGAATGCAGAATATATGTGTACGTATGTATACATAACTCGAAAACAAGAATACAATTGCAAAGAAGAATAAGAAGATGAAGAAGAAGGGAATAAAAACGCACACCGGATGACTGGAAAGACTGTACAATTTATTCTACAACAAAAAATCTACCGCGTTCTTCCGAATGATAAGATAGTTTATTTGTTAAAAATCATTTTCAATTAATGAACATAACTTCTTCTTCGGCATATTTACTACAACAACAAAAAAAAAAAAAAAAAAAAAGTGAAAACTAAAACCAGATCACAATTACATTAGAGATACAGGGACGAATTGCCGTTCAGTATAAATTATTTGTCGACCATTTTGTTAACAAAAAGAAATTCTATTAATAAAACGCCGCGAAAAAAAATCGAATCGAAATCAACTAAAAATAAAGTACGCAAAATTGAAGCCACGGTTACACAGATAGCGGAACTTAACGACACAAAAAAGCACCAGAAATTCGTGGTTAAGAAACTTCAAATTTATTGTTAAATTGAACACCGCACTGATAACTTGATGCTGCCCTCTAATTACACATTTACTTTCAACGAGGGAAGAATAATTTAAATATACATTCCTCACAGGAAAACAATTATCGTGCGTATAGCGTGGAAGGCATATACTATCATGATGATTACACTTTTCTAACAACTTTTATTAAATTTAAAACTATTTGTTAAAACACAAAAACAAACGCAAAATTAAAAAAAAAACTCACAACGTTGGCAATTTTGCTGCGCTTCTTTTCTAACATTCATTAATATTGTAGATTGTAGATATCTCCTCGGGTAAAGTTGTTCGTGTTAAAACTTGAAACTATCCTGTAGCAATAATTCACACTTCAATAAAACACTAATCACACATTTATTATTGAACATATATTACTTTATGATGGCTTTCTAAACAACGTGGTCAAGAAATAATTTCACCTTATTAAATTTATTTTTTGTTCAATTTCCGCGAAAATACACCTTGAACAAGTACTACAATACACCCTCCATCCACAACTACTGCGGATTGTCAATAACCGTGCACCGTATCGCTGCTGATGGTGATGCGGTAGCTGCTCCTCAACTCTCGACATTTCAGTAGGGAATATTCCTCCATATAATTCTTCCAGTGAGATAGATAATAGATACATTTTTACATAGATTTTGTTCAATGTATTTCTTTTTTGCGTTTTGTTTTTCATTCATTTTATTTCATCGTTTTTGTTTTTGGCTCGCTATATACACTCAGCAACAAATTGTAAGTGTATGCGCATAAGAATCTATGTATTGAAAAAATAAAAACCGACTAAAAAATGGAGATGAGAAAATTTATCCGATACAATCCGAAAGGTTCCAAAAACCAACTGTATATACTCGAAAAAATATATAACACTAACTTGAAGTTATATTTAAATTATCTGTAGTGGTTAGGATAGGTTATCTCTTTTCATCTTATGCCTATGCATATGCCTATCCAGTGTAGGTAGATTGTCGGATAGTAGTTTTACAATGCATTGCCTTGTTCATGAAGTACAGTTCACACACCCATCCACAGGCAGTCATGCCGTAAAATCAATGGGTGAGGTATACTGAAAAAAGGACGGAATTCAACTCTGCACACATGCACACTTTGAAGATCAAAGAGAGGGTAAACTTGATTTGACGTGTTTCGAAAGAGTGTTGCGCGTTTTGCGGGCCCATTCTCAAATTTAAATCTGGTGTTATTTCATTAAAAAGATAATCACAACCACAAACTTAAATTCCCTAATTTCCTTATAACCAATCATTAAATAAAGTGCAACTTCTTTCGAGAATAAACTTGCAGCTACGATAAAAAAAAATCTCGCACATCTGTTTTTCCACATCAATAGTCATGCCTTCACTCGTTTCATATCAACTTTATCGCAATCGTGGCCGTAGTTTTGTTGATTGTTTACAGTACAAATACACCGGAAGAAAATAGCGTGTTTATTCGTAAATGAAAACTAATTAAATGTTACATTGTGAATCTTCACATTTTTCAGTGAGAACTAAAATTAGTATTATTTCAGAAAGTACAACAGTATTGTTAAACTATGTTTTGCTTCTTTTTTTAACATTCACGTATCCAGTGCATTTTGAGATGTGGCAATCTGAGTGTTATTTTGAAAAACTTAACAAATTATTTATGTCTTTTAACTTGTTACATCCCGTATTAATCAGCGGTTTAGGCGGTAAGGCACTCACTCACTATAAAAGACGATTGGAAGGTGCACAATTGTGCGTTTATACTCAAGTTCTATTGACTTGGTTATTGTAATCAGACGGATCCTTAATCGAATTCCTTCTTACTCCTGTAAATTACGGAATGCAACTTTAGTAGGGTTTTGTTGTATTTTTGCTGTTTTGTGTCGGAGAGGATCAGTTATCAAACATGATTGATCTCAATTAAGGGACGAAATGATACCGACAGTATCTTGTATTAAATCGTTTGCGTCCATGCCGACTGTAAAACTTTTGCTTTTATCCCTCCATCCTCTACCGAAGAAAAACATTGCATTGCTTACGATACAGGTCTCTATTGGACCCATGGGCTAAATATGCAGTTTTTTTCACTAAATAATAAATAATTATTTATAAATATAATAGTAGACTATAACAGTGAATAGATTAATATTATTTTTATTATTACTGGCCTGTAGGAACCCGGAAGTTCATGACCTCACCGACTCGGCTCCGCCATTGTTCCCTATCCTGCGCGCTCTCCTTCCACGTTCGATCATCCGATCCGATCTCCTCGAGGTCCAATCTAACATTGTCCTCCCATCTCCGTCGCGGCCGTCCTGTCGGTCTCTTTCCCGTTGGTCTACCGTCAAGAATTCTATGCACGGTCCTATCATCGCCCATTCGCGCTACGTGTCCGGCCCATCTTAATCTTCGTGACTTGATCACTCTCACTATTGTAGGTTTGCGGTATACATATTCCAATTCGTGGTTGTGGAGTTTCCTCCATTGTCCTGACTCCTCGTCATATTTACCGCCAAATATACCCCATAAAACTTTATTCTCGAATACGCGGAATTTGTTCTCTTCCCGTTTTGTGAGAGCCCATGTTTCGCATCCGTATAGAGTAATCGGCATGATTGCGGTTCTATAGACACGGAGCTTTATATTACGTGATAGCAGTTTGGATTTTAATAGTTTACTGGCTGCATACCAACTAGCGTTGCCGGAATGTAGTCTTTTGTTAATTTCCTTTGACGTTTCGTTTCTGGTCGTCAGTATCGTTCCCAGATATTTAAATTCTTTGACATTTTCAAATATCTTGCCCCTGACGGTTATATGTGTTCTCTGAGGTCCACCTGCTCTCGTCGTAATCATGTATTTCGTTTTGTCTTCGTTTATTTCTAGGCCCACCTCTTCCGCTGCTTGCATGATGATTTCACAGTTTTTACTTATAGTTTCGAGATTATCGTCCAAAACGGCGATGTCATCCGCATACGCGAGCACTTGTGTGACCCCGTTCAGGGACGATCCGGCCATGTTGTCGTCTTGTACCTTTCTGATAACATACTCGAGGACAAGGTTAAAAAGGCATGGTGAGAGGCCATCCCCTTGTTTTAGTCCGTCCCGGATTTCAAATGGTTCTGATAGGTGGTTTTCTATTCTAACTCGCCCTTTGTTTTCGTTCATGCAAATTTGAATGAGGGCGGCATATTTTTTCGGGATCCCCAGCTCAACTACAATATGGTAGAGTCTTTGCCTTGGGACTGAGTCGTAGGCTTTTTTGAAGTCAACGCACAGTTGATGAACCGTCTCTCCGTATTCCCACTTCTTTTCCAGCAGTTGCTTTATTGTGAACATCTGGTCGTCTGTTGACCGGTTCCGACGGAATCCGCATTGGTAGTCTACCAATATTTCTTCTGCGTACGGTGTGATTCTTGCCAGTATGACATTTGTTAATATTTTGTATGTGATTGGGAGCAATGATATTCCTCTGTAATTTTCGCAGTCAGATCTGTCGCCTTTTTTGAAAATGGGGATGACTATTGCGGTTTTCCATTCTTCCGGAATGACTTCCTTGTCCCATATTATTTTAACCAGTTGGTGGATCTTTCGAGCGGTTGCCCCTCCTCCATGCTTCACAAGCTCTGCCGGTATGCAATCGATTCCGGGGGGCTTGTTGTTTTTCAGTCGATTTATCGCGTCTACAACTTCGTCGAAAGAGGGCTCTGGGATCTGGGGCTCGGCTGTATGTACGTCTGGTGCGTTTATTTGTGGTTGATGGGTGCGCACATTGAGCAGGTTTTCAAAGTACTGCTTCCATCTAGTCACGATATTTTTTGTTTCTGTCACCAGACAGCCGTTTGTGTCTCGGATTATTTTGACTCTCCCTCGGTAGCCATTTCTAATTGAATTTATGCCGGCATACATACCTCTGCTCTTCTTTGCTCTGGCATTTTCTATGATTTTTTCGATCCGAGTCTTCTCCCATTCGCTTTTTTTGCGTTTGAAAAGTCTAGTTGTTTCTTTCCGAATTGTCGCGTATCTTACTGCGTTGACTTCATCATATGCTTCTAAGTGGATGTCGTTTACGTTCTTCGATCTTTGCCCTGCACTCATCGTCAAACCAAGGTTTGGACTTAGTTGTTTTCTTAAATCCTAATACCTCTTGGGCTGTTTGTTTGATTGTGTCTCTGATCGATGCCCATTTAGTGTCCACACTATTGGCTACCTCTTCCTCACTACTGTCATTCTCTAGGATGCTAAATCTATTCGTTAGTTCGTCTTGATATTCCGCCCTTTTACGTAGGTCTTTTAGTTTATCAATCTCGAACTTTTTGCTCGTCTCCCGTGACTGTCCATGTGAGTTTGCTGCAAGCCGACTTCTAATTTTGCCCATTACTAGAAGGTGATCGGAGTCGCAATCTGCTCCTCTATATGATCTTACGTCAAGGATATTCGAGTGGTGTCTTTTGTCTATGAGGAAGTGTTTTATTTGGTTACGCGTTACGCCGTCAGGTGATATCCATGTGGCTTTATGGATTTGCTTGTGCTTGCACATCGTGCTCTTCACTACCAGATCTTTTGACGCTGCGAACGTGATAATTCGAATACCATTATCATTTGAAACGTCATGTAGGCTTTCTTTACCTATTGTTGGTTGGAAGATATCTTCCTTTTCAATTTTCGCATTGAGGTCGCCGAGGAGGATTTTAACATCGAATGATGAGATCCCATCAAATACTTCCTCTAGGGTCTCGTAGAATGTGTCCTTCGTTTCTTCGTCGGTAGATTCTGTTGGAGCGTGTACGTTTATAAATACATAATTGTACCATGGGCTCTGTATTTTTAGCACCGACGTTCGAATAGATTAATATTTAATGATTATTTTTATTATGTAGATAATTACATTTATGGTATATTTTACAACTAGTATTTAAGAGGTTTAGGACAGCAATTCCTTTACAACTATAATCTTAAATCTATATAATGACAATAACACAATTTTAATGAATAATAAATAATAAATTAAGGGATTTAATGATTATTATTGAATTGAGGACCACATAAGTTGGTCTTGCTTAATCGTGTTTTGTTCCATTTGATTTAAGATACTTTTGCTTGCTATCCGTCAACAATGGCATCAATCATAAAAAGATTTCAAAACAATGGAAAAGGCGTTACATGTACAAGTTTAGAAAAAAAAAAAACCATTGGCTTTACCATCAACGTAGAAACAAAAGTTCTGAAATAAATTCCAGACTACGCAATTTATCATCATTACTTATCACAATTATTCAGGAATAAATAGTAAATTTACTACGCACCCGATACGGACAATGTAAGGTTTGATCTTGGAGAGATCGGATCACATAGTCAAGCGTGGAAGGAGAGTGCACAGCATAGGGAGCGATGGCGCAGCCGAGTCAGTGAGGTCATGAACTTCCGGGTTCCTATGGAATAATAAATAGTAAAAAATAGTAAATAGTGACTACGCACCCGATATAAAGCACAGGAATGTCTCAGTTGTACCTAAATGCGATCAGCGAACGGATAAAGTAACGTTCTTATCAATTGATCCGCTTAGACGAAAAGAAAATACGTACACAGAATTTCTTTTTCTATGACTCGCTGAAGGTATTCAGTGCAAACCTCCTAAGATTTTGGGTTCTATATATAACTAATTATAATTTTATATTTTTTTTTTACACTAACGCGCGTACAAAAGGGGATTTTGAAGTACCCATAAATGTCAGAGCACAGTGCGAGCGGTGGTGAATAAATGGGAAGTTTATGATATTTACACCTACAATGTGAAAAGTTTAAAGTTATTGACAGTAATCTTCGGTGACTTAAGGGGGTATACTCGTATCCTGGAGTAGCAGCTTCATAAAATCGATTTTGTTGTTGTCTTAATCCAGTATAATAAGGTATACCAATTGTAGTGGGTATTTTAGTATATTATTATTTATAATGAAACATTTTATGTCGAATTATTATTATTTTGCACATGAAGTACAAATAGGAAAAGAATGTTATCCACAATTAAATGTTTTGCATTACACATATTTTGGACCAGTTTTTCTATCTTTTTGATAAACGTATTAATATCTACATGGCGCAAGGCTAATAATCTTGCCCGTATAAATAAATTATTATGGAAAATTTAACAAGCCTCGAGACTTGCTAAATAAGACCAAGGCCGGATCCCGGTTGTAGTGCCGATGATGATAATATTACATCTAGCTTTTTATCTTGTTGGTTAAGGAATTTCATATCGAACTAATGTTGCATTGCTCGTGCAATTTCTTCTTTATTTTTATAGCCACCCGATTCCTTCCGAAGTTAAATAATACCCCATTTCTTTCTTTTTTTAAAGGTCTGACCACAAAGAGAAGTCAAAAATAACCACACTGTATGTATTTATGGCGGTAATGATCGCCGTCTCAATGGTTGAATTGGTAAGGAGGTTGTGTCTTGCGTTTGATTGTGCAAACCTAGGTTCAACTGACGACTCTTGCTATTGTGCAGTTCTGCACAATTACTGAGTGGTAGGTAGGGTCCCAAAGCCCAGCCGCCTGGTGAAACACCACCCCATTAAGCCATCATCATCATCATTGGCACTACAACCGGGAACCGGTCTTGGCCTTATTTAGCAAGTCCTGAGGCTTGTTAAATCTTCCATAATGATTTGTTTTTTTCCCGGCAAGGTCATTAGGCTGCCCGACGGGGAATTGAACCCCGTTCTCCCAGGTGACAGGCGGGTATACTAACCACTATACTATCGAGGAGCCTCCCATTAAGCCATAGGCTCCGTGAAATAGTTGAGAAATTCTTGAACATCTTTCGGAGCTTGGCCGATGGATCCAGTCAGGAAAAAATAGCATATCAGGGCGCTGACTGATCTACACCTCTGTTACTGAAACGAAAAGAAAAACTGAAATCGCGGACGGCGCTTTCTCTTGCGAAGCCTTAGTCTCTCCCTTAGCGGGCTGTATTTTCCGACACTGGCCGGCCAGCGATGCTTTCCTAATTCGAGGGATTGTACCTCCAGAGCCGGACTTTTCTCTGGATGAAACGGGCGTTTGAGTCTTGCCCAATACAAATCCCTATTTAAAGAAAGGTGAAAAAACGACCAAGGAAAGAATACGAGCAAAACGCGTTTGCCAAATTATTCGCTTATTTCTTATTTATTAATTCCTATGATAATTATTTATTATTCCCTTCTGCGACTCTTTGGAGCTGGTCTTGAACAAGACCTGTTGGGTAGGAGTTGCTGTGACGACTCCTCCCGCTTCAAAAAAAAAAAAAAAAAAAAAAAAAAAAAAAAAAAAAAAAAAATGGGTGGCGAGAGGCCGACTGGCGAAACAAGGACAGATGTGTCCTGTTGGATATAAATTGACCAACCAAGTCAACAATATGTTTTCAGCCGCAGTCCGCAGCGTCAGGTTGTTTTATAATAGACCAGTTGTTGGATATTTGTCGATCAAGTTGTTGGATAATAATTCAGGGCGACTGTCGGCAATGCCCGTTTTATGATGTAAAGGATATTGAGAATATCGGGCGGCAAGTTCGCAGCACTTGCTTGTTGTATGTTCTGCTGTGTGTTTTCACCAGTCAGTTAGTATTTAAGCAGAAGCTTCTGTAAAGAACTCCGTAGTGCCCAGTTGTGCCATATGTTGCACAAAGTTTGCTGAACGTTTAGTGTCGATTGTTAGGTGTTGAATTCTAAATGTCGGAGGTTAACTGTCGAATGCCAAATGTTGGATGTTAAACGTTGAATGTTAAGTATTGGAGGTTAAATGTTGAACGTAAAATATTAGGTTAAATGCTAGAGATGGTGTGGGGGGAGGGTATGTGTGGCTGACACCGTACCATCGTAATTTATCGGGAACGTTAAACTGTTCCCCCGTTACGTGCTATTCTCCTTTGTGTATACCGTTGTTGGTATACGGTTGACCCGTTGGGTGCCGCAGTTATTTTAACTATGGACTTGGGGCACTTGTCATGCAATATCCGTCCACCTGGCGACAAAAGATTGATGGTTATATCTTACCAGGGTACTCCAAATTAGCCTGTCTGAGTGCCGTTGATCTCCTATCGTAACCGATAATTTTTTCGAACGAATATGTACAGCCAATGACTGGGAAATAATAAAAAAAAATTATCACATGTAACGTTGCAACTAGAATTTTCTATAGCCTTTGTTAATCTCTAGACATCAATTTCACCGTGTACGTTTCCCTAGTGCCTTTTTTTGTGTACACTTCCAATTTGCATGCGTAGGATGCATGCAATATGTATTTGTCCGGTTTACCATATTTCTGCAATTATCGCTGGTAATTTCTCTTAACTCAGTTGCCAGATAACCTGCCTGAGTTGTAATAACAAAGTTTGAAAAAAATATATAAATATACTATTTTCAATAAAAAAAAATTTTTCAAACTCTATCCAAAAGCTGAACTTCACAAATCATTTCATATAATTTGACTGCTAACTATGAACAAAGTAATGTATTATTTGGAATTACCAAAGAAGAAATATGATTTATGAATATAAGATTATCGTCAACTTTGTTATGTAGTAATTTTGCCAATGGTTTGTTATTGTTACAGTCACGTACAATAATCATTTTATAAATAAATAAACACACGTACATACATAACGAACGTATGGATTATAAGAGTTTATTTCATATTCCTTGAACATGAGTCCATTGGAAAGAAACTTTTTGGTGTTTTGTTCCAGATTAAAAATTGTGACTTATAGCGTTGCGCCCATGTGGACCACCCGAGATTTTTTTCCTTACGGGCGCTGCTGTGCTGCCATTTTGTATCGTAAAATTAAAATAAAACATTTTTTTTAACTTAAAGACTAGTACTTTCATATGCACAAAACCTCATATATCCATCTTTTTCCTATCGTTCTGGGTACCTCTCAGAAAATCACGTGAAATTTACTGAACACAAGGTGATATTACCCCTAAAAAAAACAGCTAAGAGCTGAGTACCTACCAACTTTAAGAGAGCTTGAAATGACTGCAACGGGTATATTCAATGCGCAAAGTTCTTGCCAGACCAGAGAGCGAGACAAAAAATACTACACTCTCCCACAGGTAGTAGAAACTTCTGCGTATTTGTGAAGAACATCCAAAACTCGGTCTCCTCATCCACTCCTTTGCTAATAATCGACGACAGACCAGTCACCAGTGCAATAGAGAAGGCGAATCTACTTGCTGCACATTTTGCAGTCAACTCAACGCTGCCGATACCACATCAGTTCCGGCTCACCTTGAGCATAAGCAGCACACCATGAGCCAGATTCGCTTCTGAACGCGTACTGTTGCCCGGGCGCTCATGGAGCTAAACGTACACAAATCCGCTGGTCCTAATGGCATTCCCCCAAATTTCTTGAAGAGCTGTTCCTCTTCACTCGCTAAACCACTGCGGGAACTCTTCCATTTGTCTTATTCTACTGGCCGTTTCCCAAATAGATGGAAGTCTGCGAACATTCAGCCAATTTCCCAAAAAGAGCAACAAATCGTCCCTCTCTTCTTATCGACCCATAGCACTAACTTCTATTCTCTCGAAGGTAATGGAGTCACTGATCAACCGTCAAATTTCGAAATATCTGGAATCAAATGACCTCCTCAATGACCGCCAATATGGCTTTCGTAGCAACAGGTCCACAGGAGATTTGATGGTGTACCTTACCGAAAAGTGGAGCCATTCCATCCACTACTTCGGAGAAAGCAGGGTTGTTGCACTGGATATCTCAAAATCCTTCGACAGAGTTGAACATCCAGCCGTTCTATCAAAATTACATTCATATGGAGTGGACAATTCCCTGATCCAATGGATAAGAGACTATCTTTCTGGCCGTTCAATCTAATTGGATCTTGATGGTGTTAAATCTGCCTCCCATCAAATTAATGCAGGTGTTCCCCAAGGTTCTGTACTCTCACCCACACTCTTCCTCATCTTTATAAATGATCTCTTGTCCATTACCCACAACCCAATTCACTCGTTTGCCGATGATAGCACATTGAGTTTCTCATACTCATATGAACATGCCCGGGCAAACTCTTCGAACGTCAATACCAATCAGCAGATTATGCTTAATACACTGATTTCCGGCCTCAACAAGATATATCAATGGGGATTCTCTAACCGACTAGAGTTCAACGCCTTAAAAACTCTCTGTCTCTGTCGTCAAAGGTAAACCCCAAAGTAAATACACTGTCGATGAACGGCACTTGCATCGACGAAGACAAGGAACTATCAATCCTTGGCACTGGAATTAATTCGACTCTTAATTGGGATGACCACATTCTTGAAGCTGCTAAATGCATAGGGTTCCTTAAGAGATTTGTTTTGTTCGGAAATTGTCGATACTGTTTAGTACATCCAATCCGTGCTTGTGATATAGTATTAGGATGATGTTCGATAAGAATGTTAAGGGATTCAAAGAAGTAATTGCTATGCTTCCTTTCAACCACCTCTCTCTGAGACGATGTCAGTCTTTCGTGCTGAACGAATGACGTATGAATTTGCTCAGCTTCATAATCAGTACGAGTGGTGACGTGATATTTTACTTCGATACAACTTACTCTTTTCTACAAATTCTGAAGTAGACCCGCGCTTAAATACTGTTCAAATGTTTGGAGCTCCTAAGTACTGGTTATAGATATTACCAGAAAGCTGTATTATAGTTTCTGCTCCTCGATAATATTGTTAAGGACCTACCTCGCGTCCAGGTCCCCCCTAACATCGACAAATCCCCTTTCGTAAGTTTCCCCTCTCTACGTCTAAAAGGCGAACAACTCGCCAAGTAGCTAATTTGCATAAACTGCTTTGTGCAAATTCTACTTGGTAGAGAAAATATTAATAAAACGGCGTTGGCGCCGGATAAAAATTAAACGTCAACGGCAAATGAAAATATATTTGACACATTCGACGTTAAACAACAAAAGAGAGACGTAGTGAAAAGGGAGTTCCAAAGGAATAAACTAATACAAAGTCAAACGAAAACAACTGCAGCTGAACAGGGGAGCAGCCCTACTAATACAAAGTAAAACGACAACAAGTGTAGCGGAGTAGCCATTCAACGCCCCCTGCATCTTGACGCCGAACAACTAGCAACCAACCAATCAAGCAGCACAGCGACCGCTCAACGATCGGTCAAACCAAGTAAGTCTATTTCACTTACCCGTAATATTATTTAAATATAGTAAATATACATATTACCAAAAATATATTAAACTATATATTATAAATTGTGTGAATAACCATAACAATTTTGGCGCAGCCGGTTACCACCAGCTGAGATTGTATCAAATCCGTCGGGGAGACAATCCAGTGGTGGGAAGAGCCCTGAGGCGCTAACGTCCCTATGCCGACTAGCGGAACTAGCGGCTAGGATAAAAGATAAAAAGCCGTATAACGAAATTAACCAAAAAATAAATAAAAATATCGTTTCCCTTTTCCCCGTTTATTTTCCAATTACAGGAGAGAGGACGAAATCAACGTTGGGAGGAAGATTTATAGAAAAAAAATACCCAAATATTTTCCGTTGTTTTTAGTGTTCTCCTTACAGGTTTTTATCTTCTTCTTTCTTTTCATTTATCTAGATTAGATTTTGCCCCTCATCGTTGGGCGGTATATTTAAATTGATTTTTATCCCTCATCGTTGGGCCGTTTGTTCCACAATCGTGTTGTTTTGTTCGCTACGGTTAATAGCGAACCACGGTTAGAATAATCCGGGTAGTCCCGCCGTACGCAAACAATTAAACGCGCGTAAGCCGTTACCGTTAATGCAAACGAGGAGCCACACAAGCAGGCTACCCACAGGAATTAGAACGGAGGAACCCATTGCTGTTATGTTGGGTGCGAAAAAAATTTTGGACCTAGTCTAAAACAACATGACAGTCTACAGTGACCAGAAAGGTCCTAACGCAGCGAGGGAACTACTTAGTTTCCTCGAAAGCTATGACAGGACGCTGGACTGCTTATCAGAGGGGGAGGAAAAAATTTTCCTGCGGTGGTTGCCCATGAAATTAACTGGAAAAGCTCGCCGCATGTTCAAAGAACAACTCCCAGCTACTTTCAAGGAGTTTGAACAACGACTCCGAAGCATGATACTACCACACGCGTCATACGAAGAGGTACACGCGAAACTCGTGTGCGACAATCCCGCGAAGAGGATGTCGCCGATTTCACCCACCGCATAACACAAGCAGTAACGGACTGCAATGAGGCGGCAATGCGTAAGTATGGGAGTTCATATAGCACAGGGTTCACCTTCCAGACCGAAAGATTAGCCAAATCGGTTCTGATGGTAGGAATCAGAAATGACCAACTAACGCATCTGATAGTGCAATCAGGAAAAAGATAGGATTATTGCCAGGGTTCTCGAGTTAGAGAAAACCGAGAATGAGATGAGGAGCGAGATTCGATGGTATAGTGAGGAAATACCAACGAGGTATCATACCCAGTCACCTTCACCAGAAAGGAACGACACATACCAGGTCCCCATCTCACCAAATAGGCAGCTAGTTTTACAGAATAATCCATTCTACTATTGGGAGGATGAACAAGATCCCCCAGAGGAAACAAATAGGGTTTTTAAATTGTGTGAATAACCATAACAGTATAGTGGTTAGTATACCCGCCTGTCACGTGGGAGGCCGGGGTTCGATTCCCCGTCGGGGAGCCTCTGGCGCAAGACTAATGAATTTGCCCGGAAAAAACAAATCATTATGGAAAATTTAACAAGCCTCAGGACTTGCTAAATATGGCCAAGAGCGGTTCCCGGTTGTAGTGCCGATGATGATGATATATTATAGTTTCAAGGAATTCGGAGGACTGTTCCCTGATATAGTAAAAAGGAAACCAGTTTATTTCCATCCTAAATGCTAATCCGATAGAACCAATCAATTTACAATGTAACTACCCACAGCATCAAAATTAGTTTTGTTATAGAACGGAGAAACTCCAACTCACTGGAACTTTTAAAGTAAATACGATGGCTATTGGCTGTTTTCAAAAACGATAGTGTAAAAAACCACCATCATCACGTCTTGGTTAAGTAACAATTTAAAAAACAGTGCTTGATTCGTATTAAATTCATTTTTTTCTAAGCACTTCCTAGTAATTTTCAAACATTTAAGTAAAATATAGAACTGTAGATCTACAACATTTTTCGACGATTGTGAGTAGAATGCGATTTGAATCAACGCCATATCGACAAGAATCCCAGCAATAGAAAGAAGCAAAACCTCAAACACCAACACTGCCGCGTGAAAGAGATAATATTGTTTTAGACTGTTTACCGCCTGCAATCGCTATGGTACGAGTGTGATGATTTAATTCTTTCATTGTTCTTTTGGTGCTGTTCTTCACCTCCTTCCCACATTCTACTAGCCGAAATGAGATTTGATACCCAAGTGTATAAAAATTCCCCCTTTTTGTGCGTTTATAAACAAAAGTAAGTTTTTGTACCCGCACTAGGTTCACATGTCTCATTCACTAATTCCAACTTAATTCAATTAAATATTTAATTGAAGTTCAAAACTATTCTAAATGGTGCTATAATAATTACTTTTTAAATAAACAGCGAATAAAAACTAAAAGGTTCTAGGTTACCCACAATTTATCCTTCCAATCAGGGCTGTGGAGTCGGGGTCGCGGAGTCGCGGTGTTTGGGCTGGAGTCGGAGTCGTAAAAAACGAGCGACTCCGACTACTTTTTCGTTAAAATTTAAAATACTTTTTTTTTTAAATTATTATAACGAATGTCTATTGTGAACGAATATTAAACTTGCAGGCGCATAACAATGCATAAAGTCTACCAAAATGTGTTTGTCTCCTTCTTTCTCACGTCGAAAGAAAAGGAGCATTTGTTTCTCCTTTTGTTTGCACGCATTTTTTGCCAGTCATCGTTCTGCATTGGTCACGTCCACGTGTTGAAATCATTGCGTTACATAAACAAAATTCTCTCCATTTCTGTATAAATTTTTGTAAAAGCAGGGATCAGAGGTACGTTTCCTTTGTAACAACATATTTGATTTTTTATTTAAATGTTCATATATAATAGGCTAAATTTTTTTAGTGTAAATAAAAATTGAGCAATCCCCCTTATTCAAGATGTATCAGGGATCTAAGAAAAAATCTACGGTGTATGAATATTTTAAGATGACTGAGGACGATCAATTTTTTGTATGTCAAGCTGAGGATGACCCTGAAAAACAAATCTGTGGTGGAAAAATCAGTGCGTTCGGTGGGAAAGGATCTAGTGCGCCCAGTAGGGTGTCAGATATGAAGCGTCACATTCAACGCCATCACCCAAACTTATATAAGATCATTTGTGAGAAGGACAACAGTAGTTTAAATGTAAGTAATAATCGGGATCAGCAAGTGCCATTAACTAAGCATTTTACAAGTGATAATGTTACCGTGAATATGACGGCCGACAAATTTAAGGACTGCATCAGTGAAATGGTATATAAAAATTCTTTGCCTATCACTTTTTCTCCAGTCCAGCGTTTATTATATTGAACGGGGAAATGGCTCGTAAGGTCGGAGTATCTTTAGAAAGAAGCAGTGTACGAAATTTAGTAATAGAGGACGCTGAAAAACGGAAGAATGAACTTAAAAATCTCTTACACGGAAAGTTTATTTATTTAAAAATGGACACATGTACACGTTATCGGGTTAATTACTTGGGAATAAATGTTCAATTCGTTGATAATAATAAAAGAATAGTAACACGCTCACTGGCAATCAAAGACACTAAATCTGACCACTCAAGCGATTATTTAAAAATGCTTGTGATGGATGTTCTGAAAGAGTTTAATGATAAACTAGAACAAATTGTATCCATTGTGACAGACAACGCTCGTAATATGCTGAGTACTGTCGAAAAATTAAGTACTATTGAGGCGGAAGACGATATTGATGTTTACTCTAGTATTTTAGATGATACACGTTGTGCTTCTGATTTTTTCCAGATCCATCATATGCGATGTGCAGTACAAACGTTGCAATTGGCAATCCGTGATGGCTTGATAGAAGTGCACGCAACGAGAATTTGTGAAAATGAAACGGAAAGGGAGCGATTTTGGATCAAGCTACAAGATCCGGTAGTACATACTTAATGATACAGCGACTTCTTGAACTGAAATTTTATCTTGAGGACATGGCCAGCCCGAACGTGAATATGACTGAAATTCAATGGAAAGAAGTGGATGATCTTGAGTCCGTGCTTCGCCATCCTTATATCGCTACAAAAGAAATGCAAGCGGAAGATTTGACTCCTGGTTTATTTTTCAAGGAGTGGAAAAACATCATTTTTCGTTTGTCGTAGATTCTAAATAATACTCTTGCTGGTGGAATTAATAACGCCATGCTATGTAGAGAAAAACATTTGCTGGACAACGATATTCTGGTGGCTCGATCCCTATTGGCGGAAGAACAAATAAATAGTGCTAAAAACGCTCTGTTTGAATTAACCGTTCGCATGAAAGGTCTTCGACTAGTAAAAGAGACGACAGCAGGCAGCATACTCGAAGTAGAGTAACTTCGGATATTGTGATATGGTTGGGAAATGTGATATACTATCATATTTTCCGAAATAATCAATTCTCGACAAGAATTTTCTTGTCAACATGACGGCAATGGAAAAGAACACGTGCTGCAGTTTTAGGCGCGCTCGCGCTCGTTGCGTTGTATGTCAGTGCATTGAAATTGTTTAAGGTGTACAGTCGACAGTTTTTTTGTGTGAGCTTTATGTTATATTTCAGCAAAAATTGGAGCAAAATTAAAAACTGAAGTAATACATTTTGTTTGTGTGTGAATAGAGCTGACAGTATATTGGGTGAGTTTTTAATCCAGTGAAGTGCATTTTTAAAAAAATCTCTTGATTGTTTTAAAAGCCACATGCGGCTAATGTGATATAGTTGAAATTGGGTAAAGTGATATACCATATCACATTACCCACCAAATTATCAATCACTAAATATTATTATAATTTATTTCAGATCATGCCAAAAAAAGGGGAGATTCGTAAATGGGATGCGGAAGGAATGAGAAAGGCTATTCTAGCAGTCCGAGAAGGAGAAATGGGTATACTTTTGGCGTCGAAGACATTTGGAGTTCCATTTGCAACACTACAAAGATCCGCTCGCAGTGATAAATCTATTAGTGATATTTTAGCCACACCGTTGGGACGTACGCCTATTTTTAGCCTGGAAATGGAATTGGAGCTGGTAAGATACATCCGAGAAATGGAATCACGCTTTTGGGGTCTAACTCGCGGTGACATTCGATCACTAGCATTCCAAATGGCAAAAAGAAACAACATAGCTTGCCCATTTTCAGTAATGAAAGAATGCGCAAGAAAAGATTGGTTGTATGCATTTCTTAGAAGGCACAAATCAGAGATTAGTATTAGGACTCCAACCGGAACCTCAATCGATAGGGCAAAAGGCTTTAATGCTGAAAATGTGAGTACATTTTATAGCTTACTCGAGCAAGAGTACGAAAAACATAAATTTTCCCCAACCAGTATTTGGAACGTAGATGACACAGGAGTGTCCATTGCACAAAGTAGGCAACCCAAAATTTTAGCAGCGAAAGGAAAAAGGCAAATAGGTTGTATGACGTCTGCAGAGAGAGGCTCTCTTATAACGGTTGTCAGCTGCATGAGCGCAGGCTGTTCATTTGTTCCGCAGTACTTTATTTTTCCCAGAAAGAACCATTCTCCGGTTTTAATGAAACGTGCTCCTCCTGGCTCGGATTCTGCCTGCCACATTTCGGGTTGGATACAAATCCCGATATTTACGAAGTGGTTTGACCATTTCTTGCGGTTCACAAACCCTTCAAAGGGGAACCCTTCGCTACTCATTTTAGACGGTCATTACAGTCATACCCGAAATATTGAGGTTCTGGAAAAGGCTCGCAAAAATGGTGTTATTATTATATCGTTACCACCGCACTGTACTCACAAAATGCAACCGCTCGATAGAACATTTATGGGACCTCTGAAGACGTATTATAACGATGAAATTAGGCGATTTATGCGAGACCAGGGCCAAAAAATAACACAGTTTGATGTTATTGAACTTTTTTCGAAGGCCTACCTTAAAGTCCAAACAGCACAAATCGCAATAAATGGATTCAAATGCACTGGCATTTATCCATTCGACAAAAATATGTTTCAGGAGGTTGATTTTATCGCTCAAACATTTGAAAATCATCCGGATGAAGAATCTGCTCTTTCAGGACGAGAAGTAGAAGAACCAGTTGCCCGCACAAGTAGTGCAGCTGAAGAACCGGTTGCTAGTACTAGCAGGGCAGCTTTGGAAATGATCGTAACTCCTTGGGATATCTCACCACCGCCCAAACTTAAACGGGTTATCAGCTCCAGAGGTAAAAGATCAGTTGCAACTGTACTAACAACATCACCGCACAAAACATCTTTGGAAGAGAGCATTAAGAACATTGAAAGACGCAAGAATAAGCCGAAAAGACCTATGGTAGTAAAAAGCAAACGGGCAAAGAAAACAAAGGAAAGTTCTTCGAGCGATTCAGATGAAAGTTTGCATTTACCGAGGTCAGACGAAGATCCTTGGGCCGAAACTCCAACTAACAAGGACAGTGTCTGTGTCTTTTGTAACACATCTTTCCAAATGGATAATAAGGCAAAGATATGGGTACCATGCTTGCAGTGCGATTTAGTTTGGGCTCACAATGAATGTCTTCCAACGCGGCAAGCAGTTTTTGTATGTGAGTCATGTAAATCGCTTTAAATAGAACGTAGAGAAAGTACTATTTTTCTGCTAAATATTGGAGTTGTTAATTTAATTTTAATTCTAGTTTAAATTTTCTCTTGTTTTTCTTATGTACTATGTAGTGGCTAATGTTCCTACTTTTGTTAAATTAATAAATGAATTCATAATCTATCGGCTCACAAGTATTTTTATTCGGTTGGAAACTATTCGGGAAAAGTGATATGGTATATCACATTATCCGCCAATTTTAATAAGGGGGGTTACAGAGATTTTTTTATTTTGTTGTAAATAGCTGCAGATTGGCTTACGCTGTAGGGTTCTGAAAACGAAATATAATTCGCAATGTATCAAAGAGCTATAATGAATAGTGCGGTAAAAGCTATGTAATAAAAATTACGAATAATTGTTAGAAAACAAATACCTATATCACATTACCCGAAGTTACTCTACCATCATCTTCACCCGACACCGGTGAATCTGAAGACGATTTTGAAAAATATCTTAATGAACAAGATAAACTAAAACGTCCTCGTTTGAATCACAGTCCCAATATAGATGAAGGAGACTCTATTTTAAAATGTAAAATTGAATTTTATGATGCATTGAAAGAAATGGAAAAAATTGACCGAGCTTATAAGTTAAATGTTGAAATGGCAATACAGCGGTATCCAGCAACCGTAAAAGATTTACCATTGATCGTTACGGCATTACCGCCAACCCAAGTATCCGTAGACAGGTTATTTTCCGCCCTTAAAATTCTGAATTCTGATTTGAGATCCTCTACGAATACAGATTTAATAGAAGCAATGTTGTTTTTAAGAATAAATTCTAATAAATAATTATTAAAGTTTGATCTTGTTTTATTTTTATCCATATAACATGAAAAAAGTGGCTATATGCAAAGGTAGGAAACAACCTGATGAAATTGAGCTTTTTTGAGTCGGAGTCGGAGTCGCGGAGTCGTGTTGTTGGTAAATATAGGAATCGGAGTCGGAGTAGTGTTATTTTCTTTCGACTCCACAGCCCTGCTTCCAATTAGTCAATGCTACTGCGACTGAATCGTTTTATTTCTGCGAGAGATCAATTCTCAAATCGCAATGTATTTGTTTTAAAACAGCTTAGACAATTTTTGCTAAGAAACGTTTAAAAAAATTGTGGAGGATATCGCTGCTTCAATACAATTGAAATTGTATTTGCGTGCGTGTATATAAAATATCCTTTAACAGTAATTTTAAAGTATTAACACCACTTTGCTCTAGGCGAGAAGTTTATCATAAACAGCAATAACAGCTAATTGTCTAAACCCAATAAAGTAACTCGCTTTTGTAGATGGTTATATTTTGGTCTAGTCACTACAGTATTTTTGTGGCCCTATACTATACTGTGCATAAAAACATTCACCGGCATAAAACGTTCCGATTTCGTTTTGCCGCCACCTCCACATAACAAACAATAACAACTGCGCACGTTCCGTTGAATTCATTACTACTCATATAATATAGTACACTACTAATTTACGTCTCATTCCTAATATCTGCGAATTCAAAGCTATACTTTTCTAACACGTGTGAAATCTACCCTGTGTATGAACAATCAGAATGGCAACGTCTCTAGATATAGCAATAAAGTTAGAAACGTACAAAAACAAAAAACGTATTGCAGTCAAATATCATTATTGCGCAAACGTAGAACTCAGCTATTCACATCGCAAGCAAGGAAGCGGCCACGCACACAATCTCTTTACAAATAACTGACTTTCTCATTTCTTCTCAAGCTAAAGTTGCGCTGACGAACGAACGAGCCATTCCCAACACTCAGCGCCCTGTATTCGTATACAAATTTCGGCGGTGCATCTAAACTATGCCACTGTGGTGTATCGACTTCGTACGTCGCGAGATACTTGTAGCAGGCATAGGCAAAAATTCATATCAACTTTCACGAACGAAATCTAATACGCAGAGTATTTTATTTGGTAAAATTGAACAGTTATTGCAACTCGGAGTCAGAAGAACGACTGCGCATGACCCGAGTGCAGTGTAGTGAACCACATCACTCGTTGACGTACTGTATGTTTTTCGAATACAACTGTGGCCATGTACAGTAGTTAGCTACACAACCAGAACCATCAGTTGACAACATTTCGCACACACCACCAGGTAGTCGTGCCGTCGTTGGACCGATGTAGTTTATACTTCGTCATCACTAGCAACAACGCAGGCCCAATAACAATAACAACAACACATATGTTGCGCTACAGAATAATGAACACTTTCCTTAACATCCTATGAGGATTCTCGTCGCATTTTGGCTTTCACCGTTTCTTGGAGACGCATTTACTGCGCAAGATCGACAAATCGGTCAAAGTGGGGAATCATTTTTTTTTAATTGCTAAAATCAATAAAGTCGTACACTAAGAAATTTTTTTTTATAATCAAGTGAAGCATTTGCGCATACATTGCCAATTGTATGGGACAAAAAATGTTACTTCTAAAACTAAAAATGACACCAGAACAAATAATAACATGTACATTTCAAGAAGCCGGTCGACTGTACTTTCTGTTAACTTATATTGGTTATGACGTTCTGCCGCTCCCCTTACACCCAAATGTTTAAATCATGACCTAGTCTAGAGAAAGGCGCGCTAACCAAAAATCCACTTGACTGGGACACTATACGACGACTGCTCTTGCCACAGCGCAGGTAATTCACAGCAAATTATAAAAAGCTAATGGAATTTTGTTTGTGTTTTCTTTCTTTTAAGAATCTATTTTTCTCGTTTAATTATTTGTGGTATTTTTTCAGCTGAAAAGGCGAGGTAGGGTGTGCAAATTGGGAATTTCCCATAATAATTGAGTAGCACCCCAATATAAGAGAATAATATCAATTACAAATTAAAAACACAATTAAATATTTACATAACAAACGTATTCAAGTCAATATTTTCATTAAAAAAAACGAGAACATTTAATTCAGGAGCAAAGTTTTATCTCAAATATAATATTTGTACACTATTGTGATCTGATCATCTGTGGGTGATAAATGTGAGCTGTCCCCTGATCCATGATCTGTCAATAAGGAACCAAAAAAAAAAAAAGGCCTAAAGACGTTTCGGTTGCTTACGGTTCATGCGTCAAAAGTGTATTTATAAATATTTGGAACATTCGTATACTTCGGCCACCACAAATCGTAAGTTTTCATTTAATAAGAGATTGGTACCCTTAATTGCAAATGCAGTGTTAACGTTAGAGGGGAAACGATTACAAATGAAGATAAGGCTTCAACATTTCGGTTTTCAAAGAGTGTGAGCAATCGACCCGAGTTTCATTAAAGATACGAGTATAGGCCTTTTTTTCAATCGAGCCGACTTTCATTAAAGATACGATTATAGGCCTTTTGGCACTCGGATTGCTTTTTTTAATTTAACGTGATCGCCCCTAACTTCTAGGGGTAAGCTCTACAAATTTTAGCATTTTTGGCGGTTGAATTTTGTAATATTCGGCGATTCTGGAAAAAAGTTGAATACCACTGTGGACAATAAGATCGTATTTTTCGAAAAATACTCATATTCAGCGTATGAGTAAATAAATTTTGTTAGATTCTTAATTGACCCCTGTGAACAATTAACAGAAATTTCAGGACATTTGTTTTGTTAGATTAGAAATTACAGCATCTTTTGTGTTTAAAGAAAATTGTCGCCGATGTTTTAATATGGATAAATTAATTCACCTAAAGCACGATATTCATAGAGTTATTGAGCGGTATCCAAGTCTCACTTCCAGTTATTATGCATTTCAGATTGTCATCAGTTATAGAAAGTATATTTTCAACTAATTGAAGAGGACTTTTTTCAAATAAACCCAATGCTTTTGGAACAAGACGAGATGACACATAAGACAGATGTATACGAAGAGTAGAGAATAAGTACATTCATTTTCTCAATTATGTGATTGATGACGATATACAGTTTTTTATATCCATAAATGCCAAAAAATGTCTATTATCTGTGGAACAGAAATATTTTTGTCTCAATTTATGGTCGTGCAAGAACTTGGTCCGATGAATATGCATATTGCAGTTATTTCTTGCAAGCCCTTATGAATCATTTCCGGCTTTCCTACGTATTTTGCATTTAAACAATCGGAAGTTTAATTTTCAAGCCCTAATAGTCCCCTTGAATATACACATATTCAATTTGGGTTTGAAACATTTTACCGTGCGGACTAAGGGTCCGCGTACCGAAAATTTATTACTGCATCAGAATATCATATCAATCAGAATCATTTCATATAAATAGCTATTCTACAATATGCAACAAACGTACAAAGTTATACCAATTATTATTTATTATTTATTGGCCTGTAAGAACTCGGAAGTTCCTGACCTCACCGTCTCGACTCCGCCATTGTTCCCTGTCCTGTGCACTCTCCTTCCACGCTTGACCATCTGATCCGATCTCCTCAAGGTCAAACCGAACATTGTCCTCCTATCTCCGTCGCGGCCGTCTGCCGGTCTCTTTCCCGTTGGTCTACCGTCAAGAATTCTACGCACGGTCCCATCGTTGCCCATTCCCACCACATGTCCAGCCCATCTTAATCTTCGCGACCTGGTTACACTCACTATTATAGGTTTGCGGTAAAGCTCTTCCAATTCGTGGTTGTGGAGTTTCCTCCATTGTCCTGCCTCTTCGCCATATTTACCGCCAAAGATATCCCTTAGACCTTTATTCTCGAATACGCGGAATTTGTTTTCATCCCTTTCGGTGAGACCCCATGTTTCGCATCCGTATAGAGATATCAGCATGATTATGGTTCTATAGACACGGAGCTTTATGTTAGGTGACAGCAGTTTGGATTTCAGCAGTTTACAAACTGCGTGCCAACTAGCGTTGCCGGAATGCAGTCTTTTGTTAATTTTCTTTCAACATTTCGTTACTGGCCATCAGTATCGTTCGCAGATATTTAAATTCTTTAACTTTTTCAAATATCTTGTCTCTGACGTTTATATGTGTTGTCTGAGGTCCGCCTGCTCCCGCCGTAATTATGTATTTTGTTTTGGCTTCATTTATTTCCAGGCCCACCTCTTCTGCCACTTGCATGATGATTTCACAGTTCTTATCTACAGTTTCTAAATTATCGCCCAAAACGGCGATGTCATCCGCATATGCGAGCACTTGTGTGACCCCGTTCAGGGATCATCCGGCCATGTTGTCGTTTTGTACCTTTCTGATGACATACTCGAGCACAAGGTTAAGAAGACATGGTGAGATGCCATCGCCCTGTTTTAGTCCGTCACGGATTTCAAATTGTTTTGAGAGGTGGTTTTCTATTCTAACTTGCCTTTGTTTTCGTTCATGCAAATTTGAATGAGGGCGGCATATTTGTTCGGGATTCCCAGCTCAACTACAATATAGTAGAGACTTTGCCTTGCGACTGAGTCGTAGGCTTTTGTGAAGTCAACGAACAGTTGGTGAACCGTCTCTCCGTATTCCCATTTCTTTTCCAGTAGTTGCCTTATTGTGAACATTTGGTCGCTTGTTGACCGGTTCCTACGGAATCCGCATTGGTAGTCTCCCAGTATTTCTTCTGCGTGCGGTGTGATTCTCGCCAGTATGACATTTATTAATATTTTGGATGTGGTTGGGAGCAATTATATTCCTCTGTAGTTTTCGCAGTCAGACCTGTGGCATTTTTTGAAAATGAGGACGACAAAGTTATACCAAGTCAAGTTAAAAACTGAGATATCAGTAACACTTATGGTGAGTTCCATTTAGTAAAAACATTTTATGTCTGTGGTTATGTAGAGTAGGTGAGCAGGCGCTGAAAAGAAATTGCACTTCATAAATGTTATACTGACCAAAGAGAATCTCTTGTTTCATGGCAAATGTCCACCACAAAATACCGATATCGTTTCGAAATGAGTTTAAAGCTGGATAAGTGCAAATCATTGGTGCAATTCTTGGATTGAAAGCAGTAACATTGACGATGGTGGTGTATTTTCAAATAAACTTATTTAACAAATGTTTTGTTAAATCTTTGGATCCATATACCTTCCACTACCGATTTATTGAAATTTGTACAGAATTGTAAGCTATCAACACCGTCGAGAATTTATGAGACACCTTTAAACTGAAACATAAAATAAAGACACAGGGATACAAAAAATCACCAGATATTAGCAAAGAATTAAGAGTATCAATAACCAATCGAAGAAATTATATAATAACCTTAAATTGTTAGAGATATACGAATACGGATGTCCAAAAATGCTCATAGCATATACTTATTTTTTCTTTTTTAAAATACATACGGCAAAATTAACGCCCAATTCCACCTCAAAAAAGATATGGTCTGACATAAAAACGCTCACAGCAATTATAAATCCCCCTGGCATTACGCCAATAAATACCGGCACTAATATACTTACATGTCCTCAAAAAATAGCCGAACATCTAGCCGAATCCCGGGCAAATACAAAGTTTAATTTTCGTCCAAATTTCCACGCAGCAAAAAAAAACAAAAACAAATGCAGGAACACCCAATGCGGATAACCACCCTAGGGAATTCCTATCTCAATGCCTTACAAAGTTCCATAACGGGAATAAAATTTGAATCCAGTCTGCATTCTGCAAAAGCAAAAACCCCCGGCTTCGACAGAATAGATTATGCTATGGTCAAAAACAGCCCTCCGATCATGAAACAGCGTCTACTAGATCTATTTAACCACATTTATAAATCAGGCGTCATACCACAAACATGGAAAACATCCACTGTCATACCTATTTTAAACTCCGATGGGGAAACCGACACAATCAATAGCTACCGCCCTATTTCCCTCCTCCCCTGCTTAGGCAAATTGTTAGAAAAAATTATCGCAAAAAGGCTCAACTGGTACTTAGAGAAATATACCCTTATAAGTACGAAGCAAGTTGGATTCAAAAAAAGTCGAGGTACAATGGATGCCCTCCTTCACCTTGATAACTACATTACTTCTGCACTGTCCTGAAAAGGGTATACCTCCATTCTAACAATAGATTTCGAAAAGGCATTCGACCGCATCGGCCCCCACCTCATACTGAACAAACTTCAAAAATGGAAAATAGGAGGTAATATGTTCAATTTTATCAAATCTTTCCTGTCTAATAGAAAATTCAGGGTAAAATCCAACGGAGTTTGTTCCGGGGTACACAATCTAGAAACCGGTATCCCCCAAGGATCACCACTCAGTAGTTTTATTTAAAATAGCGTTTGAAGATCTAAGTATTATACTGTCAAAATATAAAGTGGTAAAATATTGTATCTACGCAGATGATCTCATTGTATTCAGTAATGTCAACAATTTAGAATTTATCAGTCAAACTTTTGAATATATCCTTTCAGATATTAAAATGTGGGGTCATTATTCCGGAGCCAAAATCTCAAACAAGAAAACCAAAATAATACATATATGTAAAAACACAGTTGTAATAAATTGTTAGCAGTTAACTTTGAAAACTCCACCATCAGCAATGTTAATACACTAAAAATTCTAGGCCTACAATTTGACAGTAAATACAACTTCTAAAATTAATATCTAGCTCTTAAGAAAAACTTAGATCTAAGGTTAAATATCATTAAATACTTAGGATCAATAAATAGTTTTGTTTATACTGTAGCGATCCTAAATCACTACTCCCATCCAAATCCCCAATACCTCCCATAATCCAAATCCAAATTCCATATTGAATCATATGAGCGATAAATTAAACCAAAAGTTAATTTGTCGCACATTGATTCAATTTCACATTAACTTACACCCCAATTCAATTGAATCATATGCAAGATAAATTTAAACCAAAGTCCATTTGTCATGCAATGATCCAATTCCCAAAAATCCTGACATCATGAAATGCTTAACTCAAAATGCATTTCATAATTTCCCTTCCAGGAACTTATTCAAATAAACCCTTAATCAATTCCCAGTACACAATTCCAATTGAAGCACACAAAATCTTGTGTGTGCTTCTTGGAATTTTTACATTAAAAACGTTGACAAATCTCAACGAGAAAAAGCATAAAAGGGCAGTAATTTACAATTTCACGATCAGTAAAGTTTCAGAGGCCGAACCTATGGACAAAGAGGAGTCAAGTTCTGGAAGGCCAACTCCCTGATTCGATGTCAAGTAAAAATAATATAAAAATAAAGAAATAAAAAGGAGACTTTAAAGAGAGAATACAACACACCAGCCTTTGAATTGTCCACGGAACACTCTCCCGGTGGAGAGTGCCCAACCAAGTTAAAAGAGATCTTAACAACAAAGTTAAAAGACATCTTAACAACAAAGTTAGAAGTGATCTTGACAAGACATTGCGGACCAGAGATCTTAACAACCAAGTTAAAAGAGATCTTAACAACAAAGTTAAAAGGGATCCTAGCAACAAAGTTAGAAGAGGCCTTGACAAGACATTGCGGACTAGGGCACACCACAAAAAGAGATCTCGACGAGATACTGCGGACACCAACTCCAGGAATCCCCTCTAACAACCGGAGACGCCGCCATTCCCTGTCAAGGAGCTCGCGGAGACCGAGCCCACGTCCGGAAGCCCACAAACACGGACGCAGGAAGTTGCGAGGGCACATTCCTTCACGCCATCCGCATCAACCCAAAAGCGGCCCCGCAGAAGGCCATCAATAAAGGAAGATGACCCACTGGCTATTGGTGACATACAAAAGGAGGTAATCGAAACCGATTTTAATCCCCAACCATTACAAGCTACCTCAACAATACTAATACACTAACAAACATCACCAGAGCAATTTTATTATCGAAAATAGATTACGGCCTACCAATATACGGGAAATGCAGCAAAACAAACCTACAACTATTGAAATCCCCCTATCACGCAGCAGCTCGAATAAGTACAGGTACATTCAGAACCACATCAATAACAAACATTCTAGCAGAAAGTGGACTTCCGACGATTGAAAACCGAATGAAGTACCATTCATCCAAGCTAGTTGTCAAACTTACCGCGACACCAGAGACACCCATAGTGGAGGATATTAAACACATCCTTCGGAGGAAACGGCCCCAAAGGTATATGTCGGCCCTAGGACAGGCAATATTACTTGCGCACCAATTCCGAATAGACAATAAACCACAAAAGGCAAGGACAATTCACCCCCCCATGGTTATTATCACCTAAGATATTCAACACTGATTTAAGCCTACTACAAACCACCTAGAATACCAACAACATTATCGACACATCAAAAACCAACACCGCCAGTGGAATCTACTTTTCACCGACGGATCCAAAACAAAGGACGGCACATCATTTGCGATAGTCAACAGCGCAAAAATAGTAATCAGAAAGGGACTTATCCATATTTTCGTCCGAAGCAACAGCTGTACTGGAAGCAATTTAGTTAGTAAAAAAGAACAAGACACTTATTTGTACAGACAGCCTATCAACCATCCAAGCAATAAGGAACCCAGACAATGGAAACCGAATCATTCACTTGATCCAGCATAGTTTATTCTACAAACAAAACAAAATAAAGCGTCTCTCCATAGTGGGATAGCAGGCAACAAAGCAGCAGATGCTGCTGCAAAACTGGCCATCAAGAACCCCCTAATAACGTTTTTCGTTGAAAACAGCAAGGACTTACCTAGTGAGCTCTACAATTTAGAACAAAAGGACTAGGCAGAGTACTGGCATACGTATGCAGTAGTAAATCCCAGAAGAGAACCCATCACATATCCACCAACAGCCGCAAAACATAAAATCAGGTGCTTCCTCCGGCTGCGCCTTGGGCACACATTTATCACTAACCAACATCTCATCAACAGGAGTAATCCCCCTACCTGCTACATCTGTACATCCAACTCCAACCTATCCTACAAATACATACTATTTGGATGTGCAGGGGTAAAAGACCTTGTAGGCCAACATTACAACGACGACATCATCAACATCATATCCGAACCATCATCATCTAATATCGATAAGCTCTACAAACTACTAACCCTAGTTAAGCTACAAAATCTAGTGTAAACAATATTTAATATTTATATTACTAGCCGAAAGCCTTAGTCGCTAGCGCTATTAGACTTAAGTTACCATGTAATTTACTTACATTGTAATAAATAATAATAATAATTTTCGCGTTGCTTTGCAACTGTTCCAAATTTATTGAAATTCGTGCTGAATTGTAAGCTATCAACCCCGTCGAGAATTTATGAGACACCTTTAAACTGAAACAATAAAATAAAGACCTAAAAACGCAGGGATACAAAAAATCACCAGATATTAGCAAAGAATTAAGAGAATCAATAACCTATTGAAGAAATTATATAACCTTAAATTGTTAGAGATATACGAATACGAATGTCCAAAAATGCTCATAGCATATACTTATTTTTTCTTTTTTAAAATACATACTTTTGTGTTTATACATTTTTAAATGCATTCTTTAACGACTTATCACATGCTTAAAAAGTTTACCGCTTTAGATTTTGTTGTGGATTTATATTAATAGTTGGTGCTGTACGAAAATAAAAGTAATAAATATGGATTCTATAGATCTAAATGTTTCTTTTTTGATACATATGGCTTTTTTATTAGAAGTGATGTAGAATTAAAAATGTTAAATATTATTTTATATATAAAGAAACAGGCTCAGTAAAAAAATGCTATTGTGGAATAGAAAAAAGGACTACTTCATTTAATGATAATGATTTGTCCTTATACACCATGTAGTTTACGTTAAATATAAATATTGACGCGTTGAGCTGAGCAACCAAATAATAAGCTTTTTACACCACCAGCTAAAATATTGCTGCTTGACAAAAGTAGCTACAAAAAGTGAGAATTTTATGTCGTTTCCAAAATCTACTCAGCAATGAAAACCAAATGAAAAAACCGCTTGCAACGCATGTCTTTCTTTTTCACTCATGCAGAGTACAGTATCCGCTGGAGTACAAAAGTCAGGCATAGCCCCAACAACACCAGAAGAGCACAGAAAACAGTGACGACAATAGACCGTATCGCTATGTGGTGTAGAAGAAGTATTTTCTTAACAGAGTACTTTTGTAAAATCAGTCGATTGCGAGCGTTCAAACTTGAAGCTCTCCCTTGATATAAGTTGGGGCTTTTGCGTTGAAGTTTTTTCTCTTTTTTTGTTACATTATATAAATATACAAAAACCCAACCAAAATATAACCTTCTTCACACATTCAAACATGCACTCATTTTCTGGCAAGAATGAGACAAACGCATACGTAAATCAACAGAGCAAAGAAGATGACATCAATTATTGTATTTTGGAAGCAATTGTCCGGCAACCAAACGTTGGGTTCAGAATACAATCGCGAAAAGAAAACTTCGTGTGAGGAAGATACAGAAAACAACTGAGGGCGACGTGTGGAACCGCTAATTTTTTGTTTCTTTGTTTTTGTTTGTTTCGTAAGGTCGAAGTTAAATGGAAGGATGAAAACTCCACACAAGAATATAATAAATCGTATAAAGTATTGAAGCAATTCGTGGCCGGGGAGAGAAAATATTCCGTCGCAACTTATCCCATACTGAGATATGCCTACTCGTGTTTATAATAACAACAGTGTGTGCACGATAGTGTAAGAATGTGTCTGTGAGATGATGTGTCTTAAATGACGTTGCTTCGTATTACTAACTAAACCATGTTTTTTGCTTATTAATGTTGTTTTTTTTTTGTCTGTCTGTTTTGGTAATTTGCGCGGTGCAAAAAAAAAATCCGGATTCGTAACTTGATTCTAAAGCGAAGTTTGGTGGATTAAATAAAACAAAAAAAATTTGCTGCTGAAGGAAATTCCAACTGAACGAAAAGCTGGTTATTCGTTGACGATGGTATGATGCGATTCGGCGATTGAAGGCATACGCGCCTAATAACTGAATATCGAGAATACACCTTTAGACGAGAATTGAGACAACATTTTAGTTCATGTAACGTCGACCACTGTCAACCAATACTCGGTACCTACAATTGCGGAATTCCGCCAAATTCTTACTTCAAGGACATAATTCAAAATTACATCACCCCAAGTGTTGTGTTCGTTCGCGAAAGAAGAATAATTAAATGAATGAGAATATATTTTAGGTCGATATAATTTATCAAAAGTAAATAAAAGTAGGAAACAATGAGGGGGAGGAGTACACAACTTTCAGAACAAGTTTTACGAGTTTTCAACTGCGCGGGTACGACTCCTCGCAAGAATATCTGTATATGGATGTGTGTCTAAGAACTCGATTGGCCTTTTTTGAATTCATTTTTAAAAGTGGGGAAGAAGAGCAGTCGTTTTTTGTTATAAGGGAAATCCAAATGGAAGTTATATAAGCAAAAATGTGGCGGGCACTGAAATTACCAACCATCCCTATCCATAGCACTATTCAACTCCTCAATTCATTTTTTCTTTGATACACTGTCAAGTCTTGTGATTATTGGTCCCTGAGTAAAGTTTGTTGTTCTCTATGGAAGTCGAAAATGATGCTCGACACGACACCCAACACGTAGACGCAATGTATTTATGATGAAAACTTTTGGTGCTAACTATGCCAAGAGGTAAAACATATAAGAAAGAATTTCCCTCCGCCTTTTTCAATTTGCAATACATTAATCAGCCATCAATGTTGCACAGTTCTTAATACCAGACGAGCAAAAAACTTCAAATTAATAAAACAAAATTATTTTGGGACATGAATCATTCATCCACAATTCCAATTCGTTTGTAATCTATTTATAGAACTAATCCTCATGCGGTGCCGTATGGCTTCGCGTACATTTCTATCTTTGGGGACAATATACAGAGTACAAAATAAAAAGCAGGAACAGTGAAAAGTAAAAATGCCTTGGTGGTATATTATTTTTTTTTAATTTAAGCTTCTGATTCTACTAAAAAGTAGCATTGCATGCAAGTGTTTCATCAAAAATGATATCTGTAGACGTTGATTTAGTCACATCAGGTCGTCTATAATTTTTCTATTTTGCCGAACTACAGTGTGTCCCAATTCGTAAAGTATAGTCATCTACGTTAGTCGGTGTTTTTGCGTCACGCAATTGATATCGTTATTTGATTCTTGATATTGAAATTTTATGGATCCTAAAAACGGGCGGTTTGAAATATTTCCCAATGGAGACCTGTAGGCGCATTCGTTTCGTATTCACTGGAAAACCTCTTGTTTTTCGTTGTTTTAATGTGTTTATTTTTTCTTTACTTTAGATAGACAAAACTGAAACTTTCAAATTTAAAAAACTGTTTATAGGAGCGACGTGTTTCCTTTTCAATATTTTCTTTCACTTTCAACTTTTTATTCAGCATATTTTATATATAACAGACACTAACTAGGAACCATGAACACAACACCAAAACTCCACTCGCAATTACCGACTCGGCCGATAACTCAAACTCGCACTCTTTTCGATCGTTCGATCGAAGCAAGGTTTTTCCACATTTTTGCCAGGCAACGTATTATTCGTTTTCGCCGACCCCACATCAAATCCTTTGTATTTGGATCTCTATTATGAGCCTGCGTGTCTTTTGTTTTTGTTTGATCCTTCGGTAATTTACCTAGGATCGACAATTACCATGAACCATTAAACATTAGTTGGGATTTTCAGTAATGTTTAGGATTGGTAATAACCATTGGTTTTATATATATTTATATTTTAATGGACAATGGTGCCAACGATATTTTTTATATTTTAATGGTATTGTTATCCAGCGAATTTATTCATAGGCGCCGCCCTTTGTTCCATTTAGGAGATGTTTCCTTAACTAGGATAAAGGAACCGGAGCTGCCATAGAGTTCTTTTCGCAGACGTGTGTCTGGACTCCATGCTTTTATTCTTTAACGATGCCGCTAAAGAATTATTCTTAGTGGTTTAGTTAATGTTAAATTAACGAAGGGGATCACATTATGTGATCCGAAATTTTATAAATGTTCGGTGGGTGGTTTTGTACGTAACAATATCGAACGTTTCACCGTCTGATTTGCCTAAATCAACTTAAAAGTTGATGCTGTCTACTTCAACACACAAATTGATGTTCCCTACCTCCTTCACCGCCATTTTCCGACAAATGCTCAACATAGTGTTCCATCCGCGGACAGAGCAAATACTGCTACAGTTTGAACTTCAAATGGCTGTTGCTAAAACTTCAAGAATCGTAACGCCATAACTCGCCGTAAGCTAACATAGCAGTATGGAAACAAGTCGTCCTAACGAAACTAGAACATTAATTTCACATGGTAGCCGAAAGTCTTAGTTGCTAGAGCTACTAGATTTAAGTTACTATGTAAATTACTTACAATGTAATAAATAATAAATAGAAAATAAAATAAAATAATTTTATATTACGCAAACGTAATGTAGGATAACACAAAGTGTGCTTTTGCATCCCGTGTATGAGTTTTGTTACTCAAGCAGCGAAATGCACCCAATAATGTTAATTATCTATTAGTATGTTCAAGGAAAATTTAACAAGCCTCAGGACTTGCGAAATAAGGCCAAGACCGGTTCCCGGTTGTAGTGCCGATGATGATGATGATGATGATGATGTTCAAGGAAAGTGTCATTTCTATGCACTAATCAGGAGACGCAGCGCTTCTCATTACAGTAGTTAAACTGACGTTTATGCCTTTTAAAGGTGTTATTCCGAATACAATTTAAAACTCTCTACCTTTATTTTATATATGAGTATAACTAATATTATATTCTTCTTAATTAATTTTTTTTATTCAGTTTGTTCAGAGATATCATTGGTTTCTGACATTTACTGCTTTTTACGGCAGATATTTATCATTTTAAATTATAACATAATCAAAATACCCAAATAAAATATCAATGCCGATTAAAAGGACGAATAGTATTCAGTGCTTAGTATCTGAATGAAAAGTAGATAGGTTGTAACGTTTTGTAAACTTTTGGCGGATGTTTTTGTCCTTTAGGTTGACGGTTGTTGGCTGCGGTGTTCCGCCGAAGAACACTACGGAGCGAAACAGCACAATGAAACACGAAAAAATTGTTTTTCTATTTTTAATTTTTATTGTTTTCGTTTTGTTTTTTTACTATAGGACATCAATTAAAAAGCATTTACAAAATACCGGGAAAAAAACAGTCGAACACTGATTTTATATTTTCTCAAACAATTTCCTCTATACTAGGTGCACTTGACTATGTTGAAAACTCTTTTCGCAATGTTTCGAGTTCGTTGTTCTTTCGGTTTCACACTGGGTTGTACTTAGTGGATCAATTAAATCTGATTTAAAAACAACTAGGGAAGAACACTCCAACACTGGTTATTTTCCTAAACAATCTCTGATTCCCGTGCACGTTGCGACACCCTTGACCAAATTTTTCTCCTTCCACGGACCGTTCGACTGCCCGATTATTACTTGACTTTTACTATATCCCTAATGAGGAACACAGACTGCGCGCGTTGGATTGTCGGGCGATGAACGTCGGATATATACGTTCGTTTTAGTTTTTATGTGTCGTGCAGATCGGACGGACCTTCTGGTAGAGTTTTCTAACTGTACTGCTGCTCGAAGTATACTGAAAATTCTCCTCCCCATTTCGAATTTTTTTCATCCCCCATCTGAAACAGAAAATTTCTCATCCAGTCTGCAAAGAAAATTTCCCATCATATATCATTCTCCTTTCCGTCTTCTTTATCGGATTCTTGTTCCTCTGTTTGAACGATCGACCGTACCGCCGCTTAATTTTCGATCTTTTCTTGGGATTTGTTTGTGTTCCCCATCTGGCCTAAGACAACGAGGGTTCTTGTGCGCTTCAGGTAGGTACAAAGGAACCGTGGGATTGGTATAGTTTTTGTTAGCATTTCCAAATCATAAACATCTAGCGATGTTTATGATTGCATGACTGTTGGTCGGCGGCGAATCGCTATCCTTTGTTTGCACAAGTGTGCCTTTTAGGTTTTGGCTTATGCTAGGAATTTAGGTGCTAATTGCTATTAGCTACAAGCGAAGATATTCGTTGTTCGGTTTGTTTTCCCGAAGAATGCGTTTAATGGATGTATTGCATTGCTGCCCTGAATTGGATGCGTTGAAATGGCGCGTCGAATAGGACGCGCTGAATTCAATATTAGAGACTTTTCAATGTTTAGTTCGATTGATTTTTGCTATTGCATTCAATGTTGGTGTGAAATGTTACCTTCTGTTTCAGGTGGGAGTAAGGACTTTTGGGACACGTGTCCGTGAGCACCTGTGATGGATAAAGGTGAGTATGTTCCTTGGCGGAAAGGACATCTCAACCTATAGTGGGTAGCGTGGTACGTAGAACCGCCACAAACTGTTCAGCTGTTATTCTGTGATATTCTTTAATTTCTTTTTTTACCACGGTACGGGCCTAGCTTACGTTCTCTAGCTCAATCCGTTCGTTCTGTTCTAGAATTTGAAGTATCCCTCTTTAGTAACTTGGGGCAACACGAACGCTTAAAAATATCATACAATCCTTTTTATGTAAGCTATAAAATAAAATAGCAAATGTATCTGTGATCATTTGTAATGTATGACGGCAGGATGAAAGCCGAGCAAATACAGTGGTGGGAAAACTAATAGAAACAAGTTTGTTCTTCGACATTAATCGTTAAGAAAAAATGTATTTGGGGAAAAATAAGAATTAAAAATATACTAATAGATTTGGTGCATTGTAATACATAAAAGAAATACTAAATTTTTAATAAAAAAAAAAGCGAGAATAGTGGAAAAAAAAATATTGATTCCAGTTTTCCTTGGATTTGCCTGGTAAAAATAATAGAAACAAATTAATTTTTTGTTTGTGTTTTGTGAAGAATTAATTTACATTAAAAGTGTTTCATATCCTTTTAATACTTAGTTATTGCACCTTTGTTTTTAATGACTGCTTCGCATCTTCGTCGCATGGAATTGACTAGTTTGGTACAAGTCGCGGCTGGTATAGAGTACAATTCAGCTTTTATTTTGGACCAAAGTTCTTCCTTATATTTGGCTTTGCAGTCTCCGATCTTGCGCTTAAGAATGTCCCATAGGTGTTCTATTGGGTTAAGATCAGGGGACTGCGATGGCCACTCCATAATATCGACTTTGTTTTGAAGAAATCATTCTTTAGCCAATTTTGAGGTGTGCTTGGGGTCATTATCCTGCATAAACTCCCATTTAATAGGCATGTCCTCTTCAGGAAATGGTAGCATAACGGTGTTTAAGATTTCTACATAATCTTTAGCACACATTTTGTCCTTTATGAGAAAAATTGGACCAACACCAGATGCTGAAAAGCACCCCAAAATCATTAAATGGCCTCCACCATGTTTCACCGTCTTTTTCGTATACTTTGGATCGAATTCTGGGTTCATTGGTCGTCTGATGTACATTTTTCCATCGAAACCAAACAAATTAATCTAGGTTTCACCCGACCATAAGATATTATTCCAATTTGCACGGTGGAGGTGTTTTTTTTTTTTTTGGCAAAAACGAGTCTCTGCTTTATAATTTTCTTGCTCAAGTAAGGAACTTTTCTGGGACGTCTTCCAGGAAGACCCGTTTCTATTAGTCTGTTTCTAATTGTACGACTCGTACAAGGTGCGTTTAGGTCATTTTTTAATGCCGTTGAAGAAAAAAACGGATTGTTCTTGGATAGTCTGATTAGCAGTTTGTCGAATCGTGAGGTTGTTTTTCTTTTGCTGCCTCTGGTTTCCATTTTGAAGAGCTGTGAATATTTTTTTTCTTAGAGCACTTCATTAACTTAGCTATTTCATCCATTGTTTCGTCATTTCTCAATTTTTTTTATCAATTCACGATCGGAACTAGTGCAATGTACTCCACGACCCATTTTCACAAAATTTTATTTTTACTGTTTTTTTTTCTAACACTAAAACAGAAAACTAACAAATTTACGAAGATTTCAATAAAGACGAACCAGTAGTTTACTTCACAATCACGATTGAAGACTGTGGTGATGGTTTGTTTCTATTATTTTTTCCAGGCAAAATAACTCTTTCGCTTGCATTTTTTTACTACTAGGCAAAAACAAAAAACTGATAAAAGCAAATTGATGCACCATATCAAAGTACTGTTAGGTACGGTTCGGGTAGAGAATTGATGTCGAAGAAAAACCAAATTGTACGCAGTTACTGATTGTTGATCGTTATCTAAACCTTTGTTTCTATTATTTTTTCCAACACTGTAGCTGGTACTACTGTGCACGAAATTACTGCTTTGCTATGTTAGCACATCCTTTTTTACATTTTTATACATATACCTAATATACAAAAAAAGGATATCGCATTTTTTAAATACGCTGATCATAAACAAACGTGCCTATGACTTTTTTCAACAATAAGTGTGCCGTTTTAGGAGGAATCCAACTGGTTTACTGCAGTAAATTGTCATGGATTTAACGTGAGTTCATCTAATCCTAAACTAAACAAAAGTCGAAGTCTAAGTTTAAATTAAATCTAAGTGGAAACATGAATCCTAGCTTTTACCCCCTAGTGGCACTGCCAGCAAGAAAGCCAAGAAAATTACACCGGCTGGAAATGTCATGGATACCGTTTTTTAGTATTCGCAATGGATTTAAAAAAAAAATCAATGGGAGTGGGGTCTTCTTGACTAACTAGATGACATAATCATAAAGAAATGGTTAGGTTTACAACAGAAAAAAAAAATCGGTTTTTCCTGTTTTATAATTTCTCTTATACACTTCTTTTATAAACAAACATGCTCTATAAGGACCTGAGAGAATTATATGCTGCAGGCGCCCAAAACTGAGTTTCATTCCAGATTTCTTAGATTACAGGTTCGCCTCTTAACTATTGAACGAATTTGATCGAAAATAGTTTTTTCCAGTATAATAACGATCGGTATGTGTTTATAATGGAGTTTAATATAATCACTTGCTTATATATAATACTTTTAACAAATGATACTTCGGCTTTTATTTTATTATTTTCGTTCCAATCCGATTTAGAAATCGTTGAATTTTTGTTATGAGTCGGTGAAGAAATAAATATAAAGAACGGTTAATTTTGAAAGAGGTGTAAATCAATTTCTTTAGAATCGAGATATTTAAGAGCTCATGTTCACCATTCTAAAGGGAGTTCGAATGAGAAGGAACGTTGGTAAATGTTAATCAAATAAAGTACATTGCATCATTTGGTTGGCAATGGCAATTATATGAAAAAATAGTATCGACCAAATGTTTGCCACGGTTTCGACGGTACATATTCAGACAGTGGTCCAAATCTCTGTTAACATCACCACACAAGTGCTTTTCAATATTGCCAATATGCATTATTAGTCTCATCCTTCAGCTTTTAAATTGTTGTTGATTCATTGACTTAGACCTTCTTAAAGTAACCCCAAATAAAGAAGTCCAAAGACATAAAATCGCATGACCTTGGCGGTAAATTGACTTCGCTATGTGGAGAGATTATGTAAGCAGAAAGGCACCAGGCGCCATCCTATTGAAACCAGATATTGTCGATATCGGACAGTTCAGACTTCAGTTTTTGTTTACTTTCATAATTTAATTGTACTTATCATCTAACTAGAAAATGGTTCTTAAAATCATATGGAATATCGTCGAGTCGAAAACAGGTATGAAAGGTAATGAAAGTCAACAGAAAATTTTAAAATTTAAGTAAGGCGATCCTGGTTCTTTCTTTCAGAAAATGTACACCCTATACCCGACTGCGATTACATAAAGCAGAAAGCTACACAAGGAAAAGCGAAAGTAATGACAATGCATCAGTTCCGATGACAAAACGTGAACATATAATACCACGAAGAACGAGTGTGTACCATTAGTGACCATGCACCATTCTATGAGGCACCGTCGTTTATGTCAATTGGATGTCGGATTGTAACGCACACGGCAGTAAAAACGCCGACCAAAGGTTACAGGCTGCGAAAGGGCATACATATGAGACGAGCCACTAATTCTTGCTGTTTGAGTAAAACAAATATTTGTGAGTAAAACGTGACAACAAAATTCCCTGCTATTATGAATGAAAATGGAATGAAATTGAAAACCTTTCGCAGGTTTTAGTTAAGTTGATGAAAATAAAAGTAAATTATTCTGTTAAAAAATGTATTGAGTATTCCTTAGACAACGTTAAAGGTGCTTCATTTTTCTGCTTTTATCGTCAGTATTGTTTATTTTTATTACTAGAAGTTATGAAATATATATAGGCCTACAGAAGAAGATGTAGAAGAAATAACATTTCGTAGAAGTAGTACTTCTGATTTACTGTAAAAGAACGGAAAGCTGGTAGCGAGGAAAACGTCAAAGACGAACTATGGGAGCGGAGAAAAAAAATACTGACCAGAAAGTGACGACAGAAAATCAAAAAAAAACTCAAGAAATTCGAAAAACACAAATATAAGATCCAAAAACAGTAATAAGAAAAAGGAAATGATGAACATTAGAAAAGGACAGAATATCAGAACTAAATGTTACAAGGAAGCAAAGTACGTGATGAACTTTCACCTTTACCTCTTTAAACTATTTCACCTCATTGAACTTAACTGTATTAATATTTTTGTCGGAGTTCCGCTATGGCTTTCTGATCTGAATTGCAAAATTTTCAAGAATGGATAACATATTCAGGATGCACTAATTGTATTTCATCTTGATGACATTACCAAGATTTCAGGAAATGGCTGTCATCACGAAGTTCAGCACGGTTGAGGAGTAAATAATACAAGGTGGCGCAAAATTAATCACCCCATCGGAAAATGTTATAATTTTTACAAATGGCGTCGTACACCAATCATATTTGACGTTTTGTGAAGTAGACAGCTGCGGAATACAAACGGACAGCAGTGGAGGGCGTGTGAATTACTGTGAAGCCATCCTTAATCTCAACAAGGAAGAGGACGCTTTTGTGTCGAAAATCATTGTAGTGCTCTGAAAAGCCCTACCATTTCTCCTTCCCCCACACATACATCCAAATCTCATAATCCTTAACTAAAATTCAAAAAACAATCATCTAAATTGAAAATTGTTGGTTTATCGCCCTTGCACCCAACTCCCCATAATCATCCAACTAATCCAGAAATACATTATGCCAATCCAGCAAAATTCCTGGTAAACGAATCATATTCGTTTATCATCCATACACATCAATTTCCTATGATCCTCAAACAAAAGCAAACATATGGTCAATTGTACCAGATGTTAAATTTCCATACTCACGCTCATGTGTCCGAGAATTCGACTAACCGAATTCTTATCTCAAAAACAAACACTTGGCTCCAGCCAGAGTATCTAAATCGAGATTGTGCTTTCAATTCGATCTCTTCGAGATATAAATTCTCGGTTTGGTTTCATTTATAAGGGTGATGAAGTTCAGATTCGAGGTGCAGTCTCGATTGGCGTCCGAGGTGTAAGGACGACAGAAAAACTAAATATATTAATAAATTTAAATTTAAATAAAATATTTGTCTTTTAATTGAGCCTGGTGGATTCACAGGACCCAATTCAACAATCGGTAGTCACTCTTCCCTCAGGTCTGAGGAAACACGGTGGCGACCGCAACGAGCCTTCTTAGGAGTGGTCTTGAGAGATCCTGTAGCGTTCTACGAACGCACAATTCCGCGCAGGTAAGGTTCCTACCCTTCAAGGAACTGAACGTCTCAAAGCTTTTGATGCCAAGCTCAACAATTTGCGGTTCATCATGCCTGAAACAAAGGTAAAAACATCCACGCATCCTATTCCTAAAAGCAATTCCCAAAAATGCCATACATTCTGCCTGCGCCTAGGAACATCTCATCGAACCGGCGATTCCGAATATCGATACAAAAGAATTGCTATCATCAAGGAATGAGCCGATCAACGGATGCACGTGCGGGTAATCTAATGCAAGGACCACCCAAATCCGTTGAACAACAGAAGGCAGCCACGACCTATCGCAATCGATAATATCTCAACGAGATATCCGATGAGGAGTTAAGCCAACAAAGGCAATACTCCGGTCCCACGGCCACGCTAGAATTTCGCACCATTATAAAGATCTAATGGATTTCGATTCCGGGTACCAAGTTCAAATAAGACCCACGGGCTGTACGTTCAAACAATCGCCGAATATCTCCGGCCTGGGCGCCAGATGTTCTGTGCAAACAGAAGGCCGTAGAGATGAAATGCTAGCGATAATAATGATGTATGCAAAGAATGACTTTCCCCTTTCAGGAAACTACAAAATATCCCGGGGGATATGTTAACATGTTGATAACAGAGACATTGACGATTCTGTTAATGGACAGAATGGGAAATTGTCTCTGGGGAAGATGCAGATACGATCTGGATCAAGATACTGGTGGGTATTTTGCAAGCAGTCTAATTTGGATCGTCACCGGGACGAGAAGTCCATTTCGAGTATCCGAGGAGTGGACAGCAAAATCGCGATTGTCGAATGCCGAAAAGTTAGTGCCAGTCGATGTGTGTATCTTGTTGATCGCGAGGTGACTTAGAACCGTGAATAGTTTGTCAGAACTTGAGAACCGAAAGTAAAATTCGCGGACAGACATTGTGTCGTTGTTTATCGTGTTTTATTTACATTAAATTATAATCAAAGCCGATGGAACTGATTGGCCTAGAACAACTAAGGAAGAAAATTAATAAAAGACGTTTGTAAATAAAACAACTTCTCAGTGTTTCATTGATGTCCGTGTCCCAGTGTGATTCTCTCCTTCTTGTAAACAGTGTTCGGCGGAACACTAGGACAAACTAAATACGACAGCCACAATCCCTCGTCCTTTTAAGGACAAGGAGACATGCTTCCTGAGTGAAAAGCTACTACATCATCATGAGCCACGAGGTGCATTTCCACTTAAGCGGTTACGTCAATAAGCAAAATCTTCGTTTCTGGGGCACTGAAAATCCGCATGTGATGCACGCTACAGGGCCATGATAAACGACTTCTTACTGCCGGAATTGGATGAGCGGGGTTTGGTGAACATGTGGTTTCAATAAGACGGTGCAACCACACACACAGTACGAGCCACAATGGATATTGTGAAGAAAGCGTTTCCTGGTAGCGTAATCACCCGTTTTGGCGATTTGGCATGGCCAGCAAAATCGCCCGATTTACCCATCCCAGACTTCTTTCATTGGGGCTATTTGAAGTCGCGGGTTTATGCCAACAAGCCTCAGACAATCGCGGCTCTTAAGGGGAATATTCGACAGTAATGCGAACATTTATCACCAGAAATCTTACGGAAAGTCATGGAAAATGCGATAAAACGGGTGCAAATGTCTATCGACCCTGGCGGCAGCCACTTGACAGATATAATCTTTTCCACTTAACAAAAAAAAATTGTAAAGGTCGAAATAAAGATTTCCATCAGACAAAATCTTTTTTTTTTTATTTAATAAAAGAGTAAATAAAAAACAAAATTGGATGATTATTTTTGCACCACCCTATAATTTTGCTGTATCGGATAAACGGAAATAAAATTGGCATGTTTCCTTGACAATAGTACTCACAAATGATTTAGAAAACACAAAACCAATGACGTTTCCTCGACATCTTTTGCGAAATCATTCGCCATAATATGTTAATATTAGAGGACAAAAAAATAAATCATGGAGAGAAAGAGTTTTACAATTTAAATACTCGAATCACAGAGCTTAGAAGATACGTCGCGTTGTTAACAGATACATACATAGTACACAAGCAATTAGTCAAGAACAACATCGAAAAAGCAAAACATCAAAAGCGTATACCATAGCAATACATAGGAATTCCATCATTAACATCAGTTGAGTGCACTTGAGTATAACGAACGAATTGGTACACGAGGCAGTGGCCTGATGAGTTGAGCTTTGGTTCTATCTTGTAGTGATTTAACCGTCATAGCGTCGGTTCGAATCACAAGCTCTTTACTATCGTCGCAAACGCTATAGATATGCAATGTTTTTTCATAAGTGATAGGAACTTGATTTCGGTAAGTTTAGCACCGTTTGAGCTGAACAATCGCTATTAAAAGAAAAGTGGGTAATGTAGTGCTTTGAAAAGCCCTACCATTTCCTCCTTAAATAATATAATTCGTTTACATTCCTTGATATGTCAGTATCTCTGATGGAAGGGTATGAGGCGACTTTCATTTCAACGAAGTGTTGCTTTTTTCTAACTTTGAACAAAACATATAATTTCAGATAAATACTGATTTATGCAGACAACAATCAAATTATCAACAATGAGCTTTCTCTCGGTTAAGTTTGATTGTTGTTGCACATTATGAAAACAAATTTCAGTATCTGGTATCTCATCTGTTTGCAATCACTTTCGGAGTATTATATATGGAAGTATAGAGTATATAATAATGGAAATTCTTCATCCGTCTTGGGCCAATATCGCCAACGCTATAGGGGGGGAATTAAGTTGAGACAAGAAAGCGTACTGCAACCCTTCAAAGTTTCTCAAGTCCTGAAACAAGTCAAATGTCCAAGCTGGTTATCATACAATGTTTCTGCAGTAAAAAAATTAAAATACTGACCAGAAAGTAACGACAGGAAATCAGAAAAACTTGAATTTAGAAATACATAAATAAAAAATCCACAAACCAAGAGGAAATGGACAGAATAGCAGAAATAAATATTACAAGTAAGCAAAGTAAGTGATGAACTTTCAACAATACCTCTTTAATGCAGATGCTTAATAATTGTAGATATTGTAAAAATTGTCAACTTCATATTTGTTTCTGAAATAACACTAGTGTAACTCTTTTACAAATGAAGATGACTTAAAATCTAACATAGCTCTCTCCCTGTGCTACCAAGTTAGAAAGAAAAAAGATCTGCAGTATATCCAGGCAATTTCAATTAAAAATTGACAAAAAAACATGTTTCCAGACAAGGAACTTATTAAAACTAAGGTTATGGCATTGTAGGGAAATAAATTCATTGTAATCAATGAATGGAAATGTAGAATCTAATGTGATCTTATGCTAATGCTTAAAGGTAAAAGAAGACTGGCAGAATAACGGGAAAGTTCCAGCTAAAAGTTTAGTTGGTAAGATATCTGATACGGCTAGAGATTTTAAGAAGACGAAATCATACGAAAATTGTTGCAAAGGACCGGCCTAAATTTTAAGAACTATAGCTGGTATTTCGGTCTACCTTGTTGCTTCCTTACGGAATCAGACGTGAAGGAATAGATGTGTCTCTAGGGCACCAGGATCTAAGGTTGAATTTACTTTGTCTTCTGCGGTTCTGGTTAGTGTCATGTTGCTTGTAACGGAAAGAAAGAAAATAAACTGAAGTTGCTTACTAATAGTATTAACCATTAACCAAAAGGAACTTGACTCAGCTATATTATTTCGTCCTGTCTGGTTCTTTCCCCACGTGGGAGAATTCATGTGGCTCTAGGCCTCCAAGATCTAGAGTTGAACAGTTACTTTGTTACACAGATCTAATAATTGCAAAGATTTGTTCTGTCTGTTATCGTCATGCAGTGAAATTTCAGGACCAAAAAATAAAATGAATCCTTTCTTTGTTGTTTCTGTACGTACTTGATTTTGTTTGCCGCATCTAACTAAAGTATGTCGAAGGGCGAAATTTCAGTTATGCATGCGAGGCTAACTGATCTACCAATTAAACAGTCACATATCACCCTCTAAATACTTTGGAATTACACATCTGTTATGTGTGATCGCTCTGAATAAAAAATTGGCACTCATCATTTCGTCATTGGGAACTGAAACACCAAATTATATAAACCTAAGTTCAACCCAACAAGCGGTAAGGTAAATGGTTTCGATGTTTCTGTACCCGGTTGGAGTTTGGCTTCTAATCTTCCAAAGTTCCCAAATGTTCATCGAGTATAACTGTGAAAAATTATATTTTTTTAATTTGTATTGAAAATATGAATTTGACAATTTTTACAATATTCATGACAGCAAATAAAGAGTATCTAAAACGATACAACAGACAACAGAATTTAGTTAATAATGTCTGCTAGATAAATATGTGATAACTGCAGATGGTCGAAAACATTAAAATAAGACAAGACACATTTGAGATCATTGTCATGGTTACGTTAGTCCAAAATACGGAAAACATACGGAGAAAGCATTTGAGATCATTGCACTATTAGCAAGGTGACACATTTCAACAAACAAATAAAAATTAAAATGTTAGTTACAAGAATTATAACAACAATAAAAATTACAAAAGGAAAAACTAAAATAACATTTTTGTGGATGCACATTTATATAAAGGGTGGGCCATAATTTTTTCCCACATTTGAAATAAAACTACAAATGTTATTTTGTTGATCATTTATTTAACGTAATAAACGTTTATTGAAATTTTTTTTTTTTTAAATGACATCGTCGAGATGTTCCCCGTCTCGGCGTCGGCACACCTGCAATCGACTAACCAAACTTTGGAAAACTCGCTGACACATCCTACGAGGTATCGCGGCTATCTCCTCTTGTACGTTTTCTTTTAATTGGGATATGGTTGTCGGTTTATTAAGGTACACTCGACATTTCGAGTATCCCCACAAGAAAAAACCACATGGTGTAAGATCAATTTGTTAGGAAACATTTTTTTTTTCCACCGGTAAAGTCACATTTGACGTATGGCATGTTGTTCCATCTCATTGTATCTAAGTCCGGCTGTTGTATCCTTCAAATTCATGTAACTGTGGTGTTAAAAACTCTCGCACATCTTCACGTATTTCACTGAGTTCACCGTTACGTTATTTCCTGGATTATTTTCAAAGAAATACAGACTGATTATGCCCTTTGCTAATATGGCAGCCCATACTGTCAAGTTAGGTGAATGAAGTGGCTTTTGGTGTTTTAGGTGAGGGTTTTCCTTGCTCCAATATCGACAATTGTGCTTGTTTACGTGGCCATTTTTTTTTTTTACACTAACGCGCGCACAAAAGGGGGTTTTGAAGTCCCCTTAAATTTTAGAGCACAGTGCGAGCGGATGGAGAGGAAGTGGATAAGGAAAGGAGGTGTCGATGTATATTGGTGTTAATGTCTGGACATCACAACGGCCAGGAAACAAGATCAGGCAGAACATTGCACATTCGTGTGGTTCGGCTAAAGAAAGACTCTCTAAGTGTATTTGTGTGCCTGAAGTCCACTTTCAATGTGAACTGATGCGGATTCGCAGATTGACGGGTATCGCGGGAAAATGTCTGAAGGGGCGGAACACATTCAGCAAGTTCAGTTAAGCATGAGATTGATGTAAAAATGGGCCTCGTCCGTAAACATTACATTCTTAAGGCTAGAGAATCGCTCCAGCATAGTGTCAGCCAAAAACCTACTTTGAATGTAATCGTTTGGTTTCATCTCCTGCACAATCTGAAGCTTATATGGGTGTGGTTTGAGGTCAAGATGCAAAATTCGCCGCAAACTAGTTCTTGGTATTGCCAGAGCCGCCGAACGCTTACGCGTAGATGATTTTAGATCGTTCCTTACGTGAATTTCAACCTCCCGAATGTTCTCATCGCTTCTTCTTGAACGCGGCAGCCCTGTTTGTTTAATATTCGTTGTCGATCCCGTTTGCTCGAATTTCTTGACCCAAGCTATGATTGGACACTCACTTACACAGCGTAATCCATATTCAATTCTAAATAGACGTCGTACAGTAACGTTGTTTTTGTAAAATTGTTTTACACAAAAAGCACGTTGTAATCCCATGAAACGTCCCATCGTGACTAGAAGGCATAAAGCGACACACAATTCCCGGCCACTCGGGCGAGTTATTACACTCCACTAAGGTAAACACACAAAAAAGATATATTTTCATGGGACCTATGGTCCTTTATTAGATTAATAAACTTTTTCTTATCTAGGCGTAGGTCGAACGAATCCTATGTTTCCTGTTCGTAACTACGGCGAAAAGAATAGAATGCCATACTGTGTTATGCAAAGATATTGTGGCGCATATGACAATCTCACAGTGTTGCATAATAAACCCCACGGTTAAACTTTCGGGTTGTTATGTTATAATATAATACAATAAAATACTTATACACATCCTATTGTGAACTTACACTCGAACGTTAGCAATGACAGACGCCTGTATCGTTGGGTTGCCACTTGTCGAAGCCACGGTGATAACAAAGATTGTGTTCGAAAGTTGACGAAGAACAAGGAATGGAGAGAGAGAGTGGATCTACAAAGAGTCTGAATTCTGATCTGCCCGAGCAAGGAGCTCGCTGTTCTGTTGTCGCATGAAGCGACTTTCTTTTTAGTTGTTTTTTTTTTTTTTTCATTTTTTACATGTGAATCCAGTTTGTTTAAGATTTGATCTTTAAAATATATAATTGAATTAAGGAATAAAGTTTAGTTGTGTAAAAGTTAAATATGAAGAATACCGTGCCTTTATTAAATGAAGAATGGTGAGTTGACAATTCTGAAGAAATACCTCGTTTTATCGTTTTATCGAGACGCATCCGCATCGAGCGCAGGAAGAGACAGTCATTTTTGGAGTCCCCGGGAATTGTGGGTAAGTGGGGTGTATTAGGAGCAGTTCCAGAGTTTCATGAACCTAGCCGACAATTTTACCGTGGGCGCCCCGTTACCCAATCGGGCGACGGCTGACAGCACGTAACAGACCGTTACGCTGCAATCGGATGTCATTACTGTTACAATTGGGGCAAACTTATGCTGTATACCCCCCTAATTAACAGTTCAACATATACCATTTACATTACAATAGTTTCCACAGTCTAAATTTATCCACTTAAATAACGTTACAACTGACCAACGAATACATATATCAACTACAGTGGCTTACAAACATTGTGACGCATATGACAATCAGTACCAGACAATTCTAGAAAGTCTAAAACAAAGTACTAGGTTATTCTAGAAAGTACTGGAAAACCGGAGACTATGAGCAGTAGAAAATTGGAGGCTGTGGAACAGACGGAAACGAAACGCCGAAGCAGAATGAAGAAAAACGGTATAAATACGTCGCACGCAGATCAAGGAAGGAGTAAGCAGTAAGGAAACGATAAGTCTCGAGAGAAAGAAGAGTCTCCGAGTTATTAGCGAAGTATCAAGGAACGGTTGTTATTAACAAACTAATAAAGTGCTTACAAAGAAAATCGATTTGACGGCTTTTATTTATTAAAATAATTAATCCACCTAACCCTAAGCACGCAACAATATTTATACCAGAACTCGATCGTGACTTATCTATCCTGTTGATTGTTTTTGATGTGTTGTTTGTTGAATATGTAGTTCTGGGATTGATGCTGATCCTGTGTGCTAACTCGCGCCCCTCCCTCTAACGGTTTTTAAGAAATCAAGTCTTGCCATTTGCAAAAATGTATGGCCCACCCGATATAAAAGTGTATCTATTTTTTGAACACATGCATTCATTTTTTTCTCTAAATCATCTCTATAAATGATGGTATTAGTTTAGTGTTATCACAATGAAGAGCATTTTACGTGATTGTATACATATTTTTTCATAAACTAATTTTCTTCCTAATCTTGCATATTCTTTAACCATTCCAAGGCATTGTTAAAAATGTATTTCTAAAAATATTTCCATTATCGATGCCAAGCAACTGGGTGCAATATATTGTATAACATATTGACACGCCTATCAACTGTGCAAATAAAACATCATTTCATGGAATATTACTGAATGTCATTCTGTAATGTAAATTCAAAAGCTGCAACTCTTACGTTGGTAATATAGCAAATGATGCTGATGTGATTCAACAGTCAAAACAATGCATCTTATTCTTAAGAACCTCTGTGTTCAATGTGTCAGATAAAGAGAAATAAACCTTTAGGGGAGATTTGAGTTTAAAAAAAGAGATAAACGTATAAGGCAATCACACTATACTTCCCCGCCTTAAATTTAAGTCTAGTGAACTAAAAAGTCTAGTGCAAAAGTATCGGTGAAAACGTCAAGTCTAATCATTTATAACAAATTGTATTTAAAATAAACCGGTAAATTAAATGAAATACAATCGTGAAATAAATTTAAAACAACAATTTACAGGTCAAAAGTATAATTCATTTATGAAGAAATAAATGGAATCGATGAATATTCGTTAATATTCACTTGGCCTGCCACGCTAGTGTATACCGTCGCGTCAATTATACCAACTACTTACTCTGTCTCACCTCCTAGTATATATTCATCTCTTTTCTTCGATTAATTTTTTTATCACCAATCTTTTTTTCTTTTTTTGCCACATATTTGAGGTAGTCAAACCCAAACGTTTAAAACTGAGAAAAAATTCAATGTTGCACTCATATCCTCGTTAAACAAACCAATAGCTATCACACAACCCTATAATATGTATGAAACAGAAATACTTTTATAAGTTACCAATATTGAACTTAATGTATTAATACAGAACTGAAAGGTGAAAATTATGTAAAAATTTACATCTCAAGGTTGAAAACTAATAGTTATTGTCTAATGTGAGTGTCAATTTCAAACAGCTGAGTTTTAACAAAAGTTTATATGATTTCAAATGCATTTCGTCCTCGTTTGATAAAGGAAAATGTAACACACAACGCACGTAGACAACAGATACCCGCTCGTAGGTGATGTACAGCACTCGCAATATTTACAGCGACATTTAGCACAAACTGTCTGTATCTCCAAATAAATATATATAATATATGTAGATATAAAATAGAAAAGGAAAATCTGAAGTTATACGAGAGAAAAAGATTCTTTTTAAATGTACACAAAAATTAAAATGCATTTTAGCATAACAAATTATATAAAGCCAGCACTTTTAGCTACCTACCTTTCGAATGAATACAAGTCAAATCTTCATTCAAAGTTCATATATGTTTTATTACACTGCACTGAATTTTTTCGTTAAATTTTTATTCAAATTTGTGCACATATGTCTGAATTTTGTTAAATTACTTTAAAACTGGTCACAAGAAAATATCATATCAATAAAAGAAGAGAATTGAAACAACTTATTTTTTCCGTTTCTTACTATTTCTTCACTGTTTCTATCCATCACATTAATTCAATAAAAAGCTATTTGGGAAATTTAACATACGAACTTTTCTTAGGAATACCGAATTTTTCAACTAAAATTAACTTTCCACTCGCGAATTTATTGACGCACATCTTTACTCTCAGCTGACCAGATTAAGACTGCTGAACCTTAGCAATATGGCGCGCTGATGTTTGGTCGAATCCATTTTCTACTTTTATCAATGTAGAGAACACTGTTTGCCCTCAAATTCAAATATTTCTTTGACATTTTCTATGGTACTAATCCACTTTTATTTCTATTACTTCTACCGACATGCAATATTCACTTATGACTTGCAATAATTTAAATACATTTCAAGAATTTCCTATTATTTTCGAAATTATATCCACAAATTTGTTTAACAGATGGCAGACACCTAAACTGAATATTGGAAACTCAGCGAGGGCGAAAAAATGGTTTCGACTACAAAATGACGATTAACAACATAGCTCACCACTACATTGCACGCGATGTATTATGGAATACGAATTCTCGCTCGGCACAAGCCCAGTCGCTTGTGTATGTAGTCTCCATTTACACTGAGGTATATAAACTTATCTATTTTACGAATTATGCAAACAGAAAACGTTGCCAGATCCACAAAAAGTTAACATGTCGCACTATAAATTGGTAATTATTTTTACGATTATGATTATTTCATAAGCATTGTGCGAGATAAAATCTTCCTTTTGATACACAGTGGTTATATTATTTCCATTTGTTCTTTTCATATGTATAACATTTTAAATTTAATATAAAGGCTCAGACTTTGCTTTATACAAAAATTAATCGATCTGCTATTGTTTGTTATTGTGTCCATATACATTATTTTTTGTCTTACTACTATTTTGTATTCTTATTTAAATTATTCGTTTGGAGGGAAATTATTATTATTATTATTAATAAAAAATGATAAGGACAAAACATAAAATTAAGGGAGATAACAATAAAATATTCACATTGTAAAACTTTTCCGCATTTGACTTTTATTACTGATTTCCTTGTGCGCTAAGAAGATTATTTATATCCTTAACAAAAAAAGGATACAGGGATGGTATTAAAGGAAAAGAAGCTATTTTTTACTATTTGCTACTATTTTGTTTTCTTATTTAAATTATTCGGTTAGAGGGAAATTATTATTATTATTATTGATAAAAAATGATACAGACAAGACATAAAATTAAGAAAGGGTACAGAAAGGAAAAAAGGAGAGAAAGAAATTATTGTCATTATTACCAAAAAATGGTGCAAATAAAACAAAATTGAGAGGGAGAATGAGAACAGAATGGTAAGGAGGAATAAGGGAAAAAGGAGAAGCTCAATATAAAAGCAAAATTTGAATATATTAAAACAATTTTTAAGTTGTAATTATTTCATTTTGCCCTTTTTCAAATGATTCATGTGCTCCAGAAAGATTATAAATATCATTAGTAAAAAAGGTTACATACTGAACAGTAGAGGAAGAAGAAGCAATGGGAAGAGAAAGCAAAGAGTAGATAATGGAATAAAAAAAAAGAGTTAATAAAAACAAATTAATAATAATTATCAAGTTTTGAAATTTGAATTTATTAATATTGTTTTCTTTTAATATTTATTATGTTATAAAAAGATTATGATGACTATCTACTGAAAGGGCATTAAAACAAATAGAAGCAACGATTACAGTTAAGAAGGATAATTAAGGGAGATAACAATAAAATATTCACATTGTAAAACTTTTCCGCATTTGACTTTTATTACTGATTGCCTTGTGCGCTAAGAAGATTATTGATATCCTCAGCAAAGGAAGGATACCGCGATGGTATTAAAGGAAAAGAAGCAATGAGAATAGTAATGGATTTCTTATAAGTAAAATGACACTCATATAAGAAAAAAAAAAAAGTTAATACAGTTCAAATAAGCAATTAAAAACGTTTAAAAGGAACAATGAAGTTCGAAGAGGAAGCATTTGAATTCTACCCAATAGGACTTTAAAATATAACCACATTTGCGCTAACTTGTTGTAAAAATTGATCAAAGTCTGAATGTGAAATCGCACCAAAAATTTGGGGATAAATCAATTTGATGGCCATTTTGTTTGTCCACAGTTGCGTTCAGTTGTTGTAATTAGTGATTAAAGGCCAAACATAAAATCGCACCAAAAATTTAGGGATAAATCAATTTGATGGCCATTTTGTTTGTCCACAGTTGCGTTCAGTTGTTGTAATTAGTGATTAAAGGCCAAACATAAAATCGCACCAAAAATTTAGGGATAAATCAATTTGATGGCCATTTTGTTTGTCCACAGTTGCGTTCAGTTGTTGTAATTAGTGATTAAAGGCCAAACATAAAATCGCACCAAAAATCCAGGAGTTGATAATTAATTAGAAAGAATATCATTTTGTTTTGTTGCAGTACAGCAACAAAGCATAACTATCAAAGATTCAAAATAAGAGGAAAATATCAAGCATCCTCAAATGTCACTCGGAAATGCCAGCAGTGATTCTAAACGACAAATTGATATCAGATACACTGCTCGGCGCATTACCAATCAAACCGGAACATTCCTACAGTTTAATTAAGATGGTGACTTTATGCCAAACTCACCGAACGGCCATATCAATGAAATTGCTATCAGCTACGCACGTCGTCTATTCGAATAGACATGCAAGCATTAAGCGCCTGAAGTTATACCTCAATAAAAATCAAACGATGAGGTTACAACAGAAGATTCGGTGGTGGCACTGAATGCTGCCAGTTGCTGAATAGAGAAGGATGAAAATTGTCTATTCTCTAACGGTTTTCATTCTTACAGTTTTGTTTTGCCGTTGTTACTTTTACACAGTATGTTTTAACGTTTCTTCGAACAAGAACAATTTTATTCTGTTGTTTTTTCGGTACTTGTTTTGTACAGCTTTTTTACTTTTGATATAGTTATTTCGTGTAATAAAAAGGGATGGATCTCGTAAAGACGATCCTCGGGTCTAATTCGTTCAATGTGTTTTTATTTGTGCCCAGTGCGGCATTGTGTCGGAGCCCGATATATATTTGCTGTTCTCGTCGAGGATGAGCTCGATGCAGAACAAACAGTTTTGTACGAGTCCTTTCAACGTTATGACATATTTTAATATAATGGTACTTTTTTTTGGTCCAACTCATTTTGCAGTAAAAATTTATCATTTGTACCAAATTAGGTTATTAAGTTCCCCATGGTTTAGATTATTAATTTTTTTGTGTCGCTTTTATGTTGTTATAACATGCACATGCTAAAGAAATTGTTAGTGCATTTACTGTATGCAAAAGAGTGAGTTGTTAATAGATGAAGGTGTAGCGAAGATTGAGAAAAGAGTTAGAATGAATGAGGTGAGCGCCACCATGTTCTAGTTTTGTAGGTATGCAAGCCAATGCTTAGGAAAAACGATGGTAAATCAAAAAATAAGAAGCCATACAAAACATTACTTCAAGGCCACTAAGGTAAGGATTATTGGTTCCCCTATCCATTATATAATCTTTAAAATCAGTAAATGATTTGTTGCGTCCATAAAACGGTTTACCGCTTGCTTTATGCTGCTGGTAGCCATCTTGGGCTTAATGTAGTTTGACATTTATTTGTTCTAACTAGTAAACAAAAATTGGTAACTACTCATTCGTTTCGCACAACATCGTTCATAAAGATATATAAATATAAATTAACAACTAATTAAAGTTGGTGTACGGCTGTGTCATCTTTTGTACGATTAATTTTTGTTTATTCGTTTTCTTCTCTGGATAAAACAAACCAGACGCTTTACATTGTCGTTCGTTTTTGTCATTGATTTTCGTTTTGGTTTTTCGTCTTGCATTTTTTTTTTCACTATCGTTGGATAAAATAATTTAGATGCTATAAGAGGAGGTGAAAATTTCATACAGTTTTCAAAACACAGGTATCATGTCTTCTGTTATGACTTCATAAAAAAATACCTTGAACCACATACCAAACAAAAATACCCATGAATACCATTTGCCGTTTGACTATTTGACCCAGAAAATCTGTTTTGAATATAGCATAACATGGAACTCACTGAGTGGTGTATGTATCGATTCCTATATTTTTTAGCTATTGAGACATCGTATTAGTTGCCTTTTATAGTAAACTAGCCTAACTGTACATATATTATAATGTCCTACCTCACAGGAACTCAGTGAATCAATTTATTGTGACGATCTTTTTCGATTTATATGTACTATCATTTCTCGCAAGCAGTGGCTCACAAACATATTGTGACGCATATGACAATCAGTACTAGAATATTCTAGAAAGTCCAAAACAAAGTACTAGATTATTCTAGAAAGTACTGGAAAACTGGAGACTATGAGCAGTAGAAAATTCGAGGCCATGGAACGGACGAAAACGAAACGCCGAATCAGACTGAGGAAACGGTATAATTACGCCGCACGCAGATCAGGACGATAAGTAAGGAAGTGATAAGTAAGAAAGCGATAAGTAAAACCTAGAAGTAAAGAAGCGAAGTATCAAGGAACGGTTGTTTTTAACAGACTAATAAAGTGCTTTCATAGAAAATCGATTTAACGGCTCTTATTTATTAAAATAATTAATCCAGCGAACCCTAAGCTCGCTACAATATTAAACCCAAGCATCTTGGCATTCATTCTTTTCTTCTTTATTCGTTCTTTTTACTACTTTTCACACTTTAAATGTTCACACTATATCCCTTTAACGTCTCCATATTATATGAAAAAAGTAGATGGATTTTTTTGTTATAGTACTTGCACCATTTCTTACACTTTTTAAGAAACAGTTTAGAATATATGCCAAGTCCAGTCAACGTTTTTTGTTCTACTCCATTCCGTTCCACTTGATAGACGAATTAATTCGACGTTTTTCATTCTAATTAAAAGACAAAATCATTAGATTATTTTTAATCCGCGTGATGTTTTCTACCACTAAAAATGGATGTGTAATGAGGACAAAAAAAAAACTACGAGAATAGAGACAAGAGATACTGTGGAACACTGCCGTACTCAATATGTCAATCTGGTTTGAGCCGAAATATTGAATGGGATAAATTGTCCCTAAGATGATGTGTGCATTAGAGCATCTATGGGAATCAGGCTATATTCGTGGTTAGTAAGAAATGGAATATTGCAAGAATTTCATTATTTTTGGGGAATGTGTTGTTTTTTTTTTAACACTAACGAAAAGGGATTTTGAAGTACGCTTAAATGTCAGAGCACAGTGCGAGTAGATGGAGAGGAAGCGGATAACGAAAGGAGGTGTCGATGTATATTGGTCTTGAATGCCTGCACATCACAACTGCGAGAAAACACATGATTAGGTAGAACATTCCACATTCGTGTGGTTCGTTGTAAGTTCAGCTATCATTTGTTTGAGAATTGTTTAGCTAAATGGAAGAGATTGAAAGTTCTTTGCAGCCGTTGAATAACTGGAGAAGAATATCTTCAAAATAATGGGAAAAATGTCTAGCTATTTGAGTTCTCGGATTTGATTTAAAGACGTAGCTGGTGTAGTATAGTTAAAAACCTTGAATGGGTTTGTGGCATTTCTAACATACTCACACAATATACAAGCAAATAGTGAAGAACACAGAAAGTAAATTCGAATAAGCAAAGCATCAGAGCCGTATACCATAGCGATTACATAACAATTCCACATCAGTTGAGTGTGCTTGAGTTTAGAAATCGAATTCACACACGCGGCCAGTAGCCTGATGCTTCATTGGTTCGCTTCTCACCCGTTTCATCGTATCTTCAAATCACCGCCTTTCACTATCCTTGCTTAACGCAACAATCTGACATGATCTGCGTACACACAGCACACACTTTCCCATAGTAAACAGAACTTCACGACAACGATCACGACTTCCGTATAGAGCACCGGCACACTCGCCTGCTTCGACGTTCTCTCGCTCCGTCGTTCGTACACGAAGTTGATCGTAACGAAGTTACTGAGGAGGGAGTAGTGTGGCGTTTGTAACAGATACACACAATACACAAGCAAATAGTGAAGAACATCGAACGAAAATCGTATAAGAAAATGCATCAGAGCCATATACCGTAACGATAACATAACAATTCCAGATCAGACGAATGTACTTGAGTTTAGAAATCGAATTCGTACACGCCGCAGTGGCCTGATGTGTTGAGCTTTGGTTCAATTTTTAGTGATTCTAACTGTCATAGCGGCAGTTCGAATCACACGTCCTTCAATATCATCGCAAACGTTATAGGTTCCTAAATACATAGCGAGTAGATTCGCTTTATTATGGTGATAGCGGAGTTATTGTTAACTATGAGCAAGGGAATGGATGAGGAGACCCGGTTTACGTTGTTTTTCATAGAGATTTAGATCTTTCTACAGCCTACGGAATAACTTTCTTTCTGATGATAAAAGGGTTTGGGACGTTGAGTCAGTGTCGTACAGAAATTTTGTGGCCTCTTGAATGACATGCGATTTTCCTCTGTATTCTTCAAATTTAACTCTGCTTAGTAACCCCTTATTTTCCTTACTTAGCTTTCATACTCTTCACTCGCTGAACTAACTCTTTCCAGAGACTGGAATGGCGTGGTGATATATTCTCTCTCGATTTCAGTCTTCAGGCAATCAAGACCAGTACACTTGAACATTTCCTTTCGCTATCCTCTCCCTCCCCCGCAGTCCACATTAACATTTAAGAGTATTATCAAATCTTTTCAGGACGTGCTTACTATAAATACGAATGTAAAATATGCAGACATTTTATAGTCGTTATACGAGTATTTCTTAACCCAATTGCATTTCTGTGTAAACACATGAGAAAACTCTCAAGACAAGAATAGTAATAGAATTAGGGTCAGAGTGAAGGCCCAGCAATATATAGTGGCAAATATAGTAACAAATACCATTTTTCATACGATACTGACGTTACTTGAAAACAAATCCTTGGTAAGCTGTCTACAACGGAATCTTATTAAATCCGTTCTTAATGAAGCTTTATAATGCTTTTTCTTTTAACTAGTTTTCGGATTTTCAAAACGTTTAATGCATTTTCAATCCGCATTTTATGATGTTCCATATGTCTTCTATATGTCCTAGTCCACCTTCTAAGATTCTGTTCACCTTTAAGCAAGGTCGTTGTTCATACACAGATGAAAATTTCAATCAGTAGGAAAAGATTGAATCCACTTTTATAAACAGTTTTATATATGCATATATGAAACCATTCAATGAAACTTTTATGATTTGTAAATAAATATAACGTGGCGTTTGGAACGAGGAATATTAGTAGTGAGGGGCTTCCGCTCTTAGAGTTTGCATGAACATTACCACAGCAACACTGTCTCTACACCTACTCCTTTGACAGCGTGAAACAAGATTTATATATACCAAGTTCTCGTATTTACATCGAAACATATTTATGTTTGGTGCAAGGGAAGAATACAATCAATGTTTTTTGTTTTACTCTTGATATAAAGCCATTTGTGAATTACTTTATTTCAAATTAACTCACCTCGACTTTTTTTTCAGGAACTTATATTTTCTCCGGCAATTATTGTCCACTTTACTTTGATATACAGAATTAACACAAAACAACAAACTAAACCGCATTACCAAGTTCTTCTGACTGTTTCTGCTTTTTCTTTTTGTATGCTTTTATTGGAATCGATCCTTAATTCAAAACAGTGAATGGAATTATAAATCAATTTGAAAAACACAACATATTCTATTCAAATTAATTCTACACGGCAAACGCGAATTTGCACTTTTTACTGCTTTGTAATTAAATAATATAAGTTCTGCACTATTGGATCGCAGAGTGGAGAAATATTGTTTTATTTTTAATACTTTATTATATTTGCACTTATTAAACCAATTAAAGAATTTTATTTAAGTCACGAAATTTTCGAGTTCTACTTTTAAATTATTAAACATACGCTTGTCGCGCCTTTATTGGATCACACACTACTTTTTTGCTCTGCAATTACGCTTTGTTGTCTTCAACATAGTAGATGTGAAAGAAGTACAACAGAAACGAATGCGCCATGTTTATTAAGGGCCCGCTTACATTTCAATATACCAATTTTGAACTTTATTTGGAAGATTCATGAATTTGTTTTTATTTCTGTTTTTTTTTTGGTTTTTAGAAAAAGATCTGTCTGATTTCTTTTTTTCAACCAAATGTATACACAAACGAAATTACGAAACTATTAATTCGTCAAAAGAAGACGAAAAAGATAGGGAAAGAAGTTATCAACGTACATTGGCCTTGAATCAATAAATTAAATTATCATAATTATAAATAACATTGTTGGAGCAAGCACATCATTAAGACATTTTTCAAAGACGTTGTGGCAACAACTGCGGTTTAAAAAACATATTGCGAAGGCGAGAAAATAGTCAAAACTGACGAAACTGGAGTTTAATTGTAAGTTATTTTAGTCAATATTACTATAAATGAAAAAAAAGAGGGGGGGGGGGGGGGGGGTATCAGTCAGGGAGCGAAGCACTCTAGTACATACTAGAGCTCAGCATACATCGCTCTTTCTAACCGACTATAGTACTTCAGTTTACTCTATTTATTGCAGTTTCCAAAACGGGAGTACACCAAAAGTTACTACTCTAATGGAAAACAGCAAAATGAATACTTTATTCCATTCACCCAGTTAACGATTTATTTAACAATTAATATTTCTTCACACAAAACTCACCCCTGTGTGTCTTGATTGTTGATTGAAATGAAGAGTAGATCAAACACGCAACCTCATATCATATGAGAGTACTTCCCGAATTTAATCACGCATATAAGTAAAAGAAAAACCAATGAGCCGTTCAAAATTATTGCTTACTAATTATTAATACTCATCAAATACAATATACAATTCTTTAATGTTCACTACTACCAAGTGATATATAACATTCACTAGTTTTTGCTTATTAATCCTTTTCATCCGTTCGTAATTGTTGATTACTACTTATTAACATTAATCAAATAAAATATTGTAGCGAGCCTAGGGTTCGCTGGATTAATTATTTTGAATAAATAAGAGCCGTTGAATCGATTTTGAATAAATGTGACACTTTTTACCGTACACTTAACGTTTTCTTCACTTATCGCTTCCGTACTTATCGCTTCCACACTTATTACTTCTTACTCATTACTTATCGCTTGCTTGACTTTCTACTTCTTACTCATCTCCATGGCCTGTGTGCGACGTATTTATACCGTTTCCTTATTCTGATTCGGCGTTTCGTTTCCGTCCGTTCCATAGTCTTGAATGTTCTACTGTTCACGATCTCCAGTTTTTCATTACTTTATAGAATATTCTAGAACTCTGTTTCAGACTCTCTAGAATATTCTAGTACTGATTGTCATATGCGTCACAATATACAATTCTTTAATTTAGATTATTTCTCACAGAGACCGAACCACACACGACTTAATTCAGCAGAGACCGATTTTTTCTTTTGACGTGACAACGTCTTATAAATCGGTATACCTTGGGAGGCATTTGGAAAAAAGTTTGTAGCGTTACGATAACGATAACCGATAACGCACGAGCCGCAGTGAGCGAGAGCGCGACTCTCTTAATTGCTCCTAAGTCAAATGCAGAGAGACAACGGGAATACAGACAGCGCCTTGCACTGTCGAGAACAGCTGTACAGGTTGAAAGTGTAAAGAAAAAAAATACACAGAGACAACGCGAATACAGGCAGCGCCTTGCAGCATTAAATAAATTGGATATAGCTAAGAGAAAATTGTCTGTTCATAGTGGTTTCGCAGCGGCAAGTTCAAACAACGTTCAAGAACTACAGGTTGTAAACCTACAACAGCCTTCAGCAGCAGAACCCGTGTATTTTACAATACAACCAGTTATATCGGTGCAAGAGGTATGGGACATGAAATGGAACAAATCGATATCAAGATTTAAATTGATGTTTCTTGACAATGACTTTGGGTATGCTTGCCCTGTTTGCGATAGACTTTGGTTTGAACGCGATTCAAAACCGATCACAGTGCAACAGATGAACGTAATTTCGGACTGCCACACAACAACTGTGTCCTGACGAATACACAGTAGTTTGCAATACTTGTAAAATTTCGTTAAGCAAACCAAAATGAATGCCTACACTTGGAGGCATTCGGAAAAAAACACTTTAATTTTGATTTAATAACTTGTATATTCAATGTTACATATTTAGGATACGTTGTCACGAATATAATGTCCGAACGCCTTGCGCCCAGACAACCATTTTTTTTATTTTGTGGAGCGACGACCACACTAGCTCAACGCACTATTTTAACAAGCAAGAATCTCTTGTCTTTCGTTTTCATATCCTTTTTCGTTCCGCTTCCACGATTGTTATTTCTAGGAAGCGGAATTGGCTAATAGGGGGCTGGACTATGGACGGTAGGGAGGTCTAAATAGGGAGAAAATGGCTATGTACAATAGGACAATAGGATTGAGGTTTTACTATATTTAAATTATTCAACTATTGTGTTTGGGGATATTCTTTTGTAATGGGAAATTGGTGATTTGGAGGGAAAGGAAGGATATGCACGTGAAGACACGAGATGTTAATTATCCATAGGGGGAGTGATAATTAATTGAACTTAATTATATAACAACCCAAGGGTGTGTGAGTACTTGGATTGGTTTGATGTAAAGAAATCGAATACAGTGTTTGCTGCAAGAGATAAACTCATTGTAACAGTTCAGTTTCACTCACGCACACAAAAGGGAATTTTGAAGTCACGTTAAATACCATAGCACAGAGATAGAGGAAGGAGAGGAGTGAATAAGGAAGATGAAAATAATAAAATAGCTCTGTTGATTTTGAGAAGGAAAATTTAATATTAGCTCGTGTATTTGAAATCGTAAAGCATCAAGCTCGTTCTTTTTAAAATTTGCAGACAACTAATTGGTTTTGCGTTGAAAAACAGTTGCCAGTGGTGAATGCATTGTACAAATTTATGTATTCAAATTTAGAATTCCTCAAAAAGGAACAACAAATAAATCTATCGCTAGTGAATATATTGTAGCGAGCTTAGGGTTCGCTGGATTAATTATTTTTAATAAATAAGACCCGTTAAATCGATGTTGAATTAATGTAACACATTATTAGTCCGTTAATAATAACCGTTGCATTTACCGTACACTTCCGATTTCTTGACTCATCGCTTCCTTACTTATCGCTTGCTACTTACTTATCTCCCTGATCTGCGTGCGACGTATTTATACCGTTTCCTCATTCTGATTCGGCGTTTCGTTTCCGTCCGTTCCGTAGCCTCGAATTTTCCACTGCTTATAGTCTCCAGTTTTCCAGTACTTTCTAGAATATGCTAGTACTATGTTTTGGACTTTCTAGAATATTCTAGTACTGATTGTCATATGCGCCACACTACCCTCCGCCTATATTAGTTCCTCCCGAACTAAGTCCACTGGTCTTCTGGGTTAACAAAAAGTTGCCAGTCGGTCACGATGCATCTTGGCTTTCGGTTTTCGCTGAATCCTATAGACAACGTCGTTAATTCTTGTGAGAATCTTATACGGTCCTTCCCAATGTTGCTGCAACTTCGGATACCTTCCTTTTTGCCGATGAAGGTTATAAAGCCACACGTTATCGCCTACATTAAGTCCGGATGCGTTGGCTCGAACGTCGTACCTTGTTTTTATCCTGTCACTTGATACCTTGATTTGCTTTCGAACCAAATGATGAATCTCATCGAGGCGCTTTCTCCATTCGGCTACGTAGCCTTCAGTGTTATCTATGGTGTCTGGAGGTATTCCGAATCGCAGATCGGCTGGTAATCGTATCTCTCGTCCAAATATAATTCTTGCTGGAGAATGGCCTGTCGTATCGTGGTTAGCCGATCTATAACTCATGAGAAAAGTTTGTACATATTTGTCCCAATCTCGTTGGTGCTCACTAAGGACCTTCAATAAGTGCTCTTTCATTGTTCGGTTGAACCTTTCGACCATTCCGTCTGACTGCGGATGTAAGGGTGTGGTCCTGGTTTTCTTTACGCCCAGTGCCGCACAGATGCCTTGAAATATCAGTGATTCGAAGTTTCGGCCTTGATCGGAATGAAGCTCACTGGGAACTCCATATCTGCTGATCCAATTATTGATAAGCTGCTCAATGACGGTTGTGGCTTCTTGAAAGGACTTTCACCCACTTGCTGAAGTAATCCATGATGACCAATATGTATTTGTTGTTGTCGTTGGTTTTTGGGAATGGTCAATCACAATTAGCTCGAAAGGGGCACCCACGTTGTACTGCTTCATAGCGCTTCTTGGTTTTACTGTTGGTCCTTTAGTCGCAGTGCAAGTCGTGCACTTCCCACACCAAGACTCGACGTCATCTCGCATGTGAAGCCAGTAGAATCGAGATCGTAATTTTGAAAGTGTCTTATTAACTCCCAGATGTCCACCGGAGGCCCCGTCGTGTATTTCTGTTAGTACATCCTTCACTTTTGATGGTGGGACTGGAATCTGCATTCGATGGGATTTTCCGTCCGCGGATTCCCATTTCCGCTTTAGAATTCCATCTTCCACCAGCAAGGAATTCCATTGTGCCCAATATGCCTTAAATGTTCCTCTCTTGTTGGAAATATTGTTCCAAGTTGGCCGCTCGTTCTTTTCTTTGTGTTCCAGGATTAGCGACATATCTTCATCCCGACGTTAAGCTGCGCGTATAGCATCACTCGTCCACCCATCTAGTACTTCTACTCGTACATTTCGGAGGTCCTACGCCTCTTATTTTAAACGATCAATTTCTACTTCCGAATCCTGAAGGCGACGCTGTAGGGTCAAAATTTCAGCTTGCCTCTCTGCTAGATCAGTTGATAAGCGATTGTTCTCCTCAATGACTTTTTCTCGGCTGGTGTTAAGAGCAATTATCTGTTGATGCAAGGATTTACATTCGGTCGTGGTGCTGTCCAAGTTTGAATCACGCTGAATGCTTCTCCTGTGATTAGCGCATGAACAAAAATTCTCAATTGATGTTTCATTATTTCGTCGACGTTTCCTAGAGTCTACAGAGATGTGGCCGACTTCGCCACATGTCCAACACTTCATATCAAGTCTTGGGGTTCTATATGTACTCCTGCTAGCCAGTTTAGCAGATTCATATGTCAATGCGAACGCCAGTATTTCATTAGTCGTCTTCTTTCCCGCCAAACGAACGGCCTGTTGCAAGTCCCGATCTTGGAGTGCATTTATAAATACATCCATTGCTACCTCGTTCAGAAATTCCTTAGTCATATTTGAATAAGACAAATTTGCCAATCGCTCAATGTCTGCCTGCAACTGTTGAAGATTTTCTCCAAGTTTCTGCGTTCTGCTCCGCAGTTGCGTGTGGTAGACCTGCTGCATGTGGTTGTCTCCATACCTAACTTCAAGGCCGTCTCTTACCGCTTGGAAATCTGTTTGCTTCTCTGCTGGTATGGTCTGTAGCAATTCTGCAGCTGCCCCGCGGAGTGAGATTAGTAATGTTGACTTTTGCTCATCCGACCACTTATTATAATTGGCCACGGCGTCAAACTGACGTATAAATATGGAGAAGGGTCCCGTTCCATCGAAGGTTTTCTCCGTTACATTGGCACCATCTTGACTCGCTGTTTCTTCTCCATCAGGACAGTCTGGCCCAATCGTAAAAACATATGTGTCGACATCAATACCCTCTTCTGCTTCTGTCCTCTGCTATCCAGATTCCGGTCCTCAAGTTCCTTCTTCAACTCAGGAACGTGAAGATCCACCAAATGTCGATCTGACATCGTCACAACACACTTTCACAGACTTATTTACTTCACCAATAATTAATCCCACTTCTGACACCAATTGTAGCGAGCTTAGGGTTCATCATCATCATCGGCACTACAACCGGGAACCGGTCTTGGCCTTATTTAGCAAGTCCTGAGGCTTGTTAAATTTTCCATAATGATTTGTATTTTCCGGGCAAGGTCATTAGTCTTGCGCCGGAGGCTCCCCGACGGGGAATCGAACCCCGGTCTCCCGCGTGACAGGCGAGTATACTAACCACTATATTATCGAGGAGCTTAGGGTTCGCTGGATTAATTATTTTTAATAAATAAGAGCCGTTAAATCGATTTTGAATTAATGTAACACTTTATTAGTCCGTTAATAACAACCGTTACTTTTACCGTACACTTAACGATTTCTTGACTTATCGCTTCCGTACTTATCGCGTCTTTTACTGCTTACTTCTCACTTATCTTCCCGATCTGGGTGGACGTATTTATACCGTTTTTCCTCATTCTGATTTTGTTGCTGCAATGAAAAAAGGAAAACTGAAACAAGCAAACGGCGCTTCCTCTAGCGACGCCTCAGTCTCTCCTTTAGTGGACTGTATTCCGGCGCTGGCCGGCCAAACGATGTTTTCTTAATTCGAGGGATTGTACCTCCAGAGCCGGACTCTTCTCTGGATTGGCGGGCGTTTGAGGCTTGCCCAGTACAAATCCTTAATCTACGCGACCAACGAAGAAGACAAGCCAACCGACGAAGGAAAATTTCAACAACGAAGCCAAAAACAGGTTGCAATAACTTGCTTATTTCCTATAGTTTATTTGCTGAATTGAATATTTTATTATTCTGTTATTTCTCTTGCGGCTGGTCTTGAACAAGACCTTTTCGTTAGGGGTTCCTTCGATGACCCCTGCTGCTTCACCGATGTGCCCGCCTTATATAGGCCCGCAGTCGTCCCCTCCTTCGCTCGTTTCCTGGGATCTGCTTTTCTTAGTGGCTTCCTGGAATCGGTGCGCCGCTGATCGTCGTTTCCCTGGAAATGGTATGTTAGCGCTTGCCTTGCTTTTCCTGGGAATTCGTGATGCATCGCCAACAGATTTGGTGTTTCGTTTCCGTCCGTTCCATAGCCTCGAATTTTCTATTGCTCATACTCTCCAATTTTCCAGTACTTTCTAGAATATCCTAGTACTTTGTTTCGGATTTTCTAGAATATTCTAGTACTGATTGTCATATGCGTCACAATACATTTAATAAAAACAAAATCATTATAGTTGTCCTTAAAATACTCAATTATATTTTTTTCTTCTTAATATCACTTGAAATAAAGAAATTCACTTTATTCATTTTAATGTTTATTACTATTATTCCCTCTTAAAGCGCCGACGACATCGCTTGGTATTCAGCGTACTCAGTGCGTCGCAGCATGTTTAGTGTAACAGCATGCTTAGATTACAAAATTAGTTTTCATTGAAGAATACACACATTTAATGATTTCTTTTATTGTTTCCATGTTTTAACTGTTGTAAATTGTATTCCGTGTATTTCTTCTAGTACTTTCTTCAATCTTGCCTTTATTAAATATATTAACAGCCTGTAAGGTGTTTCGCTGCCACTGCGTTCCACCGCCATTTTGTTTTCAATATGTAAACGCTATAAAAGCAACTGTGTGTTCTTTTTTCAACCCTCTTATATCTTTCGTAGTTACATTCGTGCGGTCGCTCCATTGTAATCGTTTTCATTTCGGAGCATAATTTCGCAGTTTTTATAATCATTATATCGTTTCGGGCGTATAATAGCCAATAAAAGGATTTATATAGAACGTCCTGTTTTCGCTCAAATTGAATTGGCACGATAAACGAATCGTGCATTTTATACACAGTGTACTTGTTGATGAATACTAGTTTATTTTAAAGAGTACTCTGTGTTTTGTTGAGAATGATTACAACACTCAGATGGTAATCGAATATTAATTGATGTATTCATTTTGATTGGCAGGCTGTGAGTACACCAAGTACCCAAGTGTACTAGAAATAAATTTAATGTCTTGGAACTGGTTTCAATACACTCATTGCAGACGTCTAGTATATACATATACAGGGTTGCTCAACTGAGAGAGCGGATTTGATTCTGAAAAAAATTATTATAATGAGGTGTTTTTTGCCATTAATTAAGTTTATTATTTGTTGAACTTTTGATTATATCATTTATTGAATACAAAACCACGCGAATTGTCGGTCTGCACTGGAATGGAGTAATGTGTAAGTTCTTCAACATTTTCCATCACGTTTGCCAGTATTTCGATCGCTATAGTGAGCATTTCTTGATAGAAGTTAGTATAGAAAGCTTGACTAGCTGTTATAAATTTTTGATTTCAAGTACTCCCCGGGAACAAATCTAGTGGTGTCAAATCGGGCAAACGTTATGGCCAGTTTTTAAAACATTAGACGAATGGGGATAAATGACCTTCAAACATCGATTGCTGTTTGTGGTAGAGAACCAGAAGAATGGCTCAAACAATCTCTCCCTCTCCCTCTCTCTCTCTCTCTCTCTCTCTCTCTCTCTCTCTCTCTCTATATATATATATATATATATATATATATATATATATATATATATATATATATATATATATTGTTATGCATGCGGATAATAAAGCAACAAAAAGCATGCAGACCATAAAACAACAGAAATGCATTACAATCAACAGTCAGCAGAAAATCCATGGAATTGCAAGCAATGAACGACGACATGAGACCTAAGAAGAGTTAGTATGATGTTGGAACTGAAGTTGTGAAGATAAGTCTTTAAAAAGTTATATTTGAGTTTTGTCATAAGTAATATTAAAAGTTATATTTGAGTTTTGTCATAAGTAATATTATAAAGTTATATTGAGTTTTGTCATAAAAGTATAATAAAATTAAATTAGTTAATCAAAAATAAAATAAAGGAGACCCGCCCTTGAAATTGGTTGCGCTTTCCGGACATTGGTGTTCATGCAGGAAATCCGTACAAGGATTTAAGTGCTCTGATCATCGTTGGATAACCTTCACTTAATCTCCGAAGGAAACGCCAGTGGTCGAGGACCCGACTCAATTGCTGGCCCGACGAGGGACTTTGTGTACATCTCTAAATAACGTGCATAACACGAAATTTGGTGGCAGCGGTGGGATTCATCACAGCGTCATAGGAGGAACATCCATCGATGGAGCTGCTAGTAATTTTACTGTAAGTAACCCAATTTTCCTTTTTACGTTTTGTAAAGTGATTGTGTCGTTTATATTTAAAAGTGCTTAAGTTAAGAATTGTTTAAGCGGGATAAGTAGATAACATACATGTTCTCGAGAGTTCGTGAGTCAGTTAGCGCGTTAAATAAAGATAGTTCCGACAGTGCGGAGTTCTTGGGAGATAGCTCGGACGGTGTTGGAGGTAGTTTGGATAACGGTTCGATTAGTGATTCCGGTGAAAACCCAGCGGATAAAATGGCCGAGGTTCCGATCAGTGTCCTTACATCATTCGTTCCAACTTTCAATGGCACAAGCGACGAGGTTTTCACCTTCATCTACGCGTGTAACGATGCTATCGAATTAGCATCGGAACCACAAAGAAACGTGCTATTCAAATATATTGAAACGAGAGTTCGTAGGAACGCGACAACGATCCATATGAATAGAGAAATTGCCGACTGGGAGGCGTTAAAGAGGGAATTAGTTGTAGTGTTCAGGGAACCTCACAGTGCTTTGCAATTGCATAGGGAACTCATTTCTATCAGACAGAATAGGGAAGAATCGGTGATCCATTTTACGCAGCGTGTAGAGACATTACAAAGACGGTTGCTGCAAAGCAAGCTGGGTGATGTCAAGCAGGAACATCAGGCTGGTCACATCGTAAATATACAGAATGAAACCTTAACGGTTTTCATTAATGGACTGCGTGAAAGATTGTCATCATATGTGATAACGCAGCGTTCCAAAACCCTTTCTGAAGCAAGCAAATTTGCAAGCAAAGAAGAGCAACGAATCAATCTGTTTAAAACTAACACTCAAAGGGACTACACGTCCTAAAATCTGGCAAGGATAAATATTCAGGAGGTTAAATGTTTCAATTGTGGAAAACAGGACACATGGCAAGGAGTTGTAGGTTACCAAAACGAAATAGGCAGTTCAATGACAGAACCTTCAACCGACCAGTGAATACCGATCGCCCGTCAACCTCAAATGGTGGACAATGGGATCACCCGTCAACCTCAAATGGTAGACAATGGGATCAGCCGTCGACTTCACGTGGTGGATAGTTTAAGCCATGGGATCAGCCGTCGATTTCACCTTGTAGACGGCTTAAACCAAGGGATCAGCCGTCAACCTCAAACGGTAGACAGTCTGGGCCAGGGGATTTTCGGTAAGCTGCATGGTGACTGGGGCAACCACGCGTCTAAGAGTCTTGGACAATTGTGAAAGTCCTCATGTGTTAGCATTGATAAACGGTGAGTTAAAGAAATTAATTATAGACACTGGAGCAGAGATATCCTTGATAAAAGCCAACTGCATCTATTTAGACGAAGTGAACAGTTCAGTTTTGGCATACCCCGGGTAAAGGGAGGCCAAGTAAGATAAAATTCAAACTCATCGAGAATAATTTATTAGGAGAATACGATGGATTGATCGGTAACCATTTCCTACGAGAGGGTGGTTTTACGATCAATTATAAGGACAATATTATAATCGGTAGTTGTGGGAAAATTCCACTAAGATATCTCAACGAAGAGAATACGGTTAAAGAAAGGTCAGAAGTATTTAGGTCTGTAGCTGTAAAAGGGAAATTAGATACAGAGGTGGTGATACCTAAACAGGAAATTACCGGAGGCATCATCATCCCTAGCTGCATAAGTGAGAATAAAAACGGTAAATGTCTTGTATCCATAGTGAATACAACGGATAAACCATTTGACATCGAGGGAATTTATATACAGGGTTCTAACTTAACAGATGTCAATGTAGTAAAGAACAGAATCGAGAAAGTAACTGGAAATGTTCGTACAGACCACCTAAACAAAGAAGAGAAGGAGAGTTTATTAGAAGTCGTGAAAGAGTTTAGTGACATATTCAGCGTAGAAAATGAAAAATTATCCAAGACAAATGTAGCAAAACATAAGATTCAAACAGATGTCGGTTCCGAGCCAATATTTACTAAGAGTTATAGATATCCAAAGTCCACGAGAGGGAAGTTCGCGTGCAAGTCCAAAAGCTGAAGGATGACGGAATTATCCGAGATAGTAATTCTCCTTGGAGCTCACCCTTGTGGATAGTTCCTAAGAAGGCCGATGCAAGCGGCAAAAAGAAATGGCGAATGGTGATTGACTACCGTAAGCTGAACGATCTGACAATAGCGGACAGTTACCCTTTGCCAAATATAACGGAAATACTTGATCAGTTGGGAAAGGCAAAGTACTTTTCCACCTTGGATTTAACTTCTGGTTTCCACCAGATCCCTATGGAAGAGGAGGATATTGAAAAAACAGCTTTCAGTACCCCGTACGGTCATTTCGAATACACCAGAATGCCGTTTGGATTAAAAAATGCTCCAGCCTGTTTTCGGAGGCTGATGAACACGGTCTTGGCAGGACTTCAGGGAATTAGGTGTTTCGTTTATTTGGACGACATTATTCTGTATGGTCAGAACTTAAAGGAACATAACGAAAAGTTAAAAGAGATTCTTGAGCAACTCAGGAAGGCGAACCTAAAACTGCAACCCGATAAATGTGAGTTCCTTAGAAAGGAAGTCTCGTATCTGGGACATATAATCACAGACAAAGGGGTAAAACCAGACCCAAACAAAATCAGTAGTATTGTGAATATGGGGGCGCCTAGAAATCCTAAAGGTATTAAATCATTCTTGGGAATGATAGGTTACTATAGAAAATTCATAAAATTTTTTAGTAATATTGTCGCGCCATTAAACAGACTCCTTAAAAAGGACGTTGATTTCATCTGGGGACAAGAACAAGAGGAAGGATTTGAAAAATTGAAGAATCTTATAACTAAACACCCTGTTTTGCAATATCCAGATTTTAATAAGCCATTTATAATTACAACTGACGCTTCTAATAAGGGAATTGGCGCAGTGCTCAGTCAAGAGCACGACGGAAAAGACTTGCCGGTACATTTCGCAAGTCGAACATTCAACAAAGCCGAAGTAAATTCCAGCACTACGGAGAAAGAGTGTCTGGCCATTGTATGGGCCACGAAACAATTCCGCCCTTATATTTACGGTACAAAATGCGTGATTCAAACGGATCACAGACCTCTGACGTGGTTATTCAAAGTCAAAGATCCGGGTAGTAGACTGTTCAGATGATGCCTCAAACTTGAGGAATTTGACTACGTCATTACTTACAAGAAGGGTAAAGAAAATGTTGTGGCTGATGAATTGAGCAGAAACGTCCGAGTTACAGAGAAAAAAAAGGAAGAAACCCGGCAGGATCTAGTGAGCCTTATGGAAGGAGAAGGTATGGGTATAGATCAGGAAAACAGGGAGGATGTCAATGATAAACATGAAAATAACGTAGCGGATGAAGTCATTGCCCAAGATGCAGAAAGTATTTCAGGGGAAAGCATTGCAGAATCGAACACTGCTAGCGAAGCAGGAGCACCTGAAGACAATAAAGATTTTGTCAATGATAACGACAGAAAGCAAGCGATAATGAAGGAATGCCATGATAGCTTATTAGGAGGTCACACGGGCCAAAAAGCCACATATGCAAAGGTTAGGAAAAAATTTAAATGGAAAGGTATGCAGAAAGATATTGGAAATTACGTAAGAAACTGTCCCCACTGTCAAACCGAAAAAGTTAATAGAGTACCAACTAGGAACCCGATGAGAATAGTTAGCTCAGCTGATAGGGCTTTAGAGAAAATTATGATCGACATTATAGGACCACTTCAAGAAACGGAAGATGGTTATAAGTTTGGATTAACAATACAGGATGATCTTTCAAAATTTATCAAATTTATTCCACTAAAAAGCAAAGATATGGAAACTGTAGCTAGATCAATAATGGAGGAGTGGATCATGAATTTCGGTATGCCAAAGTTCATTCTTTCGGATAACGGCACGGAATTCAGCAACGTCCTTTTCGAGGAATTCTGTCAGTTATTAGGTATACAACACCTAACGACTAGTGTGGCATATCCACAAGCTAACGGCAGTGTAGGAAGAGCACACTGCAGATTACTAGAATACCTAAAATCTACAGGGAAGTATTTGAATCAAATGGAGGAATGGCACAGACGCATGCCATATGCGGGATTCTGCTACAATAGCACTATCCACAATACGACAGGTTTTACGCCATACGAATTGGTTTTTGGTTATCAAGTCAATAGACCCAGCGGAGTGGACACAAGTGAGGAGACAACTGTTTTTGATTACGTCGATGAATTGAAAGCTAATCTTTTTGATTTACAAGATTGAGTTAAAGCAAATACAAAGAAATGTAGGGAAAAATCAAAATTAAGGTATGACAAAAAGCTAGGAAGGCCAGTACTCGTACAATACCGCGTTGGCCAAAAGGTCTTAGTAGAGTAACTTCGGGTATTGTGATATAGGTATTTGTTTTCTAACAATTATTCGTAATTTTTATTACATAGCTTTTGCCGCACTATACATTATAGCTCTTTGATACATTGCGAATTATATTTCGTTTTCAGAACCCTGCAGCGTTAGCCAATCTGCAGCTATTTACAACAAAATAAAAAAATCTCTGTAACCCCCCTTATTAAAATTGGCGGATAATGTGATATGGCTTTTAAAACAATCAAGAGATTTTTTTAAAAATGCACTTCACTGAATTAAAAGCTCACCCAATATACTGTCAGCTCTATTCACACACAAACAAAATGTATTACTTCAGTTTTTAATTTTGCTCCAATTTTTGCTGAAATATAACATAAAGCTCACACAAAAAAAACTGTCGACTGTACACCTTAAACAATTTCAATGCACTGACATACAACGCAATGAGCGCGAGCGCGCCTAAAACTGCAGCACGTGTTCTTTTCCATTGCCGTCATGTTGACAAGAAAATTCTTGTCGAGAATTGATTATTTCGGAAAATATGATAGTATATCACATTTCCCAACAATACCACAATACCCGAAGTTACTCTACGTAACGAAAGAAAGGGTAAACTATTAAGTAACTATAAAGGCCCGTTTACTATCCTGGAAGTACACAACGATTACCTTATACTAAAACTTCAAAATAAACAACAAACGTTTAATAAGGCTAATGTTAAACCATACTTTTTAGAAACTCCTGGATCTGTCTGGCCGAGGCAGGGAATGTAAATATAAAAGACCTTCAAAAACATTCCGGAATATATTTCAATCACGTAGGAGTGGGAAAGGAAATAAATAGCCAATTGGCATTAGTAGCGCATTTAGATGTAACTATATTAGAAAAGACTAGTTTTAATGTAAAAAATATGATAAATAGATTGGCTTTGCGTAGAATCTAAAGTAGAATGTAAGCAGTTTCAGCAGTTAGCAAGGATAGAGGTAATGAGAGCAGAGCATAGGATTGGTATGATTTTGGGAATGATCGGAAAAGCTAGGAGAAGTAAGCGCGGTTTAGCTAATGTAATAGGTTCAGGTTTCAAAGTCCTCTTTGGAACCATGGACAATGAAGATGCCGACTACTACTCTAATGCTATTCGAAGCGTTATTGAAAACGAGAAAAGAATAAAAGATGGTATGGAAGAGAATATAAAAGTCATGAACCATTTGAATAAACAAGTTCTCGAAAGTGTCAAAAACGCGAATATAACATCAAAGAAAGTTAACGAGATTGAGGAAATCAATAGGGTTAGTACAATAAAGAGCAATCTTAACCGAACCGCAGTTCTTACTTCTTACTATGACAAAATATCCCATAAGATTAATCACAAAATTATGCGACTTGAACTCGAGATAGAGCAGGTAATCGATAGTTTGTTATTCATCCAATCAGGAATCTTGCATCCACGAATTATAGAACCGTCTGACTTATTACACGAATTGAGAGAATTTGAACATAATAATATCCTAGCAATAGAGCCAAATTTAGAAAATTATTCGGAAATTTTGAAGATGTTAAAAATTAAAGCGTTTACTAGAGATCATACAGTCATATTTATTATTCAAATTCCAACAGTCACCAAAGACACTTTTGATGTACATGAGACAATCACTCTCCCAAAAATTATAACGAATGGAATTGTAATCTTAGCATTAAACCATAAGTATCTAATAATTAATAAAAATAGAGAAGAATATGTATTAAAAGAAAACCTCAATGATTGTGAAATGTTTAATAAAATCTATGTTTGTAAACCGCAACTTCTGCGTAGTACACTAAGCGATTACAATTGTGAAATTAATATGTTCATGAGAAACGAAGCAGAAAATTGTAATGCTAAAGTTTTAAATTCTCAAATCGAAATTTTTCATAAAATAAAAGATAATTCCTTTTTATATGCTATAACAAAAGAAACAAGTTATAAATGTTTATGTAATAATAATAATAATAACACAGAAATAGGAAAACTCGTTGGTACGGGTATCATTGTAATTAACAATAGTTGTAGACTAGAGACGTACGACATGACCATCAAAACGCTAGGCGTGGGAGCTGAAATACTCATACGGGATAAACATTCATATGGGGAAATGGATGACTGTTGTGTGAACATCAAACTGCATCAGATAACAATAAAACAAGAGCCCATTACAAAAATAACAGCCAAGGACATCCAAGAATTACAGGACCTATCTTCCGAAATACAGAGCCAACGCAGCTTTTGGTCAACTACATTAGAACAAATACCGGAAAGAACTCTGGGGTCCTTATCATTATTGCAATCGGATGTTCTATGTGGAGATGTGGTCGTGGCTCTGGACGAACCACAATAACTCTATTCCACAAATGTTTTAACAGGAAAAACAAAACCCATCCTGATATAAGTTTAAGTGTGACACCTACACCAGAACCATCTTCACTTACAGAGGCCATTGAATTGAAGAGTCCTAAATCCAATCTCAGGATAAGGTTTTCTTAGATGTGTCTAAAAGGGGGACGTGTTATGCATGCGGATAATAAAGCAACAAAAAGCATGCAGACCATAAAACAACAGAAATGCATTACAATCAACAGTCAGCAGAAAATCCAAAAGAAATACAAATCCCACAGCAGAAAGGCAACCATCAACAGTCAGCAGAAAATCCATGGAATTGCGAGCAATGAATGACACATGGGACCTAAGAGGAGTTAGTATGATGTTGGAACTGAAGTTGTGAAGATAAGTCTTTAAAAAGTTATATTTGAGTTTTGTCATAAGTAATATTAAAAGTTATATTTGAGTTTTGTCATGAGTAATATTAAAAGTTATATTTGAGTTTTGTCATGAGTAATATTAAAAGTTATATTTGAGTTTTGTCATAAAAGTATAATAAAATTAAATTAGTTAATCAAAAAAAAAATAAAGAAGACTCGCCTTTGAAATTGGTTGCGCTTTCCGGACATTGGTGTTCATGCAGGGAATCCGTACAAGGATTTAAGTGCTCTGATCATCGTTGGATAACCTTCACTTAATCTCCGAAGGAAACACCAGTGGTCGAGGACCCGACTCAATTGCTGGCCTGACGAGGGACTTTGTGTACATCTCTAAATAACGTGCATAACAATATATATATATATATATATATATATATATATATATATATATATATATATATATATATATATATATATATATATATATATATATATATATATATATATATATATATATATATATATATATATATATATATACATATATACATATATATAACTTTATACCATATATATATATATATACTTTATATTCAATGGAGGAAACTCCACAACCACGAATTGGAAGAGCTATACCGCAAAACTACAATAGTGAGAATAATCAGGTCGCGAAGATTAAGATGGGCCGGACATGTGGCGCGAATGGGCAACGATAGGACCGTGCATAGAATTCTTGACGGTAGACTAACGGGCAAGAGACCGGTAGGACGGCCGCGAGGGAGATGGGAAGACAATGTTAGGTTTGACCTTGAGGAGATCGGATCAGATGGTCAAGCGTGGAAGGACAGCGCACAGGATAAGGAACGATGGCGGAGTCGAATCGGTGAGGTCATGAACTTCCGGCTTCCTACAGGCCAATAAATAGTAGTATAGTATACTTTATATTCAACTGTTTTATAAGTTGTTATTAAAGAGACTCAGACTACACATCAATATGCCTGACTTGTAATTCTTATCCTCATTCCCAACCCTTTTTTGATCCCATCTTCCCTTCCCCAGTAGAAATCACGCAGCTTACTCCCGAATAATCTGATTGCCGTTGAGCACTCTCCAAACTTAGGGACAGAAAGAAATATGAAAATATTCGTCTCTTTTTAGCGTATATCTATGACAAATCTGATAATGTCTGCTACGAAGGCAAGACAAAACCAGCGTCAAACTCTCTATTCATCAGGAAGATTTTCCACTGACGTTCCCAGTTTTCACAAACTATTTGTAAAATTCCACGTAATTTTCAATTTATCCCCTCATAAAGTGTCGAATGACCTTAAAGGGTTCGGCCACTTCGTTCACTCCAGAACGTTATCACATCTTCAACGTAGTAAGGCCGAGCCCAACAAGTTTTTTCGTTCCTAAACTCCTACCTCCCCTACTTTTTCCCAAAACCGACAGTATAACTCCTCTTACCCTCTATTTTCAGAACGTACGAGATCTTCGCTCAAAGATCCAATTCATTCTGAAAAACTAACTGAATCCCCAGCATTCATAACCTGTTCATAACTGTTTCCTCCCACATTCATCGTCTTTCGCGAAGACCCCTTCTATCATGCCATTGGCTTTTCCCCCAGCTGACGAGTAATCGTCGCTGTTCACAAAAGCTTCGATTCTTCACTTATCGCTTTCTCTACCTCCTCTAAACTGGCCTTTGTGACAGTCAAAATCATTCTTCCTCGGAAATCAATCTTTGTCATGCGCTTCTATCCATAGGTGCCCTGAAAAGTTTCCGACCCCACCATGAAGATAGCAGCGTTCGGCAATAAAAGCTAGTGAATATAGTTGTGCATCTTTTGAGTGTTACTCACCAAAGTTTTAGCCATTTTGGATGCCTAGTTTTTATTTGACAGTCGTTTGAGTGAGACGATGTAAGTGTTTTTGTGAAAATGGACAAAATTGAGTATCGAGCTGTCATTAAATTTTTGTTTTTGGAAGGCCTATGAAATTAAAGATGAGTTGGACTCTGTGTATGTTTATAGACTTCAAGGCCGCCTACGACAGCATAACCAGGGTAGAACTATATAATGCCATGAGAGAATTCGGCATTCCAAATAAATTGATACGACTTTGTAGGTTGACCATGACCAACGTAACTAGTCAAGTAAAAGTAGCGGGATTGCTGTCCAAACCAATAAACATCTATAATGGACTCCGACAAGGGGACGGTCTGGCCTGCCTCCTCTTCAACCTGGCGTTGGAGAAAGCAATCCGTGACTCTGGCGTTACAACAAGAGGGACTATTGTCACCAAGTCCAGCCAGATTCTTGCCTACGCAGATGACATCGACATCATCGGTAGAACCGAATCGGTGGTACAGGAATCCTTCACCCAGATCGAGCAGGCGGCACAAAAACTGGGACTGCGCATTAATGAGGGAAAAACCAAGTACATGGTGGCAACTTCTGCGAAGAGAAGACCTAACGTTTTTCAAACTATCAGGGTAGTGGAGCACGAATTTGAAGTAGTGCAATCCTTTAACTACCTTGGGTCAATAGTATCAGCCGATAACAATATGGAAGAAGAAATACGCGAACGGCTGATTAAATCCAACAAAGCCTACTATGGTCTATCAAGGCTCTTTAAATCCCGAAATTTATCCAGAACATCCAAGCTACTACTGTACAAGACCATAGTCTTACCAGTACTCATGTATGGATCCGAGACCTGGGTGCTTAATAAAAGGCACTCTGAACTCTTAGCCGCGTTCGAGAGAAAGGTCTTAAGGAGAATTGTTGGCCCCGTATGTGAGGGAGGACGATTCCGGAGACGCTACAACCATGAGTTGTACGCAATTTACCTTGAAGCTCATATTGTAAGAAAAATCAAGCTCGGTAGACTCTGGTGGGCGGGACACCTAGCTCGAATGAGCGAAGAGGACCATGCCCGGAAAGTCCTTTGTGGCAGGATGTATGGAAGGAGACAGCGCGGCAGACCTTGTCTGCGATGGAGGGATGGCGTAGACCAGGACGCCCAGAGCCTGGGAGTGCTAAACTGGATGACATCGGCTCGAAATCGGGACCGGTGGAGAGATTTGTTAAATAAGGCCAAGACCGGATCCCGGTTGTAGTGCCGATGATGATGATGATGATGGACTCTGTGTATGGAGACTCTGCACCACCATTTACCACCGTGAAATTTTGGGCAGCTGAATTGAAACGTAGCCGTGGGAGACGATGAACTTTCGGAACGCCCAAAAACTGCAACAATTGACGATAACATCTCTAAAGTTCACCAAATGGTGCTAGACGGCCGCCGAATTAAAGTGAGAGAGATAGTAGAGGATATGAAAATGTCCAAAGAACGTGTTTGTCACATATTGAATCAAGATTTAGGCATGAGAAAGCTGTCCGCAAGTTAAATGGAGTCTTCAGCTCGTAGCCTTTTTAAAAATAATTCATCATCATCATCATCGACACTACAACAGGGGACCGGTCTTGGCCTTATTTAGCAAGTCCTAAGGCTTGTTAAATTTTCCATAATGATTTATTTTTTCTGGGCAAGGTCATTAGTCTTGCGCCAGAGGCTCCCCGACGGGGAATCGAACCCCGGTCTCCCGGGTGACAGGCGGGTATACTAACCACTATACTATCGAGGAGCCCATTTTAAAAATAATTATGAAACTTATATTTCCTTTTTTCTCTTTTCTTTCCTTTATTTAACTTAACAATTTTATTTAACTTAACAACTTTAGTTAACTTAACAGCTTTATTTAACTTAACAACTTCAGTTAACTTAACAACTTTAGTTAACTTGACAACTTTAGTTAACTTAACAACTTCATTTAACTTAACAACTTTATTTAACTTAACAGCTTTATTTAACTTAACAACTTTAGTTAACTTAACAACTTTTATCTTTTAAATAGACTTTTATTTTCAATTATCTGCTCTGTGTACTTCCGAGTTTAAAAACGAACTGCCTCTAAGTCTGAAATCTAAAACTGAGAAATGCCGTTATCCATACTGACCTTGATACGGTGGGAGAACATTGCACCTCACGGCGTGTAAAGTTCAGTGCCTGGGAAAGGTGCATTTCACAGTTTCGCAAGACTACGTTGCAGTTTGCTTTCTGGCCGGAAATTGCTTCTTAAAATTACGTCGGAGATCGCTGTCTTGGCGGTCGCTGAACACCGACATAACTCGCGCGTTGGGTGCCGCGTTTGCTCACGTTAGACCAAAAACGTCTTCGAATGAACATTTCCAACGCTCTGTTGGCGCAGTTTAGGCGCAGTAAAGCCGAGTTTTGGCGCCGATTAATTACTGTCGATAAATCTTGGATACACCATTATACGCCCGAAACAAACATACAGTCAAAACAGTGGACTGCAAAGGGGGAATCAACTACAAAAAAATCTAAAACTGTTTTTTTTTCGGCTGGGAAAGTGATGGCGACTGTTTTTTGGGATAGTCATGGAGTAAAAACTTTGGAGCTCCTAAATACTGGTTATAGATATTACCAGGAAGCTGTACTATAGTTTCTGCTCCACGGTAGTATATTGGTTAGTATACCCGCCTGTCACGCGGGAGACCAGAGTTCGATTCCCCCTCGGGGAGCCTCTGGCGCAAGACTTAATGACCTTGCCCGGAAAAAAACAAATCATTATGGAAAATTTAACAAGCCTCAGCACTTACTAAATAAGGCCAAGGCCGGTTCCCGGTTGTAGTGCCGATGATCATCATGGAGTAATATTAATCGATTATCTTCAAAAAAGAAAAACCATTACAGGAGCATACTACGCATAATTACTTGACCAACTGAAGGCAGAAATTGCGGAAAAACGGCCGCATTTACAGAAAAAGTAAATCCTGTTCCTTCAAGACAACGCGTCGTCTTACACCTCAGCGGTTGCCACGACGAAAATCCACGAATTGCGGTTTGACCTGCTTGGCCATCCGCCTTACTCACCAGATCTCACCTTCGTGAACAGTTATTTCCCAGAGAGAAACGCCGAGTACTATTTAGACGGGTTAGAGAGATGGGAGCATCGCTGGGTTGTAGAGTAGACTTACAAAGAGACTATGTAGAAAAATAAAAATAAATTTTAAGAAAAAATGTCTTGTATCTTTGTTGGCTGGGAAACTTTTCAGGCCACCCTCGTATTTTGCCATCCCAGTCTATTGAAGTTTACGAGCTCGCTCTTAATGCTATCGCTAACATAATCGAGCTGAGTAATTGCGATAACGACATCATCGTCTTTCGAGATTGTAATCTTTCACCATTCAATTGGCCTTTATCTGACGATCAATCACACTTCACCTCCCACCCCACCTTCGCCAAGGAATGTCTCTTCATCGACTAGATGATTCTTGCCGCTGTTAAGTCAACAACGTTTGAAACATCTTGGGTAGGCAGTTAGACATCTTTACAACACTCCTTATCAATACATCAGTCTCACCCATCCCCCTCGTCCTTACATCTATAGACTACCGCCCCCCCCCCCCTTCTCGTGACCTTCTTTCGAACCCACTCGCCACCATCTGTCTCCCCTTTCAATCACTACGTCTACGATTTCCATAAGGCTAACTTTCACCTCATCAACGACTATCTAGGCCGACTTTCGTTCAACTACAATCACCTATCCGTCGATGATGCCATCACCCACTTATGTACCGAAACCCTTTACTCTATTTCCCTGTTCGTTCCCCACTCTAGAGAAAGAAGATCATTATTTCACCAAGGCAGCATGGCTTTCTCAATGACCGATCAACTACAACCAACCTTGTTGAGTTCACTTCCTTTACACTTCCAGCACTAGTGCACGGTAACGAGGTGCACTAAGATCTACCACCCCTAATCCAGAATGTTACGAGTCACCGTGCCCATTGAGTGGTATGCGGCCATGGGTATACCGGCTGTATTATAACGGCGCCTCTCTGATACCGGGTCGAATCAGAGCAGAAAGCAGACCTTACCATATTAAAGAGGGGCTCTGATGTGGCGGACTATTTGAAACCCCAAGACTCGTTGGAACAAAAATGAATAATCAATATACAAAAAACAATCTCACAAAAAACCCGGTAGGCGTAGATGTGATGAGCCGACACTACCACAAGGGAACAAATCATCAAGAAAACACCGACTCGGCAAAAAGAAGACAGAGAAAAACGAAAAAGCGGGATATACGCGTCGGGACGTGGAATGTTCGAACGTTATATAAACCAGATGCGATACAGACGGTCGTAGAAAACGCGAAACAATATAAAATGGACATCGTCGCGCTTCAGGAAGTCCGACTTCCACACCAAGTAATCGAAACCAACGGGTTTGCACTGGCGTGCGGAGGTACGATGTTGTATTCCAGAATACTACCCTTTATTAAATTTAACACTGAATCTCCTTACACATCCTTAAAAACCTCCTTTAACATATAATACATTCTCACTTAATACATTCCATTCATAAACATTCACAATATTCTATATCATTTAATAACATGCACATTTAATAACCTGCAACTTTTTATTCATTCAAAACATAGTAACTTGGATTTTCGTCCAAATTAATTGAATGTGAAAAGTCACAGAGAATATTAGAAATAGAAAAATTTCAGTTCCGAACGAGTTGAGTTCGGAAGTTAGTTTTGAGAAATAAGTTCATAGAAGTTATTAGAGACAGAGAAGTTATTAGAGAAAAGAATATACAGTTCTGAAAAAGATACAGAGAGAAAAGGAATAGAAGAAATAGAGAAGAATCGAAATAAAGAATAGTGAATAAAGAAAAGAATGAAGTTAAATTATTCAATTCGAAAAGAAGAGTAAAAGAAGGAGTTTTAATAAATGGAATAAAAATAAAAGGTCCCCGCTCTTCCCTCGAAAGAGGAAGCACGGCGCCGGACTCTCAACACTGGTGGCAGCGGTGGTTAAGTTTATTCTGACGTAAACAATTAAAAATTCGTATAAGCTTTGCGTTGTGTTCTTGCAGGTTATATCCGTAAAGGACTATGTCATCGATGTATACAAAGCAGTCGAATCCTTGTAATCCCATTAAAACGTTGTTCATTAAACGTTGAAAAGTTGCGGGCGCGTTTCGTAGACCAAACGGCATACAACTATGAGAACTACGCTAACGAACTAAAAGCCCGCCTACAGTACGGTTACAAGATTGCTAAAAACATATTGCAGGACAAAAAGGAAAAATCTAAAGCGTGTTATGACAAAGGGACAATCCATAAAACATTCAAAGTTGGCGACAAGGTACTCATAAAAAACCATACCAGGAAAAATAAGCTCGCTTCCTTATGGGAGGGTCCCTACGAAATACACAACATAGTATCCGATGAAAACTCAGAAATCAAAATTCAAAGTTTTACACAATAATAATATAAAACTATTTTCGGAATAAATAAATAACCCATACACACAACATAACCAAATTTTTAACAATTATCTTAAAATTAAACACGGTTGGAAAATTTTCCATAAATTTAAGGAAAAGATAAACACATAACAAATGGCCTTTGTTTTTTTATTCAATATATATGAACTAATCAAACAATTGTAGGAATTGACGAAAACGAAAAAAAAAAAAAGAAAAAAAAGTTAAAGAGGGGGAATAACGAAAGAAAATTTTATTGGTAATATATATATTGGAAATTTTGGAATTAATATATATACGGAAATGAGAATTTTGAAACAATACACATAAGACTCTCAACAACCGATACACATAACCTCGGGACTGGCTTCATCATAAGCAAGAAGATTACGCCCCTTGTAAAAGATGTGCAATTTAATAATGACCGAATATCGGTGCTTGTGGCGCAAGCCTAATAACCTTGCTCCGAAAAACAAATTATTATGGAAAATTTAACAAGCCTCAGACTTGTTAAATAAAGCCAAGGCCGGATCCCGGTTGTAGTGCCGATGATGATGAATATCGGTGCTAAACATATAGGGACCATGGTACAATTATGTATTTATATACGTACACGCCCCAACAGAATCTACGGACGAAGAAACGAAGGACACATTCTACGAGACCCTAGAGGAAGTATTCGATGGGACCTCATCATACGATGGGATCTCATCATTCGATGTTAAAATCCTCCTCGGGAACCTCAATGCAAAAATTGGAAAGGAAGACATCTTCCAACCAACTATAGGTAAAGAGAGCCTACACGACGTTTCAAATGATAATGGAATTCGAATTATCACGTTCGCAGCTTCAAAAGATCTAGTAGTGAAAAGCACGATGTTCAAGCACAAGCAAATCCATAAAGCCATATGGATATCACCCGACAACGTAACACGTCACCAAATAGACCACTTCCTCATAGACAAAAGACACCACTCGAATATCCTTGACGTAAGATCATATAGAGGAGCAGATTGCGACTCCGATCACCTTCTAATGATGGGCAAAATTAGAAGTGGGCTCGCAGCAAACCCACATTGGCAATCACGGGAGACGAGCATAAAGTTCGACATTGACCTACGCAAAAGGGCTGAATATCAAGAGGAACTAACGAATAGATTTAGCATCCTAGAGAACGGGAGTAGTGAGGAAGAGGAAACCAATAATCTGGGCACTAAATGGGCATCGACCAGAGACACAATCAAACAAACAGCCCAAAAGTTATTAAGATTTAAGAAAACAATTAAGTCCACACCTTGGTTTGACGATGAATGCATGGCGAAGATCGAACAACGTAAACGCCTCAGAGTGATCCACTTAGAAAGATATGATGAAGTCAACGTAGAAAGATACGCGACAATTCGGAAAGAGACAACGAGACTTTTCAAACACAAAAAACGCGAATGGGAGAATACTAGGATGGAAAAAATCCTAGAAAATGCCAGAGCAAAGAATATCAGAGGTATGTATACCGGCATAATTCAATTAGAAATGGCTACCGGGGAGAGCCAAAATAATTCGAGACACAAACGGTTGTCTGGTGACAGAAACAAACAATATCGTGACAAGATGAAAGCAGTACTTTGAAAACCTGCTCAATGTCCGCACCCATCAACCACAAATAAACGCACCAGAGGCACATACAGTCGAGCCTCAGATCCCAGGGCCCTCTTTCGACGAAGTTGTAGACGCAATGGCAGAGCTTGTGAAGCATGGGGGAGAGGCAACCGCTCGAAAGATCCTCCAACTGATTAAAACAATATGGGATAAGGAAGTCATTCCGGAAGAATGGAAAACCTCAATGGTACCCCATTTTCAAAAAGGGTAACAATTCTGACTGCGAAAACAGCAGAGGAATATCATTGTTCCCAACCACATACAAAATACTAACAAATGTTATACTGGCGAGAATCATACCGTACGCAGAAGACATATTGGGAGACTACCAATGCGGATTCCGTAGGAATCGGTTAACAAGCGACGAAATGTTCACAATAAAGCAACTACTGGAAGAGAAGTGGGAATACGGAGAGACGGTTCACCAACTGTTCGTTGACTTCACAAAAGCCTACGACACAGTCGCAACTACCATATTGTAGTTCAGTTGGGAATCCCGAAAAAATATGCCGCCCTCATTTAAATCTGCATGAACGAAAACAAAGGCGAGTTAGAATAGAAAATCACCTCTCAGAACAATTTGAAATCCGGGACAGACTTAAATAGGGAGATGGTCTATCACCGTGTCTTTTTAACCTTGTGCTCGAGTATGTTATCAGAAAGGTACAGGACGACAACATGGCCGGATCATCCCTGAACGGGGTCACACAAGTGCTCGCATACGCGGATGACCACCGTTTTGGGCGATAATCTAGAAACTGTAAGTAAAAACAGTGAAATTATCATGCAAGCGGCAGAAGGGGTGGGCCTAGAAATAAATGAAGACAAAACGAAATACATGATTATGGGGAGAGCAGGTGGACCTCAGAGAACACACATAAACATCAGTGGCAAGATATTTGAAAATGTCAACGAATTTAAATACCTGGGAACAATACTGACGGCCAGTAACGAAATGTCGAAGGAAATTAACAAAAGACTACACTCCGGCAACGCTAGTTGGCATACAGTCCATAAACTGCTGAAATCCAAACTGCTATCACGTTATATAAAGCTCCGTGTCTATAGAACCACAATCATGCCATGCGAAACATGGGCTCTCACAAAATGAGAAGAAAACAAATTCCGCGTATTCGAGAATAAAGTTTTAAGAGGTATCTTTTGCGGTAAATATGATGAGGAGGCAGGACAATGGAGGAAACTCCACAACGCGAATTGAAAGAGCTAATCATGCCGATTGTTTTATACGAATGCGAAACATGGGCTCTCACAAAACGGGAAGAAAACATATCCCGCCTATTCGCGAATAAAGTTTTAAGGAGTATCTTTTCCGGTAAATATGACGAGGAGGCAGGACAATGGAGGAAACTCCACAACGCGAATTGAAAGAGCTATACCGCAAACCTACAATAGTGAGAGTAATCAAGTCGCGAAGATTAAGATAGGCCGGACACGTGGCGCGAATGGGCAATGATAGGACCGCGCATAGAATTCTTGACGGTAAGCCACCGGGAAAGAGACCGACAGGGCGGCCGCGACGGAGATGGGAGGACAATGTTAGGTTTGACCTTGAGGAGATCGTATCAGATGGTCAAGCTTGGAATGAGAGTGCACAGCAGAGGGAACAATGACCGAGTCGAGTCGGTGAGATCATTAACTTCCGGGTTCCTACAGGCTAATAAATAGTAGTAATACTTCAATCGGAATATATTCTGTCTTTAATACACTTTTCGTTAGTGGTCTCGATCTTGGGCCCTTAATTTTGGTTATTGGTTAACCCCATCCTGTCAGCACTGACATGACAGACAGCCGTCTACAATAAAGTATTTTTTCGGGCAGGTTACGGATTGTAATTTTAACGTATCAGCGACCGTGCACCTAGATTTTATGATTAAAGCGTCTCTGAAAACATCCTCTCTTATCCACAATGTTGTGAACAATTATCTTTTTGAATACGGTTAGGAAATTAAAGCGCTTCTTTTTAGAGCCCAGGATTCATATCGGTGTGCAAATATAGCAGATATTTGAATGATACTAATAGGTTCAAGGATTGGAAAAGCTTTGATCACGGTAGCATGTGTGGAAGTTTCACATCTCCGTTTCTCACAAATGAAGGTATATGTTGATGTATTATAATCGATCCAAGGTAATCCATTTCGATTGCTTTAACGTATAGCTCCTATCCCAATTGTCATGTCTCCTCTTCAATAAGGGTGAAATTTCATTCCACAGCATTTGGATCACTTGCACGTGTGCACAAAAGAGGATTTTGGAGTACCCTTAAATGTCAGAACACAATGCGAGCGGAAGAAGAGGTAGTGAATAAGGAAAGGAGTTATCGATGTACGTTGGCTTTAAATGCTTTATGCTTGGAAAATACAACGATGAGGAAATGCATGATCAAGTAGAGCTATAGCGTTACTACAGGCTAATAAATAGTAGTAATACTTCAATCGGAATATATAATTTGTCTTTAATAGACTTTTTGTTAGTGGTTTCGATCTTGGGCGCTTTAATTTTGGTTATTGGTTAACCCCATCCTATCAGCAGAGTCGAGTCGGTGAGGTCATGAACTTTCGGGTTCGTACAGGCCAATAAATAGTGAATAGTAATAGTACCACCCTCAGACTATTTTCTCTTTCCGAACTTGAAGAAATGGCTTGGTTTACATCTAGACAACAGACTATACGTAAAAAAATTTAAATAATTTAACTAAAACGTAGACAAAGGTGTTAGTTAATCGGGCAGCAATTACTTGCGTGGAAAGGTGTTAGCACTTTCCTTTTATTAAATAAAAATTACAACTTCTTTTGTAAGATAATTATTTACCAATCTATCATGAAATTCTTCTGGATATATTGGAGCCAACTAACGATAAACCAGCTAAACTGCTAGAAATCACTGTTATTTTAATTATTAACCTCTGTATCACTAACAAAAATCATTTTGTGTATGCCCCTTAATTGAGTTACCATTGGTAAGGGATTTGTTGTTGCCCTGTACAGTGATGTGTCAGATGACTATATGTCAAAAATTGTTAGGTTCTAAATAACCAATAAAATGTTAATACGTGGATATACTGGCAGTTTAATCAGAACTTAATATTAACCGGTGAAGTACTTAAGTACTAACTTTCAACTGTATCAAATTAGTATATTTAGCTTAGTAATTCTTAGTAGCAACAAATTTTAAATAATAACTTGCTGAAGATGAATATTCTTTGGGTTCTCCTTCTATCCACGTTTAGTGTCGTTTCGTCAAACAATATAGATCCAATAGTAGTGAAATGCCTTGGTAAGTAAATGACGGTAATCTAATAAACGGAGAGTTAATTAATATTTTCATACTTAGTGTGTAGAGCCACTGTCCAGGAAATGGAAGATGCGATTTCAAAAGTGGATCCAAATAAAGTAGTTGATATTGGTGGGTTTCGGATAGATGAGAAAGGAGACAAAGTCACCAAGACTTCGAAGTACAAAAACTCTGAATTGTATCTCACAGAACTCATGGAAAATGTGTGTAGTACCATGGACGATTATGTAAAAGTTACCAGAAAGAAAACAGGAAAATTAGAACTTCTAAAGATGACAGTGGAGGGAAAATTGAGTTCAATGATGTCTGAAGTGGATTTCGTACAAGACGGAGATTTAAATAAAAGTCTACCTCATTACGTGAGTCTCGAATAGGAAAGCAGAAAATTTGTACTGATGTCTCTTTTTTTATCGTTGTATTTCAGTGCTTAGAAATTCTTGGCGACGAAGAAGACGTTTTCCTTGAAGCATTTAAGAATGAAACACTGGACAGTGATTTGGACATCAGATTATGTTCCCAATTGACCAATTACTGCAAATATGCTCCCATCCAAGAGGATTATCAATTGGAAGATGATGAATATAAAGACGAATTGTGATATACGGGAAATATATATGGTATATCTATATTCCCATGTACAGAGTCCTATTAATTGAGATACAAAAAAGGGAAACAACAAAGAACAATCACAAATAATTTAAGACATTCTGATTTGTAGCTTTCCGATCAAATAAAAAACTATTTTTGTTTTTGTAATTGTTTTATTCCTTTTATTTATTCATTTGGTGAATTGAAGTTTATTTGTCCAGATCGCTTCAAATTATTTTCCAGTTGGAAAAGCACCAGGAATCTAGAAATAAAAATTCATAACGATAAATGATTGTTTTGAGTTTCAAAATAAGAAGGAAAAAATATGTTTAATAAAATTGTGCAGAGATACACTAATAAAATCTACTAGGTCTAGGAAAAAGATAGCAACTCGGTAGATTTCTGTCGGACTCACATTACATACCTTGTGTAGTGCAAAGTCCTGAAATTGCTTTGCAATAAGGTTTATGATGAACGATAGTGAACAAATCCATTTCACTATCGCAAAAGCATTGACAACGGCTCAAAAATAGTATACCAAATTTGACTTAAGCCATTGAAAGACAGGTTTGTTAGAGTTCAAGATTGAATGCTGGTTATAAACCCGGATAAATACATAAATTAAATACACCCTCATGCTCTTATGTGCAAAGTCATCCACTTCAATATTGGAATAGTTCTGACCTGAACACAAAAGCATGGGGATACCAAATAGATTAACTTCAAGACCATTAAAAGCCAGGTCTAGCAGAAAACTATAAACCCAGGTTATAGAATCTAATAACTATATAATACGAGTTTTAAAGTCTTACTCACTAACCAGAAGCAGATAACGTAAACGCATGGGTAGAAAAACGGCGATGGGCTTCTACCTGCATTCGGTTTATACTCAATATATGGTTCTCTGGTAGAAAGAATTGTAAAGACCGTCAATGTGAATTTATGATGACTCAAACAAACACTTATTCTTTCCAAATTGTCTAATTGCGGCAAGATAAACGCCCAATATGCTAAACCTAAACTGGAAACACAAAATGGAAACAAATAATTTAATTACTCTATGAAGACGGTGGTAAGGCAAAGATATCAGACCTTCATCTTTAGGCGAACGATGACAAATGTTTGGCGGAGTAGAACTGTTACGTTTGTAACAGATACACACAATACACAAGCAAATAGTGAAGAACATCGAACGAAAATCGAATAAGAAAATGCATCAGAGCCGTATACCATAGCGATAACATAACAAATCCATATCAGTGGAATGTACTTGAGTTTAGAAATCGAATTCGTACACCCGGCGGTGGCCTGATGGGTTGCGCTTTGGTTCAATTTTTGGTGATTCTAACTGTCAAAGCGCCAGTTCGAATCACACGTTCTTCACTATCATCCCAAAACGCTATAAAACTATAGGTAAATTGAGCATAATTGAGGTAAAATGGCATGACTACGTACGTTGCCCATAACCAATGGTACAAATCAAGTAAATTAAAAATATAAGGAACACTTGACCTTCGAGAATGGGATCGCTTAGTGTACTTCCTTTTCAATCTGTGCCAACATCCTAAAATATATCCTCCCTGCTTCGCTAGAATTGTTCTGAAATTATTTCATCGTCCTTGTTTCTGGTGGCAAATATCAGAGTTGCGATCATGGGACGCATAAGCTTTTTTTTTTATTACACTTCTCTCGGGAGAGGCGAACTTTTAGCACAGAGTCAGCGCTCTGAGATGCCACCAGATAACTGTTGCAATTCTTTTTGAACAGTTGTAGATTGTAATGCTCCGGAAACACTAGCGTGGAGAGGGAGTTCCATAGCTTTCCCACTCTGTAACGAACCGCAAAGTGGTGCGATCGATCGGATTGTCTCGGGGAGCGCATATAAACCGAATTGCGCGGAACAATACCACGAATCGCCGAAGAACAGTACCCATGATAGTATTTGTAAAAGAGGCAGAGGTCAGCTACGCGCCTTCGATGTGTAGTCCCGACGTCAGCGCCCCCGATCAGGCGGATCGCTCGTCTCTGTATACTATCAAGTAGGTTGAGGGTATGCTTAGGAGCGGAGCTCCAAACAAGGGAGCAATATTAGAGTACCGGTCTAATTTGGAATTTATACAGAAGAAAAAGTTGGGCCGGACTAAAATATAGTATTCCTTGACACTAAAAAGATGTCAGTTTTCCCGAGGGGGACCTGGCGATGTTCGACACGTGTTTATGCCACGATACATACTCACAGACCGTGACGCCGAGCAATTTCATGTTTTCCCCAGATTCGAGGGCCTAGCTATTTCATCATCAGCTGTGGGGAAACGATGATCCACTTTTCCTTGTGAATAATGTATACTGTGTCTTCATTGCATTGACTGGCCAGAGTGTCGATATGGCTACATCTCAAGTAGTGCAACGTTGATGCACTAATTGAGCGATCACTCGAAAAAGAGGAAAAAAGCGCACTATCACCTCCAAAACCGAACACCCTATTATCCGTTGGGTCCAACAAATCAAAGTGAAGCAAAACCAAGGTTGGAGCCAAAACGGAACGCCCAGAGTTAACAGGATACAGAGCCGAAGATTCTCCGACCACAACAACCCGGATCGATCGATTTTCGAGGAAGCTCTTCGTCCAGCCGCAAAACTGCTGGGAAAGTCCGTATGAACGAAGTTTGATCAGCAATGCCCCGCTACAGACGCGGTCAAAAGCTTTGGAGATATTCAATGCGACCGCCCTTGACTCACCATGCCCCTTAATCGCAGATGTTCGTATATCGGTTATAAGGGTCAAAAGGTCTCCCGTGGACCGCCTCCCACGGAATCTATATTGACGATCGTTCAGACAGAAGTCCGTTGCACTCCAAATACTTAATTAACTCCTTAACTATTGATGACCTTTTCCATCACCGTAGATAACATAGATAGTAATGCTATCGGCCGGTAATTTTGTGGAAGACACCTTTTCCACCCTCTTTGGGATTGGCTGAACTGGAGCGATTTTCCAGCAGGTAGGAAAGATAAGCGAAAGAGCTTGCCAAGAACCGGCGACAGTTCTGGGTCACATTTCTATTGCTGGTATTTCATCCAGACCGGTTGGCTTCCTACAGTCCAGTCCACGTATAATGCGTTCAATAATACGCGGGCGGAACTTTACATCCCACATCGAAGACCGTATCAGGGCGATCACAGGTAGCTCCAAAAGACCGGCATCGAAGTTTGAATTCGCGAACATATTAGCTTTATCCTTTGAATTTGTGACAAACGTCCCCATGTCCGTCATTAATGGAGGAAAAGAGGAGGAAGCGAAGTTTCTGCTGACAGCCCTTGCCATCGACCAGGAGGAACGCGAACCGGTTGAGCACTCTGTCGTTGTAACCCTTCTTCGCGGTATCAGTCGCCTGGTTGCACACGTTTCTGATTCTAACAAAATTCGTTCTGTTAACATCGGTGGGGTTGGAGCGCCATTGTTGAAAAGCTCTATTTCTGCCGCTGTAAACATTACATTTTTTATCAAACCAGGGTTTATCAGGTAAATTTCGTTTGATGGAATGCGGAATGTAAATCTCCATCACGAGAAGAATAATTTCTGTGACCAACTCCGCGCATGCGTTAACATTGGAGAGTCCAAAGCACACCTCCGACCACGGAAAGGGTACAAAGAAATATCGCAAATCGTCGCAGTTAGCAGCTTCATACCTCCATATATGGCGAAGCTGCTTAGATTGGTTATTTGCTTGAAACTCAAGTGGTTGCGCGACCGATACCCAAGCAGTGGTCTGAGTTTTCCAAGGGCACAGTCGTTTCCACGATGTAAATGCACGGCTCGGATGTCAAAAACAGATGTAGGGTACCTCGGCACGACCTTGAACCACATGGTGTCCAAGTTATTGGATTCTAACGTGTCCATCCTTTGGCAAGCCAGATCGGAGTGCGTGAAGACGCAGATTCCACTCATAAAACGTAATCTCTAATGCAAGCCGTATCCTGAGCAACGAAGATATGCCGAATCAGTTGAGAAATCGACCTGGGTCCCAGTTAGGGCAAATATATCAGGTTTCACTGTTTGCAAATATTGGTGGACGGAGTTTACATCATATTGGTGAAACCGATGCCCCTGATGTTACAAAATGTCATTATCAATCGAACGTTGATAGAGCCTCGAGAATTAACGCTTACGCGATGACGAATTTCGTACAGTTGGTTTATTTATCAGAATATTTACATGATGTTCCCCTTGAGATAAATCGAAATGTGATATCGCAAAACTTTTAAAATTCTACCACCTGTCTTTAATACTTAAAACCGCTCTGCTATGTGTAAATTTAGTTCTTTTTTACTTACTCATATATAAACTTGAGTAACTCTAGTACTATTGGTACTCACATATAAATTTGAATACGAGTGAGTTTTCGCATTCTTTTCTTCTTATGTTAGATAAGGACACTTTTAGAAATTATCAGCCAAATCTACGGGCATTATGACGGCGCTGTTTTGAAAAAAATTGAGTTTGGTTGGTAAGAAGTAACTGGTAGCTCATATGAACAAAACTATAACCTCCCTGAAAACCCTCTGAATTGGAATTTGTGGTGCACTATAACGGTTAAGTTCATAGCACACGTAATAGGATGTGCACAAGAAGATAGATAGGACATCACCCTTTAAATACCAAGGACAGTGGGATGAATGACTACTTAACCAGGACGCGATCTCAGCTGTATAATCGAATACGCAAGTATATAAAAAAACAGAAAACCCTTTTGTAATTTGTACATGCGGAATGGGCTCATCGATAGTATAGTGGTTAGTATACCCGCCTGCCCGCGGGAGACCGGGGTTCGATTCCCCGTCGGGGAGCCTCTGGCGCAAGACTAATGACTCTGTCCGGAAAAAACAAATCATTATGGAAAATTTAACAAGCCTCGGGACTTGCTAAATAAGGCAAAGACCGGTTCTCGGTTGTAGTGCCGATGATGATGATGATGACATGCGGAATGGATAATTAATAGTTCTGTGATATCAAAAGGTGCAAAGCGGATGTAAATAAGAGAAAAAATAGAAAAAAACAAGCAGTGTGATATTAATTTTGTGTGCCTATCAATAATAAACAGTCACACCAAAACAGTGGCCGAAGACTACTAGGCAAAAATAAAAGTAACATCTCATTACTTTTCCAAGCACCAATTTTTATTAGTTCTGTACTGCCGGTCATGCAAACATCTCGACCGATAATTATCATAGTGCAGCCGCAAAACTCCCAAACAGTATCGTGACTGGCCCAGCAAACCAACATATGTGGAGAGTTTATCACTTCCTACGTTTTTTTAATTGATTCGCTTGAAGACTTTAGCCGGCGTTTATAACAATTAGACCTATCAGAGGGCTAATTGCAACGCATTCTATTTAAAATTATAATAGCCTAGTAACAATAAAATAATCAATCCTCTATTCTAAAAGTTCTTTTAATTGAGACATATCTAATGAAATTAGAAAATAGCCTTAGAAAAATCGTTTTACACAAAAGATTTCAATCAAGGCTTAGAACTTCCATCGAAGGATTTTTGAATATGAAAAATCCTTTCCTTTTTTACTCAAGGATTCTAAATATAAGTTGATCTTCTAATATAAGATTAGTCGGTACTCACATTTTAAATTATGATTAGGTTTATGTATTATTATATCTCCACATCTGCAATTGGACAACGAAATAGGGGGCACCAAGTCCTGAAAGCATGAAGATCCAGAAGTATATGGAAAACTTGGTCCTGTTATGTATATCAAATGGCAAGTTCTGGGAACAAATTTATTTCAAAAATTTTCCCTTTTTAAGTTATGTAAAATTCTTACGTGCCCAGGAATACCTCCCTCATGAGCGAAACGAACATTGGATCTAATTATATTGCGAGGCAATAAACTTAGTCGACGCAACATTTTTTTATCTTATTCGTTTACGTTCTTTTATAAAATAGACCAACGACTTAGACCTCTAATGTATCACCGCAAATTGTGAATGACGATTGAAAAATTTTCGCCGATTGATGTAAGGTGGCACAGCCAGCTACGTATATGAAAAAGCGAAAAAATTCAAAGTGTTTTTGTCAGGTCACTAAATTTATTCTTCTTTTCTAATTTGTTATGTTTGACTCGTTCATTTTCTTAAATCAATTCGGTTACTTGTTTATTCCATGAATTTGGTGTGATACCGGAAGTATAAGCCAAACGCACTATAGCATATGTGTTATATGGTTCTGAAATCAGTAGGATATTCGTGGATTGAACAATAAGTTTATTGATTAACCACCACAATAATCCACGAAGCTATTAATATATATATTTTACTGAGACGGATTTGAATGCAATATTAAATTTTTAACCTTAAATTAAAAAATTTACTTATTCTCCTTTTTTCTTCTTTACTAAAATTCACACTCGTAAGGAATTATCCTCTTCATAGTATCATAATATATCTGTAAAAGGAGAACGGGGCAGTGCGAATAGGAAAATAGGAAAAAAAGAAAGAAGTAAGTCTCAAAATGCATGGTGCATTATTGCCGATCATATCAACAAACAACAACTCATAACTCTAGCACTTAGACAAAAGGTAAGCATTATGCCTATGTTGTAAAGTGAATTTATGAATCTTCGTTAATGTGGTATGAACGCCTTGGAAGCTGGAAAAAACATGTTTATCTTATTTCGACGTTTTTGAAGTTATTGACATTTTGCCTTTAGTCATCTTTTATGTATGTATGTATATATATATATATATATATATATATATATATATATATATATATATATATATATATATATATATATATATATATATATATATATATATATATATATATATATATATATATATATATATATATATTATCCAATATGTTTTATTGATCATCATCATCGGCACTACAACCGGGAGCCGGTCTTGGCCTTATTTAGCAAGTCCTGAGACTTGTTAAATTTTCCATGATTAATTTTTTTTTCCGGGCAAGTTCATTAGTCTTGCGCCAGAGGCTCCCCGACGGGGAATCGAACCCCGGTCTCACGCGTGACAGGCAGGTATACTAACCACTATACTATCGAGGAGCATGTTTTATTGATGTAAATTTAATAATTGCTCATATTACAATAATTTATTAAGGTGGCTTTACAGGCGGCAGTGAGGAGGGGCTCTCTCTTCATCATTCAATCACCATTAGTTTTGCACATCAAGTTGGCTGAGGTCCAGCTCCATTTAAGTGCTGCACATGAAGCAACGGTCTATTCTGTTGGAACAGTTGATAACCATCCACTGTAAATAATTTGGCAGCACGACGAAATGTACTTCAGGTGAACAGTAGACATAATTTAAATAATCTCAATAGCAATATAACATGAAGCACCTGTCCCAGATATATCATCATCTCAATACCATCAGCAGCGGAAATGGGAACCGGCACAGTCGGTATTACGACGACAGCGAGGTCTGCAGGAATGCAAATTCATTATAAGCCGACTTTCGATGAAATAAGGCAGATAATACAATTTGTTTGGAGTTAATCTGACAAATACTAATAAAATCGTAAAGTTCAAGTTATCCAAACTAATGCGGGATGATTTAAGGCAGTTGTCAGATCCAAAATGTGAAAATTAAATGAAAAGAGGTGCTTATACAAACTACTCGAAAGACCGTTCTGAGTACGCACAAAATACCAGATGTACCGGTCTGAAGTGAGCGTCAAGATACAAATGTATCGATAGGGAACGTTTGTTGTGAACGAGCCCATATATTTTTTTATTTGATTGCTATGACATCTGTCAAACATATTTAGTATGCATGAAGTCATTGTACAAACATCATTTTTTTTAATCATGTTAAAAATGTCGAAATTTGTACCAGAAAATGATGATTCGCGGAAAGCATTAATTTTTTGTTTGCATTTGAAGAAACGTGCTGCAAAGTCGCATCGAATGCTTGTCGAGGCTTATGGTAATCATGCTGTATCGAAAGCAACATGCAAAAGATGGTTTAAGCGGTTCAGAGGTAATGATTTTGATGTGCGAAATGAACAACGTGGAAGAACACCAAAAAAAGTTTGAAGACGCCGAATTGCAGGAATACTGGATCAAGATGACACTTTGAGTCAAAAACAAATGGCACAAATGTTAAATGTTGCACAACAAACAATTTCTTACCGTTTAAAAGCTATAGGAAAGATCCAAAAGTGTGGAAACTGGGTGCCACATGAATTGAACGACAGGCAGATGGAAAAGCGAAACACCACATGCGAAACGTTGCTTCTACGACACGAAAGGAAGTAAGTATTGCATCGAATTGTGACTGGTGATGAAAAATGGATTTATTTTAAAAATCCTTAACGGAAAAAATCATGGGTACATCCAGGAGAAGCGTCAACATCGACTGCAAAGCGCGATCGGTTCGGAAAAAAGACAATGCTCTGTGTTTGGTGGGACTAGAAAGGGGTAGTGTATCATGAATTTCTAAAACCTGGCGAAGCTGTTAATGCGCAATACTACCGACAACAAATGATCAATTTGGACCATGTATTGGTCAAAAAACGACCAGAATGGGCCACAAGAAACGGAAAGGTAATTTTGTTGCATAATAATGCTCCGAGTCATACAGCAAAACCAGTCAAAGAAACAATAAAAACTCTCGGCTGGGAAGGCATTGGCTGAGCAGCATTTCAATTCTTACGAAGAAGTCGAAAATTGGGTCTCCGAATGGTTTGCCTCAAAAGATGACCGGTTTTATTGGCATGGTATCCACAAATTGCCAGAAAGGTGATCGAAATGTGTAGAACGCAATGGCCAATACTTCGAATAAAATGTTTTTTACTTTCCCAAAAAAACCTTTTTTACCTTAAACAAAAAAAAAAAAAAAAAAAACGCTCACTTCATACCGGTACACCTGATAAGTAACAACAACTGAAGATCATACATTTCGAGGACTTGTTACTGTCCTTTTTACGCGATTGGTGTACTGCAACAACTGAAATAATTTTTCTTTCTTTATCAGTCGCGGCTAACTGATAAAGCGCCGGCTTGTTACATTTGGTTTGTTCAACAACCGGCATAATTGAATTTGTGCTCCTTATACCTAAAAAGATTCTACAAAGTATGTAATAGATACGAAAACCACCTCAAAATTACAATCTGTCTTTAAAAGTGATTTTTATTAAGGTTCTTTATTCCCACGCAAAATAAGTAAAACTAAACACTAACAATGAATTTTCCAAAAGTTTGAGCGAGACATTTACGATAATCTGACAGAAGTGCCTCAGAAGGCAGAAGGTCATTCATTCGGCTTGGCTAATGACTGTTTTGTTCAACTTTGAACTTTCCGACTCCGATAAAGCACAGACTATTCCAAACGTTCCCCCCTTTTCGACTCACTCGTGTCATAGCATTGGTTCGAATCCCCCTCCGACACAGGATGCATCACTACTTGTATAACCATCAGGGTGATAGGTTTCTCTTTCTGCTCTTATCACCTATGTTCCTAGAGAAAAAAATTTAGTCTTCACAATAACAATGTGAAGATACTATTTTTTACTATTTGTTAGTCTATAGGAACTAGGAAGTTCATGATCTCACCGACCCGACTGCACCATCGTTCCTTGTCTTGTGCACTCTCCTTCCGTTTGACCATCTACTCCGATTTCTTCAAGGTCAAACCAAACATTTTCCTCCCATCTCCGTCGCGGACGTCTTTCCCGTTGGTCTACCGTCAAGATTTCTACGCATATCCTATCGTTACCCACTCTCGCCACATGTCCGGCCCATCTTAATCCTCGCGACTTGATTACTCTCACTATTGTAGGTTTGCGGTATAGCTCTGCCAATTCGTGGTTGTGGAGTTTCCCCCATTGTCCTGCCTTTTCGTCATATTTACCGCCAAAGATACTCCTTAGAAGTTTATTCTCAAATACGCGGAAATTGGTTTCTTCCCGTTTTGTGAGGGACCATGTTTCGCATCCGTATAGAGCAATCGGCATGCTTATGGTTCTATAAACACGGAGCTAACTAACTATTGTAACTGCTCCTAACAACTAATTTGTTGATGTCTTTGGTTGGTTCGTCATGAACTATATATTTAAAGCAAATCGAATCTGTGAAGGTATTTCGTGCGCTGCCGACTTATTAGTGATTCCATAACCTTCTGTAGAATGGAGGTTAGTATTATAGGTAAAAAAATGCAGGGACCAATTGGCATTTTTGTAAACCTACAACAGCCTTCAGCAGCAGAACCCGTGTATTTTACAATACAACCAGTTATATCGGCGCAAGAGGTATGGGACATGAAATGGAACAAATCGATATCAAGATTTAAATTGATGTTTTTTGACAATTACTTTGGGTATGCTTGCTCTGTTTGCGATAGACTTTGGTTTGAACGCGATTCAAAACCGATCACAGTGCAACAGATGAACGTAATTTCGGACTGCCACACAACAACTGTGTCCTGACGAATACACAGTAGTTTGCAATACTTGTAAAATTTCGTTAAGCAAACCAAAATGAATGCCTACACTTGGAGGCATTCGGAAATAAACACTTTAATTTTGATTTAATAACTTGTATACTCAATGTTACATATTTAGGATACGTTGTCACGAATATAATGTCCGAGCGCCTTGCGCCCAGACAACAATTTTTTTTTTATTAGACTTCTCTCAAGAGAGGCGAACCTATAGCGCCGAGTGGGCGCCCCGAGATGCCATCAAATAACTGTTGCAGTTCTTTTTGAACAGTTGCAGGTTGTAACGTTTCGGGAACACTCGCGTGGGAAGGGAGTACCACAGCTTCCCCGCTCTGTAACCGAACGAGTTCTGATGTAGGGATGTTCGCGCCGTCGGGAGATGAACCACAAACGGGTGCGATCCGTCGGATTGTCTTGTGGAGCGCATATAAGCCGAATTGCGGGGAACAGCACCCGTGATAATATCTGTAAAACAGACAGAGGTCGGCTACACGCCTACGATGTGATAGCGACTGTAGTCCCGACGTCAGCGCCGAGTCCCCGATCAGGCGGATCGCTCGTCTCTGTATGCTCTCAAGTAGGTCGAGGGTATGTTTAGGAGCCGAGCTCCAAACATGAGAGCAATATTCGAGCGCGGGTCTAATTTGGGATTTATATAGGAGAAGAAGTTGGGCCGGAGTAAAATATTTCTTGGCTCTAAAAAGATAGCTCAGTTTTCCTGAGGCTGACCTGGCGATGTTCGACACGTGTTTATGCCATTATACATTTCCACAGACCGTGACGCCGAGCAATTTCAAACTTTCCTCAGCCTTGAGGGCCCGGCCATCCATCATCAGCTGTGGAACCGATGATCCAGTTTTCTTTGTGAATGTTGTATACTGAGTCTTCGTTGCATTGAAGTCGACAAGATTGGCCTTTCCCCACTGCAGGACTTTATCCAGATCCCGATTCAGAGAATCAATCTGTCTACATCTCAGCTGGTGTGACGTTGATGCACCAATCGGCCGATCACTCGAAAAGGAGGAAACAAGTGTACTATCATCCGCAAAACTGAACACTTTGTTATCCGTTGTCTCCAACAAATCATTTATGTGAAGCAAGAACAAGGTTGCAGCCAAAATAGTACCTTGTGGCACCCCCGAATTAACAGGATACAGATCCGAACATTCGCCGTCCACAACAACCCGGATCGATCGTTTCTCGAGGAAGCTCCTCGTCTAGTCGCAAAGCTGTTGGGAAAGTCCATATGAACGAAGTTTGCTCAGCAATGCCCCGTGCCAGACACGGTCAAAAGCCTTGGAAATATCCAATGCGACCGCCCTTGACTCACCATGCCGTTCAATCGCAGATGTCCATATATCGGTTATAAGTGTCAAAAGGTCTCCTGTGGACCGCCTGCCACGGAATCCGTATTGACGATCATTCAGGAGTCCGTTGCACTCCAAATACTTAACCAACTCTGTATTGATGACTTTTTCTATTACCTTAGATAAAATAGACAGTAATGCTATCGGACGGTAATTTTGTGGGAGACACTTTTTTCCCGCCTTTGGGATTGGCTGAACTCGAGCGATTTTCCAGCAGGCAGGAAAGGTCCTCCGTGCATAAGATAAGCGGAAGAGTCTGCCAAGAACCGGCGATAGTTCTGGAGCACAGTTCTTAAGGACTATTGCTGGTATTCCGTCCGGGCCGGTTGCCTTCCTACAATCCAGTTCACGTAGAATGTGTTGAATAGTGCGCGGACGAAATCTCACATCCCGCATGGAAGACTGTACCGGCGAGATCACAGGTGGGTCCAAAAGGCCAGGATCGAGGTTTGAATTCGCCGAAAATAAATTTGCGAATACATTAGCTTTATCCCTTGAATTCGTGACTAACGTCCCGCTGTCTGTCACCAACGGAGGGAAAGAAGAGGATGAAAAGTTACCGCTGACAGCTTTTGCCATTGACCAGAAGGAGCGCGAGCCAGTTGGGCACCGAAGGAGCTTATTGATCACCCTGTCGTTGTGAGCCTTCTTCGCGGTATCAATCGCCTGGTTGCACGCGTTTCTGATTCTGACAAAATTCGTTTTGTTAACATCGGTGGGATTGGAGCGCCATTGCTTAAAAGCTCTATTTTTTGCCGCTGTAATCAGCTCGCATTTTTTGTCAAACCAAGGTTTATCAGACGAACTTCGTTTGATGGAATGTGGAATATACATCTCCATCCCCAGGAGAATAATCTCTGATACCGACTCCGCGCATGCGTTAACATCGGAGTTTCCGAAGCACACCTCGGACCACGGAAAAGATGCGAAGAAGTCTCGCAAATCGTCCCAGTTAGCGGCCCCATACTTCCATACATGGCGAAGCTGCCTAGGCCGGTTGCTTGCTTGGTATGCAAGTGCTTGCGCGACAGATACCAAGCAGTGATCTGAGTTTCCCAGTGGCGCAGAAACCTCTACGGTATAAATACTCGGTTCGGATGTCAAAAACAGATCCAGGGTGTTCGCATAATCGCCCCGGGCATCCGGCACTCGCGTTGGCTCCCCCACGAGTTGAGTCAAGTTGTGGCTTACAGCAAACATCTCCGCCAGCCTCCCAGCCTCGTCGGTTCTGTTAGAATGTAAAAACCAGCCGGAATTGTGCACATTAAAATCACCAAGGACAACCATTTCAGAAGCTGGGTGGTTGATCTGTATCCACTCGACGGTATATGAAAGATGTTCGAAAAATGTCGCCGGTCGATCGTCATTCGGGGAGCGGTAAAGACAACAAAGAAATTTAACGGAATTCCTCAGCACGACCCTCAACCATATGACGTCCATATTATTGGGTTCCAACGCCTCCATCCTCTGGCAAGCCAGATTGGACCGCGCGAAAACGCAGACTCCGCCCTTAAAACGGAATCTCGAATGTAAGTCGTATCCTGAGCAACGAAGATATGTCGAATCAGTTGACGAATCGACCTGGGTCTCAGTTAGAGCAAGGATATCAGGTTTCGTTGTTTGTAAATATTGGTGGACGGCGTTTACATTGGTATTGGTGAAACCGATGCCCCTGATGTTAGAAAATGCCGTCACCAGTCGAGCGTGGGCCGAGCCTCGAGAGCGAGCCCGGTTATGCGATGACGGACCTCTTAAAGTTCCATTATTTATCATGATATCTGCATGATGTTCCCCCTGACATAGTCCCCCCCGGAGATCCGAATGGGAGACTAGTTTACCTCCGGAATTCTTTATATCAGAACGTACCATCATGACTTATCGGCGTGTCAGTCCGGGCCATCAGCCACACATCCGAAACACCGTCGAAGATTTCTCTTGGTGATATCGCGGAATGTACAGCGTGACGGGGTGGTATCTCACCTTGGGACCGACTACCACCTAACCAACCTTTTCTCGAACCGGTCCATCAGCCAAGCTCCGAAAGATGGCCAGGGATTTCTCCCAACCATTTCAGGGAGCCTATAGCTTGATGGGGTGGTATTTCACCGGGCGCACAGGGCGTTGGGACCCCGGCTACCACTCGGCCTTTAGTCGCCTCTTACGACAAGCTGGCCTAGCTGTGAGCATATTCTAACGCCCTACTCACAGGGCGATGATTATGATTCTATAAATATGCGCCAATTAGCGTTGCCGGAATGTAGTTGCCTTCGACATTTTGTTACTACCCGTCAGTATTGTTCCCAGATATTTAAACTCTTTAACTTTTTCAAATGTCTTGCCCCTGACGTTTATGTGTATTCCCTGATGTCCACCTGCTCGAGCCGCAATAATATTTTTTTAATGTTCATTTATTTCTAGGCCCATCTTTTTTGCCGCTTGCATGACTATTTCACAGTTTTTAGTTACAGTTTCTAAATTATCGCCCAAAACGGCACTTGTGTGACCCCGTTCAGGGATGATCCGGCCTTGTTGTCGTCTTGTACCTTTCTGATAACATACTCGAGCATAAGGTTAAAAAGACATGGTGGGAGGCGTGTTTTAGTCCGTCGCGGATTTCAAATAGTTCTGAGAGGTGGTTTTCTCTTCTAATTCGCCCTTTATTTTCGTTTATGCAGATTCGAATGAAAGAGGCTTATTTTTTCGGAATAGTAAAGATAGTAGAGTACTAATTGGCAAATAATTGACCACATGCAAGAAATCATTGGTTCGATGAAGAGAGTTGGCAAGTATATGAGACTAAACAATGAACATCTCGTGAGACAAACAAGCAAAAGACGAGAAAAAAAAAAACAAGCAAATGATAAACCCGATTCGAAACTACGTTCGGAAGTTCTACTAAAGCATTAAAAAAGGCTGTCCAACCAAAACATCCAAACCGAAACCCCACAACTAAATTTTCAGTTAGTGTTGCGGATATGAAAGCACCACTTCTATGGACTGTTGAAAAGCAGGGACGGTCGAAATCTTAGTGTCAGACAATGGTAAGATCTTGCAGTCGGACAAGTGAGAGCTGTATGGAACCATATGTGAAGTAGATATTGCTGCTAAACTCGAAACTCTTTTGATTGAGCAGTTGATCACAGAGACCGCACGATCTTTCATTAAATTCGGAAGCGGCACCACAGAAAGTTTTTAAGTTAAAAATAGATTTCGACGAAATGATATGCTTTCACATGACTTCGTCACATCATACTATCATGTAACTTCTTGAACAGTGTGTAAGTCATGGAGAAACGATTCACACAACGTTTTATACGTCTATACAACTGCTTGCATACCCCAATGGCGCTGACATTAGTGTGCAAATGAATCAAGTGTTTACTGACTTGTTTTGCAACAGATATGAAAAAATGGTTTTGATGAGAATTCAGATTAAGTAACTCCAACGAATAAGATTCATCGTCACAGCGGCTTGTCTTCAAAAGTTGGTCATACAATATTTTGCCTCTCAAATAGTAGCTAAATATCGTTTGTCTAATTCCTCTAAACTTCGTCAAGTATAGAGGTATAAATTCCCTCAAGGCTGTATATGTGTTTTTCTCTGCCCTATGTATCAATGAATTTGTCGGCCATTTATGATGATAATGACTTAATCCACTTAACGCATCGCAAAGAGAGGAGTCTAAGAAGTGTTCAGGTGTGAACAAAAACTTGATGGCAAGGTGCACCGGAGCGTAAGACTGAATCTCACTTCAGACCACTACCATCTAGAGTAAATTACAAAACTTATCTATCTCGGCTTCTTTATAAACTTTCAATGTGCTATTCCAGTATTTGCACAAAATATTAAAGGTTCGTCAAGAACCACCAAGACCATAAAAGGTCGTTATAATATCGGGTTTTCGAATAGGGACATGACAACTTTTTTTTTAAAATAAAACGCAAACCATTTGAGATATTTCAAAAACTTTATTATCGGCTTGAAGTACAATCAAAACATTTATGAATGGAACTCGACTTCGTTCATATGGCCACCGCGGGCACGTTTGCAGCGGTCGATTCGTTGGACCCAATTTTCGATGACTCGGCCACACATTTCGGCCGAAACGGCAGCTATTTCGCGTTCAATATTGGCTCTGAGCTCTTACAACGTCGTCAGCTTGTTGGCATAGACCAATGACTTGACGTAGCCCCACAGAAAAGAGTCTAGTGGCGTTAAATCGCACGAACGAGGCGGCCAACCGACTGGCCCATTTCTTGAGATAACACACTCATCAAACTTACTCTTCAATAAATCGATTGTATCGTGTGATGTGTGGCTTGTGGCACCGTTCTGTTGAAACCACATGTCGCCCAAGTCCATATCTTCCAATTCGGGCCAAAAATAATCGGTAATCATGGCGCGATAACGATGGCCATTCACAGTAACGTGACGATCGTTATCGTCGACGAAAAAATATGGTCCAATGACGCCGCCGGCATGCAAACCGCACCAAACAGTTATTTTTTGTGGATGAAGTGGTGATTCATGAAGCACATGTGGATTTTCACTCGACCAATAACGCATGTTTTGCATATTGACGAACCCATTGAGCCAAAAATGAGCTTCGTCACTGAAGATGATTTTACGATGAAATTCATCATCTTGGCGCATCTTTTCCAGAGTCCAATCGGAGAACGCATGTCGCTTCAAATGGTTCATCGGCTTCAATTCTTGAGTCAGCTTGATCTTGTATGGGTGTAAACCAAGACCCTTACGCAAAATTCGCCATAAAGTGGTCTGGGCGATGCCCAATTCTTGAGAACGCCGTGGAATTGACTGATTTGGATCGTTTGCTACGGACGCCAGCGATATTTTCGACACTTCGACCAACTCGTTGTCTCACTGGCACGGCAACATCACACAACGAATATGTAGACTCAAATTTTTGCACTAAACTTGCTATTGCCTGTCTACTAGGGCGGGAATTAGGACCGAAAATTGGAGTTAACGCTCTTAAAGTTGCGGTCACCGACTCCAAATTTCGGTAGTAAATTTTTATAATTTGCAGATGTTGTTCGTTCGAGTACTTAACCATGATGAAAATGTTGAGTTTACTGAATAAATTGACAGTGACAGTTCGGTGATTAGTGAAAGGTTGCGTTCACAAATTCAATTCAAAGTTGTCAAGTCCCTATTGGAAAACCCGACACTTGTTTTGGTCTTAGGCGCAGGAGCATGGATATTAAAAAAAGTTGTATGAGAACATCCATCGTTGTCTCAAATGTGATGTAAGTTATGTCCTATAATATGTGGTTTTGTTTAACACCCGACTCAAAAAAAATGTGTATCGGCACACTGGTGTAAATGCCCTCCTATAACACGGTTCAGCTCTAACACATAAGGTGAGTTCGGAAACCTTCGTATAACACCGTTTCGCCCTATCACGATAAGAAAATTACGAAAACCTTTGTACAATACTATATGTAGTTTTACAACATTGGATAACATGATTTTAGTTAATATATTCGAAAACTAAATTACCTTAAAATAGTGAAGGGAAGGAATAGTGAATTATAGTCCTTTTATATAAAATATAAATTATTCGTATATGTATAGCTTTGTTCCGACGTTATGGCGAAAAGGGTCATGCACAGTTTATGTGCCATCCGGGGTGAGATTATATTCTAAGAGATACTGCGTGTGTTGCAGGAAGGTTCACCGTATCGAAGGCGACATTCTTGTATTGTACCGATCTGTTTTGGAACACGATCCCTGCCGAGGGTCCACGAATAGCCCCGTTTTGTTTCCATGGACTGGGCACCAATTGTCTTAAGGGATTGGTCGACAGTCTGCGTCCACGATATGTTAAAGAGTAACTCTTCCGTGTTTAATTTTCGAATTATTTTTGGAACATCAAGTGTCACTCTCGATAAAGATAAAGAACTAGATTTATGAGAACCATTTTTTCGTTAGAAGTAAAGATACTTGGATCGACTTTTGTAAAGAGAAAAGCATCTAACATTGGAAAAAGTTTTAATCTAAATGAAATGACAGTACGAACTAAAAGAAAAAGAAATAAGAAGTGCAGTTGCTACAGGATCTTCGATATGCACAGTGGAAATGCCACTCAGCATTTGGATTGATGACTGCTGTCAAAAAGAATTCCATTGGGTGGTCACATCATTAAGAAAAAAGCACTTAAAATTTATAAGTACCTTAAATGGAGAATCTTCTATCAACTCAACACATAAGTTTAAGGTGAAACTGCGTCGGCTGAGCTTGAGGCTCCAGGATGTATCCAGAAAAAAAGTTTGAATTTTATACATAACACACCGTTTTCAATGTCGATGCCAACTGAGCTTTGGTGGAAAAAAATGCACAGTACAACATTTGTTTCGAAAAAAGAAACTACTGCACCCGGATTTAAAATTTTTAAAGATCAAGTAACGCTTTATGACCAAATCTTTGTTAGTTGATAGATTCTTAAATCCTCGTGCATTTAAAGGCATCAATGAAAACACCTTACCGGTATATTGGAAAGTAAATCCAAGAGCTGGGATGATTGGAAATTTTTGTAAAGACTGATTTTTAAGAGCCAGACGTTGAAAATTATTAAAACGGTTAAATTTGAGCTTCAAGGCGCTATTACTATGAGATAGTGCTCAATGTCACCAACAAGATTAGAGTCATCTTGATGTTAAAATAATGTTGCTACCACCTAATTAATCAGTTTTCTGAACGTCACCCCTCATTTGGACAGGCCCTGGTGTTCTTATATAACATGATTTCACACAACACGACTTTTTCTAAGAACCTATCTACCGCGACTTGTATTTAAAATAACTAGAATAAGATCACCGGCGGTCGTCCTCGAAGAGTCGTCTACTTCAGAGAAAGGTCGCTTCTGGTGGTACTGTCTAGTGGATTGTTGTCTTAATCAATTGGAGATCAATAGTTAAAGTTCGGGCCACGCGCTAAAAGGATTACTAATGCCCTTATATTGTTTTAAGAGACACAGCACATAGAAAAGTGGGTAGTGATTGTGAAAATGGAACAGATAAAAAAGAATAGCAAGAAAGAAATGCATAAAATACTTTTTTGCCACCACCATCTGTGTGATATAAAATATATTACGGACGATGACTTAATCAAGACAACAATGTGGAAGATTTATCTACTTTGATATTTTACAGCCCCTGGTGTTCGACCTTAAGTAGCGTTTTATGGCAAGGTAGCCCAACTGTATATTATAACATCTTACTACGATTCTTTAGATGATTGTAGGATTACCTAAGTAATGGTTGTATAGCCAAATGAATTGGTCTAACAATTAATAAATTCGTAACGATGCGTTATTTTCTGTTTGATAATCATTATTTTTTAAATTACATATCAAATTATATCGGGCATGACCAATAAAGAAGTGTATGATGGATTTACCACTTTTTTGCTTTTTAACCGCCTCCATTCAACAAGCTTGCTTAACAATGTGTACATTCGAAAATCCTGTCACATATTGACGAAAAGTCTAGGAAAAAGCATGATATGAAAAGTTTTTATCAGGTTGTCGGAAATTCAATTAGGTACTGGTAATTAAATTCGGGAAAGTGTAAAAGGGAAGATTTTCTTTAATGTCCATCTTGATTATCACCATATATCATTCACATGAACTATATTTAATATTTTGTAAATAATTTCAGGCAATATGTCCACAATGTACAGTAAATACAAATATTGTCCTTTCCCCCCTTTATTAACCGGAACGGATTATAGTATTAATCGATAAATCCTTACGTTTTGTCTTAACCTAAAATTTTTTCGACGTGTAATGGAAAATGCAGTTATATAATTATTCCTTCGACTAATATTAGGTATTAAAAACGTTTTGATATTGTAGATGTTTTCATTTCTTAATTATGCCCCATAATCTGTTCTTATAGAATAATAAAATAATTCACATTAGACTTACATTTTAAGACCGTGCTTTTAACTGTTCATTTTTGCCATCTGTAATTGGACTACAAAATATGGGGCGCCTAGTCCTGTTGCCAAGAAAATTGCAAAGATCGCCGAAAATTTGTACCTGTTCGAAATATCGAACGGCAAGTTCTGAGGAAAAGTAGTTAGATGAGTGTTTACTCCCTGGTATTACGCAACATTCTTACCTCGCCAGGGACACCACCATGAGAGTGGTAACGAACATTTGATCTCACTACATTACGAGCCAATAGACCTGCTCTACTCAACATATTTGTATCTTTTTCTTACTTTTTACTTAATAATATTATAACAATATTCAATAAATTTAACTTTACACTTATACTGTAGCAGAACAACTCTAACTGACGTCGGTAATGTTTTAACGATTTGTGGGCACAGTGGCAAAGTAAATATTCTTAAGCAATGTGAAGTATCGACAGTGTGACCAGGTTCAAAGAATATGAAAGAAAAGATGAAGAGGTAATATATTTGGGAAATTTAGATGTTCATTTTTTTTTCATAATTTATTCTATTTCTTTAATTTCTGTGTTTGATTTTTCATGTAAATTTATTTGGGAATTCTAGTTTATGATTTTTTGTTTAGAGTTGGATTTTCAATGTCTGTTTTATTTTTTTTTAATTCAATGTAATCTGGATTATTTATTGCCTATTAATACTAAAATGCAGTGCCGGATTTACCAATAGGCTAAATAGGTACCTAGGCCGGTACATATTTTAGGCGCCAATCGCCTTAAGTTATTTCTATAAATTTAATTATTCCCGGATATCCTAGATGTAAGATCATATAGAGGAGCAGATTGCGACTCCGATCATCTTCTAGTGATGGGCAAGATCAGGAGTCGGCTCGCAGCAAACCCACATGGGCAGTCACGGGAGACGAGCAAAAAGTTAGACATTGATAAACTAAAAAACCTGCGCGAAAGGGCTGAATATCAAGACGAACTAACGAATAGATTTAGCATCCTAGAGAATAGGAGCAGTTAGGAAGACGAAGACAATAGTGTGGACACTAAATGGACATCGATCAGAGATACAATCAAACAAACAGCCCAAAAGGTGTTAGGATTTAAGAATACAATTAAGTCCAAACCTTGGTTTGACGATGAGTACAGGGCAAAGATCGAAGAACGCAACGGCCTCAGAGTGATCCACTTAGAAAGATATTATGAAGTCAACGCAGAAGGATACGCGACAATTCGGAAAGAGATAATGGGTCTCTGCAAACGCAAAAAACGCGAATGAGAGAAGACTCGGATCAAAAATATCATAGAAAATCCAGAGCAAAGCACATCAGAAGGTATGTATATCCACATAAATTCAATTAGAAATGGCTACCGAGGGAAAGCCAAAATAATTCGAGACACAAACGGTTGTCTGGTCACAAAAACAAACAATATCGTGACAAGATGGAAGCAGTACTTTGAAAACCTGCTCAATTTGCGTACCCATCAACCACAAATAAACGCACCAGACGTAGATACAGACGAGCATCAGGCATCAGATCCCAGAGCCCTCTTTCAACGAAGTTGTAGACGCAATAAGTCAATTGAAAAACAACAAGGGTCCCAGAGTCGACTGCATACCGGCAGAGCATGTGAAACATGGAGGGGAGGCAACCGCTCGAAAGATCCACCAGCTCATCAAAACAATATGGGATAAGGAAGTCACTCCGGAAGAATAGCAAACCTCAATAGTCGTCCCCATTTTCAAAAAAGGCGACAGATCTGACTGCGAAAACTACAGAGAAATATCATTGCTCCCAACCACATACAAAATACTAACAAATGTCATACTGGCGAGAATCACACCGTACGCAGAAGAAATACTGGGAGACTACCAATGCGGATTCCGCAGGAACCGGTTAACAAGCTACCAAATGTTCACAGTAAGGCAACTGCTGGAAAAGAAGTGGGAATACGGAGAGACAGGTTCACCAACTGTTCGTTGACTTCACAAAAGCCTACGACACAGTCGCAACTACCATATTGTAGTTCAGTTGGGAATCCCGAAAGAATATGCCGCCCTCATTTAAATTTGCATGAACGAAAACAAAGAGCGAGTTAGAATAAAAAATCACCTCTCAGAACAATTTGAAATCCGGGACGGACTTAAACAGGGGGATGGCCTATCACCGTGTCTTTTTAACCTTGTGCTCGAGTACGTCATTAGAAAGGTACAGGACGACAACATGGCCGGATCATCTCTGAACGGGGTCACACACGTGCTCGCATACGCGGATGACATCGCCGTTCTGGGCGATCATCTAGAAACTGTAAGTAAAAACTGTGAAATCCTCAAGAAACAGGCAGAAGAGGTGGGCCTAGAAATTGATGAAGACAAAACAAAATACATGATTACAGTGAGAACAGGTGGACCTCAGAGAACACATATAAACCTCAAAGGCAAGATATTCGAAAAAGTTAAAGAATTAAAATATCTGGGAACGACACTGACGGCCAATAACGAAATGTCGAAGGAAATTATCAAAAGACCGCATTCCAGCAACGCTAGTTGGCACACAGTCTGTAAACTACTGAAATCCAAACTGCTGTCACGTAACATAAAGCTCCGTGTCTATAGAACCATAATCATGTCGATTGCTCTATACGGATGCGAAACATGGGGTCATACAAAACGGGAAGAAAAAAAATTCCGCGTATTAGAGAATAAAGTTTTAAGGGGTATTTTTGGCGGTAAATATGATGAGGAGGCAGGACAATGGAGGAGACTCCACACCAACGAATTGGAAGAGCTATACTTACAATAGTGAGAGTAATCAGATCGCGAAGATTAAGATGGGCCGGACATGTGACGCGAATGGGCAACGATAGGAGTGCAAAATAATTTCCGTTTATTTTGTTAAAGAGTTTTTTTTTTATTTTTTGACGTGACAACGTCTTATAAACCGGTATACCTTGGGAGGCATTCGGAAAAAAGTTTGTAGCGTTACGATAACGATAACCGATAACGCACGAGCCGCAGTGAGCGAGAGCGCGACTCTCTTAATTGCTCCTAAGTCAAATGCAGAGAGACAACGGGAATACAGACAGCGCCTTGCACTGTCGAGAACAGCTGTACAGGTTGAAAGTGTAAAGACAAAAAATACACAGAGACAACGCGAATACAGGCAGCGCCTTGCAGCATTAAATAAATCGGATATAGCTAAGAGAAAATTGTCTGTTCAAAGTGGTTTCGCAGCAGCAAGTTCAAACAACGTTCACGAACTACAGGTTGTAAACCTACAACAGCCTTCAGCAGCAGAACCCGTGTATTTTACAATACAACCAGTTATATCGGCGCAAGAGGTATGGGACATGAAATGGAACAAATCGATATCAAGAATTAAATTGATGTTTTTTGACAATTACTTTGGGTATGCTTGCTCTGTTTGCGATAGACTTTGGTTTGAACGCGATTCAAAACCGATCACAGTGCAACAGATGAACGTAATTTCGGACTGCCACACAACAACTGTGTCCTGACGAATACACAGTAGTTTGCAATACTTGTAAAATTTCGTTAAGCAAACCAAAATGAATGCCTACACTTGGAGGCATTCGGAAAAAAACACTTTAATTTTGATTTAATAACTTGTATACTCAATGTTACATATTTAGGATACGTTGTCACGAATATAATGTCCGAGCGCCTTGCGCCCAGACAACCATTTTTTTGTTTATTAGACTTCTCTCGGGAGAGGCGAACCTATAGCGCCGAGTGGGCGCCCCGAGATGCTATCAAATAACTGTTGTAGTTTCTTTTGAACAGTTGCAGGTTGCAACGCTCCAGGAACACTCGCGTGGGAAGGGAGTTCCACAGCTTCCCCGCTCTGTAACGGAACGAGTTCTGATGCAGGGATGATCGCGCCGTCGGGAGATGAACCACAAACGGGTGCGATCCGTCGGATTGTTTTGTGGAGCGCATATAAACCGAATTGCGCGGAACAATACCAAGAATCTCCGAAGAACAGTACCCGTGATAATATCTGTAAAACAGACAGAGGTCGGCTATGCGTCTTCGATGTGATAGCGACTGTAGTCCCGACGTCAGCGCCGAGTCCCCGATCAGGCGGATCGCTCGTCTCTGTATGCTCTCAAGTAGGTCGAGGGTATGTTTAGGAGCCGAGCTCCAAACATGAGAGCAATATTCGAGCGCGGGTCTAATTTGGGATTTATATAGGAGAAGAAGTTGGGCCGGAGTAAAATATTTCTTGGCTGACCTTGCGATACTCGACACGTATTTATGCCACGATACATTCCCACAGACCGTGACGCCGAGCAATCTCAAACTTTCCCCAGCTTCGAGGGCCCGGCCATTCATCATCAGCTGTGGAACCGATGATCCACTTTTCTTTGTGAATGTTGTATATTGTGTCTTCGCTGCATTGAAGTCGACGAGATTGGCCCTTCCCCACTGCAGGACCCTATCTAGATCCCGATTCAGAGAGTCAATCTTTCTACATCTGAGCTGATGCGACGCAAATGCACCAATCGGCCGAACACTCGAAAAGGAGAAAAACAAGCATACTATCATCGACAAAACTGAACACTTTGTTATCCGTTGCCTCCAACAAATCATTTATGTGAAGCAAGAACAAGGTTGGAGCCAAAATAGAACCTAGGGGCACCCCCGAATTAACAGGATACAGATCCGAACACTCGCCGTCCACAACAACCCGGATCGATCGATTCTCGAGGAAGCTCCTCGTCCAGCCGCAAAGCTGTTGGGAAAGTGAGTTTACTTTAAATTTGTGTGGCCTGAATCTGAGAAAAGACTATTAATCTCAGCACCGAGAAAAAACTATTACTCTTAGCCGTATATGATAAGCAAGTATTTTGTCGCCTACGGCGGCACAAGGACAACATCTGCTCTTTTGTCATTAAAATGGAAAGTGTTAATCTAGCTTAATGTTTTATTATTACTAAAGGTAATAAGATACAAATAATTCCTAACGATTTTTCAGCTTAGACGCGCCTCAGAAGCTATGGCGGTAGGAGAGTTTCGTCATACCTAGAATGTACAAAAAACTTACAATTCATTTCCGTATAATTGGGACAAATTAGGAAACGTAAAATTCATTTTGCCCCACCATATTGGAGTTAATATAAATGTGTGGCCTTGGACGGGTTGTGCGTTATTATGGTCGGTAGGGTTGGGTCAACTTCAATCTTCTGGAAATTGAATCGCCTGTTTTTAGCGAACTCAACCATTTGCTAGATCAGGATGGAGTATTTGTAGAGAATGGTTTTGTAGCGTTCTTTGATATAAGATATAAGGGGGAATCATCATCATCATCATCGGCACTACAACCGGGATCCGGTTTTGGCCTTATTTAACAAATCTCTCCACCGGTCCCGATTTCGAGCCGATGTCATCCAGTTTAGCACTCCCAGGCTCTGGGCGTCCTGGTCTACGCCATCCCCCCATCGCAGACAAGGTCTGCCGCGCTGTCTCCTTCCATACATCCTGCAACAAAGGACTTTCCGGGCAGGGTCCTCTTCGCTCATTCGAGCTAGGTGTCCCGCCCACCGGAGTCTACCGAGCTTGATTTTTTCTTACAATATGAGCTTCAAGGTAGATTGCGTACAACTCATGGTTGTAGCGTCTCCGGAATCGTCCTCCCTCACATACGGGGCCAACAATTCTCCTTAAGACCTTTCTCTCGAACGCGGCCAAGAGTTCAGAGTGCCTTTTATTAAGCACCCAGGTCTCGGATCCATACATGAGTACTGGTAAGACCATGGTCTTGTACAGTAGTAGCTTGGATGTTCTGCATAAATTTCGGGATTTAAAGAGCCTTGATAGACCATAGTAGGCTTTGTTGGATTTAATCAGCCGTTCGCGTATTTCTTCTTCCATATTGTTATCGGCTGATACTATTGATCCAAGGTAGTTAAAGGATTGCACTACTTCAAATTCGTGCTCCACTGCCCTGATAGTTTGACCAACGTTAGATCTTCTCTTCGCAGAAGTTGCCACCATGTACTTGGTTTTTCCCTCATTAATGCGCAGTCCCAGTTTTTGTGCCGCCTGCTCGATCTGGGTGAAGGATTCCTGTACCGCCGATTTGGTTCTACCGATGATGTCGATGTCATCTGCGTAGGCAAGAATCTGGCTGGACTTGGTGACAATAGTCCCTCTTGTTGTAACGCCAGAGTCACGGATTGCTTTCTCCAACGCCAGGTTGAAGAGGAGGCAGGCCAGACCGTCCCCTTGTCGGAGTCCATTATAGATGTTTATTGGTTTGGACAGCAATCCCGCTACTTTTACTTGACTACTTACGTTGGTCATGGTCAACTTACAAAGTCGTATCAATTTATTTGGAATGCCGAATTCTCTCATGGCATTATATAGTTCTACCCTGACTATGCTGTCGTAGGCGGCCTTGAAGTCTATAAACAGATGATATAGTGGAATCTCAAATTCCAGACATTTTTCCATCGCCTGCCTAAGGGTGAATATCTGATCAATTGCTGATTTGCCTGGGATGAAGCCACACTGATATTGACCAATGATGGCTTTAGCGTATGGGGATATCCGGTCTTGTAGGATAGTGGAGAGTATCTTATAGGCGGTACTCAGCAATGTTATACCCCTATAGTTGCTGCACAGTGTGATATCTCCCTTCTTATGTATGGGGCAAATTATACCACGACGCCAATCTTCCGGCATCTCCTCTTGCTCCCATACGTGCACCACGATCTCGTGAATTGCGTGATGTAACGCTGTCCCTCCTTGTTTGATCAGCTCAGCTGGTATGCCATCAGCTCCAGGGGCTTTATTTGATTTTAGCTGTCTAATGGCTTTTGATGTTTCCTCAATGCCTGGTGGCGGCAGCATTTGGTCCTGGTCTTGCATTGGTGGAGCCTCCAATTCTTCTGTGAGCTGACCATTTAGCAATTCATTAAAGTGCACTTCCCATCGCTCCAGAATGCCTTCAGGATCGGTGATCAGATTACCCTCTTTATCCTTGCAGTAAGTGCAGCGTGGTGTGTACCGCGTCATTCTGCGGATTATTTGGTAGAACTTCCGCGCCTGGTGCGGACCTCGCTCTCTACTTTTCTCTATTTCACAGACAAGATTTTTTTCCCAGGCAGTTTTCTTTTGTCTGTGAAGTCTTTTTTCAGTTCTTCTGAGCTCTTTGTATTTCTCCCCGCGTACCCGCGTCCTATGAGACTGCTGCATTGCCCGGTATGCAGCATTCTTACGTTCACTCGCTAGTTTGCACTCATCATCAAACCAGTCGTTCCGATCTCTACAACTACTGCCTAAGATGGAGTTGGCAGTACTAATGACAGTATTCTTAAGGCGTGTCCATTTCTCTTCTACGCCCGGCATTCTGGCCCCAGGACTTACTCTCCCTCCGTCGAGCTCTTCGAGGGCGAGTCTTAACGCATGACCAAAGGTGTTGCTGGTGTTCTCATGGCGTAAGGCAGCCGTGTTGATTCGAACCTGATCCGTGGATGCAATACGTCTCCATAAGGCAATCCGCGCTCGGAAAACTATACCAACAAGATAGTGATCCGAGTCGACGTTGGCACCTCGGTACGTTCGTACCGTCATCAGGCTCGAAGAGTGGCGGCGATCTATCAACACGTGGTCAATTTGGTTGCGAGTGGCTCCATCAGGTGATACCCAGGTGGCTTTGTGGATATCTTTACGCGGAAACCTGGTACTCGCAACGACCAAGTTTTTCGATGCTGCCAGTTCGATGACTCGTAGTCCATTGTCATTAGTGTTCTCATGCAAACTATGGGAACCTGCGTAGTGCCTGAAAACCGGCTCCCGACCTATTTTCGCATTCAAATCCCCAAGAACAATTTTCACATCGTATCTTGGGCAGGCATTGAGGGCCCGTTCGACGTTCTCATAGTATTCTTCTTTTTCGTCGTCAGGGGACTCCTCTGTAGGTCCGTGAACGTTTATGAGGCTTATGTTCTTAAATTTGCCTCGCACGCGAAGAGTGCATAGCCTTTCATTTATTGCATTAAAGCCGATGATGGCAGGCTTCAGTTTTTGGCTGACTAGAAAGCCTACCCCGAGCACATGGTGTTTTGCGTGACAGCTGTAATAAATGTCATACTCTTTTCTTTGAAAAACACCACTCCCCGTCCATCTTATTTCTTGTAATGCTGTTATGTCAGCCTTATATTCGGACAGGGCATCGGCTAGTTGCTGTGCAGCTCGAGCCCTGTATAGTGAGCGTATGTTCCATGAAAAGGGAATGGTGCCGAAATATTTTCCGGGCGGAGCTGTTCAAGGACGTCAATTGTCACCGAATGCTTCACCCGCGAAGAAACGCTGTTTTGGTACTTGTTGATCCAATGGTGTTATCATGTGAAGCATATTACATTCCCCCTTCTTCATTAGTTATTTTGTATATAGTTTTTTTTAAGCTATTGGAATCCCTTAATTGTTTTTCCGCTAAAACAACTATATCTGTTTGTACTGACTGTTTGCATAAAGTGCTAGATATGTAAATAATTTGCACGTAGTTTCAAATTGTTTTATCCTCCTTCTTACATATTACGACATGCAATTTTATATATCTTCTGACAAGAATATGGAAACATTTTATACACTCTTCCATCATTTAATAGGAACTCGAAACAAACAGAAGCAGAGGAAAATAGGCAACAGATGATATGAAGTGGCCAATTGATAAGGTTGACACTGAATTTCCTTATTCCCAATTGAATCAACACCGTTCTTTTTTGTTTTATTTTATTATTATTTTAGTTCACCTCCTTTCAAAATTGTTGTTAAATTGTAACCCAGTTCACCATGTTTAATATATCCCAAATAACTCGTAGAGTTGTTAGTTTTGTATCTGAGCGCAGTTATATACGCCGAATGCACATTAGTGAAGCTAATATTATCCAATCAAGTGTTGATAAGACATCTCCGGAATTCCGTGTAGGTTTTATATCTTTTTGTACCCCCAAATATAAACTGATCTTTAGAAAACATTATAGGAAAATGAGTTTCAAATGAAAGAACTTGTTGCTGAGCTGAAGAATCTCACGTCGGAAGCCCTGAAAGGTGGAGGAGAACAGGCTGTTCAAAGACATCTCTCCAGAGGGAAGCTCCTTGTTCGAGATCGAATTAATGGACTGTTAGACAAAAGTTCTGCATTTCTTGAACTGAGCACTTTAGCTGGTCATCAACTTTATGACAGTGAAGTAGTTAATTCCGCTGGTATAGTTTATGGCATTGGACGTGTTTGTGGGTGAGAATTGATTGAAAAGTTCCAGTACAATTATTAAATGAATCCCTTTTAGAACCGAATGTGTAATTGTTGCGAATGACGCTACAGTAAAAGGTGGCACTTATTATCCAATCAGTGTGAAAAAACATCTTCGGGCACAGGAAATAGCGCAGGAAAATCATTTGCCATGCATTTATCTAGTCGATTCTGGTGGAGCAAATTTACCTCGGCAAGCTGATAGTTTTCCAGATAAAAATCACTTCGGAAGGATTTTCTATAACATGGCGAACATGTCGGCGATGAATATACCACAAATAGCTGTTGTGATGGGTAGTTGCACAGCCGGAGGAGCCTATGTACCTGCAATGGCTGATGAAACAATAATAGTAAAAAACCAAGGAACTGTTTTTCTAGCCGGCCCACCGTTAGTAAAACAGGCCATAGGAGAAGATATATCTGCTGAAGAACTTGGGGGTGCTGATTTACATTGTAAGATATCTGGAGTCACGGATCACTATGCTGTAGACGACGAACACGCATTGTATTTAGCTCGACAAGTGGTTCGAAATTTAAATTTTTCTGCCACCAACACATTTGATGATGCTGGCACCGGTGAATGGAATGAAAGTCCGTCGAAAATATATGAAGATCCAAAATATGACCCAAAAGAAATTTATGGGATTGTTTCGCCAAATTTGACAAAAAGTTTTGACATTCGTCAGATAATTGCAAGAATTTTTGATGGGAGTAGATTCAATGAATTCAAGGAGTTATATGGAACAACGTTGGTTTGTGGATTTGCCAGGTTATACGGACATACTGTGGGAATTGTTGCCAATAATGGAGTTTTGTTTTCAGAGAGTGCTTTAAAGGGAGCACACTTTATTCAGTTGTGCGCACAGCGGAAAATTCCTTTAATATTTCTACAGAACATCACTGGTTTCATGGTTGGGCGGGAAGCAGAAATGAATGGCATTGCGAAGAATGGAGCAAAAATGGTTACAGCTGTTGCATGTGCGCAAGTTCCTAAATTTACCGTTATAATTGGTGGATCATACGGGGCTGGAAATTACGGTAACCAGTCGATATAAACATACTATTTTATCATCTATTTTCTTTTCACTTAGGAATGTGTGGGCGAGCATATTCTCCACGATTTCTATATATGTGGCCTAATGCCCGTATATCAGTAATGGGAGGTCCACAAGCAGCTGGCGTACTTGCTCAAGTCACAGCAGATCAAAGGAAACGTGCAGGCAGGGATTTCAGTGAAGAAGAGCGAAACGTAATAATGAATCCGATTATTAAACGTTTTGAAGAGGAAGCATCTCCATACTATAGTACCGCCAGGTTATGGGATGATGGAATAATCGATCCCGCAGAAACAAGGACAATATTGGGGTTGAGTTTGGCCTCAACTTTTAACAGAACGATAGGAGACACTAAATTTGGTCTTTTTAGAATGTAATACCTCGGTTATCTTTTATAAGTTGAAGATTTTTGTTGCATTTATTAGAGATAAGTTGAAAATGATGCATTTATTGTATGTTAAGTGATACATTTTTGTGGTTTTTTACAATGACGCATTTGTTGTATTTGAAATATATACAAGGTTTAGTGATCATAAAGACACAATAGAATGTGGGTGAATCATTTGTAGGTATTTAAAAAAATTAATTTGATTGGGTAATCTTCATTATCTTAAAAAAAAAACTTCTTTACATCTATTTTTTAAGGATTATTTCTTTCAAATATTGGTCGTAACACGGTCCATTCTAAGATTCCAATTTGCTATGACGCTTACGACCATTTTGAGTGGTATTTGTCGAATACAGCTACCGCCACCATATTTTCTTAACTACGTGTTGGATGTTGTATAATTGGTCACGCATGATTCAATAATGAAAATTGGGTGTCCAATTTCTATAGACGCCTATAGATATTAAATGAGACAAAAATAAAACACTATCCTAGTATATTTTTACGATCAGTTAACAACTCTGCTTCCTCGTTCACCGCATAGATCGTTGATGGTGACTGTCCTGACGGCAAGACAATCGAAAAAGTGAATTTATTTGTTCCAAATTTCGCAGTACCGTTGCTTTTTGACCGACAACGTGAACAGACGAAATATTTTGTTCGAAACCATCTTCCACCCTTCCTAAAAACTGGTCGTCATGGTGCAAACGAACAAAATCCAGTAATTAGTGCACGCAATAGACTTCAGTGAGGTAAAAACAGATAAGATATTCTAAAACAGAGACAGTGATCCACTTAGAAAGATATGATGAAGTCAACGCAAAAAGATACGCGACAATTCGGAGAGAGACAATGAGGCTCTTCAAACGCCAAAAACGCGAATGGGAGAAGACTCGGATCGAAAAAATCCTAGAGAATTCTAGGGCAAAGAACATCAGAGGTATGTATGTCGGCTTAAATTCAATTAGAAATGGCTACCGAGGAAGAGCCAAAATAATTCGAGACGCAAACGGCTGTCTGGTCACAGAAACAAACAATGTCGTGACAAGATGGAAGCAGTACTTTGAAAATCTGCTCAATGTACCCACCCATCAACCACAGATAAATGCACCAAGCGTACATACAGCCGAGCCTCAGATCCCAGAGCCGTCTCTCAACGAAGTTGTAGACGCAATAAAGCGATTGAAAAACAACAAGGCTCCCGGAGTCGACTGCATACCGGCAGAGCTTGTGAAGCATGGAGGAGAGTCAACCGCTCGAAAGATCTGTGGTGTGTTTTAACTGTGCTCCTGCACGGGAGCGGATTCGATAAACACCCACTGAATAACACTGGATAACAAGAAGGCGAAAAAAATGTCAAAAATACTAAAACGCGCTGGATTGACTGTTGTTAATATTTTCTTCCTTTATTTATCGGTAATTTTTTTACGTTGACAAAGCTGACTTAATTGCACTGAGACGCCTAGTACATTTGAGTTCACTTAATTCAAACTACAAATTCACACGAGTGATTCACAATAACTTTAGAAATTGTCGAGAGCACTTCGACTTTTTGGTTTGAATGTTTCTTCACTGATATTGAACGTCCGCAGTATGTCCACATAGTCTTTAGTTCGCGATAGCACGTTCACACCGATTATCCATGGGTCCGGTGACAGCCCGATCGCACAATAAACTATTCGCGAATTCTCTAGTACAAAATAAAAATTGAAGTTTTTTTTACGCATCCGCACTCTACAACCCGGGGGTAAAGGAGAACTCGACTCTTGACACGCGTGTATTCCCGACAGCGGATGAAATCTGACTCAGATTATGATGCAACTCACATCCATCTGTTCGATGGCCACGAATTGCATCGATAGGGGAGGGTTATACGAGGGTTGCCTCTTATGTTTCGGGATTTGGCAACCCTAGCGTTGCAATCCGGCAATTGACAGCTCTGTCGTAAAGTTCGACATTTTTGAGGTTATACAAGCGCTATTTGTGTTGTTTACAGTAACTTAAAAGATTCATCTCGGCCCAAAAATGGAATTAAATCGTCAACATTTTCGTGCGATTATTTTTTACAACTTTCGGCGTGGATTAACTCAGCAACAGTGGATGGATGAACTTAATTCAATTTTTGGCGATGAAGCTCCATCAAGCACCAGTGTTTATCGATGGTATGGTGAATTCAATCGTGGTCGTAGTTCACTCCAAGATGAATTTCGTGAAGGTCGTCAAAAAATCAGTTGTTGTTCCGAAAACCATTGATGCTGTGCGCGAACTGATATTGGAAGATCGTCATGTGACCTATCGTGAGATTGAGACAACCTTAGGCGTTAGTGGGACCAGCAAAAATTCAATATTGCATAAACATTTGACTGTCAAAAAAATTTGTTTACGTTGGATCCCACACAATTTGTCAATCGCCCAAAAAAAGGCTCGTGTCTATTGGTCGAAAGAAATGCTCAAAAAATACGGTCGCGGTGCTTCGAAACACGTCTATGACATCGTGACAGGTGATGAATCGTGGATTTACGCGTATGAGCCCGAAAGTAAACAGTAGTCGACTGTCTGGGTGTTTCAAGATGAGCCAAATCCAACAAAAGTTGTTCGCGCACGAAGCACTTCCAAGCAAATGGTCGCCTGTTTTTTCGGAAAAACTGGACATGTCGCAACCGTACCACTAGAACAACGCAGAACAGTCAATTCTGAGTGGTACACAACCATTTGTTTGCCAGTTGTCTTCCAAGAAATCAGGAAAACCAACCGCCGAAGACGGATCACTCTTCACCACGACAATGCGAGCTCTCACACATCGGCTGCGACAACTGCATTTTTGAGCACCCAAAACATCGATTTGATGGGTCATCAGCCGTATAGTCCTGACTTGGCACCGAATGACTTCTTTTTATTCCCGTACGTAAAAAACAAACTGAGAGGTCAACGTTTTTCGACACCTGAGGAAGCGGTTGCTGCATTCAGAATGCATGTGTTGGAGATACCTCAATCAGAGTGGCAAAAGTGCTTCGACAATTGGTTCAAACGCATGCAAAAGTGTATAGATCTTCATGGGGAATATTTTGAAAAACAATAAAGTGATTTTCGATGATCAATATTTGTTTTTGTTCTCTAATCCCGAAATATAAAAGGCAACCCTCGTATATGTGGGCGTATAGGAAAAGTACAATGCCCTGCGATGAGGACGATGATCGGTGGACACCTGATCAAACAGAAGTACATCGTTGATGATGAATCGCAGAGATCGAAATAGATTTTTGTTTCAAAGTAAACAAAAACGCTATTTCACAGATCAATGGGGTATATGATGACGATGATGTATATGATGTGCCTATGATACAAAAGGGGTCGTCATGGTATTTGCCTAAGATTCCTTGGAAACACCGATGTAGGCAATATCCAATCTAGTCATATGGCTCCGGTGCACAAGGAGGCAAATTATTTTGTTGACATAAGTCAACAGGAACCTCGTCGACGACGGCAAAGGGTCAGGCTGGATGGCTATATGTTTAGAATAATATGCGGGTAAGTAAAACGCACACAGTGAGATACTGTATGTTTAATTTAGGTTGTCAGGCGGGTCATCATATGCATGGCATGGGTAAGGTTACCTAAATAATGATCTTTTCCATGCCCAAATTCCAGGATCGGTTTATAACCGATGAAAGGAAATTGTCGCAAGTGTTGCGGACCTAAGGGTATAGGCGCGATATTCACTTATGAACCGTAGCAAGAATACCGGCTACAGCTATGTCAACAATTACGCTGGCCAGGGTGTATTTATCTTTTATAATTGCTGACTAGCTGAGCCGATTGTCTGGCACGGTGCATGTATGAATGAAATAATTTGTTTGGACTGCATGGTTGATAAGATTTAACTTTCAGGTGAAAGAGAATGAAGGATAGCTTACGCTGCCCCAAAATTGCAGGTAGGTATAGTGGGTTGGAAAGTGGTTAATTTAAGAGGATGGGCGGTTCTTTGGGAATGTATTAAAGAGCCGCCACAGATCCACCAGCTCATCCAAACAATATGGGATAAGGAAGTCACTCCGGAGGAATGGAAAACCTCAATAGTCATCCCCATTTTCAAAAAAGGCGACAGATCTGACTGCGAAAACTACAGAGGGATAACATTGCTCCCAACCGCATACAAAATATTAACAAATGTCATTCTGGCGAGAATCACACCGTACGCAGAAGAGATACTGGGAGACTACCAATGTGGATTCCGTAGGAACCGGTCAACAAGCGACCAAATGTTCACAATAGGACAACTGCTGGAAAAGAAGTGGGAATACGGAGAGACGGTTCACCAACTATTCGTTGACTTCAAAAAAGCCTACGACTCAGTCGCAAGGCAGAGACTCTACCATATTCTAGTTGAGCTGGGAGTCCCAAAAAAATATGCCGCCCTCAAACAAATTTGCATGAACGAAAACAAAGGGCGAGTCAGAATAGAAAACCACCTCTCAGAACCATTTGAAATCCGGGACGGACTAAAGCAGGGAGATGGTCTATCACCGTGTCTCGTTAACCTTGTGCTCGAGTATGTCATCAGAAAGGTACAAGACGACAACATGGCCGGATCATCCCTGAACGGGGTCACGCAAGTGCTCGCATATGCGGATGACATCGCCGTTCTGGGCGATAATCTAGAGACTGTTAGTAAAAACTGTGAAATCATCATGCAAGTGGCAGAAGAGGTGAGCCTAGATATAAATGAAGACAAAACAAAATACATGATTACGCCGAGAGCAGGTGGACCTCAGATAGCACATATAAACGTCAGAGGTAAGGTATTTGAAAAAGTTGAAGAATTTAAATATCTGGGAACGATACTGACGGCCAGTAATGAAATATCGAAGGAAATTAACAAGAGACTGCATTCCGGCAACGCGAGTTGGCATGCAGTCAGTAAATTGCTGAAATACAGACTGCTATCACGTAACATAAAGATCCGTGTCTATAGAACCATAATCATGCCGATTGTTCTATATGGATGCGAAACATGGGCTCTCACAAAACGGGAAGAAAACAAATTCCCCGTATTCGAGAATAAAGTTTTGAGGGGCATCTTTGGAGGTAAATATGACGAGGAGGCAGGACCTTGGAGGAGACTCCATAACCACGAATTGGAAGAGCTATATCGGAAACCTACAATAGTGAGAGTAATCAAGTCGCGAAGATTAAGATGGGCCGGACACGTGGCGCGAATCGGGAACGATAGGACCGTGCATAGAATTCTTGACGGTAGACCAACGGGAAAGAGACCGACAGGACGGCCGCGACGGAGATGGGAGGACAATGTTAGGTTTGACCTTGAGGAGATCGGATCGAATGGTCAAGCGTGGAAGGAGAGTGCCCAGGACAGGGAACGATGGCGAAGCCGAGTTGGTGAGGTCATGAACTTCCGGGTTCTTACAGGCTAATAAATAATAAATAATAATAATAATAATAAAACAGAGACAAACGCCCTTCAAAGGGCATAAGTGTGAATATTTCTTCAGTCAGTTTAAAAGATAAAGGTATTCCAATCCTAAATGTAGAAAGAGATGTCACATACGTGCGTCGTTTTTTCGTATGTAGTGAAAAAAATAAAGGAAAAAACAAAAGACTGGCTTCATCTAATGAAAATATATAATTATTATCTACTATAATGCATCAAGTATAATTGATGAGCATATGCTTATCCGATAAATCAATGCTCTGTTCCACGAAAACTACAAGCTCAACCAAAATGAACAGCAGTTGTACCAATGCCAATGGCATTATGGCGTCAATGGATAATGAAGTGCAAATAATGAAAATACGCAATTTAAAACAATGATTTTTGAATTGCCAAAATAAGTGAAGGTGTTACGTAATAAACTGGCGCAAGGCTAATAACCTTGCCCGGAAAAACAAATTATTATGGAAAATTTAACAAGCCTCAGACTTGTTAAATAAGGCCAAGACCGGATCCCGGCCGTAGTGCCGATGATGATGATGTTACGAAATAAAAGCCCCTCCCTGAATGATTATGCAAATTCGTGTCCTTTATCATTCCATCTTAGAACCATTTGAAATCCGGGACGGACTAAAACAGGGAGATGGTCTTTTTAACCTTGTGCTCGAGTATGTCATCAGAAAGGTACAAGACGACAACATGGCCGGATCATCCCTGAACGGCGTCACACAAGTGCTCGCATATGCGGATGACATCGCCGTTTCGGGCGATAATCTATAAACTGTAGGTAAAAACAGTGAAATCATCATGCAAGCGGCAGAAGAGGTGGGCCTAGAAATAAATGAGGAGAAAACAAAATACATTATTACGGCGAGAGCAGGTGGAACTCAGGGAACACATATAAACGTTAGAGGCAAGATATTTGAAAAAGTTAAAGAATTTAAATATCTGGGAACGATACTGACGGCCAGTAACGAAATGTCAAAGGAAATTAACAAAAGAATACACTCCGGCAACGCTGGTTGGCACGCAGTCAGTAAACTTCTGAAATCCAAACTGCTATCACGTCACATAAAGCTCCGTGTCTATAGAACCATAATCATGCCGATTGCTCTATACGGATACGAAACATGGGCTCCCACAAAACGGGAAGAAAACAAATTCCACGTATTCGAGAATAAAGTTTTAAGGGGTATCTTTTGCGGTAAATATGACGAGGAGGCAGGACAATGGAGGAAACTCCACAGCCATGAATTGGAAGAGCTATACCGCAAACCTACAATAGTGAGAGTAATCAAGTCGCAAAGATTAAGATGGGCCGGGACAGGGAACGATGACGGAGTCGAATCGGCGAGGTCATTAACTTCCGGGTTCCTACAGGCCAATAAATAATAATAATAATAATTATAAATTTATCATCCCCACGCCGCATTGCATACACATGCTACGACAGCATATCAAACATATCTTCTCACACACTTTTTCGCCCAGCAGGTTTTCCGTTGGTTTTCCATGACACCTGGAGGTCCTTGAGTAAGGGTCTGAACAAACAAATAAAATATTCAAGGATGTAGTAAATAGAAAGGTAGAGGTAAATTGAAAACGTGATAAAAGGGCTGCAAACGTCCTTTTAAAAAGACTCCTCTAGTTTTGTTCGCCACGACCACTGGTGTCTTTTGGTGTGATTAAGAATTGATTTGAAATAGTTGTGCGAGGTTGTAAATTGGCAAACGGTCTCAAGGGTCTGGTGTTTAGAGTAATTAGTCTCTCGTTTATGAATTCGGTGCTTGGTTTGCAAATTCGTCATAAAAAAAAAAAAAAATTATAATTTTTCCAATATTATTTTTCCGTAAATTTTTATTCAATCAAAATAGGATCCGTTGGCATCTATGACATTCTTCCAATGTGATACAAGGTCAAATATTCCTTTTTCGTAGAAGTGCTGACTTTTTGAGGCAATGAAATCTTCAAAGGCTTTTATGACCTCTGCTCGGTTTCGGAAAACCTTCTGCCGGCCAAATAAATAGTTATGTGATTTGTATAGGACTAGTTCACATCATTCTAATTGTTTACATATTTTCAGTATTTGCTAGTTTTAACATTTGCAATGACTAGCTACAAAACAATTTAATATTACACTAGTTTCTATTGAGTTGTAGTTATAGTTAATGTATATAATCTCCTTTTTTCTTTTTACTTTTACTGCACAAATTTTTTTGTCTTTGGCTTGGGTTGCCATTGTTCCCAAGTTTCTGTCTTTTTGTTGATTTAATTATTAATGATTTTATTTAATTTAATGATGAAAAAATGGTGATCTCAAAACGGAGATTTAGTTAAAAAAATCACGACACAGCAGATTTCACTCACAACTACTTCTTCAGACTACTTATCACAGACTCTTTTTGACTGATTATCACCCGATGCGAATCAACCGGGTTTTTTCGTCTTATCTTTTTTCCGAATCGGATTCGTCCTTCTGAGAAACCAGGTTGCGCCATTAAACTCCTTTGATTGATTTCTTGAACACCAAATTAAATAATAAATAAATAAAATAAATAATTAAAAATGTGCAGACGTCGCACCAAATCGACAACAGGATCAAAACCAGTATCGACGCACTATTTCATAGATATATTGATCGAATCCAAACCAAAGCATTTATTTCATACTTCAGTTATCATAAGCCTCTCGTGTCATTTGAAAATGAAAACACGGAGTTTGTATAATATTGTGACGCATATGACAATCAGTACTAGAATATTCTAGAAAGTACTGGAAAACTAGAGACTATGACTAGTAGAAAATTCGAGGCTATGGAACGGACGGAAACGAAACACCGAATCAGAATGAGGAAAAACGGTATAAATACGTCGCACGCAAAGTAAGAAGTAAGAAGTAAGCAGTGAAGGACGTCATGGATATCTGTTAGGCAGCTTACCTTTTCTGTGGGGGTTTTCCTTCCAAACCCCTTTTTCTCCATCACCATCCCTGAAAACATTAAGTCCACGGCAAAGCTTATCACTTAGATTACTTAGCCGTGGCATCGAAAATTCATCCTCGGGCAGGCATTAATAGCTGAAAACATTAAGTCCACGGCAAAGATTATCACATAGCCGTGGCATTGGAAATCTCATCCTCGGGTATGCATTGCACCCAGGGCATCTCGTTTCCATAGCCTTATGCTATGGAAACAAAATCAACAAAGAGTCCATTGATTACTCGTTGTCTTGTTTGTCCATGGCACCCCTAGCATGCGGCTATTCGGTCCCATCGGTTTGCCACCGCCGACAAGGTTTCGGCGGATGCAAACCAAACATTTCCCTAATTACCAGCAATAGCTGGTTTCCTATTATCGGTCTCCACCGATCAGGGACCGCTAACAAGCAACGAATTGGATGCAGCCAGCAAGTGTTTACTTTTAACATCTGGCAATGGCTGCACCCTATATTCGTTGCAATATCTAAACATTGCATTTGCACCACAGATTGCTATGGTATATACAATTTCCCATTAACGGCCGCCAACCGTCGGCGGACCTAAGGAAATTCACACCCCATCAACTCAAATGTTGATTTATGGCCTCTCCTAGGATGACCAGATCTTCGGCTCGTGTTGTTTTTGCCCCAGATGTTCCTTGCTGCCGGCAAGTATAGCACAATCAATTGTGTACACAGCCGCAGGCCATACGTTGTTTGCATTCGTGGAAGTTGCAGTTGGGATGCTGGCATCCATCCTCTGTCACCGGACGATCGTATGCGAGGCATACACACACATGTGAAATATATGCCTATTCCCCGGTCCAATCACGATTAACTATCTCGAGTTAATCGTGCAGCTCCTCCCCTTTTGCGGTTTTCTTAGCGGGTTCCCTTTTCTTTCGTCGGCAGTGAATGTAGAGTCAGATCTTAACCGCCGAACTACGCACACGGGTCGCATACCGTCTCCGCGTGAAACAAAAGGATTTTGTTTCCTAGTTTAACCCCTATTCCCCCGTGTATCCTATGTGCATCGTACCACGAATAGTGCGTGTTTATTAATCGATAAACAACTTCATGTATATACTAAAGTTACAAATAAGTGTGTTTCCTGTGCTGCTGATAAATTAAGCAAACTCCGTCGTGTTAAGAACTTACTTGAGAGCATCAAATTAATAGAAGAATTGGTTGTAAAAAGTGACGCAGTGCCAGTGGTAAATTTGTAATTGTTTAAACTTTCTTGTACTTAGTGATAAGAATATTATGACATAAGGGTTTTAAATAATAAAAGCCACCACAATTTGGAGGGATTTTTGTAAAAAATAGTTAAGGAAAATACGTAAAATAAAATTGGAAACAGTATACAGTGCAACTTTACCAGCGTTTTGTTATTTTGACATTTTTCCTCCTTATCTTCTCTTGTGCGTTGGTGATTTGTCTTCCCCTCGGTGGGTGTTTTACTGAAACCGCGCCCGTGTAGGTGCACTAGTTAAAACTACCCCACAGCACCTCATGGAGCCACTCGCAACCAAATTGACCACGTGTTGATAGTTCGCCACCACTTCTCGAGTCTGATGACAGTACGAACGTACCGAGGTGCCAACGTCGACTCGGATCACTATCTTGTTGGTATAGTTTTCCGAGCGCGGATTGCCTTACGGAGACATATTGCATCCGCTGATCAGATTCGGATCAACACGGCTGCCTTACGCAATGAGAACACCAGTAACACCTATCGTTATGCTTTAAGACTCGGCCTCGACGAGCTCGACGGAGGGAGAGTAAGTCCTGGGGCCAGAATGCTGGGCGTAGAAGAGAAATGGACACGCCTTAAGAATACTGCCATTAGTACTGCCAACTCCATCAGTAGTAGTCGTAGAGATCGGAGCGACTGTTTTGAAGATGAGTGTAAACTAGCAACTGAGCGTAAGAATGCTGCATATCGGGCCATGTAGCAGACTCATAGGACGCGGGTTCGCGGGGCGAAATACAAAGACCTCAGAAGATCTGAAAAAAGACTGTGGGGTACGAGATCGCGACGCCAGCATGGGCGAGAGCTCTACCTCGTCTCCACAAGTTCTAAATGTCTGCCGTAGACCACAAACACGAGCACCGAGGGAACAACAATGACGAAAACACATTGAACTTGTTGTAATTAATTTCTTGTTTATTTTTGGTCCTTGAATTTATTTCACTATAATGTTTTTAAGTTTACGGAGTTGAATAGAATTTCGATGATCTTAGATAACATTTTTATTATAATATGGTAAGTCATTCTAAAGTGCACTTTAACAATTTGTTCACACAGCCGGCTCGTTCGACTCACACTCGACTTTATTTGCGGCACAGCGCCCACCAGTGAGCGGGATATCGCATGAATGAATTCCATCCTAGGTTAGGGTTAAGAAAAAGGAAGAGAGAGAGAAAAACTTTTCTCTTAAGGGTACGGTCGCCGAAGAAAAGCACTCATTCAGTGCAGTGGTGTGTGTGCGCGATCGAACAGATCGATGTTATTTACACGGGTTCGAAGGCAGTCGAACAACGAAACAGGCAGGCGGCAAAGACAAAGGAGATTCATGATCTATGTCTATGCTGTGCGACGTCGTTATTTTAGACGTTAGGAAATGAGGTGCTAATGGGATGCGATACTTTATACAATGGAAATTGTATATCGTATCATGGGTCGGTATTGAATTCCTATTTGCGGTTGCTTATGCTGTAGGATTCAATTGATGCCAACAGACGCGGAATGCGTATTTGCTTTGGTCCCTTGGGTGTAAGTCGCCAGCCAATGTGTATGTAGGGAACATTGTTGTACACATGGCGCGGCTGGGAAAATAGACGGCGCAATATTTATGGTCCCTGTCATGACGGTTACATTGTATGTAAACCGAATCATTTTGTTTACAGGAATTTGTCTGGCACCGACGGTGCTGAATTGGTTTGGAATTCCAGGTAAGTAAAGCAAGAAATCTTACGGAAAATTGTATGCGAAGGGATGCATGAAAAGGTAAGTTTTCTTTACAGGGACTTTAATATTATAGATTTGATCTATATAATGCGTGAAGCATTTACAGGTGCTAATGCTGTTGCATTAGCGAAGTTAGGAAATTGGCTGAATATTATGGGGGTGTTACGGTAAGTATACAGTGCGGTTTGGCGGAACCGCCACAAGACTCCACAGACAAAAGACGAGTGCCTGGGAAAAAAAACTTGTCTGTGAAATAGAGAAAAGTAGGGACGAGGTCCGCACCAGGTGCGGAAGTTCTGCTAAATTATCCGCAGTATAATGCGGTTCACACCACGCTGCACGGTACGGCAAGGATGAAGAGGATAACCTGATCACCGACCCCGAAGGCATTCTGGAGTGATGGGAAGTGCACTTCAATGAATTGCTAAGTGGTCAGCTCACAGAAGAATTGGAGCCTTCACTAATGCAAAATCAAGACCAAATATTGCCGCCACCAAGCATTGAGTAAACATCAAAAACCATAAGACAGCTCAAATCAAATAAAGCCCCCGGAGCTGATGGCATACCAGCTAAGCTGATCAAAAAGGAGGGACAGCGTTACATCACGCAATTCATGAGATCGTGGTGCAAGTATGGGAGCAAGATGAGATGTCGGAAGATCGGCGTCGTGGAATAATTTGCCCTACACATAAGAAGGGAGATATCACACTGTGCAGCAACTATAGGCGTATAACATTACTGAGTACCACCTATAAGATACTCTCCACTATCCTACAAGATCGGATAGCCCCATACGCTAAAGCCATCATTGGTCAATATCAGTGTGGCTTCATCCCAGCCAAATCAGCAATTGATCAGATATTCACCCTTAGGCAGGCGATGGAAAAATGTCAGGAATTTAAGATTCCATTATATCATCTGTTTATAGACTTTAAGGCCGCCTACGATAGCATAGCCAGTATGAACTATATAACGCCATGAGAGAGTTCTGCATTCCAAACAAATTGACACGACTTTGTAAGTTGACCATGACCAACGTAACTAGTCAAGTAAAAATAGCGAAATTGCTGCCCGAACCAATAAACATCTTTAATGGACTCCGACAAGAGGATGGTTTGGCGTACCTCCTCTTCAACCCGGCGTTGGAGAAAGAAATCCGTGACTCTGGCGTTACAACAAGAGGGACCATTGTCACCACTTCCAACCAGATTCTTGCCTACGCAGATGACATCGACATCATCAGTAGATCCGATTCGGCTGTATAGGACTCCTTCACCCAAATCGAACAGGTGGGACAAAAACTGGAACTGCACATTAATGAGGGGAAAACTAAGTACATGGTGGCAGCTTCCGCGAAGAGGAGACCTAACGTTGGTTAAACTAACAGGGTGGCGGAGCACGCATTTGCAGTAGGGCGATCCTTTAACTACCTTGTATTAATAGTATCAGCCGATAACAATATGGAAGAAGAAATACACAAATGGTTGATGAAATCCAACAAAACTTACTGAGATCGATCAAGGCTCTTTACATCCCGAAATTTATCCAGAACATCCAAGCTACTACTGTACAAGACCATGATCTTACTACTACTCATGTATGGATCCAAGACCTGGGTACTCAATTAAAGGCACTCTGAACTCATAGCCACGTTCGAGAGGAAGGTCTTAAGGAGAATTGTTGGCCCCATATGTAAGAAGGGACGATTCTGGAGACGTTGCAACCATGAGTTGTACGCGATCTACCTTGAAGCTAATGTTGTAAGAATAGTCAAGCAACCGGAAAGACCTTTTTAGCAGGATGTATGGAATGAGACAGCGTGGCAAACCTTGTCTGCGATAGAGGGATGGCGTAGCCCAGGACGCCCAGAGCCTGGGAGTGCCAAACTGGATGACATCGGCTCGAAATCGGGACCGGTGGAGAGATTTGTTAAATAAGGCCAAGAACGGATCTCGGTAGTAGTGCCGATGGTGATAATGGAGAATATTATAATAAATACACCCTACAATTATCCTACCCTTGATACTCTGCATTCGTCTCATTCTCTTGAAGTTTTGTTTTTTTTTTCACTTCTAGCGCATGTGAAGTACAGACATGCTTTTTTAAATTAAAAAGAGCATATAGTCCCATAAGTTTATTTTGGCAAGCAGTTCCTTTGGCTTCTTTTCAAACCTAACGATTTGTTCATCTGTAATCATAAGTATTGTTTTCATGTTCAATAGAGGACGACTACTACCACAAGTTGATATTTAGGCGTTAAGTTTCCTAGGTTGTTTGTTCAAACTAGAAGCCATTTTGACATAATCAACATTTTGTTGGGTGCCTCGAATATGAAGTTAGAACGAAATTTCATGTGAGTTCTTGTTCTCATCTTAGTCTTAGGGAATGAAATTTAAGACAGCTTTTTAAATGTGACCTGCATTTTTTCATAGTATACAACCTACACTAATTTGACCAGATGACATTCCACAGCCCTGTGAATATATAAATGCTTGGCAAATCTTTTTTCCAACCATGTGCTTGAACAAATTCAATAACAGCAATTGATCCTACGGATAATTTGCTCTAACTACAAGTCGAGAACCTATGTGTTACTCAGCACGATTTCAATTCTTTCCTGTCTATTTTATAAAACTATTGCCAGTACCTAATTATATGCATAAAAACGTACAGCTTAGCACTGTTTTTTGGGGTTGAGAATTATCGTTTATGCCAATGGAAAGTTGGGCTCCTATGGAATTAGTTTGAGTTTTAGAAGCACTGAAATATTTCCCTGTGAAGTGCAACACCGGCCAAAGATTCGAGAATGTAATGTGCTGCTGTGTGAATGAAATTTAATCTGTTATAAGCGCCATCGACCGAAATTTGATAGAAGCTATTTATCAGAAAAATCAATACTGTATCTAGTTTATCCGAGGACACAAACCAGAAAGTTGTAAACTTCTCAAAATATACAAAAGTTTTTTAAAGTGTATTAAACCTAAATCAGTGAACGTAAAACGCAGAAAACACAGATGGCGTGTTTTGGTGTTTGGAAGTGAAAGTCCGGTTAGGAAAGCAAAGGGATTTTGTAAGGATTGGGTAACAAGAAATTATATTTTATTTTTACTAACTTAAGGTGGGTTAATAACTGAATACCGTTTGAACCTTCCGAACCCGAAACGGGAGCGAATGAGAGCTGTATTATGCATTTCAGAAATAGGAAGATAAGGTAACTTCAGTGGAATAACAGTTGCATGTGTAATGTCATGTTTTCTACTCATATTCAACTAATTATACTACTTCGGTACGTCGCTGAATGGAACCAAGTGTGCTGTCCATTCGATTAAAGTTAGTCTTTTCATCCTTCCATTATGTGAGCCAGTATGTATTCGGTTATGACTGTTTTGCGATGAATTTAGATTTTCATTTTACTTATTTTTTGGCTCTACATTATTTCACGATTTCGCAAGACTATTTGGGGTTGATAAACCGCAATCCTGAATTGTTTTCGCTTTGATTTGTACTTGTGAACGAAACCGAACCTACCACAAAACACTAGCAGGCAAGCAGAACCAAATTCAGCTTTTCAGATGTTTCCCAAAGTTCTCGCGGTTGTCCTTCGATGTGAATTCAACAAGTCAATTCGCCTGAGAAAACATTGTAACATGTGGTTCAAGCGGTTTTGGCCTTACACAGCCTGGAAAGCCATTGGCATGTATTTTAATATGAGCAAAACAAAAGCTTGCTGGGTCATATCTCAGACACATAAATACTTGAATAAATATTTTAAAAATAATACTTGTTTTATGAGTATTTTAAAAATAATACTTCATTGCTGCAAAATTGGTTGAGGCATGTTGTACATTCAATTGACAAGTTGGAGCTTTTGAAGTCCATTCAATTAAAGTTAGCCTTTTCATCCTTCCATTATGTGAACCGAACCAGTATGTATTTGGTTATGACTGTTTTTGGATGAATTTCGATTTTCATTTTGCTTATTTATTTAGCTCGACATTATTTCACAATTTCGCAAGACTATTTGGAGTTAGTTCTGGGTCAATAAGCTTATTTCTTACATTGTGGAAGATCGGGAACCTAAAATTAAATTACGTGTACTGTAACCAAATTATTTAATTTGTTTAGCTCTTCGATCGGAATTGTATATTGATTATTCATTGTCTTGAGGTTTAAAATAGACCGCCATATCAGAGCCCCTCTTTGATATGGTAAGGTCTACTTACTGCTCTGATTCGACCCGGTGACAGAGAGGCGCCGTTATAATACAGCCGGTATACCCCTGGTTGCAAACCATCCAATGGGTACGGTGACGCATAACACCCTAGATTAGGGATGTTAGATCTTTGTGTGTTACTCCCCGCTAGCCTGTCTGACATTGGTGGCCCTATTGGAAGCGTAAGCTTCCGTCACCATAGCCTGAGTGATTCATTGTAGTTTAAGCCCCCGCACCACGTCAAGGTTTCTACCACATTCTTCAATCGGAATTTCGGAAGGAGGCAGACGCAAAAAACGCGAATGGGAGAAGACTCGGATCGAAAACATCCTAGAAAATCCAGAGCAAAGAACATCCGAGGTATATATGCCGGCATAAATTCAATTAGAAATGCCTACCGAGGGAGGGCCAAAATAATTCGACACACAAACAATTGTCTGGTCACAGAAACAAACAATATCGTGACAAGAAGTACTTTTTAAACCTGCCCAATGTGCGCACCCATCAACCACAAATAAACGCACCAGACGTACATACAGCTGAGCCCCAGATTCCAGAGCCCTCTTTCAACTGTAGATGCAATAAATCAATTGAAAACCAACAAGGCTCCTGGAGTCGACCGCATACCGACAGAGCTTGTGAAGCATGGAGGAGAGGTAACCACTCGAAAGATCCACCAACTGATTAAAACAATATGGGATAAGGAAGTCACACCGGAAGAATAGAAAACCTCAATAGTCGTCCCCATTTTCAAAAAAGGCGACAGATCTGACTGCGAAAACTACAGAGAAATATCATTGCTCCCAACCACATACAAAATACTAACAAATGTCATACTGGCGAGAATCACACTGTACGCAGAAGAAATACTGGGAGACTACCAATGCGGATTCCGTAGAATCCGGTCAACAAGCGACCAAATGTTTACAATAAGGCAACTACTGGAAAAGAAGTGGGAATACGGAGAGACAGGTTCACCAACTGTTCGTTGACTTCAAAAAAGCCTACGACTGAGTCGCAAGACAAAGACTCTACCACATTGTAGTTGAGCTGGGGATCCCGAATAAAAATATGCCGCCCTCATTCAAATTTGCATGAACGAAAACAAAGGGCGAGTTAGAATAGAAAACCACTTCTCAGAACAATTTGAAATCCGGGACGGACTAAAACAGAGGGATGACTTCTCACCATGTCTTTTTAAACTTGTGCTCAAGTATGTTATCAGAAAGGTACACACAAGTGCTCCCATATACGGATGACATCGCCCTTCTGGGTGATAATCTAGCAACAGTCAGTAAAAACAGTGAAATCATCATGCAAGCGGCAGAAAAGGTGGGCCTAGAAATAAATGAAGACAAAACGAAATACATGATTACGGTGGGAGCAGGTGGAACTCAGGGAACACATACAAACGTCAGAGGGAAGATATTTGAAAAAGTTAAAGAATTTAAATATCTGGAAACGACACTGACGGCCAGTAACGAAATGTAGAAGGAAATTAACAAAAGACTGCATTACGGCAACGCTAGTTGGCACGCAGTCTGTAAACTGCTGAAATCCAAACTGCTATCGCGTAATATAAAGCTTCGTGTCTATAGAACCATAATCATGCCGATTGTTTTATACGAATGCGAAACATGGACTCTCACAAAACGGGAAGAAAACATATCCCGCCTATTCGCGAATAAAGTTTTAAGGAGTATCTTTTGCGGTAAATATGACGAGGAGGCAGGAAAATGGAGGAAACTCCACAACCACGAATTGGAAGAGCTATACCGGAAACCTACAATAGTGAGAGTAATCAGGTCGCGAAGACTAAGATGGGCCGGACATGTGGCGCGATTGGGCAATGATAGGACCGTGCGTAGAATTCGTGACGGTAGACCAACGGGAAAGAGACCGACAGGACGGCCGCGACGGAGATGGGAGGACAATGTAAGCTTTGACCTTGAGGAGATCGTATCAGATGGCCAAGCGTAGAATGAGAGTGCACAGCAGAGGGAACAATGGCGGAGTCGAGTCGGTGAGATCATTAACTTCCGGGTTCTTACAGGCTAATAAATAGTAGTAATACTTCAATCGGAATATATTCTTTGTCTTTAATACACTTTTCGTTAGTGGTCTCGATCTTGGGCCCTTAATTTTGGTTATTGGTTAACCCCATCCTGTCAGCAGTGACATGACAGATAGCCGTCTACAATAAAGTGTTTTTTCGGGCAGGTTCCTAAGCATACGGATTGTAATTTTAACGTAACAGAGACCGTGCACCTAGATTTTATGATTAAAGCGTCTTTGAAAACATCCTCTCTTATCCACAATGTTGTGAACAATTTTCTTTTTGAATACGGTTAGGAAATTAAAGCGCCTTTTTTTAGAGCCCAGGATTCATATCGGTGTGCAAATATAGCAGACTTTTGAATGATACTAATGGGTTCAAGGATTGGAAAAGCTTTGATCACGGTAGCATGTGTGGAAGTTTAACATCTCCGTTTCTCACAAATGAAGGTAACATATATGTTGATGTATTATAATTGATCCAAGGTAATCCATTTCGATTGCTTTAACGTATAGCTCCTATCCCAATTGTCACGTCTCCTCTTCAATAAGGGTGAAATTTCATTCCACAGCATTTGGATCACTTGCATTAACGCGTGCACAAAAGGGGATTTTGGAGTACCCTTAAATGTCAGAACACAATGCGAGCGGAAGAAGAGGTAGTGAATAAGGATAGGAGTTATCGATGTACGTTGGCTTTAAATGCTTTATGGTTGGAAAATACAACGATAAGGAAATGCATGATCAAGTAGAGCTATAGCGTTAAGCAAGGACAGTGAAGAAGGTGAATTGAACACACGATGAAACGGGTGAGAAGTGAAGCTGTGGCGGTCTTAATAACGCGACCGCTCGTTTTTCCTGGATACAACACCCAACTCCCCCTGGGGCATTCCAGAGAGCGTAAAAACCGGAAAGCATTTACTTACCTTTCTATGGTTAGTACCGAAAGAGCTGAAATCCAGAAACCTATAATCTCCGCCGATGTTGAAAACATCAGCAACAATGGACATTCGCCACAAGGGCATAGTCGTGCGAAACGCACCAATGTTCCTAAAAGGCAAAACGGTTGCAAAAACAGCAATCAACATTGCCTAAACCGTGTCAAAGAGATGCCTCCTAATGTGTCTACCACATACCACAGGAGATATTTCTTCCTTTTTGTGGCCGCCTGTACCCACATCGATCGACCACCCGATCGCCAAGCGAGTTTGTTGGCAACAGCGAAATGCCCCTGAAATACGGCTCGGTACAACATCACGTGGCCGACATAATTCCCTGACGTTGTCCATGCGCATAAGACGAAAGCATTTTTCGCACACACGCGCATGGCGATTCATACCAGAGGACGCCGGCAACGCGCGCCCGATCAGCCTGAATGTTCCATATAGTGATGGTCGAATAAACATATCCTTTTATGGAAATGTAATGTACACGATCGGCAATAATGCTTTACGCACGCGTTGATCGTGTAAGCACTTCAACCCCTTTTTCAGGTTGACTTGCCCCAGCTGCGAATGTGTTTATTTTTGTTTAACTTCAAGTGTGTAGTTCGCATGCCGGGCGACGCGTGCGATGAGCGGCAGGGTGGATCATCAGTGCGCCTCGTACTTAAGATAAACATTCCAACCCTTCGTTGGGATGCCGATGCCAGCTGAAAGTCGTTGCTCATGGTGCTGCCCTAGGGGATTGGATGATCCACGGTGTGTTTACTGTGGACATGCACACACACTGTGAGCACCCGAGGCAAGCTGTATTTATGTTTCGCGCTTCTGTATGCCGATGCTGGGGTTGATCGCACCATATATGGTCATCGAAGCGACGCTTGAGATTTTTGGGTTCTGGCGCTTCAATGGCAGAAAAAAGGTGGAAGGATGAAATGGCTATGACTACCTAAAAGGGGAGGGAAAAGAGGTAACTTTCGAGGATCTTCGAAGAATAGCGATTTAGTTTGGAATTGCAGTTGATTAAGTCCGGTGAATCGCCGCTAGCGCTGAGTTACATATGGTGCGTTTGATTATTTAACATTGTGTCCTGAATCTGCATTGCAAAATAGAATGTGAACATTCAGTTTGATTATTTAACATTGTGTCCTGAATCTGCATTGCAAAATAGAACGTGAACATTTAGTTTGATTATTTAGCATTGTGTCCTGAATCTGAATTGCAAAATAGAATGTGAACATTTAGTTTGATTATTTAACATTGTGACCTGAATCTGAATTGCAAAATAGAATGTGAACATTCAGTTTGATTATTTAACATTGTGTCCCGAATCTGCATTGCAAAATAAAACGTGAACATTTAGTTTGATTATTTAACATTGTGTTCTGAATCTGAGTTGCAAAATAGAATGTGAACATTCAGTTTGATTATTTAACATTGTGTCCTGAACCTGCATTGCAAAATACAATGTGAACATTTAGTTTGATTATTTAACATTGTGTCCTGAACCTGCATTGCAAAATACAATGTAAACATTTAGTTTGATTATTTAACATTGTGTCCTGAATCTGCATTGCAAAATAGAATGTGAACATTCAGTTTGATTATTTAACATTGTGTCCTGAATCTGCATTGCAAAATAGAACGTGAACATTTAGTTTGATTATTTAGCATTGTGTCCTGAATCTGAATTGCAAAATAGAATGTGAACATTCAGTTTGATTATTTAACATTGTGTCCTGAATCTGAATTGCAAAATAGAATGTGAACATTCAGATTGATTATTTAACATTGTGTCCTGAATCTGCATTGCAAAATAGAACGTGAATATTCAGTTTGATTATTTTAACATTGTGTCCTGAATCTGAATTGCAAACTAGAATGTGAACATTTAGTTTGATTATTTAACATTGTGTCCTGAATCTGCATTGCAAAATAGAACGTGAACATTCAGTTTGATTATTTTAACATTGTGTCCTGAATCTGAATTGCAAAATAGAATGTGAACATTTAGTTTGATTATTTTAACATTGTGTCCTAAATCTGAATTGCAAAATAGAATGTGAACATTTAGTTTGATTATTTAACATTGCGTCCTGAATCTGAATTGCAAAATAGAATGTGAACATTTAGTTTGATTATTTAACATTGTGTACTGAATCTGCATTGTAAAATAGAACGTGAATATTCAGTTTGACTATTTTAACATTGTGTCCTGAATCTAAATTGCAAAATAGGATGTGAACATTTAGTTTGATTATTTAACATTGTGTCCTGAATCTGCATTGCAAAATAGAACGTGAATATTCAGTTTGATTATTTTAACATTGTGTCCTGAATCTAAATTGCAAAATAGAATGTGAACATTTAGTTTGATTATTTAACATTGTGACCTGAATCTGAATTGCAAAATAGAATGTGAACATTCAGATTGATTATTTAACATTGTGTCCTGAATCTGCATTGCAAAATAGAACGTGAATATTCAGTTTGATTATTTTAACATTGTGTCCTGAATCTGAATTGCAAAATAGAATGTGAACATTTAGTTTGATTATTTAACATTGTGTCCTGAATCTGAATTGCAAAATAGAATGTGAACATTTAGTTTGATTATTTAACATTGTGTCCTGAATCTGCATTGCAAAATAGAATGTGAACATTTAGTTTAATAAGTTAATATAGTAAATAAAGTGAGGACAAATATAAAATAAGTCGGCGTTTTAATTCAGGGAGTCAGGGGACGGAAGAAGAGGGTTGGACAAACGTGGTGAACCTGTGCTTCCGTGGCACCCGGTATTCTGCCATACCACGTAACCACCACAAAGCATTGAAGCATCAGGCCACTGCAGTGAGTACGAATCCGATTTCTAAACTCAAGTACATTTGACTGATGTGGAATTGTTATGTTATCGTTATGGTATACGGCTCTGATGGTTTTGCTTACTCGAATTTCCTTTCTGTGTTCTTCACTATTGGCTTGCATATTGTGTGTGTGTATCTGTTAGAAACTTCGTGTGCGAACGACGGATCGAGGAACGACCGAGTGAGAGGACGTCGGAGCAGATGAGTGTGCCGGTGCTCTGTGCAGAAATCGGGATCGTAGTGTTAAAATTCTGTCTACCTATGGGAAAGTGTGTACTGTATATGTACAGATCACGTCGGGTTCACCAATTATCGTGTTTGCGACGATAGTGAAGAACGTTTGATTCGAACTGACGATATGACAGTAAGAATCACTAAAAATGGAACCAATGTTCAACGAATCCGATTTCTAAACTCAAGTACATTTGATTGATGGGGAATTGTTATGTTATCGCTATGGTATACGGCTCTGATGCTTTTGCTTATTCGAATTTCCTTTCGGTGTTCTTCACTATTTGCTTGCATATTGTGTGTGTATCTGTTAGAAACGCCACAGAGCATATTACATTCAAGTATTTCGGCAAAAGAATGACTCTCCATGTTTATTGGGGTGAAAACAGGTTAGTCCGTCTCTTTGTCATTAATTCATTATTAATGTACGAGTATGAATTAGTTTGAGTTTCAGATCTTCACTTGTTGAAGACGTTGATCATGGTAGTTTGTATAGGATGCCGAATTCTCTCATGATGTTTTCCCGTCATTTACCTTAGGGCACATATATGGTCTGGGGTTAATATGGCTGGGCTGCGGACTCACAGCTCTCTCAGCGTACACAGATATTTATAATACATTTGGAGGATTGTCGCATCTCGCTTCACGAAGTAGCATAGCCAACATTGACTGCCAACAACATTCGAAAGACAATACCGTCAAAATTGTATTGACACCTTAACTGTCATAAGTCGTACGTCACATCATTCGTCCAGTTTCGTCCAGATATCGATCTGCAAGGCATAGCCCCGCCTACGCCCGTTCATCAAAGGACTTTTCGTTAAGATGGCGGCCATTAAGGATTTCAAAGGTGAAGATCTCTTCACAATGCTCTCACTTCGTTCGTCGTTCCAAAGCGTAGCAGTCGCTTCATTCGTAATTTCTACTCGAAATATCAGCCTTGAAAGCAGTCGAGTTCGTTGTAAAATCGTCTGTCGTTCGTTATCGATTAGTTTTTTGTTTCGATTCGGTTATACTCAATAAATGTTATTTGTGAAAGCAGTTCGTTCGTAATTAACTTTGAAAACGATTCTTGTATTTCAAGATATCTTTATCTTCGTTTTAAAACAAGCTATCCAATAAAAGGAAGTTATATAAAATAAACATTGTCTTAATTTGTTTCGCTGATCGAATCTGCACGGTAAATGAATCGTGCCCAAAACAAGGACAATGAATAATATCTAATTACAAGTTTCCAGGTCGGTAACTGCTATACATTTCGATATCTTCTTTCTTATGAACGGCCAGTATTTATGTTCATACACTTGTGTAATGTTTAATAAAAATAATAAATGTTGAAAGAAATAATTGTGACCACAGTAAATTGATATTAATTAGGTGAAAAAAGTATCTAAAGAATTTTTTTGGGCACTAGTGCAAATTGATGATCATAAAACCAAAAAGCGACATCGATTGTCAAACGGCAACCCGACAACCCGACGGAGAACAGAAACTCTAGATGTTCCACCACACGCGTACCAGGCGATAAGTAACATGCGAGTTTTCCACAAATTATGTATTTATCACCTCACCACAAGTAAGCCTTTTCTTTTAAAATACGTAGAAGCGTTATACTACATTTGTAGGACTGTACTGCCGCTTTTATTTTTGCACCAGCAGCAGCAAAATCAAGTTTTTCAAGCGGCAACAGATGATTCCATTCTATAATAACGTCAGTCTAATTTATGTTTCACTTTCTCACTCACAGAGTGCGTGAGATTCGATACCGCCCGAACGATTTTGGAGAGACATATGACACGGACAGTTACTCCGGTAGGAGTAATAGAATACATGCTTAGTTAAAAACAGGCATGGTCCGTAAGAAATGGTATTCTCTGTGAAGTGATGCAGCAGTTGCGACGTGACGACCGGAGTAACAGGTAAACTCCGTCCCACCCCGCGATGGAATATTTAAAAGAAAGTTCCGCGGGGACCAACGGGAATATGAGCCTGGCGGGAGGTGGCTTTAGTCGGTAAAAACCCGGCATGTCTCTGGATCGGTCCAGAGGTATCTTTTGAAGATTTCCGCTTTCCTACCGAAACCAAAAAAAAAAAAAAAACTTGTACGAACATTCCCGACCAAACTCGTCGAACGTCAAACCAATCAGCAGCTTATGCTTAATACACTGAATTCCGACCTCCACAAGATATATCAATGGGGATTATCTAACTGAGGGGAGTTCAATGTATTAAAAACTCAGTGTTGTGTCCTGTCATCAAAGGCGACCGCCAAAGTAAATATACTGTCGATGAACGGCACTTCCACCGACGAAGCCAGGGAACTATCAATACTCGGCACTCGAATTAATTCGACTCTTAATTGAAGCGACCTTATACTTGAAGCTGCGAAAAGTGTGGCCAAATGCATGGGGTTCATTAAGAGTTGCAAAAAAGACTTCACTCCATCCACCCTGGCCACTATTTACAAGGAGTATATTCGTCCCAAAATGGAGTTCAACTTCCATATTTGGTCAGGCGCATCCAAAACTGTACTACACCACCTTGACAGCATGCAAAAATGAGCAGTGAAACTTATTGAGGACTCATCTGTAAGTCGATCAATACCGTCGTTAGAACACAGGCGCAACGTATCATGCCTATCTCTTTTCTTTACGTATTACCACGGTCGTTGCTCAACTGAACTTGCTGAATGTGTTCCGCCCCTTCAGACATTTTCCCGCGATACCCGTCAATCTGTGAATGCGGATCAGTTCACGTTGAAAGTGGACTTTAGGCGCACAAATAAACATAGAGAATCATTCTTTAGCCGAACCACATGAATGTGGAATGTTCTGCCTGATCATGTGTTCTCTGGCCGTTGTGATGTTCAGACTCCTTTCCTTATCCACTTCCTCTCCATTCGCTCGCACTGTGCTCTGACATTTAAGGGTACTTCAAAATCCCCTTTTGTGCGCGCGTTAGTGTAAAAAAAGTTGCTGTATGTCTATATTACCATATACCGCTTATTTTTACCCCATATTCTATTGATGGCTTCGCACTTATACCCTATCTTTTACTGATGATATATTTACTATTTATTGGGGTGTATGAACGCGAAAGTTCATGACCTCACCTACTCTTTGCAAATGTTCATGAGATGTGGTTCATGCTTTCCAAAAAAATTTCGTCAACACCTTAGTCACAGTTAGACCCATTTAACTTTTCGAGTGCGGATTTTCAATTCATTCATTTTTTCGATTTTTAATTCAACTTATTATTTTTTTATTTGCCTACACAAAAGTACTACACAATTTAGTTAGTAATAAGATTCTCAGAGCCTCAATGCACCTTTTTGATATTTAGTTATGATTTATTAGTGCATAAAAAGAGCTCTAAAATGGAGTTAAAAGTATAAAAGTTAAATGAAAGTCATGCAGTGAAAACACAAAATAATCACTCATGATGCGAAGAAAACCGCCATCTGTCATAAAATAGAAACTCGATTTGGAGTTTGTAAGCATTAAGAATATGGTTTATAGCTCTGACAGGATATGTGAAAGAGAAAGACGTCAGACTGAATTCCAGAATTCCAGATTTAACAAGAAGCAATTTGAAAAACGTCATTGTTGGCGCGGCGTTGCTGGGACGGCAACTTAACAAGCGGTTATAAGTTTACATATAAAGCATCAAATCCAGTTAAATTAGTTGAATATACCCTTCGAAATCTATTTGAACATTCTATCATAACAGTGAGTAAACAAATTAGAAGTAGGTATTGTATTTGATGAGATTATTATAAACGAAATTCCGACACAATTCTAACGGAGCCGGCCATTTTTATCCAATTCATTCAGAGTGAACAGCATTTATTCGCAACACTCAACTCGTTTGTCTCTTGATAGTGTGTATAGTCTGCCCGTTCCAACTATGGCATTGCACTTGGTGATTTGCATCAGTGTGTGATATGCCGTTGATATTGTTTTTTTTTTCTTCTTGCATAGCTATTCACGATTTGACTAGTTTCTCTCGTCGGTTGTCAGTCAAATTCTCTTGATGTGTGTGTTGCTCTGTTAGATGTCACTAAGTGTGCACTCTTTTTTTTTCTTTTTTTTTGGTCCTGATTAAGGATTAAAACTTACGAAGGAAATACATATTTTAGTCAGCGTAATAAGTTAGAATTGTGTTTCCAACAGCAACGATTCCTGTCGATAAAACTACTTGCGCATTATTAATTAAAGCAAAAAATATAAGCGGATAAAGAACTTTTTGGTGAGTGTGGTCTTAATTGTAAGTTTTTGTTTTAAGTAAAAAAAAGGCCCCCACCCGACGATTAATGCGTTCGTTGTTTCTTGTTTGGTGCAGGTCGATGGCTCAAACGTATGACATCTGTGTGCTGTGAAAGAATTTAAATAATCAGAATATGGCAAAGTTGTGCTTGGGAAATTATAATAAATTCGTTGTGATATATAAATGATTATAGTGGCTAGATAAAGCCGACATATGTGCATTACCGGCAGACGTTTGTACAATTGATTGCGTCATCAATTGAGTAAAATCTGATTTGATTTAAAATTTAGATCCAACTGGATAACCGCGGCGTGATGCACATGTGAGGAAGTGCACGTACATATATTTGAGTGTTACCAGTTGAAAAATTGTGTGGTAATTAATTATATGCTAAGGGTCCTTAACTCAATTTTTATAAGATCACATTTTCGAATTGTATATATTTAACCAATAAAAATTTGTGACGCATTAACATAGTGCAATATAAATTTATAATACGACAGCTAGTTATCAATACGAAGCTTTCCTTTTTAATATATGCATAAAATACAAATTTGTGTGAAGCTCTTTCATATCAATTTTGTGAATCATCCTTGGTTCTCGTAATCCACAACAGCACAGATTTTATTGCAACATGCATAATCATAGTGCTTTGTTTTTTTGCGATTTTTTCAATGTATTAATCGGAATCAATATCGTTTGGCAAAATAGAATAATTTAAATATACGAAATGATAATTCAATAGATGACGTTGGGTCGATTGCTCTGTTTTTTTTTCTTTTTTATATATACATATATATTGAGTGAAGTAAGTTCTTCGAAATATCAATAATTACGTTATCGCTTTAATATTAATATTAAATAATTTTTATGATAAATTGTAGCCCCATTTGGGTGTAGAATTCGCGTCTTCAGACGGTCAATTGGGACGCGGAATAAGACCATGGGTTTCTGAGCAATTGCAATATTAAGTCCATTTAAGACGCAAAACTATATTATATATACATATAAGCACAACTCTTTTTTATCTGATAAAAAAAAGCATTGAACTATTCTTTGTCCGATATGTGACAGTAAGTTGCAAAATACTGCCGAAAATACATACAACAAAATAGGGAGAATTTGTAGCCTAGGCATATTCTTTTTCTTAATATTATCTATATCATGCTCAAAAGTTATGGATAACTTTTCAGTGGTATATATATTAAAAAAAGAATATGCCTAGGCTACTAAGTTTTCTCTATTTTGTTCAATTTCAAAGGTAGACATATACCCATTACAGAATATTTATTTCTAAAAATGGTCGGCTTTTTTTTTACAACTTACTGTCACATATCGGACAAAGAAAAGTTTTTTTTTAATCGGATAAAAAAGAGTTAGCCGCTTATTTTGCTGCTTAGGCTAAACTTCTACCCAGTTTGAAAAAGGCGTGAGATCTAAATTTGTATTCATCAAATACGATGTCCAATTAACCAGCTCCATGCTTTTTGGTTAGATCACAGTCTGTCCTTTTGTGAGTACTATTAGTTGGAATCAATTTACAAGTTTTATCGAAGAATCTCAGGGTACATATATTACTTCTACAATTCAGGTGGGTACAGAGAATCACTTTTTCTTACTAATGGCTTACTAGTATCAACGGATAATAAGATATCCAATTTTGCAGACAAGGATGAACTGATTTTTTTCAATACTTAATTATGCAGTGCCGATTAGCGAAAATGATCTTCTCTGTTTTGTCTTAATAAACAGACAGCTGGTTCAGAAGTGTTTGTTATTTCCCAGAGCTAATTTAAAAAAAGTGACATGGCAATCCCTGAACTAAATTAAATTATATTTCGTAAATTCAATTAATTTCCCAACTAAAAATAGCGCAGAGTAGTCGTTTGAATTTTTCCCATGCAGAGAACAACCCTTAAAATGTGATCTCAGATTTTCAAATTGGCCGCCATTTTTATATAAATATATGGTTAGTTTATTGAATGGCCGTCGCAATAGAAAAACCAAAAATAACAGGTTTGTTTGTTGAATTTACGACTGCTAATTTGCTCTGTATTGGTCGAATCTTGTAAAATCACCACCATTTGGTTTTGGTACGAGCATTATTCACTTTTACTGTTTTAATTCTAGTTAACATTCGTAAATAAAACTAAGAACTGCAAAAACTGTTTTTCTCAGACTCACCTTTACGGTGTATAAGGAAACTAGTTTATTTTAGCTAAAAATACTATAAGTAGATCGGTAAAACTAATGGTAGAATCTTGTTAGTTGTAATTGAGCTCTACTAATCTATAAAAAGGTTAGGAAGGTTACAGTACCAAACGCAAATTTTCTTTGTCCTTTGGTGGTTACGTTAGGTATACAGTGTTCCGGCTTTTAGCTAAATTGGTTCTCTCAAAGGAAAATGATAGAATCAATAGATTATATTCGGTATACAAATAAAAAAGTTTTGATGGTTTTCTTTTTAAACTTTGAAGCTTTACTCAAAGAAATTGGTACCGTATATATTATTTAAAGTCTTGTCTATCGTTTGTTATTTACCTGTTTTTACACCATACCCATGATCTTAAGACGATCTGAAATCGCTTGTTGAGTCACGCCCAAGGTTTCACTGAGATGCTCTTGAGTTTGCCATCAACCCTGGTTCAATAACGCCTCCAGCTTGGTGTCTCCTAACTTTGTGGGCACTCTTTCGCGTTCTTTGTCCCTGATGTCAAAATTGCCATTTTTAAAACGCCGGAACCATTACCTACATGTTTTTATTGATGGAGCATGTCCCCAAATGCTTTACACAGTAATCGATGCTCGTCAGCTGTACTTTTCTTCAAATTAAAACGAAAAAGCAGCGCTCCCCGCAAATTCTGTTTTGTTGGCGCAAAGGTTGACATGGTTAGAGCACAGAGTAAGAATGTAGTTTATACTTCAGTGAATTGTAATATGATTCAATGGAGCAAACCTACAATAGCGCAAGTAATCAGGTCGCGAATGTTAAGATGGGACGGGCATGTGGTGAGAATGGGCAACGATAGGACCGTGCGCAAAATTCTTGACGCAAGACCAACGGGAAAGAGACCGAAAAGAGTGCACAGAATAGGGAACAACGGCGCAGCCGAGTCAGTGAGGTCATGAACTTCCGGGTTCCTATAGGCTAATCATCATCATCGGCGCTACAACCGGGATCCGGTCTTGGTCTTATTTAACAAATCTCTCCAGCGGTCCCGATTTCGAGTCGATGTCATCCAGTTTGGCACTCCCAGGCTCTGGGCGCCCTTGTCTATGCCATCCCTCCATCGCAGACAAGGTGTGCCGCGCAGTCTCCTTCCATACATCCTGCCACAAAGGACTTTCCGGGCAGGCTACTCTTCGCTCATTCGAGCTAGGTGTCCCGCCCAACGGAGTGAGAGAGCTTGATTTTTCTTACAACATTAGCTTCAAGGTAGATCGCGTACAACTCATGGTTGTAGCGTCTCCGGAATCGTCCTCCCTCACATACGGGGCCAACAATTCTCCTTAAGACCTTCCTCTCGAACGCGGCTGAGAATTCAGAGTGCCTTTTATTGAGCACCCAGGTCTCGGATCCATACATGAGTACTGGTAAGACCATGGTCTTGTACAGTAGTAGCTTGGATGTTCTGGATAAATTTCGGGATTTAAAGAGCCTTGATAGACCATAGTAGGCTTTGTTGGATTTGATCAGCCGTTCGCATATTTCTTCTTCCATATTGTTATCGGCTGATACTATTGACCCAAGGTAGTTAAAGGATTGCACTACTTCAAATTCGTGTTCCACTACCCTGATAGTTGGACCAACGTTAGGTCTTCTCTTCGCAGAAGTTGCCACCATGTGCTTAGTTTTCCCCTAATTAATGTGCAGTCCCAGTTTTTGTGCCGCCTGCTCGATCTGGGTGAAGGAATCCTGTACAGCTGATTCGGTTCTACCGATGATGTCGATGTCATCTACGTAGGCAAGTATCTAGCTGGACTTGGTGATAATAGTCCCTCTAGTTGTGGCACCAGAGTCAAGGATTGCTTTCTCCAACGCCTGGTTGAAGAGGAGGTAAACCAGGCCGTCCCCTTGTCGGAGTCCATTAAAGACGTTTATTGGTTTGGATAGCAAACCCGCTAGTTTTACTTGACTAGTTACGTTGTTCATGGTCAACCTACAACGTCGTATCAATTTGTTTGGAATGCCGAACTCTCTCATGGCATTATATAGTTCTACCCAGGTTATGCTGTCGTAGGCGGCCTTAAAGTCCATAAATAGATGATATAATGGAATCTTAAATTCCTGACATTTTTCCATCGACTGCCTAACGGTGAATATCTGATCAATTGCTGATTTGCCTGGGATGAAGCCACACTGATATTGACCAATGATGGCTTTAGCGTATGGGGCTATCCGATCTTGTAGGATAGTGGAGAGTATCTTATAGTCGGTACTCAGCAATGTTATACCACTATAGTTGCTGCACAGTGTGATATCTATCTTCTTAAGTATGGGGCAAATTATACCACGACGCCAATCTTCCGCCATCTCCTCTTGCTCCCATACGTGCACCACGACCTTATGAATTGCGTGATGTAACGCTGTCCCTCCTTGTTTGATCAGCTCAGCTGGTATGCCATCAGCTCCGGGGGCTTTACTTGGTTTGAGCTGTCTTATGGCTTTTAATGTTTCCTCAATGCTTGGTGGCGGCAGCATTTGGTCTTGATCTTGCAGTGCACTTCCCATCGCTCCAGAATGCCTTCGGGATCGGTGATCAGGTTATCCTCTTTATCCTTGCCGTACCGTGCAGCGTGGTGTGTACCGCATTATACTGCGGATTATTTGGTAGAACTTCCGCGCCTGGTGCGGACCTCTCTCTCTACTTTTCTCTATTTCACAGACAAGGTTTTTTCCCAGGCACTTTTCTTTTGTCTGTGAAGTCTTTTTTCAGATCTTCTGAGCTCTTTGTATTTCTCCTCGCGCACCCGCGTCCTATGAGACTGCTGCATTGCCCGGTATGCAGCATTCTTACGTTCAGTCGCTAGTTTGCACTCATCATCAAACCAGTCGCTCCGATCTCTACGACTTCTGCCTAAGATGGAGTTGGCAGTATTAATGACAGTATTCTTAAGGCGTGTCCATTTCTCTTCTATGTCCGGCATTCTGGCCCCAGGACTAACTCTCCCTCCGTCGAGCTCTTCGAGGGCGAGTCTTAACGCATGACCAAAGGTGTTACTGGTATTCTCATGGCATAAGGCAGCCGTGTTGATTCAAACCTGACCCGCGGATGCAATACGTCACCGTAAAGCAATCTGCGCTTGGAAAACTGTACCAACGTGATAGTGATCCGAGTCGACGTTGACACCTCGGTTCGTTCGTACCGTCATCAGGTTTGAGGAGTGCCGACGATCTATCAACACGTGGTCAATTTGGTTGCGAGTGGCTACATCAGGTGATACCCAGGCGGCTTTGTGGATATCTTTACGCGGAAACCTGGTACTTGCAACGACCAAGTTTTTCGATGCTGCCAGTTCGATGACTCGTAGTCCATTGTCCTTAGTGTTCTCAAGCAAACTATGGGAACCTGTGTAGTGCCTGAAAATCGGCTTCCGACCTATTTTGGCATTCAAATCACCAAGAACGATTTTCACATCGTATCTTGGGCAGGCATTGTGGGCCCGTTCGACGTTCTCGTAGTATTCTTCTTTTTCGTCGTCAGGGGACTACTCTGTAGGTCCGTGAACGTTTATGAGGCTTATGTTCTTAAACTTGCCTCGCACGCGAAGAGTGCATAGCCTTTCATTTATTGCATTAAATCCGATGATGGCAGGCTTCAGTTTTTGGCTGACTAGAAAGCCTACCCCGAGCCCATGGTGTTTCGCATGACAGCTGTAGAAAATGACATACTCGTTTCTTTGAATAACACCACTCCCCGTCCATCTTATTTCTTGTAATGCTGTTATGTCAGCCTTATATCCGGACAGGGCATCGGCTAGCTGCTGTCAGTTCGAGCTCTGTATAGTGAGCGGACGTTCCATGAAAAAATTCTTAAGTCGTTTAGCCATTTTCGTTTGCGTGGTCGTCGTCGTGTATCCGGTCCATATCCGAGGCTTGTTAAATTTACCATAATAATTCATTTTTCCGGGCATGGTTATTAGCGTTGCGCCAACCTTTCTCAGGATGTCGCTGCATGCATTGGTTCACTACTTGGCGAGTGCCAAAGTAGCTATCCAGGGGTGTCATGTGGAGACTGCATGTCAACTTGGATTGAACAGCGGCAAGGATCGTCCTGGCCTTCGCCGGGTTGAAAGCAATCAGAATTTTGCCCTGTATGTTCGTTCCCATCCCCCTAGACTAATAAATAGAATAGAATTAATGGTCGAAACGATTTAATATTAGTTACGCCATCTTTTGTAGAATCCTCCAAACTTTTTTACTACACCCAATATATTGAATTTTATGAACAGCTCCCCATAATAGTGATTTGAATTCAATTACAATTAAATATTCCAACTCTTACACACTGTACGAAAAAAGTTTAGTGTTTGCTGGCTTCGTACGTGTACACCTCAGTCTTAAAATTTTTGAACATCACATTTTGTGTTTGGATTCTGATAACATATTAAAAGTTTCTGCTCTTCCAAATTCATATAAATAAAATTAGTTTATAATTTCAAAACAGCGCACTTAATTATTTGAGTCCTGATTGCACATTAAAAGTTTCTATTCTAGCCCAGGGCTTTTCTTTGCCCTTTTCCTTTTTATACCTTTTTTACAAATATTCCTTTTATGGTGAATACCGCTCGTATTTGAAGCAATTAACCTGTTGCACCATGTAGGTTCGGTTGCAGACTTAGTAACGATGCAGGAGAGTCTGATTATACGAGACTATTGGAAGCACAGCTTTTGTTAAGCCCCAACCTGAGGAGCTAGGCCCATTCTGGGATTATTTCGGTATAAGTGACCTTTTGGAGTCAATGACCCATTTCGACTTTATAAGAAGACGTGCAGGAGCACACATCATTGACTTATTAAAAGGATATCGGTGTTATGGTCGCCACTTTCATTGGGGACAAATAGACCATCATATCGGCACTACAACCGGGGACCGGTCTTGGCCTTATTTAGCAACTCCTGAGGCTTGTTAAATTTTCCATAATGATTTGTTTTTTCCGGGCAAGGTTAATAGTCTTGCGCCAGGGACCATCTATTTATTTTTGTAAAATTGTTGTACGTTGCGAAGTCTGAAATTGGTTTCTGGAGCTTGTAATTCTATGTAGACTGTTAATGGAATTAGATATTTGCTCTTTTAAAACCTATATACAGATATGAGTTGATTGCACCGATAGTCTTCATCCCACTTTTCTGGGACATTGGGCCTCTATGTGTTCGACTAATAGTAAAGTTATTATATTCAATAGGAATGTCGGGTTTGCCGTTTTCATATAAAGTGTGTTGATTTTGGGATTGTTAGAGGTTTTGGCCCTACACATCGTCTGTAATTTCGATTTTTTTTGTTATGTATAAAACACTGCATAAAAGGAAATAATGTAAACCAGGTCTACTAAGCCATTGAGGCTTGGAACTTGGAACTTTCACATGTCATGAGGACAACAATAAATAGATAACTTTTTGAATCAATTTAGTCACACAAATTGAATAACCCTTTTTCAAATTCTCATTATATATAAAATGTTTGTTTCTTTTTTCTTAAGCGTGTTCCAAATAGAAGATGTGGTAAAGTAAATGAAACAAAGTGCATGTGACAGCTTCGAGATTTCTTTATTAAATACTTCTATTAAGAAAAATCGCACACCTAGGACGTTTACATATGTAACAACAACGACGACAATAGCGACGTTTACATATGTTTTCTGATAATCATCCTTGAATTTTCATGAGCTCAATTGCAACAATTCTGCTTATTTATAAAGCCATAAAGATGAAAATGGGCTTCATCATTAAAAATGATATTTTGCGAAAAGTTCATATCAATATTGGTCCTTGTTTCGTGCATCCAATGGGCGAGGATGTGGCGCTTAAAATGATCAGTAGGCTTCAGTTCTTGTGTAAATTGACTTTTATAAGCGTGTTGAGGCAAATCTTGTCTCAAAATTCGATTCAATGTGATCATGGAGAAGTCCAATTCCTGCGGACGATAACGAATCGATGTGTTTGGATACTCAGCCACATTCGTACGCATTGCAGCAATCTTTTCAGATGAATGTCGTGTATAAGCATGCACTGATGTTTTCACATATGCTATTGATTCAGTTTCTTCAAATTTTGCAACAATTTTTGGAATAGCACTATCTGGTTGATTTACATGATCCAATTTGAATAGTCATTTTTGATATAGGCTTTAATAACTTTGACACGTTTTTGAATTGTTAATCTTTCCATAGGTAGAAATGATCAAAAAATAAACTTATCAAATAGATAAAATTAGTGTTAAAAATCTTTTGGCGTTTAAGTCCCATTCATATTTAACAATCTTCTTTCTAATTGGAATACACTTCACAATAAAGGGAATGAAGGCAGTACCAACAATCGCATGAACTACAAGTTAAAAGATTCATGAGCACGTGCAAAATTTAAATTTTCTCATTGACATTTGTAGGTCAGATCGTTTGTAGCTCTTAATAGCATTGTGTTTAATATAATCTCGCATTTAACAGATGCTCCGATTCCACCCAGTGTATATCTCTATTCAAACTGTAACCCTATTACCATCGCAAAAAGAAATAATCTCATACCGTTACTTATCGATGGATTCTTTTCTTCTCTATGCAAAATTCATTTTTCAAAGTAGGTTTCTGTTTTATCATGATGTACCACATCTTTAAATGCCAATTTTATATGTCGGTAACTTTCTCTAAAGTAGCCTTCAACTCTACTTGCTTTAAGAGACATATTTTTGAATTCTTATTGTAAGTTATCAATATCCAAAGAAAAATCTCTGCAGGGGCAGTTATTGGGCAGTTATTATTTGATTAACTTATTGCTGCTTCTAAAAAAACTGTTTTCCCACTACACCAGACACCAACCTAGAAAAGAGTGCATTGCCATTACTGTACTCGTCGGATGAAGCCCAGAACAACAAAAAATGTTTAAGTATCGACTTAGAGTGCACTCCCTAGCGACTTTTCCTTTCGGATATTGTACTTCCGTTTTGTAGGCCTTATGTGTCTGCGAGAGTTTCCAAGCGGTTGAAGGTGGGATAACAAGTTATTTTATGTTTACAAGGTATACCTTTGTGAGTTAAAATTAATCTAGCATTGGGTATAGGAATGCAAGTGGTTTGACGGACTTCGTAGTTGGTATACACGATAACAGACCGCTAGACGCTTGTTGGGGGCAAAACAGGCTTCATGAATAAAAACAAGTAACAATTGGCTCGATAAAAGATTCTTTGTACGATTTACACAAGGTAGAGAGAAGAGGCACACTTAGAAATTAAGCTTTTGCTTATCAATTCAGTTGGGATTGAAATTAGTCCGATTGTGTTTTACTTTTTGCTTATTCGAATACAATTTGAATGATTCAGTCATTGCCATTTTATCTGTGACTGTTCGCTATTCAGCGCCAGTAATGACGCATATAAACATATCGTTCATGGCGTTTCTTGAACCGAATGTGGGTTTCTCTTTATGCACGTGGATGACGTGTGTTCTTTATTGCTTGTAATTGTATCTGCTTTTGCTTGGCGATAGCATAATAAATGAAAATGAAGAGGATTTAAAGTTGTTAACTGAGATTCAACAACCCATGCGTGGTCGGACATTATAAATAATTATCATACTCGAATAGTTTTCTTTATCTGAATAGAAGAATTCCCTTGTAAAGGCAATGAAGGCGCCGATACTCTTCATCCCACTTTTCTGGACCAGTGGGCATCTATGTGTTCGTCTAATAGTAAAGTTATCATATTCAATCAGTAGGTCGGGTTTGCCCTTTTCTTATAAACTGAGCATAGCATCACCACACGATGATACTTACTTAAAAACACTCGAATGTAAAATGTCCCATCAAATGTTTGTTTTCGGTAATAAAATCAAAACAATGTTCGAAGTTATATAGGAAAGTGAATGCTATGGGGGTGAGAATATGAGAGCTGTTTGCTAATAAAAGCTGTCGTTAAGATGTCTATTGAAATGATACGAACGCAGCTTGATAAATCAGTGACTTTTTGAATATCACGTGCAGTAACTTTAAATGCAACACTGCTCCCGTTAACTGCCGTTTATAAATAGACCACTGTCAATGTTTGAGCAAGCTGCATTTAGTTGGTGTTTCACATCCATTAAAATCAGACAACCTCGTGAATTTTAACGAAAATGGAAAAATGTGAATTTCGTGTTCTGATTAGGCTTAATCAAGCAAAATCTATAAATTGGGGCACGAACTGCTACTCTATCCAACATATTCTCCAGATTTAGCCCCCTGTGACTATTTTCTGTTTCTAAACTTGTAGTATCAACATCGAGTCGATGTCATCAAATTTGTACCTGATGGTCAGTGCCATCGCCAATTCACCAACCAAACAAATGTTTATTTCTGATTTCGTTCGCCCACTTCGTTGTGGGTATTCCTAAAAATGCACACTAGAATATACAGTTCCACATATCGCCTCGCATGGTGAGTTCCAAAGTGAACAAAGCGATTTCCATACCAGACAAAGCGGGCACATAGGTGTAGTACAGTGATGGTACCGCCAGCTTTTTCTTCCTACTACCATTTCATCCCTCTAATATCTTCAATCTGATTTTTCGCCTTTTTTGAGGATCGGTTGAACATTCACGGACTTCCATCTATTTGGGGGGTTGACCAGCTGTACAGGACAAACTTAAAAGCTTCTTCAGGGGTTTAGGGGGTAAAAAGGAGCAACTCTTCAACAAAAAAAAAAAAAATGAATGTCATCAGTGAATGTATGCAGTTGCACAGGCTTATAGAAACGAAACTACATTTGTTCTATTATATCACATCATCATCATCATCATCGGCACTACAACCGGGATCCGGTCTTGTCCTCACTTAACAAATTTCTTCACCGGTCCCGATTTCGAGCCGATGTCATCCAGTTTGGCAGTCCCAGGCTCTGGGCGTCCTGGTCTATGCCATCCCTCCATCGCAGACAAGGTCTGCCGCGCAGTCTCCTTCCATACATCCTCCCACAAAGGTCTTTCCGGGCAGGCTCCTCTTCGCTCATTCGAGCTAGGTGTCCCGCCCACCGGAGTGAGAGAGCTTGATTTTTCTAACAACATTAGCTTCAAGGTAGATCGCGTACAACTCATGGTTGTAGCGTCTCCGGAATCGTCCTCCCTCACATACGGGGCCAACAATTCTCCTTAAGACCTTCCTCTCGAACGCGGCTGAGAATTCAGAGTGCCTTTTATTGAGCACCCAGGTCTCGGATCCATACATGAGTACTGGTAAGACCATTGTCTTGTACAGTAGTAGCTTGGATGTTCTGGATAAATTTCGGGATTTAAAGAGCCTTGATAGATCATAGTAGGCTTTGTTGGATTTGATCAGCCGTTCGCGTATTTCTTCTTCCATATTGTTATTGGCTGATACTATTGACCCAAGGTAGTTAAAGGATTGCACTACTTCAGATTCGTGTTCCACTACCCTGATAGTTGGACCAACGTTAGGTATTCTCTTCGCAGAAGTTGCCACCATGTGCTTAGTTTTCCCCTAATTAATGTGCAGTCCCAGTTTTTGTGCCACCTGCTCGATCTGGGTGAAGGAATCCTGTACAGCTGATTCGGTTCTACCGATGATGTCGATGTCATCTACGTAGGCAAGTATCTAGCTGGACTTGGTGGCAATAGTCACTCTTGTTGTAACGCCAGAGTCACGGATTGCTTTCTCCTACGCCAGGTTGAAGAGGAGGCAGGCCAGACCGTCCCCTTGTCAGAGTCCATTAAAGATGTTTGTTGGTTTGGACAGCAATCCCGCTATTTTTACTTGACTAGTTACGTTGGTCATGGTCAACCTACAAAGTCGTATCAATTTGTTTGGAATGCCGAACTCTCTCATATCATTATATAGTTCTACCCTGGTTATGCCGTCGTAGGCGGCCTTAAAGTCTATAAATATCGCCTGCCTAAGGGTGAATATCTGATCAATTGCTGATTTGCCTGGGATGAAGCCACACTGTTATTGACCAATGATGGCTTTAGCGTATGGGGCTATCCGATCTTGTAGGATAGTGGAGAGTATCTTATAGTCGGTACTCAACAATGTTATACTCGTACCCCTATAGTTGCTGCACAGTGTGATATCTCCCTTCTTATGTATGGGGCAAATTATACCACGACGCCAATCTTCCGCCATCTCCTCTTGCTCCCATACGTGCACCACGATCTCATGAATTGCGTGATGTAACGCTGTCCCTCCTTGTTAGATCAGCTCGGCTGGTATGCCATCAGCTCCAGGGGCTTTATTTGATTTGAGCTGTCTAATGGCTTTTAATGTTTCCTCAATGCTTGGTGGCGGCAGCATTTGGTCTTGATCTTGCATTGGTGGAGCCTCCAATTCTTCTGCGAGCTGATCATTTAGAAATTCATTGAAGTGCACTTCCCATCGCTCCAGAATGCCTTCGGGATCGGTGATCAGATTACCCTCTTTATCCTTGCAGTAAGTGCAGCGTGGTGTGTACCGCGTCATACTGCGGATTATTTGGTAGAACTTCCGCGCCTGGTGCGGACCTCTCTCTCTACTTTTCTCTATTTCACAGACAAGGTTTTTTCCCAGGCACTTTTCTTTTGTCTGTGAAGTCTTTTTTCAGATCTTCTGAGCTCTTTGTATTTCTCCTCGCGCACCCGCGTCCTATGAGACTGCTGCATTGCCCGGTATGCAGCATTCTTACGTTCAGTCGCTAGTTTGCACTCATCATCAAACCAGTCGCTCCTATCTCTATGACTACTGCCTAAGATGGAGTTGGCAGTACTAATGACAGTATTCTTAAGGCGTGTTCATTTCTCTTCTACGCCCGGCATTCTGGCCCCAGGACTTACTCTCCCTCCGTCGAGCTCTTCGAGGGCGAGTCTTAACACATGACCAAAAGTGTTACTGGTATTCTCATTGCATAAGGCAGCCGTGTTGAATCGAACCTGATCCGCGGATGCAATAGGTCTCCGTAAGGCTATCTGCGCTTGGAAAACTGTACCAACGTGATAGTGATCCGAGTCGACGTTGGCACCTCGGTACGTTCGTACCGTCATCAGGTTCGAGGAGTGGCGGCGATCTATCAACACGTGGTCAATTTGGTTACGAGTGGCTCCATCAGGTGATACCCAGGTTGCTTTGGGGATATCTTTACGCGGAAACCTGGTACTTGCAACGACCAAGTTTTTCGATGCTGCCAGTTCGATGCCTCGTAGTCCATTGTCCTTAGTGTTCTCAAGCAAACTATGGGAACCTGTGGTTGTGTTGAAGTGGTAGGCTTTGATGTCGTTACCCTTGTTGGTGACACCCATGTTATCAATTCCGTGCCATCCTGTGGTAGTGCCTGAAAACCGGGTCCTATTTTGGCATTCAAATCACCAAGAACGATTTTCACATCGTATCTTGGGCGGGCATTGAGAGCCCGTTCGACGTTCTCGTAGTATTCTTCTTTTTCGTCGTCAGGGGACTCTTCTGTAGGTCCGTGAATGTTTATGAGGCTTATGTTCTTAAACTTGCCTCGCACGCGAAGAGTGCATAGCCTTCCATTTATTGCATTAAATCCGATGATGGCAGGCTTCAGTTTTTGGCTGACTATAGAAAGCCTACACCGAGCACATGGTGTTTTGCATGACAGCTGTAGAAAATGTCATACTCGTTTCTTTGAATAACACCACTCCCCGTCCATCTTATTTCTTGTAATTCTGTTATGTCAGCCTTATATTCGGACAGGGTATCGGCTAGCTGCTGTGCAGCCCGAGCTCCGTATAGTGAGCGGTCGTTCAATGAAAAAATTCTTAAATCGTTTAGCCATTTTCGTTTGCGTGGTCGTCGTCGTGTATCCGGTCCATATCCGAGGCTTGTTAAATTTTCCATAATAATTTGTTTTTCCGGGTATGGTTATTAGCCTTGCGCCAATCTTTCTCGGAGTGTCGCTGCATGCATTGGTTCACTACTTGGCGAGTGCCAAAGTAGCTATCCACGGGTGTCATGTGGAGACTGCATGTCAACTTGGATTGAACAGGGACAAGGATCGTCCTGGCCTTTGCCGGGTTTGAAAGCAATCAGTAAATTTGCACTGTATGTCCGCACCCATCCCCCCTATTATATTGCATACCCCATTTATTAATGACTTCTTTGTACTACCAAATTGCTCAAAGTTTTTACAACCTTTACTTTACTTAATAATTTTGTTTGTTTTTCAATTTGACAATAAGCTGTCATAATAATGTCAATTTGTAGAAAATAAGCGTGCGGTCTTTAAATAAATCGTGATTATTTGTGTTTTTGTTGGGCTTCACGTCGGAAACTTAATAGAACTGCAACGAATTCTGTTGATCCAGTGTTAAACGCTGATTTGTATTTACGCAATCACTATCTAGTTGGAAGCTCTGGATATCATTGGTTCGGATTGACTGATAAACAAATTGAGGTTGTAACTAAGAGTATAATCTGTTGTGCTTCTATTGTAATCAAATTTCGACTATTCATAGCTTGCTAAATTTGTGTTTAATTATGTTGTATAAATTTATATCGTTTTTACTATCAATTTGGCAAGAGGTAAAGTGAACTATAATAGATACAACACCACGAAGTCCAATTGCATGTTTGGAATGGATGAAGACGTTTTTATAATTCAAGGCCAATTATGCTTGTTAATTCAATACTCACACGTTTTGTCACTAGAAATGATTAAGGTCGCGTGTCTTCCCCTTTATTAAAGAATTAGAAGAACGATGCGGGTCTAAGTTTCTTTTAAAGTGATGATAACACTATCGCGTGTATGAGTAATGGAAAAGAACATTACTCAATTAGAGTATTGTGTACAAGAGTTTTTTTATTTAGGTTATTGTTCATATTAAAGCTTGGGCAATTGAGATTAGCGGCACGTAAAAGAAATGTATTATATTTTAGGGCTACTAAACCAAACTATATGGTAGAAGTAAATGATTCGTTTGTAATCTAAAAGATTTTTTTTTACTGTTAAATGCTCGTAGTACATTTGACAAACATTTTTTAAATGCAGCATTTTTGAACTCAGTTAGCCTTTTGTTCATAAAGAGTACATAAGATTCTTATTTGTATACAAAATCCAATGGCGTTTGAAGTCTATTTAGTAGATGTAGTAGGAGCTCCTGAAAATTGGCTTTCACAACTTACTAATTTATAAAAATAAATACTGTACTATACGATTATACTATTTATTGGCCTGTAGGAGTCGGAAAGTTCATGATCTCACTGACTCGGCTGCGCCATCATTCCCTGTCCTGTGCACTCTCCTTCCACGGTTGGCCATCTGATCCGAACTCCTCAAGGTTGCGTCTTATATTGTCCTCCTATCTCCGTTGCGGCCTTCCCACCGGTCTCTTTCGTGTTGGTATCACATCATGAATTCTATCTATGGTTCTGTCGTTGCCCATTCTCGCCACATGTCCGGTCCATCTTAGTCTTCGCGACATTATTATTCTCACTTTTATAGGTTTCGGGTATAGCTTGCCAATTCGCGGTTGTGGGGTATCTTCCATTGTCCTGCGTCTTCATCATATTTACCGCTAAAGATACTCCTTAAAACTTTATTCTCGAGTAAGCAGCGTCTGTTTATTCTGGCATGACAGACATATTTAAAATGGTAGAAATGTCATTAATCGATTTTACTATAGTCTTAATAATTTATCATGACCAAACACATACTTTAATAACGTTGGTTATTGTTCAAACATTTTAAAAAAGAAATCATTCTTTTAATCAAACTCAACGCGATTTTTGCGAAGACTGTGATCTACGTAATCGTCTTTCTGTGCTTGCTATTCGTCGTATCGATGAAAATTTCGAAACAAATTTCGCTGTACACGATACCAGAACACCAATAAGACAAAGAAAGGCAAGAAATCTAAAGAACATTGGCTGTGTAAGTTTCTAGTGTTTCAGAAGATGCAAACGGGTCGTTTAATTGACCTTTTTGGGAACCAAATCTTTCAAGAATGACGATGTATTATGACAAAAGATTTGGGTTTACATCCTTATAAGATCGTGTTAACTTAAAAACTGAGACCGTTTGACTGAGACATTTGGAAAATGATGGTAATTTTTTCAAAAGAACTATAGCGTTTGCGACGATAGTGAAGAATGTGATTCTAACTGACGCTATGACGGTTAGAATCACTAAAAATGGAACCAATCCTCAACACATCAGGCCACTGCCGCGTGTACGAATTCGATTTCTAAACTCAAGTACACTCAACTGATGAGGAATTGTTATGTTATCGCTATGGTATACGGCTCTGAGGGTTTGCTTATTCGAATTTCCTTTCGGTGTTCTGCACTATTTGCTTGTATATTGTGTGTGTATCTGTTAGAAACGCCACGCTACTCCCTCCTCAGTAACTGTGTTAGGATCAAGTTCGTGTGCGAACGACGGAGTGAGGAGCGAGCGAGAGAGAGAACATCGGGGTAGGCAAGTGTGCCGGTGCTCTATGCGGTAGTCGTGATCGAGTAGTAAAGTTCAGTTTACCTATGGGAGATTGTGTCTTGTGTGTATACAGATCACGTCGGGGTCACCAATTATCGCGTATTGCGACGATAGTGAAGAACGTGTGATTCGAACTGACGCTATGACAGTTAGAATCACTAAAAATGTAACTAATGCTCAACACATCAGGCCACTGCCGCGTGTACGAATTTGATTTCTAAACTCAAGTACACTCAGCTGATGTCGAATTGTTGCGTTATCGCTATGGTATATGGCTCTGATGCTTTTGCTTATTCAAATTTCCATTCGGTGTTCTTCGCTATTTGCTTGCAAATTGTGTGTGTATCTGTTAGAAACACCACAGAATCATCTTTTCAGCTGAAGATCATATTAGGTTAAACGACTTTGTAAACAAACGACAAGTCTTTAGTGTAAAAAATCCACAACGCTATAAAGTATTTAAAATAAAAACAAAACTTTTTTAAGAGAGGGTACAACTAATTTAATGTCAAAGACAAATGGCAGCCAGCGACATTCCACCATTTTAAATATGGCTGTAATGAAATTTTGAAAACATTCGTCCCTATTGGGAAACCCGTTACATGGTTTTAAAAACATATCGATCTTAATGGGAAAATCTCTATTTCATTAACCCAATTATTTATTCACTTAATTGACTTTGTAGGTTGCATATAATAAATAGTGAAAGTCTGGCATAGAAGAGTTGTTTTTTCGATTTTTAGTTATAAACATATTTCGAAGACTTTATATCATTGTATATTGATTATTCATTTCGTGGGAACAGTCTTGGGGTTTCAACTAGTCCGCCATATCAGAGCACCTCTTTAATATAGTAAGGTCTGCTTACTGCTCTGATTCGACCCGGTGTCCTCGTAAGTCCAAACCTTGGTTTGACGATGAGTGCAGGGCGAAGATCGAAGAACATAAACGACTTAGGGTGATCCACTTAGTAAGATATGATGAAGTCAACGCAGAAAGATACGCGATAATTCGGAAAGAGACAATGAGACTCTTCAAACCCAAAAAAAAAAAAAAACGCGAATGGGAGAATACTCGGATCGAAAAACTCCTAGAAAATGCCAGAGCAAAGAACGTCAGAGGTATGTATGCCGGCATAAATTCAATTAGAAATGGCTATTGAGGGGGAGCCAAAATAATTCGAGACACAAGCGGCTGCCTGGTCACAGAAACAAACAATATCGGGACAAGATGGAAGCAGTACTTTGAAAACCTGCTCAATGTGCGCCCCCATCAACCACAAATAAACGCACCAGACGTACATACAGCCGAGCCTCAGAACCCAGAGCCCTTTTTCATCGAAGTTGTAGACGCAATAAATCGATTGAAAAACATCAAGGTTCCCGGAATCGACTGCATACCTGCTTGTGAAGCATGGAGGGGAAGCAACCGCTCGAAAGATCCACCAGCTCATCAAAACAATATGGGATAAGGAAGACACTCCGGAAGAATGGAAAACCTCAATAGTCGTTCCGTACGAACCGGTCAACAAGCGACCAAATGTTCACAATAAGACAACTGTCGGAAAAGAAGTGGGAATATCATGCTCAGTGTCTATAGAACCATAATCATGCCGATTGCTCTATACGGATGCGAAAATAAATTCCGCCTATTCGTGAATAAAGTTTTAAGGGGTATCTTTGGCGGTAAATATGACGAGGAGGCAGGACAATGGAGGAAACTCCACAACCACGAATTGGAAGAACTATACCGCAAGCCTACAATAGTGAGAGTAATAATGACGGAAAGATTTAGATGGTCCGGACATGTGGCGCGAATGAGCAACGATAGGACCGTGCGTGGCATTCTTGACGGTAGACCAATGGGGAAGAGACCGACAGAACGGCCGCGACGGAGATGGGAGTACAATGTTAGATTTGACCTTGAGGATATCAGATCAGATAGTCAAGCGAGGAAGGAGAGTGCACAGGGCAGGGATCGATGGCGGAGTCGAGTCGGTGAGGTCATGAACTTCCGAGTTTATATAGGCCAAGAAATAGAAAAAAGAAAAATAGTATATCATTGTAACTTTTATCACGATTTCCACTTTTAAGTGACATATTGTTTTGTATTCTATAATCTCTCTAGCCTGAAAGTTGCTATTTATTTCTGTAAAATGTGATCTTAAAAGTTAAGGACGTTGAATCCTTGTTGATTATAACCCAACAAGAACTATGATATCATTGGATTAAACGGGTGCAAATGTTTGGATCAGAATATATTTTACTTTTTGGATCGGTCATGGTTAAATTACATAGTTGTGCCAGTTTATCTGGGTGCCCAATTCTGTCATGACTTAATATAGCTTTACTTTCGCTATACTCTCATAGACCATTTTATAATCGACTGGACATTTTGCTGTCGTCTTCTTATTGGTTTCTGCTATGTAGGGAATGAAAGTCGCAATTGTCGAGCGACGAGTACTATCGACTGGCAACATTCATTGAGTGAATTGAATTTTGTACTGGACTGCCACAAATTAATATAAATGTTTCCCTATAGAGTGGTTTGTTTAATGTCCAACTGCGCGTAACAACGTTGAGATTATGTCGGAGAAAACTCAGTACTAGCCTGTACGACTGCAATATTTGCATGAGATCAGCTCGGACTAAGTCTATTTTTAGCCCTGGAAGTAGCAACAGCACCAGAAAACAAAAACCTTCCTTGCAAACGTTGTATGGTGTCTTTTAAATGCGCGTTATTTATTTTATTATTTTTTCTCTTTGTACGTAGAGTATTCGTAATTCAGAAGTTATTTTGAATGTACAACTGAACAATTTCAGGACCTTCGATTAGTGTGTTATGCTCCATTGCAAATATCTATTACGACTGACTTTCAAACACCTACTCTAAACAATTGCCAGTAAAAAAGTCAGAATTGAAGTATTGTCCGATGCGCTCCCCTAATTTGGGGCACACTATCCTATTCTCATCGAAATTCGTTAAACAAAACAAACACATCAAATACATATTAAACAAAAAAAAAATACATCAAATATATATTAAACAAAACAAACGCATTAAACATATCCGTCATCGCGTCTCTGGTTTCTGGCTGTCTTGCGACAACCAGTATCACTTATTCTGTGAGGGTGATAGGCTCAGTATGGGGGTATCTGAACAAAAAGGAAGGGGGGTGGTGGTCATCTAAGGGTAGTCTCCACAGAGTTAGTTCATGCGATTTCTAAGTACTTGGATGGAAGGATAGTGAGAATGAAATCATACCGTGCGTGGTTTATTTGATTGCGTAGTTCTAGGCAACTACGTAAAAACTTCGTACTAGCAACGCCCATGTTCCGGTTTGTTACCATCTCTATCTCCAGCAAATCTTTCATTGTTATTGGTAATGCATTCCAAACTAAGAATTGATCTACTGCTTATAAATGAGCTTCCGATCTAAGTTAGCATTCATTTCTTATTTCGTATCCCATTCAGGCATTTGAGCTCCTTTTCGATTTACGCAAAGGATTTTTTCTCGTCTTCTAGAAATGTTTGTAGCTTCTTTGTACCTGACGTTTTTAAACTTATCTCGCAGACAAAGGGTGTATAGTCTTGCATTTAAAGTAGGCATTAGGGATTTGCATTCTGATTATAAAGTTCTCTCCAGGCTCTTCTGCAATATACTATATATCGCAATTTTGCGTCTGTAAGACAATCTATCTGAAGTCAACCATCTGGCGCAGGGCTAATAACCTTGCCCTGGGAAACAAATTATTATGGACAGTTTAACAAGTCTCGGATATGGACCGGATACCGGTGGAGAGACTTGCTAAATAAGACCAAGACCGAATCCTGGTTGTAATGCCGATGATGATGAAGTCAAGCATGGAAAGAGACTGCACAGGACAAGGGACGATGGCGCAGCCGAGTCGGTGAGGTCATGAATTTCTGGGTTCCTATAGGCTAATAAATAGCAATATTAATTGAGTTATGAGAAAACTTGGTGGTATGCTAACTGGAGGCGTACGTGATATCCATCGTCGTAAGCACCTTCAGCTCTGTTATGGGGACATTCTTACAACATTAAGTTTTTCTTTTGTTATCGCGGTTGTACGAACATCGTTCAATAAGTCCCGAGACTAACTGAAAGATGGCACCAGTAATGAAAAATCTTTGACTTTTAGCAAGCACTGATTTTCAAACGATATGTGTTGAAATTTCATGACAATAGGAAAACATACTGAGTTACAGTAATTAAAGTGACGTTTTTTTTACAATGTGAATGTTTATTTTACAATGAGAAAAGACACGAGTTTCATCTGTTTAAAAAACATTGCTTTTTAATGGTAAAAAATACTGTTTAAGTTCTGCAATGACTTAAAAGGTGTTATTCGGACTCGGGCCCTTCGAAGCCAACCATTTGTCGGTGGTATGCTGATTTAAAACGGTCGTACGGACACAAATGATGCAGAACGCTCTGGTTCAAATTAAGCAGTAACTCAAGATAACCAGATAACATTAAGTCCTGAAAATCCTGACGGAAGATCGAAAATTTAAAGTGCACCAGATAGTAATGAAGATATCAATTGGTAGTATTTTGCCTATTTTGCTTAAAATTTGGCCTTAAAAAAGTTTTTTTCCCAACGGGTGCTGCTTTTTCTCACAATGGAACAAAAATAACACTTCGATGATTCAGACCCCGGTTTAGCACAGTTTACTTGGAATAAAAAGGATTTTTTGCGTCAGTATGTAACAGTGGATGAAACATGGATTTCCTATTTCGCTCTGGAATGAAGTCGTCAGTAAGCGGAGTGGAGAGCAGTCGTTGAAAGCCGTCCGGCGACACAACGGTCTGCCGCCAAGGTCTGTGTTTTTGGAATGAAGTAGGACATATAATATTCATCGACTACCCCGAAAATAGAAAAACCATCAATAGCAAATATTAGATTCCACTATTAGTGCGTTTAAAGGACGAAATTGCTGAAAATGGACACAAATGAAGAAGGAAAAAGTGATCTTTCACCAAGATAATGCATCGTGTCACAAATCGTTGACAACGACGGCCAAACTACACAAATTGGGCTTCGAATTGCTTCCCCAGTCACCATACTTTCCAGATCTGGCCTCCAGTGCTTACTGGCTGTTTGCAGACCTCAAAAAAATGCTCCGAGGCAAGAAATTTGACTCTAATGATGAAGGCATGACTGCAGCTGAGGGTTATTTAAAGCTAAAGATAAATCATTCTACACAAATGGGATAGTAAAGTTAGAAAATCATTGGAATGATTGTATCGCAGTTGAAAGAAATTATGTTGATGAATAAAAAGAATTTTACAAAAAAATCTTGTTTTAAAACGATGTGTTAATATAGTTTTCGTTGTTTACCCGCTGTTTCTTCCTACTCTCACAATGATAATTTTAGAGGTGACATTATTAGTTTCATGCCAAATTTAACAAGCCGATTTTTTTCTTGTTATGATAAAGTCGATGGGGGGAAATATACTCCTTTTTCCGTAATGCAGATGCCGGTGTGTTCCAAAACAGCATTGCAGTTGTGGCATCTGTTTCCGCCAGATGGTGTATCTAGAACTGATTGCCTTTCACGTTTCCAATTTGTTGAATTGGGTGTCAGCAGCGGAATCGTTATCTGTGGGACTCTTCAATCTAAGTCGTACTTAGTCAGTCTAGTTGAACTAAACCTTCACTAATACAAAACGACACTCCGCAATACACTTTTATGCATTAAATTTTATTTAAATGTTTGCACTTTTGTTTTTAAAACTTTTTCTAAATTACATGTTCACAAAACTGTTTCTATCCATCACATTAGTTCAATAGAAAACTACTTGGGAAATTTAATATGAACTTCTTCTTAGGAATCTCGAATTTTGCAACTAAAATTACTGCACAGCACCGCGCCGACCAGAATAACACTCTGTTTTTAAACATGACCGTCTCGGTCTACTTCTCGAACTCAACTCCCTGCTTTTCCCATCGTTCGATCGCAGGAAAACCTTTTTCCACGTTAAGGGGGTATTCTGGTCTAGACGGACGAATTTAACGCAATTTTTGAAGCGCTGTAAAAAAAAGCAATCAATATTTTTACTATTCATTTTTTTATAGGATGTTTTATTAATATTTCAAGAATACAGTAAAAAAAAATTGAAAGTAAAAAATTCAAAATTCAAAAAGTTAGCAGCTGATGAAGTGGGGGATCTCAAAAAGTTGGCACGCGACCATACCCACGATTCAACCCTCCTAGAAATCTGAAAAAAAAGAAAAGATTATTAATTTACAGAAATGCCTCTCTCTACTAAAAAAAGTTGAAAGAAATTTTTTTTAACAAAATGGCGACTGCTTGGAAAAAAAAAATATTTTTGTACCACTTTTTTAGTTTTTCGAATTTTTTAAAAATAGTTAACATTGAAATTTGGGGATAAGGATAGTTCATGCAATAGAAAAGCTTATAAAGAAGACATGAAAAATCGTGGGTATTGTTTTAAAAAAGACGGTTTCGAGAAAAACGCGTTTAAAAATTTCAGGGTATAGTAGCTTCAAGTGACATAATATTTCTAAAGCAGCTGTAACTTGGCCAATTATTGGGATTTTAAAATTTCCGTTGGGCAGCATATTCTTAAAAGTATAAACTATAAGAAAATATAAAAAGAAAAAAATCGATTTTTTCAAAATTCTAGACCAGAATACCCCCTTAACAAAAGGCAACGTGTTACTTTCCTTTTATGCTGATCTCACTTAAGATTCTTTGTATTAGGATCTCTTTTGTGAGCCAGTGCATCCTTTGTCTGATCCTTAGGTAATTTACCTTGGATCGGCAATCGTCTGGAATCCGTAAACATTACCTGGGATTTCCAGGAGTGTTCAGACTTGGTACTTATTTTACTGGGCAACGGTGCCAAAGATATTTTTGTATCTTAGTGGTATTGTTATCCACCGAATGTATTTATGATCAGCGTCCCTTGTTCTGTTTAGGAATTGTTTCCTTGAATGGGATTAAAGGAAACGGTACCGCCCTAGAGTACATCTCTACTCGATGATTTTATTTTTTTTAGCGATGCCGCTAAGGGATTTCTGTGTTTTGGGTTTTAATGAATTTAAGGGGATTCAGATTATGTGATTCCAATTTGAATGGGGCTTGGCCCGGTATGCATACTAAGATGGGGGTTTTGTACGTAATAGGTGCCCACATGTCGATCCTTATCGATAAGTTGATCACGGCGATAGTTCGACCAAAGTGAGAGCATCTTTCATATCCAAACTTTCAGACCGAAAATAGCGGAACCTATTTCTGTCAGATGATTGGGGTAGAATTATCTTCAACACGAATAGCGCCAATCTGTTTACACACTTGTGCTGCATTCTGCCTTTTATTGTAGTAAAATTGTAGAATTTAACAATTTTTTTTCCAAAATTACACTCCTTGCCATTTCCCAATAACTTAACGACGTACCAATCTAAATCGCCACCACTTGATCTGTCAAAAAGAAAAAGGGCTGCCGGATGCGAAGTTGTAACACTTTGCAATCAAGTGAATAGAAAAACGCCGAATACTTTCGATTAAACTAATATATCAATTATTAATATTGTAGCGAGCTTAGGGTTCGCTGGATTAATTATTTTTAATAAATAAGAGCCGTTAAATCGATTATCTTTGCAAACACTTTATTAGTCTGTTAATAACAACCGTTGATTTTACCGTACACTTAACGATTTCTTGACTTATCACTTCTTAACTACGTGCCGTATTTATACCGTTTCCTCATACTGATTCGGTGTTTCGTTTGCGTCCGTTCCATAGTCTCGAATTTTCTACTGTTCATAGTCTCCAGTTTTCGAGTTCTTTCTAGAATATTCTAGTACTTTGTTTTGGACTTTCTAGAATATTCTAGTACTGATTGTCATATGCGTCACAATATTATAGTTACAAGAAGCATGAAGTATCTGACATCAAGTGGTCAAATCGAACAGATGATTGTCAAAACAACCAAAACGATACGTTTTGAACTCAGTTATCAGTTTTCACTTCCCCAATTCGTTGTTTCCGAAGTAGAAGACTATGGGTCGATTATTTCTTTTATTTCCATGTTTAAATTTAAAAAATCCATTTTACGCCTATTAAAGTAATTGCAAATGCAGTCAAATGAAAATCAGAAAGCAATCTAGATGTTTTGAAATACCGATTTACCGAACGAAAAAGTATATTAATTGTAAATTGTGAGAAGAAAATAAAAATGAAGAAAAACCCTTTTTGTATTCCATTTCAACATTTAAGAACATTCTTATTAGAAGTATGTGTAGATGTACGTGGCGCAAGGCTAATAATCTTCCTCAGAAAAACAAATTATTATGGAAAATTTAACAAGCCTCAGACTTGTTAAATAAGGCCAAGACCGGATCCCGGTTGTGGTGGCGATGATGATGATGATGTGTAGATGTATAAAGACAAAGTTGGTTAACGGTTGAACGAATATGGGCAAAAGTATTAGCAATAGCCTCATTTTTCTTAAATTGACTGTCATAGGAAAAGCAAATTGCAAAATATCTACTAAAAAGGTAACATAATTTCTCCCGTAGAGTAGGATGTATTTAATTAGTTATCCTTGTTAATGTTAAAATGGGTGTTTGGAAAAACCATTAACTCGGAAACAGCATTGTCTACAGGATGTTTAGTTCAGTTAACCATCTCGTACTAAGAACATTACATTAGCATGCATTGTTTGTTGTGAAATAATTATTTCACTGAAGTAAGTCGACTTGCATAGACTGTAAAATTAATAATGTACCGGCGTCCCTTGCGGATGACCATAGTACGTTCATCTGTTCCACTACTTTGTAAATACCTTTTTAACAAATGTCATGTATAGCACATTATTTAAATAATTATACGTGTGTTAGGTAGAATGCTTGTTTAGTCTAATCTTGCCAGGGGAAAAAGTGAAACATTGTTCATGGACTGTTTTTATGATTCAATAACAAAACAATTACTCCATTTCCCAAAATAACAATTTGCATCATGAAATCGCAAGGCTAATTACAGTATAGTGAGCGAATCATTCTCTCGCTCAACATTCTTAATGCTTTTGAATATTGTCAAATCTGTTGAAGCATGAAATCTTCATTATTTAATGGTCGGTATTTGAGAGGAGGTGGCCTAGTCCACATATGGCATGGTAAATTAACCATAGCAATATTTTTATTGATTTGTGGTGTCTAAAAAAATATTATTTTAATTTTTAATTCATTTGCAGTTCGACAATGGCCGTTAACGTTTACTCTACAAATGTGACGACTGAGAATTTGTCTAGGCATGACATGCTATCATGGGTCAACGATTGTCTTCAAGCACAATTTACAAAAATTGAGGAACTATGTACAGGTAGGATCACTTTTTAATATCATCACAATTTCTAGAACTCAATCTAATATAAACGGTTATAAATTTCAGGTGCTGCTTATTGCCAATTCATGGATATGCTATTTCCTGCCTCAGTGCCAATGAAACGTGTTAAGTTTCGTACAAACCTAGAACACGAGTATATCCAGAATTTCAAAATCCTTCAAGCGTCATTTAAAAAAATGAATGTCGATAAAGTAAGTAAAAGCCTTCCCTTTTCAAATAGTTTTTAATTTGCTTTGCTTTGTAATATTTAAAATATGTGTATGTATTATTTATTTATAGAAAATTTTTATTTTAAAAGAGAGTATGTGTGATTTGCCTTTGAATCCTTAAATCGTTTAAGCAAAACACAAAACAAAAGAAATTACAAAAGCCAGATTATGCAATGTTTGTTTTTCCCATGTCCATTTTTCGAATGATTTTAATAGATAATTCCAGTCGATAAGTTGATAAAAGGACGATTCCAAGACAACTTTGAATTTCTGCAATGGTTTAAAAAATTCTTCGATGCCAATTATGATGGGCGTGAATATGAGCCATTAATAGCAAGAGGTGGGATCAAGTTAGGTCAAGGTACATCAGGCAGTGGTGGCAGCATCGGTGGAGGTATGGGCGGCAGTAGTGATCTGATCGAAAAACGACACATTCAACAGCCAAGCAGATCTACCCCACGAACAGGTCATTTATAAAGATTGTTGATATAGAGAAAAAGTGAATCATATATTAATAATTATTAGATTCTGCTGATCTTTGAAAATATTACTATTTCGGGTCAGCCAAAATTGTACTTAGCGTGAAGCACGATTTTTACAAATTGCATACAGCAGTTTGCATGCACAGATTAAGTTTGTGCATTTTATTTATTTCTCATTCAACATTGTGTAAATATTTTTACTGCTTATATATAGTTTAAAACCTTTCTTTTTTTAATTTGGCTTCAGTTTTCGCTTCACAACTATATTCATAGTCGGCATCAATAAATGGAAATTGTAGTGCACTAGTAGGTTTGGTTAGGAAGGTTCCCTTGAATACTATTTTACTAATGGAATTTTCATGTAATGAAGTCTTTGATTGGAAATATCTTTTATTAAAAAGCTTTTGAATCATTAAAATGGTTATTAGTTGGGTTTCCAAGCAAATTTATACGGTATTAACTATAGTTGAAATTATATTATAATATTAGTAAAAGATATTCAATATAGCACTTTACAAATAACTTAAATACTAGATTAATACACATCCCGCGAGAACTTGATAAATTTGCTGTTTTGAAGGACGGGTTTCTTCTGAGACGTCGTTTGAAATCAGGAGTGGAGAGGTTGAAATCGAAGGAGGTGGGGAAAGAGTTGGCCTGTCGTAGCATACGCGAGATGGGTTCGTTAGCGCCATAAGAAGTGTGATGAGCGGGCACGTAAAACAGTCGAGGGTGCCGCACATTACGGGGGTTTGTATGAAATGTTAAAGTGGAGAGCAAGCTTGGGCAATTGATTGAGCCAGACAGAAGGCGATGGACAAAGATGATGTCGGCATGGATTCTGCGCTCCTCAAGTGTGTTGAGATTGATTAGAAGGAGCCGGCCTATATATGGTGGTAGAGTGAGCGGGTTTTTTTTTTGGTTTTTCTAGTTTAGTCCACGGAGGGCAAAGCGCAAGAAACAACGTTGAACGTCCTCGATCCTACGAATGTGAGACAACGGGGACCAGACCTGACTAGCATATTCGAGTAGTGGCCGGACAAAAGTTGTGTAGAGTGATCGGGTGACGTAGGTGTTTAGGAATTCCTTCGACCAGCGTTTAACAAAGCCAAGGGCGGCGTTGGCCTTAAGGATTATGTCATCGATATGAGCGGTAAATCTAAGCTCCTTGTCGCATAGGAAGCCCAGGTCGCAAATCGATTCAACCGATGTTATCAGTTGGTCCAGCAAGAGATAGGAACGTGGCTGGGTGGGGTTACGCTTCCGAGAGAAGGTGATTGTGTGACATTTGGCGATATTCAGTTCTAGGCTATTATTTTGGGACCAAATCGAAAAGCTGTCAAGATCCGATTGGAGAAGTCAGGAGTCTAGGGAAGAGCGGATTGTCTTGAAAATGTTGGTATCATCCGCGTAAAGCGAGATAAGGCAGTGATTGATGCAAGAGCCTATGTCGTTTATGGTTAGGATAAATAGGAGGGGGCCGAGATGACTCCCCTGGGGGACACCTAAGGTTGGAAGAAAAGGATCGGATAGGGTGAATCTAAATCGCACACGGCAGGTTCTAGAATTAAGATAGGATGAGATCCACTTAATCAACAGGGGTTCAAAACCGAGGGAAGATAATTTAAAGAGAATGAGGTTATGGGAGATTTTGTCGAAGGCCTTGCTAAAGTCGGTAGTGACTACATCGACCTCATCGCCGTTTTCTAGGGCAAGGGGCGTGGGATGTGAATTCGACAAGGTTGGTAGTAGTGGACCTGCCGGAGAGGAAGCCGTGCTGGTTAGGAGAGATGATGGGTGTGCAGCGAAAACATAACGCATCATATAGAAGGCCTTCGAACAGTTTAGGAATGTGCGAAAGCTTAGCAATGGGATGATATTTGGATATATCGTTTTTGGCCCCATTTTATGTATGGTGTTTATGTAAGAGGATTTCCAAATGTCGGGGAATAGACCTTGAGCAAGGGATAGATTGAAGATTGAAGCGAGCGGGGAGAGAGAGAAGAGGAGCATTTTTTTAAAGAAGATAGCAGGGAGCCCGTCTGGGCCGGGACTGAAATCGTCTTTCAGTTGTTCAAGTTTTTCTATAACTTGGTGTTGTTGAATGTGTAGAGGGATGAATGGGCTGAGGGAGAATTCAGACATGCCAGTAAAGTAGGAGGGGTTCGGCTCGAACGAGTCGTCCGTGAAGGAAAGTTTGAAGAAGGACGCGAAAAGGTTGGCTATGGTGTGGGTGTCAGTTGTAGTAGTTGAGCCGTAGAAAAGAGAGGTGGGATAGGCATCAGATTTCCGTTTGTAGTTGATGAAGTGGTAGAAAGATTTGGGGTCCTTGATCAGGTTGAGTTGAGCTTTGGCTTGGTAATTGTGGTAGAGGGAGCTATAAAGCTGGGTGAATTGGTAAAAGTAACCGAGATAGTTTGAGTAGTCCAGGGGAGAACCCGTACTTAAAGTGTTCCACAACTTATTTCTCTTGTTACGAAGTGTGCGGAGTCTGCGGTTATACCAAGGGGGCGATGAGAATGATAACCTGTGTTGGGAATATGGGACATATAGGGATATGGCGTTGTCGATTACTGTGTAGAGCGAGGCTGTAGCGACCTCTACACTTATATCGTTTAAGCGGAGTGTGATATTGCTGAGGTACTCATTTATGAGGCGGAAATTGGCTTTTCGGAAGTTGAAAGAATATTGGTAGGGGGGAGGTGTGCTGTGGGCTGAGTAGTTGTGGTATAAGGATAGGAGAAGCGGGGGGTGGTGGTTGTCAATAGTTGACAGGGTGTGGCGACTAGAGACAACTGAGGAATTGAAGGGGTCTGTCGTGAACACAAGGTCAAGTTGTCTGCCCAGGTGATTTAGGGCATTGCTTACTTGGCAAAGGCTAGAGTCGGTGAGGCTGTCTATAAAGAGAGTAGGGATATGAATTTCCGCAGGGATTCAGTAGGCGAAATATTATGAGGGCATAATACCTATAGTGGATGCTTTCCCTTATTTATTGCGGATCTGGAATTCCATCCCATTCCGAGGCGGTATTCTTTTTTTGTTGTTGTTGTGCCGGGTCATTGCAGTGTCACGAGAGTTACCTATCGAATAGTGCAACACTCATTGTATAGGGTGCAACTTCTCTGATGTATCTGCACACATATGTACTACCACAAACCCGTAATCATTACACTAAGCGCAATCTAGCAAAAAACCAATACAGATACTAACAAATATTATGGAAAATTTAACAAGCCTCAGGACTTGCTAAATAAGGCCAAGACCGGTTCCCGGTTGTAGTGCCGATGATGATGAATATTGTTTATCAGCTTTTGCCACACGATGGCCTTAGGTCGAATACAGAATAGCTAAGACTTCACGTTCATAAGCCTGAACTTACATAGCAACAACAGCCCTTTAACGAATTAGATACTCTATATTATGGTATTGTTAAGATGTTGATTCTATACCCCCACACTGAAGTCGTTATTCCAAGTATTTTCAAAATGCATAATTCTCAACGGCTTCATTATTGTAAAGGTCAGTAAGTCCAACTTTTTTATCAGTTTCAACAATTTAACTCAGCTCGTAAATGGGTCAACACAGGTACCAGAAATATGTCATTTTTCCAACATACTGGTCCTGTTTTTTATGGTCGTCAGACCTTAATAATATACAATCGAAGTTTCCACATCTTTGGGCATTTTGGGCTTGGGCGTCGTGTCTGCTAAGTTTCATCTAATCAACATAATGTTAACGAAAAAGCTCCCGAGGAATAATGTAAAAATAAACTGGGAATTTTCCTGGATGGTAGGTTGAGGATCATTTTTTCGCAATAACGATGTTAACGTTATAGCTAACGCAATCATTAGTATGACTTAGTAGATGGGGCTTCATTTCTTTACTTCACAACTAATCGAATGTTGCCTATTACCACATAAACTCCGCCCCAATTTGAACACAAGCAGTACACCATGGAGTGGACTCTATCTCTGTCTATCGTCGAGATCAACGTACTATAAATTTCACGTATTTGAAGCTGAGAAAATGATCAATCCAGTAATAAATTAAAAGCCGTCCTAAATAATTAAATTAAAATCCGATGTTTGGTTAGAATAGCGCTGAACGTGTTAGATGGAATGCTAAAACGAGCATCATTGCGGACCTAAGCACACATTTTTCGCCAGAAAATTGGCGCAATGTATCGTGCCTATCTTATAGATATACACGTTATTGAGTCTCAATCGGACATAACTTCAGACGCACCATGAACACAGACAACATTCTTTAACGAAACCGAATGTGGAATGCTTTACCTGTTCACATGTTTCCTCCTTATTGTAATATCTAAGCGTCGAAGGCCCATGCACTTCGATATCTTCTTTTTCTTTTATCGTTTTCTTCTTCCACAAGTATTGTGCGTTGACATTTAAGGTTACCCAAAACTCAACTTATGCGCACGTTTCGCATAAATCTGATCATATATCTATTCCGATTTGAGTTAATATACCGACATACGGTTTTTAGATTTTAGAAGAAGTGATTATTATAATTGCCTTCCCCTAATGACTGGAGCTAGGCGTCATTATGTCTGTTGAAGGGATTGGTCAAAAGTGTATAATGAATGTATTCTAAGGGATGTGAAGACATGTCTACATCTATGAATCGAATATGATTTTGTGGCCATCATTTGTCGATCGCTATTATCCTTGAAATCAAAATGTCAATATTTTATCCTTAATTCACATTTTAAGCAATATTTTGTTTGTAAAATAAATTATATCCATTTAACTTAGATGACTAGCAATTTGATAATACATATTTCACTGTATTTACTAAATTAGTGAATTATGGGCGGTTTTTACTGACCCCTAAAATCAAAATTTGATTTTAGTTTGGCTCAGCGGGAATTAACTTTTTCTTTTATTAATTCACTCAGTTTATGGCTTATATTATGCCCTGTCATTTACCTGTAATATTTAATATCTATCACGGTTGTGTTCATTAATTAAAAAATATATGTATATATATATATCATTCTCTCTTTTAAAACATAAATTTTTTCACGTAAGCTTATTATGTTTTCACCTGCAATTTTTGTTTGTTATTTATTACATCAAATATTTTTTGAAGGTGTTTTTGTTTACGTTACTTTGTATTATTTATTTGTGGTTACTGTTTTATTTTGTTTTCTTTATTTTATATTTTTATCTTCACCTAACGTTTTTTAGATTATACCAATTGATAAACTAACTAAAGGTCGGTTCCAAGACAATTTCGAATTCCTGCAGTGGTTTAAAAAATTTTTTGATGCTAATTACGACGGTAGAGAATACGATGCACAAAGTGCTAGAGATGGTGCTCCTATGGGATTTGGTTCAGCGAGTGCCTCTAAAGGCTTACCAGGTACTACTTCGAATGCATCTTCATATAAGAAACCAGGAGCATCACCGTTGGCAGCCAGTCGAACTGCTACTTCTCGACCGAGTATGTTAAACATTTGTAATAATTGGCTTTGTTTTTCGCTTTGAAATTATTAATTATTCAATTTCTTTTTTATGTTTAAGCTCATAATATTGCATTACATTTAATTTGCTCCATTGAACAATTTTTTTTTCTATTCCATTTTTGATTTGTGCCAATATGTGTGAGGGTAAAATTTCCTTAAACATTTCGGAATAGTATACTGAAAATTTAGGATGTTTCAGTATACATGACTGTGACTAATTAAAAAGGCAACAATATACTAGTTTTCTAATTGACGTAGTGTCTTAAGTGTTCTGATGGAATTCAGTATTTTTAAAAAATATATGATATGTCGTGTTCCATCCCTTAACGTATATGTAGGTGATATTCTGGGAGTGTTTATTGTCGTACACTGAATAACATATTAGATGTACAATTAAGTTTCCTCCGTTTTCTATAAAAAAATAGGAATTTATTACGGTACATTACTTTTTATTCAAAGTATTGTCCATTACTAGACACTACTTTTTCCTATCCGGATACCACGTTGGAAGAACTCTTCATATTTTGAGGATATCCACGAATCGGCCCATTTTTTGGTATCTTCATATGTTGTAAAGTGCTGCTCAGACAGACCATGTGCCATGGATCGAAATATGTGATAATCAGAAGGTGTAAGATCGGATGAATATGGCGGGTGGGGTAGGACTTCCCAATGATGTGTTTCCAAATAGCTTTTCACTGGCACCGCAACATGCGGACGAGCATTATCGGGGAGAAGAATAATTTTGTCATATTTTTATAGAGTAGTAATGGGCGCGTTTTTCCTTGAGTTCTCGGCTCAATCTCATTAATTGTGTTCGGTAGAGAACTCCAGTGATCATTTCACTCGGTTTCAGCAATTCATAATACACGACACCAATCTGATCCCACCAAATACACAGCATGAGTTTTTTCTCATGAATATTCGGTTTTGCTGTCGATGTTGAAGCGCGTCTAGGTGGTCCCCATGATTTTATTTTCTTTGGTTTACATAGTGGATTCATTAAATTCATCCCCAGTGACTATACGATGCAAACAACTTTTTTTTTTGCTTGGCAAGCAGCATTTCACTTAAGCAAAGTCGGCGTTCAACGTCTCTTGGCTTCAGTTCGTATGGAACCTAATTTCCTTGTTTTTGAATCATTCCTAACGATTTTAACTATTTATACTATACTATTTATTAGCCTGTAGGAACCCGGAAGTTAATGATCTCACCGACTCGACTCCGCCATTGTTCCCTCTGCTGTGCATTCTCATTCCACGCTTGACCATCTGATACGATCTCCTCAAGGTCGAACCTTACATTGTCCTCCCATCTCCGCCGCGGCCGTCTTACTGGTCCCTTTCCCGTTGGTCTACCGTCAAGAATTCTACGCTTGGTCGTATCGTTGCCCATTCGCACCACATGTCCAGCCCACCTTAATCTTCGCGACTTGATTACTCTCACTATTGTAGGTTTGTGGTAAAGTCCTCCAATATTGGTTCTAATTTCTTGTCTTTGTACACTTTCGGCCTTCCAGTTCGTTCTTTGTCTTCCACGTCAAACTCACCGTTTTTAAACTTTTCAAACCACTCACGACAACCTCTCACTCAAAGCAGCCTCACCATATGCTTCTACAAGCAATTGATGCGCCTCGGCGGCCGATTTCTTCAAATTAAAAAAGTAAATCAATAGTTCCCGCAAATGACGCTTATTTGACACAAAACTAGACATTTTTGCACGAAAAAAAATTATGTAAAGCTGATACAAAATCACTCATATTTTGAGGTTATGTTGTTATTGCGTGTTCAAACTCACAATATTACGTTTGACATCTGGCAATTTCCACATAATTTTCTGGTGGGGCCATCTTTTGCCAAACGGCGGAAACTTATTTGTACACCTAATATGTAAGGAGAGATTAGGACTTAACATTAAGTATAACGATCCCCTACACTTTTAATTGGGTTAGGCTGGTTGTATAGTATGTGCAGCAATGAGAGCATGTTACCGTTATTAGATACATTTTTGTTTTTACTTTAAAACAAAAAATAATTAAAACACATAAAGGCTGTTAATCCACTTTTAATTAAACAAAGAAATCAAATAGAAAATGAAAACTTTAAGTTAAAGTTGCAAAATAATGATGAGAAAAGATAACAATGTATATTCGTTTATTTCGATTACCCGGAAATGAAGATACATTGCACAAAGTTCTGGCATGACCAGAGAGTGAGACAGATAATACTACACTCGGCCACTGGTAGTAGAAGATTCGAATTCGTGAATCATATCCAAAACTCGTTCTGCTCATCCATTCTTTCGCTTATAGTCGATGACAGGCCAGTCACCAGTGCAATGGAGAATCTACTTGGTGCAGATTTGATACATACATACATACATACATGCCTGATACATCAGTTCAACTTGAGTATAGGTAGCACACCACGAGATAGACTCACTTTCGAACGCCTTCTGTTGTCCGAGCACTCAAAGACCCAGACGCACACAAATCCGCTGGCATTCTCTTGAAGAGATGTTCTTCTTTACTCGCTAATCTGCTGCGGAAACTTTTCCAATTGTCTTATTCAACTGGCCATTTCCCAAATAGATGGATGCTAGCGAACATTTAACCAATTCCCAAAAAATGGCGACAAATCGTTCCTTTCTTTTTATCAACCCATATCACTAACTGTTCTGTTCTCTCGAAGGTAAATGAGTCACCGATTAACCGTCAACTTTCGAAATATCGGGAAACAAATGATCTCAATGACCGCCAATATGATTTTCGTGCAGCAGGTCCACAGGAAATATGGTGACGCACCTTACCGAAAAATGGAGCTATTCCATCCATTACTTCGGTGAAAGCAGGTTGTCGCATTCGATATTTTAAAAGTGTTCGAGAGAGTTTGACATCCAGCCCTATTGTCAAAATTATATTTCTATGGAGTGGAAATTAACTTTCACAATGGATAAAATCCAAGATCAAAGTGGTTCTTGATGGCGTCAAATCTATCTCCCGTTAAAATTAATGCAGGGTTCTGTACTCTCACCCACTCTCTTCCTCATGTTTATAATTGATTTTTTGTTCAATACCCACAACCCAATTGACCTTTTCACTGATGGTAGCACGTTGTTTCTTTTAATCACACGAATATTCCCGACCAAACTTTTGAACCTCATTACTAATCGAGAGGATATGCTTATAATACATTCAGGTCTGACTTTAACAAGTTATATCAATGGGTATTATCAATTCGATTAAAAACCCACTGCCGTGTGGTTGCCAAAGGCCAACGCCAAAGTAAATTAACCGTCGATAAACGACACTTACGTCGACGAAGCCTATTGGAACGACCACATATTTTAAGTTGCAAAAAGTGTAGCCAAATGTACGGAGTTCCTTAAGAGATGCAAAAAATACTTCATTCCCTTCTACCTGGCCATCATTTACAAGTCGTATATTCGTCCTAAAATATTGTAGCGAGTTTAGGGTTCGCTGGATTCATTATTTTAATAAATAAGAGCCGTTAAATCGATTCTCTTTGCCAACACTTTATTAGTCTGTTAATAAGAACCGTTCCTTGATACTTCGCTTCTTTACTTATCGCGTCTTTGAATCATTACCGCTTACTTCACTGCTTACTTCTTACTTCTTGATCTGCGTGCGACGTATTTATACCGTTTTTCCTCATTCTGATTCGGGGTTTCGTTTCCGTCTGTTCCAAAGCCTCGAATTTTTTACTGCTCATAGTCTCCAATTTTCCAGTACTTTCTAGAATATGCTAGTACTTTGTTTTGGACTTTCTAGAATATTCTAGTACTGATTGTCATATGCGTCACAATATAGTTCATCTACGATATTTGTCTAGGCTCAACCAAAACTGCGGTATACGTGCTCGATAGGATGTAAAAACGAGTAGTGAAGTTATTGGGGGCCCAGCCCTAAATCGATCAGTTCCGTCGTTAGAACATAGCCGGAACGTATCATGCCTATTCCATGCGCCCGTTGCTCAACTGTAGTTGCCGAAGGGATTCCGCCTCTCCAAACTTTTTCTCGGAATACCGGTCAATCTGCGATTGAGCATCAATTCATGTTGAAAGTCAACTTCAGACGCACAAGTAAACAGATAGTCATTCTTTTTCGAACCGCACGAATGTGGAATGATCTATCTGATTATATGTTTCGTCATCGTTGTAATGTCCAAGTATGTAAGACCAATGTACATCAATATCTCGTTTCCTTATCCACTTCCGCTCCTTCCGCTCACACTGTGTTCTGACTTTTAAGGGTATTCCAAAATCCCCCTTGTGCGCGCGTTAGTTTAAGGAAAAGATACAACTGCATCACATTAATATGATTCACAAAGCTTTAAATCTATAAGGTTACGCATGAGGAGGCATTCATATCCTTTTTTTACAAAGTTCGTTGTGATGTATTCAGATAAATTTAACACGGTTTGAACAACTACGTTAACCATGAGGAAATACGATTTCAAAGAGGATATGGTGGCGTACTTTTTCACATGAAATGTAAATTACTTATTTCTCCAGCTTAACAGTCGGAATCCATTTTACCCCTCTAGTAGACGCCTCTGTCATAAGTCCTTATTGACCTAAAGCCGATTTGATTCAGGTTTCTTTGTTCGTTATCTGCTGATCAAATCCACCTCATTACATGAAGTACGATCTTCCTTGCAGCCGTTCACCAGAATTCTTGTCGCATGTGAGTTCATATAGTTTGCAAATTCAGGCTAATGTCAACTTTCTTCGACCATGCGGTTAAGGGGCATCGTATTTCAATTAAAATATACCTCTGTTGCGTACCACTCACTTCTGAAAAAAAAAAAAAGAAAACAAACGAAACCATTAACAAGAATTACAGTCTAATCTCATATTACTCACTTATTTATATAGAGGGGGTTTGAGCCTCATCCAACAACTTTCTTCAATCAACCTTGTCTTTAACTACCAGCCTTCAGCTTCGTTTCGAAATCACCCCTACAGCGGCGGAATTTTCCTCTTGCTACGTTTCCTTGAGTTTGTATCGAAGACTTATTGACCTGAAATACTCACAATCTGATTCGCGTCTTTCTTCCTTTAAATTCCGTTTAGAAAAACAAGAATGAAGAATTTTGCGTTTGAAACAACCAAATACATTCTCATTCAACTTTAGTGATCTCCATGCTTTTGCACCATAGAGCCGTACGCCGATGAAAAAGGTCGTAGGCGTGCGCAGTGATGTTTCTTCACAATATCTTGCCATAGAAACTCTTTCTCTCAATTTGCTGACATCCTCCCAATTGATGGTGACATGGTTTCATTCGCCCGAGTTATAGAGTAAAAATTCGACTATACTTGGTGTGGTGGAACTTAACGCAACAGAAATCGGTGGTTGTCGAAGTTGGATTACTGAATAGCTTCTCGTAGAAGTGAGCTATTAATTATAATTCAAGTTCTGCCGTTGAGACTGTAACGTCTTCAGTGAGAAGGTGACCTCTTCGAATCATGGAAAAGCTGACTGTTTAAAAAAAATCTTTTTTTTAAATACACTATCGCCCCATAGAAACAAGGCTTTTGTCCATTTCCTCCTGCCTTTCTATCAATTTTTCTGTCATCTCTTTCTTCATTATCATTTTCTTGCTATACACTCCACGCTATATCTTTTCATATTGTAAGGGTGTTAATATTCTTCTTAGTGTGTTCATATTGTATATGTAAAGAACACTTCAGCACTCTCCTTTTATGAAGTCAAGTTCGCTAGCGAACCAAAAAGAACTGCATTATGAGGACTTTAATTGCAGGGCCAATTTTGAAGGATGTTCTTTGAATATAAACCGTAGTTTGACGTTTCTTATTTGAAGGGATATACATTTTAATTATAGGATTATAATTGCCATTATTTCAGGCTATTTACAGTTGTGCATGATTTTGTTTTTATTTGGATTAGTCTGTCAATTTTAATAATACATTTTTCTGAAAGGTTTCTAAATATATATAATCTTCTTGTGACTATCTATTCTTAAATTCATATATTGACTCTTGACGAGTACTTTAAAAATTACCTTTCTTGCATAAAAATATATATGTCCTTTCGTCGCTATGAAGTATTCATTTATACTTTACATAAGTTCCGAGACAAACAAACCATTTTTACTCTGATTTCAAATATATATTTCTTCATTTACAATATTCTATAATATACAAAAAGTTAGTTTCGAAATATTTATATTCATAACATTTATTTAACAATATTTGGGAAAGAGTGGTTAAACTCTAGACAAAAATGGTGTCATGTAAATACAATCTATGTCTGATTGGGAATAGTAAATATCTACATTAAATATAAAACTTAATAAACAAATCATCTGGGAATGGTGAATAACTATCATATTAAAAAAAGATGATACAAACTAGTACAACGGAAATTGATGTATATTGCATGTATATAAACGAATAACTCTTGTAATCAAAAAGATCGTGCTTTACGTTAATCCGTTAATCATGTGTTACATAAACGAATGTAAACATTGTTTTACTAGTTAGAATGCTCTTCTTTTACAAAACTGTAACATACTAATAAAATTTAAAACAGTTTCTAAAGTTCAACCTCGTGCTGTTGCTGTAGTTTCTGCTCGTCCATCCAACTCATCAAATAGCGGCGGTGCTGTTAAAAAGACGTCTGAAACTTCAAATCAGGTAACAAGTCATCAGATCGAAGAACTGTCGAATCAGGTTAGTAATTAGAAAATACATACCACAAAACTCCAACTCACATTGCAAACGATTTTTATTTTTCGTAGATAATGGAAATGAGACTGAATTTGGAAGGGCTTGAAAAAGAAAGAGATTTCTATTTTACCAAACTTAGGGATATTGAAATTATGTACGTAATTGTTATATAATGAATAAATTTATTTTCAATTTAGATTTTTGTTTATTTATATATTCGGAATACTTTATCTTGTATTTCAGGTGTCAGGATGCTGACGATGGAGTGCCGCCACATCCATTAGTGCAAAAGATTTTAGATATTTTGTATGCAACAGAGGTAAATTCTATTTTAATTATTATTTACTATATAAAATGATAGATTTGTAGAGACAGCAAATGTCTGAATGTCTAATTTTTTTTCATCACCTTTTATTTCATTTTTACATTAGATTATTGTCTGAATATATTACTGTGTACTGTCTAGTAGGTAAACTAAGGTACAATATTTTAGTTTTAGTTTTTTAATAGAAAAATATCAACAAATATATCGTTTTTATTTCCCTATAACAATAAGGTTTTTTGAAGTAATTATCCATTTTATTTATTAATATACTTCGATCGCTTAACAACCGAGATATCTAGTCCTGGTCTTCAGTAGTACAATTGTTCAAAGATTTCGATCTTGTAAGGCATTCCAGTGTTATCTTCGCTCGGGCGACTCAACCAATGGAAGTGTGTTCTCCTCTGCTGTCATTCTCACCATAAATTATGATACTACAAACAATATTCTTCTTCATTAAAAGAGCTAGATGCCTCTACTGACAGTGTTGACGGAGATTAATATCGGGTTTTCCAATGGGGACTTGACAATTTCTTTTTTAAATAAAACGCAAACCATTTGAGATATTTCAAAAACTTTATTATCGGCTTGAATCAAAACATTTATGAAAGAAACTCGACTTCGTTCATATGGCCACCGTGGGCACGTTTGCAGCGGTCGATTCGTTGGACCCAATTTTCGATGACTCGGCTACGTCGTCGGCTTGTTGGCATAGACCAATGACTTGACGTAGCCCCAAAGAAAATAGTCTAGATGCGTTAAATCGCACGAATGACCGACTGGCCATTTCTTGAGATAACACGCTCATCGAACTTACTCTTCAATAAATCGATTGTACCGTGTGCTGTGTGGCTTGTGGCACCGTCCTGTTGAAACCACATGTCGCCCAAGTCCATATCTTCCAATTCGGGCCAAAAATAATCGGTAATCATGGCGCGATAACGATGGTCATTCACAGTAACGTGACGATCGTTATCGTCGACGAAAAAATATGGCCCAATGACGCCGCCGGCATGCAAACCGCACCAAACAGTTATTTTTTGTGGATGAAGTGGTGATTCATGAAACACATGTGGACTTTCACCCGACCAATAATGCATGTTTTACTTATTGACGAACCCATTGGCCAAAAATGAGCTTCGTCACTGAAGATGATTTTACAATGAAATTCATCATCTTGGCGCATCTTTTCCAGAGCCCAATCGGAGAACGCACGTCGCTTCAAATGGTCTATCGGCTTCAATTCTTGAGTCGGCTTGATCTTGTATGGGTGTAAACCAAGATCCTTGGGCAAAATTCGCCATAAAGTGGTCTGGGCGATGCCCAATTCTTGAGAACGCCGTGGAATTGACTGATTTGGATCGTTTGCTAGGGCCGCCTGAACGGCAGCGATATTTTCGACACTTCGACCAACCCGTTGTCTCACTGTCACGGCAACATCACACAACGAATATGTAGACTCAAATTTTTGCACTAAACTTGTTATTGCCTGTCTACTAGGGTGAGAATTACGACCGAAAATTTGAGTTAACGCTCTTAAAGTTGCGGTCACCTACTCCAAATTTCGGTAGTAAATTTTTATAATTTGCAGATGTTGTTCGTTCGTGTACTTAACCATGATGAAAATGTTGAGTTTACTGAATTAATTGACAGTGACAGTTCGATGATTAGTGAAAGGGTGCGTTCACAAATTAAATTCAAAGTTGTCAAGTCCCTATTGGAAAACCCGATATTATTTCCAAAAGAACTGTTTCGTCACAGCGCTTGTGTATATCTTAATTTTGTGCTGTCTCCAGAAAGTTTTTTCACATCTGCGGCCGACTCTCCGCAAGTCAATTTTTTTGAACACGACCAAGAAGCTAATGTGTTTTTTACATTTGTTCTTTTTCAGTTTTCTAAAGGTCTCGAATCCATACAAGAGGTAAAACCACAATCATATATAGAATCTATAAATAGTTTTTGGATTTTGAGAAGTATTTTCAAACTATATTATGCGTTATTGGCATTTATCAATAGTTTGACAGCCATTGTTGATAAAAAGGTGATGATTCGTTTTTCTCTACATCGACCTTAGTAGCAAATGGGGTAATTTTTCATTTTCCTTTTGCACGGGCCGGCGCACCTCATCGACTGGATTTGGCTTTTTAGTATTCTAGGGTCCGGACTAATTGTCCAGTAGATCACTCTCCGTTAAGAATCGAACATTTTATGTACAAACCCGAAAGTTAAATGATGTAAAACCACATGTCTGTGGCGTTAGCAAATAGATTTCCTAAAATCGGTATTTGTTTGGAATTGTAGTCGTACGTGAGTTCGTCCATTTTCATGTTATATTGAATAATTTTTACTGGAGTATGAAGCACTTTTTTATCCAAATGTATAAGTAAGTTTATTCCCGAATTAAAAACTGGTTTCGGAGATATGAGCTCTGCTGTTCCACACGTAACAATGTTGAAAATAATGTAGATCACTCACTCAGCTTTAGGTACTTCAGAGTAGTTAATCTGCTGGTGCCGTTGCCACCATAGAGACGACAATAAGAATATTCTTCGCATTTCATCGGCTCTCCTCACCATGACGACAAGACTTACCATATATGGTCTCTTGGGGAGTAAACCAATAATACTCTGGAACACGCTTTCAGCACGAGTATGTCAAAAACGTTAAAATTTGAAACGTAAAAAACGTTTACCTTCTTGCATGCCGAGTGCTGCCTTTACTGATATGTAATGACAAATCGGCTCTATCGATGGAAATGCACAAAAAAGCACAACGGGGGTTAGACAAAAAAATTACCATATACTTATAAATATAATTACCATATACTTATAAAATACTGACACGTCGCGAAACCTAAAATTTATTTCGATATTGAAGCTGCGTGGCTTGTAATTGTATTGTTTAATTTGCTATTTTGGTATGAAGGAGACTGTTTTATTCTTCGTTTTAGAAATAGGGTACTTCACCAACGATCTCATATTTAAAGGGATTTCGTAAGGTGAAAATGTGATGTTAACAGCATCTCGTTTACAGTTTTCCGTCTCTTGTATATTGGTCTTGGCGCAAGGCTAATAACCTTGCCCGGAAAAACAAATTATTATGGACAACTTAACAAATCTCGTACAATTTAACAAGTACCGGGTACCGGTGAAGAGACTTGCTAAATAAGGCCAAGACCGGATCCCGGTTGTAGTGTCGATGATGATAATGTATATTGGTCTGATTTGGCTATAGATAAGAATGATTATCTTTTACCATTTCGATAATATTGTAAACTTTTGCTAACGTGTATGTTGTCCAAATAGTCTATTTTGTAAGCAGCGTTTACGACTAGCTATACTTCCTCTTAAACTCAGCCTTAGTGCTACAATTCCTCCCAAATTGTTTTACTCTTTTTAGTTTATCTGCTAGGCGTGGTATAAGTCATTAGTTACAATCTAATTAACTCGATACTGAATAAGGTTTGGTGTGCCCATACAATAAAAATAATTTAAGCACTTTTGTACGAAGCGTTAATGCATTTCCATTGTTGGATATGATGAGAAATATTTAAGTTAAAACAGTCTTCTGTTTTATTACAAACCAATATTAAGAATGACAAGTTCATTTGAACGTCAGTTGTTAAAATGTACTAAATTTTTTACAATTTCACAGAATAACTGTGAGAACTGAAGTTGTGGATTTTAATATTTTTTAGGGTTCCATTTATGATTATTACTATGAGTAATTTGGTCTGACTTTTTCGAAGTGATGAAAGCAGGGTGACTTTGACTATTAATTACAATAAAGTCAACATTAAACTTTCTGTATGTATTTCTATTATTTAGTGGTAAACTAAACTAATTAAAATGACTTCAGATTGCACCTTCTTCTTAATATTAATTGTGTATTGTTGACACATTATTTCAAGCGTGTGTTTCTAAAGTGCACTTTAACACATTACGTCCAACTCAGTTTCTGTAATAAGATGAAACAGTGAACGGATAACATATTGTATAAGGCAAATAATTATTGATTATCTAAATTAATTAAATACGATAAGAATATTTACGAGGGTAGTCCTAGAATATATCGGCCTGACACATAGATGGCAGAAGTTATTAAAATATAATGACTGCGGTAGATATATATATATATATGTATATAAATATAAAGTAGTAAAATAATCTAATGCGCAATGAAATGAAAGGAAAACATGCTTTTAAAACAATATACAAGGACATCTTTTTCAATAGCAATTGATATTATAAATAATTTAATTTAGCGAAAATTCTTCGGCGAACAATCTTTTTTTTGAACATTTAATGTTCTTAATACAATTAAATCTTTTCTTAAAAAAGAATATTTATTTATCAAACCGTAAAAGTTAATTAACTTCGTTCCTCTCAAATTAATCTCTCTTAGATATAATAAATTTCTGCCAGTGTTTTTTACGATTCTGGAAGCATTTCTCGAACTCGTATTACTTTTTGATATTCTTCAGCGATACTTTATCCCAACAATGACAATGTCATCCTTTTACGGTTCTATCAGCTTTGGGAATAAATTTTAGAAATTACAGGGGGCGCTGTCCGGCGCTCTGTTTGGGTTTTTGTTAAAAAATCACGAAAAGGTAGCGAGATATTGACGAAAGTAAAAATTATCGAGTGCAACTAAAACACATACCAAATTGTTTGATTGGACAAGCAATGCCTTCTGGTACATGACAATCAAACGTTAAATGGCGGGTCAACGTGTGATTGTTTAATTGTTAGGCATCCGTCGTTCCCAATATTGCCATTTGTGGGAGCCATTTGAGAGTGTTTATTTTATTTTTGATAGTCGAACACGTATTTTGGTATGGTTGGTGATTTTTTATATTACTGCTTACAGCTCGTGATGAATTTTTGATAAAAAACAAAACTGGTTGAATGACTGAAAGATGTCGGGGAGTGAGTTTCAAGAAAAGAAGAAAACGATTACAGATTAATTTATAAATGAAGTTTAAAAAAGAAGAAGGAAATTTCTGTGAATGACAGTGCATTTGAGACGCATCCAGTTTCTCTATTTGTATGGCATCTTTGACCAGCCGTGTAGGATCAACTTGATCCGATGCCATTTGTACATTTAGTACCATTGAACATGGTAACTCTCACTCGGTGCATTGTATCCACGATATAGTATCCGATTTTACTTCTCTAAGAGATGTATCATGCGCAAGACTGATGTATTTGGCGCAAGACTAATGACCTTGCCTGGAAAAACAAATTATTAGGGAAAAATTGAACAAGCCTCAGGACTTGCTAAATAGGGCCAAGACCGGGTCCCGGTTGTAGTGCCGATGATGATGATGAAGAGATGTATCAACTTCTCTAGGCGAGCTGGTGGTCGCCATTTTTACCATTATGAAGAGGCTTCCTTCACTCCTATCGCTGAATACTTGTTACAGTTCGCATAGAATAGCCTCGAAAGCAGCGACTTGTAAGTGAGTCAACAAATGGTTGGTGCCTACATCGTATACATCAGGTTTGACATGCAAAGGCGTTCAATAAATATATGATATAATTGGCTGCGGTGGTGCAAGGCTAATAACCTTGCCCAGAAAAACAAATTATTATGGAAAATTTAATAAACCTCGGGACTTGCTAAATAAGGCCAAGACCGGATCCCGGTTGTAGTGCCGATGATGATGATAATTGGCTGCGACTGGGTTCCATTGCTAACTACTTACGAGAGTGGCGTGAACGGTTTCTGACCTCAACGTGAAGGTAGCGGCACTCGTCAATAAAATTGACCATCAGTTCATGTTGAAAGTCAACTTCAGACGCACAAATAAACATAGATAATCATTCTTTAGTCGAACCACGCGAATGTGGAATGCTCTAGCTGATCATATGTTTCGTCATCGTTGTAATGTCCAAGTATGTAAGACCCCAATGTACTTCGATACCTCGTTTCCTTATCCACTTCCGCTCGTTCCGCTTACACTGTTCTGACATTTAAGGATATTTCAAAATCCCCTTTTGTGCGCGCGTTAGTGTAAAAAAATACAACTGCATCACATTTAATATGATTCACACAGCTTAAATCTATAAGGTTACACATGATTTACGGAGGCATTCATATCTTCTTTTGCATAGTTCGTTGTGATGTATTCAGATAAATTATAACTAATTTAACACAGTTTGAACAACTACGTCCACCATGAGGAAATACGATTTCAAAGATACGGTGCCGTACTTTTTCGCACGAAATTGTACCCGCACTCGTCAATAAAAGCTAGTGAATGTAGTTGTGCATCTTTTGACAGTTACTCAGGAAAACTTCAGCCATTTTGGACGGGCAGTTTTTATTTGACAGTCGTTTGAGTGAGTCGATGTTTTTTGCTTTTTTGGAGCCGATTCCCCCTTTGCAGTCTACTGTTTTGACTGTATTTTTGTTTCGGGCGTATAATGGTTGTATCCAAGTTTCATCGACAGTCATTAATCGGCGCCAAAATTCAGATTTATTGCGCCTAAACTGCGCCAACATAGCGCGTTAGAAATGTTCACTCGAACACGTTTGGCCTAACGTGAGCAACCGCGGCACCCACCGCGCGGACACCTTTCAAGCCTAAACTTAATTTAATATGTGACAAATACGTTCTTTGGACATTTTTATAGCCTCTGCTATCTCTCTTACTTTAATTCGACGGTCGTCTAGTACCATTTGGCAAACTTTAGTGATGTTATCGTCAGTTGTTGCAGTTTTTGGAGGTCCCGAACGTTCCTCGTTTCCCAAGCTCTCACGGCTACGTTTAAATTCAGCTGCCCAAAATTTCACGGTGGTAAATGATGGTGCAGAGTCTCCATACACAGAGCCCAACTCATCTTTAATTTCATAGGCCTTCCAAAAACAAAAATTTAATGACAGCTCGATACTCAATTTTGTCCATTTTCACAAAACACTTACATCGACTCACTTAAACGACTGTCAAATAAAAGCTAGGCATCCAAAATGGCTAAAATTTTGGTGAGTAACAAAATATGCACAACTATATTCACTAACTTTTATTGACGAGTGCTGCTATCTTCACGTTGAGGTCGGAAACTTTTCAGCAACCCATGTATGTGAGTTTAAATTGTAGATGTCACTACGCGTATAACTTGTATTAACCAAGTTTTTGCTTGCTACCATTTCACGCATTATCATTGTTATCATTGGTGTTCTTGTGTAATGTTTTATGAGCTGACTTGTCGCCCGAATACATTTTTCTGTTTTATTTATGCATTCAACTTAACTTGGATTCCTGCTTGCTTGAGGGCACTTTTCAAGATTCATTAAAGTCTGTGAGGTCAATTGATTTAAATTAGGTTTGTCAATGGAGCTTCTCTCTTTAAGTAGTTCGAAACAAATAAATATAAGATTTTATCTTTTTGTTGATTACGAAAACTAAACAGTTGATGTTTTGTTTGACATCTGTGTCATAATCTTATTTTTCTGAGACACTTACGCTGTTTATTGAAGTTTTTGTATAATATTATATGTGAAAGAATATCAGTCCACTGATCATGGGCAGTTAGAGATCAATAAAGAGTGCAAATTTCCACCTCTTTAAGGGGGGAACCTCATGTAAATACCCTGTTTTTCAGGAATTTAAAAAAAAAAAATGTAATGCGTAGATTAATTTGCAATTTAAGGCACAATTTATTTACGTTATAATATTTAAAGAAAATATTTTTTTAAGATGAATCGTTAACAATAAAACGGTGCAATGGCGGCTTGAAAATGCGCCGTGCAGCATACAGGTCACAAAAATGATCTGGAACAAAAAATACAAAATGGGTTCTTTAGTTTATGCAAAAACGCTCAGCATGACGTTCCCCTTTTATTAAAATTTGCAAATTTGCAAAAATGGCGAAGTTTAAAAAAAAAAGGATTTTCTTTTATAAACAATTGTTAATAACAATGTTTTAAATAAAAAGATAAAAAATAGGAGCTGATGCCAAATATCTATAGAATTTCTATACCAAACTTCATAAAGATCGAATGATTCGTTTTTGAGCTACGCTTCACGGCGTGCGAAATTTTGCGTTTCGAGAAAAACGCGTTTAAAGTTTGAGTAATAGAAAAATCGTGAAAAAAAATCCGTAATTCGTTCTAACTTACCGCTGTTTTTTCCTAATCTGCGATTCCAGAGCCCTAGAGTAGACCTTTCTCTTCTTTAAACTGTCCTAATTGAGTCGCTTTTTCCTGTTGTTGAAAAGTACGAGCCTCTTTGGTGGCATCCGCCCAATTAGACTGTTTACTTTCTTTTGAAAATAAAGTACAAGGAGGTCTCGGATCACTTTCTAACTTTTTTTCTCGTATTTTTGAGGAAATTTCCTATCAATTTAGGCAAAAACAAAAAATGGCAAAAAAAGTTCATTTTACATGAGGTTCCCCCCTTTAGCTGTCCAGCTTCTGGTTTCCGTAGTGTAATTGCGGGACTTTTAGGAGGTCTGTGGCGTTTCTAACAGATACACATATATGCAAGCAAATAGTGAAGAACACCGAAAGGAAATTCGTATAAGCAAAGCATCAGAGCCGTATACCATAGCGATAACATAACAATTCCACATCAATTGAGTGTACTTGAGTTTAGAAATCAAATTCGTGCACGTGGCAGTGGCCTGATGTGTTGAGCATTGGTTACATTTTTAGTGGTTCTAACCGTCATAGCGTCAGTACGAATCACGCGTTCTTCACTACCGTCGTAATACGCGATAATGGGTAACCGCGACGTGATCTGTATACACACAATACACAATCTCCCATAGGTAAACTGAACTTTACTACTCCATCACGACTTCCGTATAGAGCACCGGCACACTCGCCTACCCCGATGTTCTCTCTCTCGCTCGCTCCTCGCTCCGTCGTTCGCACACGAAGTTGATCGTAACAAAGTTTCTGAGGAGGGAGTAAGTGGCGTTTCTAACAGACACACAATATACAAGCAAATAGTGAAGAACACTGAAAGGAAATTCGAATAAGCAAAGCATCAGAGCTGTGTACCATAGCGATAACGTAGCAATTCCACATCAGCCGAGTGTACTTGGGTTTAGAAATCAAATTCGTACACGCGGAAGTGGGCCGTGTTTTTTTTTTTTGTTATACACACTAACGCGCGCACAAAAGGGGATTTTGAAGTACCCTTAAATGTCAGAGCACAGTACGAGCGGATGGAGAGGAAGTGGATAAGGAAAGGAGGTGTCGATGTATATTGGGCTTGAATGTCTGGACATCACAACGGCCAGGAAACACATGATCAGGCAGAACATTCCACATTCGTATGGTTCGGCTAAAGAATGACTCTATGTTTATTTGTGCGCATAAAGTCCACTTTCAACGTGAACTGATGCGCATTCACAGATTGACGGGTATCGCGGGAAAATGTCTGAAGGGGTGGAACACATTCAGCAAGTTCAGTTGAGCAACCACCATGATAATACCTATAGAAAAGAGATATGCATGATACGTTGCGCCTGTGTTCTAAGGGCGGAATTGATCGACTTACGGCTGGGTCCCCAATAAGTTTCATTGCTCGTTTTTGCATCCTGTCGAGCACGTGTAGTGCAGTTTTGGATGCGCCTGACCAAATATGGGAGTTAAGAGTCGAATTAATTCGAGTGCCGAGGATTGATAATTCCTTGGCTTCGTCGATGCAAGTGCCGTTCATACACAGTATATTTACTTTGGGGTTCACCTTTGACGACAAGAGGCAGCACTGGGTTTTTAGGGCATTGAATTCTACTCGGTTAGATAATCCCCACTGATATATCTTGTTGAGGTTTGAATTCAATTTATCAAGCATAAGTTGCTGATTGGAAGTGACGTTCAAAGAGTTTGGATGGGAGTGTTCGTATGAGTATGAGAAACTCAACGTGCTATCATCAGCAAACGAGTGAATTGGGTTGTGAGTAATTGACAAGAGATCATTTATAAAGATGAGGAAGAGAGTGGGTGAGAGTACCGAACCCTGGGGAACACCTGCATTAATTTGATGGGAGACAGATTTGACACCATCAAGAACCACTTGGATTGAACGACCAGAAAGATAGTCTCTTATCCATTGGATCAGGGAATTGTCCACTCCATGTGAAAGCAATTTTGACAAAGGGGCTTGTGGCGACTCTAACAGATACACACACAATTCACAAGCAAAAATAGTGAAGAACACCGAACGAAAAATCGAATAAGAAAATACATCAGAACCGTATACCATAGCGATAACAAAAATAATTCACATCAGTGGAGTATAGTCGAGTTTAGAAATCAAATTCTAAACACGGTCAGTAGCCTGATGGGTAACGCTTAGGTAAACATTTTTGGTGATTCAATATATATAATAGTCATAGCGTTAGTTCGAATCACACGATCTTCTTCACTATTATTTCAAACGCTATAGGCTGGATGCTAAACTCTGTCGAAGGCTTTTGAAATATCCAATGCGACTACCTTGCTTTCACCGAGGTAGTGGATGGAATAGCTCCGCTTTTCGGTAAGGTACGCCATCAGATCCCCTGTGGACCTGTTGCTACGAAAGCCACATTGGCGGTCATTGAGGAGGTCATTTGATTCCAGATATTTCGAAAGTTGACAACTGATGTGATTCCATTACCTTGGAGAGAATAGAAGTTAGTGCTATGGGTCGATAAGAAGAATGGGATGATTTGTCGCCATTTTTGGGAATTGGCTGAATGTTCGCTGACTTCCATCTATTTCGGAAACGACCAGTAGAATAAGACAAATGGAAGAGTTTCCGCAGTGCTTTGGAGAGTGAAGAGGAGCATCTCTTCAAGAGGATTGGGGGAATGCCATCCGGACCAGCGGATTTGTTTGCGTTTAGCTCTTTGAGTGCGCGGGCAACAGTACGCGTTCGGAAGCGAATCTGGCTCATGGTGTGCTGCTTATGCTCAAGTTAAGGTGGAACTGATGTGGTATCAGGCAGCGTTGAGTTGGCTGCAAAATGTGCAGTAAGTAGATTCGCCTTCTTTATTGCAGTGGTGACTAGTTTGTCATCGACTATAAGCGATGGAATGGATGAAGAGACTGAGTTTTGAATGTTTTTCACGAATGCGTATGAAACCTATGGGAGAGTGTAGTATTTGTTGTGTTGAGCATTGGTTACATTTTTAGTGATTCTAACCGTCATAGCGTCAGCTCCGAATCACACGTTCTTCACTATCGTCGCAATACGTGATAGGTCCATAAAAAGGCTTCTCTTCAAGAGGGTTTACAGCTCTACGTCTTCATATTAACCCGTTCCGCCCTTCATGGTTTATTTTATTTTAATTACATACAAGTATGTTTCAAATTAAAAAAGAAATGTTTCAAACTTCTTCTTTATAATATTTATAATGCACATTAGTTGCCACTACAAGGCATCATCGCAGATTTAGCAATCCAATACAGTTAAAGCACATGTATCATCAAGTGTGATTCAAAATACCTCAACGGAACCTAATTATAGACTAACGTTTAATCAAAAGTAAAATTGTGTATATTCTAAATACCCAATTATCTGCGATACACAAATTAAATTATATACTATTTGAATTATTCACTAAACTATATAATCATATTAAATTTTTACAAAAGCAGTATTTTTTCTAATATGAATTTCTTCAAGAATATTTTTTCTAACTAAAGCACTGATGAACATGTAAAACCTATTTTAACCGTTAACCTATAAGGTGATTCACATTTTGTTCGTGGGTGGAAGTTTAGTCTGATGATATAAATTTTTTTGCGGAGACGGAATATAATTTAGCATAAGCATTGCATTTTTTTACATTAACGCGCGCACAAAAGGGAATTCTGCACAGTGCGAGCGATTGACGATTAAGCGATTAAACTGAAATACTTAAAATGGCACATTAATATCACCACGATCTAATATAATACACAAATTTGTAACTTAACAAAACAATTTATATTGATTTATTGTTTTTCGCAGGATGGATTTGCTCCTCCAGATGAAATACCCCCTGAGGATGAAGAATACTAAATAAAAAGTTATGGATCATATATGCACACATTTACACGGCAAAGTAATGATTGTTACAAAGTGAGAAGGAGGAAACATAACAAATATAGTTACCTACAAAAATGAAATCTATTATAGATGCATAAATATATTAAAAATAACTAAATTATATAAATACAATTTCGATCCAAAATCAACTAAGAACTAAACAGAAAATATAAAAAAGGAAAAAGAAAATAGAAGAAGTAAAAGTAATATTAAAACAAAATATACAATTTACTATCCTATCCCTCTTCTTGTATGCGATGATAGCAGGCAATATAAGGAGTTTATAGAAAAAAAATTATTAAAAATGAAAATCCAAGCTTTTTACACAAATATCCACCTCTCTTAAAATCGACCACAACAACAACAACCGTAAAACAAAATGAACACAACATACTCATAAAAAACCAAACAAAAACAAAAATTAAAAAAAAACAAGTTTCATGTTTGTCTTGTTCTTTGTAATGTTATTAAATAGAGATTCTTAAAAAATTTAAGTGTTTTACATTTATATCATGATTATTTGTAAATTACCTGTCTTATCGTTTCAATGCATTTCGATGTAATTTATAAATTATATGATAAATTATGAGATTAACTATAATTCCGGTTAAAATACAATAAAAAACACATATTCTTGTTACGTTCACTAAGTTAAAAAATTAATTACTTATTTTGTTTTTATATATTTCATTTGGATTTTTTCTGTTTTGCATTTCGCAGTATTGGAAAAAATACATATTTGTTCCCATATTAAATATAGTTAACAGGAGATCTCTCCACGGTTTTTTTAGTCAAAGTAAAGGGCAAATATTATACAAATGACCAATTTGAAAATTGGGACATTTAAATAAAAAATGATGCCCTTAAACCATTTTCTTTACTATTTTACATTATCATATTGTTTTAGGAATAGTAAAAGCGAATTATTTTTTGTGTATTTGTTTATTTTGATATTTGAGTTAGTCATGTCTTTGCTCTTTTGTGACGGAAAGCTTGAAGAAAATGATTCAAGAAATAATAAACGTGTATTTTCTTAATATTAATTTTGTGTTTTGTACTTTGTTCTCGTTTTGTTAACAGTTTGAGTTAACTAGATGTTTATTTTTGTGAGTCATTTCTGGTGAATGAATATAGGTTTTATTGAAACAGCATAAAGGGTTGTCCTCTATGTTGATGAAATTTTACAAAAAGGATGTAGGTAAGGCTCTCAGCTATTTCATAAACTAAATTATAGTCATCAATTTATATTTATTATTTTATATGCACGTTGACATGTTGCCTAACAAAGTTCAAGTGTTAAGCTGTTAGAATAATAGGGAAAATTGTTTTAATATTGCCTTGACAATCAGGACGTCTTGTTTATTCTAAATTGTTTTTTATGTTGTTGTTTTCCAAATGGGAATGTAGGCAGAACTGATCATTAACAAATCCAGGTGACATTCTTCCTATACTTTTGTTCTTTGCAAGTTCTTCAATTGGACAATTCTGAAAAAGGTGTAAATTGCAGAATATTTACCCAATTTGCAAAAAGTGCGATGCACCAGCACTCCCAACTTATCTTTCTATAGCACTTACTCTCAATGTGTCAAAGATTATAAAGTTCTGGTGGTGGTGTGAACCCTTGTTTTTTTTTCTGTCGATGTACTAAGTTTAATTCCGATACAACTCTACAGTAGCAATCTTAGAGTTTTATTTAGTTTAGAGTTGCAATGAATTCAATTGCACAACACTGATTTTTATTTATTTTTATTTTGATTTACGCTTAATGACATTGAGTTTGTGTTTTGTTTATTGTTGTAAGACTCCAGACGGGGTGTTAGGAGATCTTCCTTAGTTTGAATATATATATCTTTCGCAGAGGCGCAAGGCTAATAATCTCGCCCGGAAAAACAAATTATTATGGACAATTTAACAAGTCTCGGATAAGGACCGGATCCCGGTTGTAGTGCCGATGATGATGATGATCTTTCGCAAAAAAACTCCAACAACGACCAGGTGCATGATCTCAACGGCCAATTGCCATTACCAACAAAATCTCGAAATTACGTACAATAAAGTTCAAAATTAATAGTCTGGTTGTGTAACGTGTCTCGCCACCTTGTTGAAACTATATACGTCGATCACTTTATATTTAGAGTGGAATAATAAAATGACAATAATTTCTCATTGTTTTTCGAAACATTCTTTATGATCTACACACTTGCATGCGTTCGAACAACAATTTTTCCATTCTGGATACTGGATTTGTTAGACCACATGTGTGGTTGTTTTGAAGAAGAATGTTCTGATGGCGTTTGCTCGTTTTTCTTATTTCATAGAATTCTTCCGGCAAACAAATAGTTATGAAACATTCAGAATTGATCGATCATTCTACGTTCATATAAAAACAAGGTTTTACAACCTGACAAGTTCTTCTGAAGAAACAGGCGACAATTTCCTTCGAAATGTTTTGAGCGCAAACAGCTTGTGTTGGGTTTGGTTCATTCTCGAACCTTATACAGTCGACCGCTGCTTCTATTCCGTCTCATACGCACAGATTGATGATATCTTAGCTGTGACAATCTTCTACATGTCTTTCGAAATACGCCTTGTATTTTTGGCGCTTCTGTTTGCAAATTATGTGTGACCTAACAAAAGGAAACTTGTGGCTGCCTCATTCCTACAGCATGTGTGCAGAAATGGGGTTTTGTTGATCAGCGAATAGAATCTGTTTTGTTGGCATACACATCAATCAGCCTAGATGCAAACATTTTCTACAAATTGGTGACGTTATGAATGGCAGATCTATTCGGATAAACCGGGCACCAGCCTTGGTACTTGGGATCATTGTAATATGTATAATTATATATTTCTTCAATCTGTTATCCGAATCAGAACCATTCTATGGCGTACTTCGCGATACAAATCAAGTGAATTTAAGTAAATTGTTAATCGGCACAATACAAGCCTCACAAAAAGGTGGTTTGGAAATTTTTGAAGTTGCCAACTCAAGAGATATAGGTGAAAAGAGTAAAGGCAAGACTCTGGAAGAAGTCGATGAACCATACACACAGGCCGACAGGCGATCCAACTGCATCATGATGGGTGGCCTGCACAAGATATTCCCGAAACTTGATATACAATCTGAAGAACATAAGGAGGGCTGTTCCGAAAGAGGACTATTTGAATTAGATCCAACTGTTCTTCATGAATCCGCCGTGACTCCAGATGAGTTAGTTAACGTTAATGACATCACTGCCTGGATAGATCCGCTTGATGCAACCAGAGTTTACAGAGAAACTCTACAAGTGCGTAACAACCATGGTGTGTGTTGCCGTAAAAGGAGTTCCTGTGATTGGAGTTATACACAGTCCTTTTTCTAGGAAGGCAAGGGCAAGTGTGTCTCCGAGGATTTGGCGAATATCAGAATAGACAACAAATTGCGATGCAGGGCATTGCAAAGAATTTTTCCAAAGACGTTTTCGGAGAGAATTCGAGTCTTCTGATTGCAGCTGGCTCTGGCTACAAGGTACTACATGTTGGGAATAATGCTACTGCCTATGTCCATATAACACGCATTAAAAAATCGGACATTTGTGCTGGCAACGCGATATTAGATGCTCTTAGTGGCAAGATGACCACACTATCCAATGAAAACTTAAATTATTCACACACGGAAAGCCCAGTTAATGACAAGGGCATTTTAGCAACTCTGACAAATCATGAGGCTTACATTGCGAAGCTGATTTAAAGAGACAATGACACATCGCAAGAAAAAGCTCACGAGATAATTCCTTTTTTTTCAATTGTCAATTCACTGTAAATAAAATGTTTCGAAGAAGATGATGTTAAAAAAATGCCAAACTTTCTAGTGGAAACGTCAGATGGCGGCGGAGAACACTCGAGTGTTGCAAATAAAATATAAGCAGTGTTCCTCGTATTCCTTCGTTCGATGCCTTCAATTTCTGAGCAAAGAAATGCACTTGTGGCGCATTCCATGATCGGCGGGCTTCAATTTTTGCGTGGCTTGAACCTATATATGGCTCCTCGATAGTATAGTGGTTAGTATACTCGCCTTTCACGCGGTGGACCGGGGTTCGAATCCCTGTCGAAGAGCCTCTGGCGCAAGACTAATGACCTTGCCCGTAAGAAAAACCCGATCACAGAACAATCAATAAATTTTGGTCTTCAGTCTCATTTGGATTGACAAGAGCTATATTCTCTATTGAGCGAGCGCTCCAATGATGGATATGTCTACAATATCCATAACAGACTCAGTCTCTCCGAACTTTATGACTATGATTATGCCAATCATAATCCGCTCGTGATACGTTTTTGTTTTCACAAAAGTCCTTCCTAAGTCATATAGGCAATTGTGCTTGGTTTTTGCATGGATTCCAATGACCAGTTTATATGTGGATTGTGTTGTTTCGCCTCCCCAAAGTGGTTAATCGGACTAATGGCGGTTTCCCCATTACATTCGATTTTGTTTACGATCTTTCCGGACCTTGCTGATACCCAATACTAAACTTATTAAATCGCTGGTTCAGATTCGTTAGGTAAAGTATCTTCCCCTTTTTGTATAGTAACTGTTAAAGTGTGCGATAGTATACAATTTTCAGTGAATTGTTAAACTGGACTCTTTATATACCCACTCTCCTTATGTAGCAATGTTTGAGTACGATATTGGGTACTCCATTGATTTCTACTAAATTCTTGTTTCCCAATGATGAAATGATAGCCAGTTTCTTTTCCGCCATTAATAACAGGCTAGTAGATCTATTGTTTCGGTAAGGACGTTTTGCAATTATTATTGAATTCGGTAAGATAGAGATTTTTCAATATAAATTTCAGTGCTATTATTTGTTGATTTGTAAAAAAAAAAAAAATTATTAAAAAATCACATACCTTATGAGAAAAATTAGAAAAATTAGATTTTTCGATTTTCCTATGTTATTATGTGAGATGTAATGCTGTTGGTTTGTATGTTTTTATTTATTAGTTTTAATTAAGTATAAACGCAAGATTTTTTTCATTCATTTTTACATTTTTTTATTTTCTTTTTATCTTCTTAGTTTCTAAATTACATGCTAAACAAAAAATACTTAAATTCTCGCTTAATTATCGTATATTATAATTTACTGATCCTTCGCAGACGCTCTAAGCTAAACATTATTATTATTATTATTATTATTATTATTATTATTATTATTATTATTATTTATTGGCCTGTAGGAACCCGGAAGTTCATGACCCCACCGACTCGGCTCCGCCATTGTTCCCAGTCCTGTGCGCTCTCCTTCCACGTTCAACTATTCGATCCGATCTCCTCGAGGTCCAATCTAACATTGTCCTCCCATCTCCGTCGCGGCCGTCCTGTCGGCCTCTTTCCCGTTAGTCTACCGTCAAGAATTCTATGCACGGTCCTATCATCGTCCATTCGGGCTACGTGTCCAGCCCATCTTAATCTTCGCGACTTGATTACTCTCACTATTGTAGGTTTGCGGTATAGCTCTTCCAATTCGAAGCTAAACATTACATAACTATTGTATCGGGTTTTCCAATAGGGACTTGACAACTTTTTTTTAAATAAAACGCAAACCATTTGAGATATTTCAAAAACTTTATTATCGGCTTGAAGTACAATTAAAACATTTATGAATGGAACTCGAGTTCGTTCATATGGCCACCACGAAAGGGTGCGTTCACAAATTAAATTCAAAGTTGTCAAGTCCCTATTGGAAAACCCGATATAATTTGCCTTTTGGCGACAGAACTTTGTTTCTGGCTGTCCTTATGATTATTTGAATGGCAAAGAAAAATTTGGAAAACTGTCGAGTATAAACGCAAGATGTATGCGTCACAGGAAATCGGACAAATTATACAGCTTTGTAGAAAAATATTTTTAAATAAATAAATTTTTAAATTTTTGGAATATATTTGACCACATAGCTTTATAAGGTCATAGAGAAGGTATTCACCCAATATATCCACCAGTTGGTTGAATTCCCGTCCCATTCGCGATCTAAAGTGTACATCGGCTCGCTTCAACACGAGATTCTCAATGACGTGAAGTTTTAATGTTTGGACTTGTTCGTAACTGTTTCAATTACGCTTCATATATAGTAATTCAGACGAGTCAAAATCGGGGTTATTAAGAGACCATCGGCATCTAAAAGCATCACTTTGTGTAAGACTTAGAGCGGTAATTCCTTTTTATGGTTTGGCGCATAGCCACACCAAGCAACGACAATTTTTGTATCGATTGCCACCCTGTATCTTCGGTAATCAGCTCTTAAATACATTGATGCGCCTTCCTTTGAGTCAGTTTTTCTCGTCTGTGTTGCAAAAGTTTCGTTGGACATTTCCGACTGATTGCACTTTGTGACGGCACATACACAGTTGATCTCGAATACCTTCGGATAGTTTCAAATGATTGCTATCGCCTAACGCCCAAGGCAAACACATTCGATATATGCATCTCCCTGGGTGTTCTCTGCACTTGGTTTCAACATTTCAACAGTTTCGTGGTTATATGGTTGATGTTTGTATTAGTCAAGCTATTTCAATCCCCATCGTGCCATTCCCCGATTGGGACGCTGTATATTGTACTTTTTTTCGTTATAAATTTTAGCAATTTTTAACTAGGCTCAATTTTTAAGAAGATCAGGCCAGTGTGAATTGTAGCGGTTGTGCATACATGGATCCAACTGACGAACCTTTGCTATTGTGGGTAACACATTTTTTCCGTTCACTTCAATAAAATAGTGGCAAGTTACAAAACCCGGATTTCATTTCGGAAATCTACGCCGCGGGGTATAATACTTTTGATTTTTTTTTTCATTATTAATTTTAATTTAATTTTTATTTATTACGTACTCCAAGATTCAAATTAAACTTAACTTAACCCTGATTTTAGAATTTAAAACAATGCTTAAATTGTTTGCGCTTTACCTAAGCAGCCTCTAGTAGCATTTTTTTTTTTGACGCAAGAATTCAGCTGTTTTTGATCAAAACTAATGATCAGTAAAACTGCACTGAACGAAATATGTACTGGAGAATGCACCGTCTATTTTAGTGTATTTATTAAAACGTTAGCATTTTAAACAAACTTTCTGTAATTTTATGTAAGCCATTGGTATTGTATTTCTTTTAATTTTAACAACAAAACGTTTCTCAGTATTAATATGTGTGTACAAAAATACGTGTACTTTATTAAATAAAAATGAAACTTTTGTGTTGATTCATAAGATTTTGTCATCATGTTTACATTAATGAAATATTTTTAATACAATTCATATTCCATTTATATACAAAACAAATCGGACTGATTTTCACGTAGAATTGCTCAACATCTTTTGTACAATATAGTCGCCCTATTGCTCTATATCATTTCAGTTATAAATTTATTATTTCAATATTTAATATTTCTATTTTTCATTTCTTAATATTTTGTAATGTTCATATAATACAAATCTAAATATATTTTTTTATTTGTTATTTTGTTATATATATTTTGTTGGCGTTTGATTTTTAAGTTGAGAACACATTTTTAAACAAATTCATCATATATCTGTGTTCATATTAAGATTATAAATTTAAACTGCAATGATCGAGTAAGAATAAATTTACTTCAACTTATTATTGAGAAGTTGAGATATACATAGTACATATTGTATAAAAACAGATTACTTAACATAAGGCGAAGAAGAATTTATCACATTTTTTAAACGTCAATGATAAGGTGAAAATAAATTTACTTCAACATGGAAAACTGATATATGCAAATTTATAATATAGAAAACATTTTCGTTACAATATATAATATAATTGGGCTCCTCGATAGTATAGTGGTTAGTATACCCGCCTGTCACGTGGGAGATCGGGGTTCGATTCTCCGTCGGGGAGCCTCTGGCGCAAGACTAATGACCTTGCCCGGAAAAAAACAAATCATTATGGAAAATTTAACAAGCCTCAGGACTTGCTAAATAAGGACAAGACCGGTTCCCGGTTGTAGTGCCGATGATGATGATGATATAATATAATTGGATAGGAAAGTTGACACATAATATTTTGTTTGAAAAACCTTATTCCTTTTTACAATATTTTCTAAATTATTTTGTATCCTTATTAAAAAAAAACAAAACAAATAAGTGTTGACTAATTGTAACAAAAATGCTATAAAGTGGTTTATGGATTTGTAAAAAAAAAAACCCACCACGTTATATAAATATATAAAAAGTAAATAGGTTACCTAACATTACGCGATGTAATTTCTCCGCTTTAAAAATTTAAAAGATGGTTGTTCTACAGAAGATACAGTTCTGTCAGAGTGTTAATCCAATCATCAATTTCTTTTTTGCATAATAATAATGAATAATGGTCGGGAAATGTATAGAGGTGTTCTTCTCATAAGTAAAAGAAAATCAAAAGCAAAATCTGTATATTATTTACTTGTAATAGAAACTCTCATTGGTATTCAAATTGAAAAGAGATTTTGTAATGATTTTAATATACTCGTAGCTTCATCTCCATCGCGATGCTTGCCTTGCTCGTATTGTTTTTTAGCTTTTTAAACATATAAAAATAATTCAATTTAAGTTTTACATAAAAAACTTTTAATCAAATTTTTTATACAAAGTTATATCTATTTAATTAATACTTACTTATGTGAATCGAGGGTGATAATGTGTATACTGCTGTTGTAATTTCATCCGTGTCCCTATTTACGTATCCAACGCGGCTATCAAATACCATTAATTTCGAACTATTATTTATTTGATTCTGGTTTGTGGTGTAGGAGTGACATAATATTCATTATGGACATGTTATGGTCCGGTTCAGTAGGGCATCCGCTACACGGGCATAAAACCTCTGACGGTCACATCCATCTTCCCATTGCGGACCTTATCCTACTATACTTCGAAACCGTATTGGTCTTTTGCGTAGAGTCCTAGCAATGAGAATTTTGCGTCAATCAGTGCAATATACCTAACCTGAGGAGCTCTTTCCCTGCTGTATTTTCTCATTTGTACACCCACAGACTAGGAATTATTTTACTCGTATGACCATCCTGTAAGGAAATTCCTGACTTTTCCACATTTTCTTGCAATATTTTTCATTGGAGTCAACTGATATAATTAAGTGAATCGGACAATTTGTATGTATACAAATGTGTATCCTCCAAAGATTCTATTAAAATTCTTATTGTGCCAAAAGCTACTATAAGAGCATGCTTATAAGTGGGAAAGGGACAGCCAAGATGGAGGCGATAGAAAAAATAGGAAAAAAGGTAAAAAAAGATGTGTGTGGTAATGTCTCCGACGATTCCGTAGACGCTACAACCATGAGTTGTATGCGATCTATCTTGAAGCTAGCGTTGTAAGAAAAATTAAGCTCGGTAGATTCCGGGGGCGGGACACCTAGCCCGAATGAGCGAAGAGGAGCCTGTGGGTATTGTTTTGCTAGGGGCGTCGGCACGGAGCAAAACATCACTGATTGTTCACTAAGAAATGTCCTGACTTGTTGCGACGCACATTGTTCTTCCCACGTAATTACTCAAGACTTGTGCACAACAGAGGAATGGGAAATAAAACATAGGAGTTCCCTTATTGAATATTTGAAGTTTTCTTTATTAATTACTTCCATTAATGATCAAAACCGATCTGCTTTTATATTAACCCGCGGTACATATTAGAGTTAACAAAACGGAAACTGCGTTTAGCTTATTTGATTTTAACACTTTCGCGCTGATAGGAGGTTATATTTAGTGACTCGCACAAAAAACCAGAAGATACTCCATTACTGACGAAACATCGGAAAGAAAACACGCACCAGGCTAAAAGGTGTACTTGATTACCAACTCGACTTTGTATATTCTTTAACCGATCCTACAGCAACTCGAATTGTGCGTGTGCAAGTTCGAACACCTGATCAAAGAATGCACGATCATCATGTGGCCACAGATCGTTGATGATGCACGCCTGGGAACGAAAATAGGTTTTTGCTTCAAAGTAAACAAAAACGCAATTTCACAGGTCCCTTGATGGGATGCACTATTCATTATGTGCCCATGTTGCAAAGGGTCATCACTGTATTTACTGTACTTGTATATCTGCTGGTGACGATAGTTCCACCAGAGATTGGGAATCTATTTGCTTTAGCCGAATGGCTTTATAGTAGAATAGGGAAAATTGTTCATGGACGTTAAGTCCACAGAAAACTTAGCGACGGTATGGGTTATTTGTTTGGGTTAGATGATGGGTCTTCATGGGGCATGAACGTGGGTAAACAAATGATCATGTTCATGCCTAAATCAAATGCTCGGTTATATAGTGATTAGGAAATTGGTCGCAACTCAGCGAACCTTAGGGGATAGATAAGATATTTATTCATTGGCCATTGCGTACAGCATCAATTAGCTTGTATGCAGCTTGCCAATGTCTCATCGGTCGCTGTGTCGGGTGTGTTGTTTGCGTTAGAACAACACTGGATATTCTATAGGCGGCCAACAATTGCTGCACTGTAGGTTGTTGTTTGTACAATCGACCGATGACTTGGTGGTGAGGATAATCATGTCATGCACATGTAAGAGTATATGCTTCTTCGCATAGAGCAATAACATGTGCATGAATCTATGCTGGTTACCTGATGAGGTAGCCAAATTAACCTTCGGGGAATGATACGTTGGATGCGAGCATGCCCCGAGGTGAAAGTTAGATGTCGTGGCAAGATGGTAATCTTGTCATGAACTTATATTTCAGGAATGTTTAAGAATAGGTGCAAGTACTTGTAGTTGGCTGGGTAAAGCGATGGATGGTTCTTCAGCGCTATGAAGAACCCCACAAGCCTGCTGGAAAGGCCTTTGTGGCAGGATGTATGGAAGGCGACAGCGCGGCAGATCGTGTCTGCGATGGAAGGATGGGGTGGACCAGGGCGCCCAAAGCCTGGGGGTGCCAAACTGGAAGACCGGCTCAAAATCGGGACCGGCGGAGAGACTTGCTAAATAAGGCAAAGATCGGATCCCGGTTGTAGTGCCGATGATGATGATGATAATGCTTTGGCAGTTAGTTGTTGTGGAGCAAACAAGCATGTGGATTCGAAATATCCATCCCAATGAAAGATCCCACACGCAAACCTTTGATAAAACACTACTAAGCAAAGAACAACTCTCTTGTTCTGTCGGTATGGCAAAGTAAGTCGGCTAAGCTACTAAAAATTACCTTTAATAAACTATTCCTTGCTTATTTATATAACTCAGCCACCGCAACTCCGACAAAATAAATACACAAGAGTCGTACATTATGGTAAAACAGAATTTGCAATTGCTGAACTAAATGAAAAATAAGGAAAACTTTCAAACCCATAATTTAGATTATTTTATTATGTTTCCGAAAAGAAAATGAAATTATATTTTCTGACATTATGATGATTTCTCCTAATTGGAGTTTATATTATCTGGAAACATAGTAGGACTTTATGGTCATAGTATATCTATGATATATATCAATAGATTTGTTATAAAATTGGAGTACGTAACCATCTATTCTCTTCTGGTGAAAGTTTATACGTTTTAAAGCTAACTATTTTTACTTACTTGAATGAGTAGAATTATACGAGTGTCTTTTGACCTTGGGGATTTTTCGTAATCACGAATTTTATATTATCTTTAAACTTTGTTGAAGTAGTATGTATCGTTTATATGGTTTTACCCTATAGATTCGATAGGGTATTGAAGAGCATTGCTATTTTTTCATCGGAGTTCTCAAAAGTCCATAGTTGATAATTTGACTATAAGTTTATTGTATAACATTCAGTATTTTTAGAGATACTGCAGTTAATATCTTAGGATATCAATTCCTTATTTCCTTTCGCCAATGATTTATTTTCCATTGTGTTAATTTATATTGTAGGTACTTATTGACCAATCTGTATTGAATAATCCTGTTAAAACACATAATAGAATTTAAATTAAATATTATATTTATAACATATTCTAATTCTTTATAACACCGTCCTTTGTTTTACACTTTACACAACCTCTTCTTTCAGACTCAAGTGCTTTATCTTTCTTAGAACAACATAGAATAACATAGAAAATAAATATGAAAAAAAAGAAATATATAATATATTTTAAGGAGTTATTGCAGTGAGGTAGAGATAGTTCTCTTGCCTCTCTAACCTAACATCGAATTAAGCAGAAAGATGTAAAAGATACTCGATGTCTGTTAACAATTCTTCCTTACAACAAACGATAAACATGATTTTTTAATATAATATATATAAACTTTTTTGTATATATACATAAATAATTGTTTTATAAATAATATTAAAGGATCGATTTAGAAGATATGTGTGATTTTTTGAAAGTGAATAAAGGATCTCTAAAATGCTATTAAAATATATTTATATTATAATACATATACTACATAAACTGCGAAATATAAATTTAATATTTAACAAAATTTTACTATACAAAATGTATGTATTTAAATTAACATATGACAAAATAAAAGAAATAATATATATCGTTGCTTTGGTTAAACGAGTAAATTGTTTTTCCATTTTTTACCATTGGTTTTCAAAATCTGCATTTAGTTTAGTTTTGAAATGAATTTATTTATCATTGTTGCGGATTGGCAATTAAATGTGCTGGAATGTACATTCGCTGTATATACCAGTTACGCAGCAGCTGGCACCAGCTGGCCGATTGTCACCACGATGAGGTCATAGCGTCCCCTTTTGAATTGGCAGTTATGCCCAATGAGTCAGTCTGCAGCCAACCTTCACCGCGCTCACATCATCGGAGAAATCATCGCCAGGTACCGGTTCATCGCAATAAAACAAGGTGTATCCCCATTAAATAATAAAGTAAATAAAGGTTAATCTTCTGAAGTAAAGATCTCGGACTTTGTTTTTTGTGGTTCCTGAAGTAAAGATCTCGGACTTTGGTTTGTGTGGTTCCTTCCTGCCTTTTCATTGGATTCCTCTCGTCAAGGGAACGGTGGACAAAACCCAAACACTACTGCAACATTTTCTGAAGGGAACAGTGGACAACTCTGAACACTGTTACAGCATATTCTGGTCCTTCGAGCCGGAGCCAGCGACCTGTGGATCCGCACCATCGCCGCCCAGTTCGCGGCACAACATACCTGTGAGAGGTACACACGCCAAAAGAGCGCCAAAACCACAACACACTACAGAAACACCACCACGTGCGTCTAGTGCTGAAAGACGAACCCCATTAAGGAAGGATTCAAATAGCCATTGCTCGCTGTGACCGTCCATCGGCGTGAAGTCCTCTAAAGGAATCAACACCGGATCCAGTGCCGATTTGGATCTACACCATCGCCGCCCAGTTCGCGGCACAACATACCTGTGAAGAGGAACACCAATTCAACCCCATTAAGGAAGTGAAAACCAAATCAACATGACTGGCCTTTTTAATGGACGCAATGCCAGACAATTTATGGACGAACTTTGGACCTTATTACTATCGGCCCAAGAAAGCGAGAGTGGCATACCAGCAGAACTCATCAACAAAGAAGAAAGGCCTAAACGGAAGAAAGTCAAATACAAAAGGAAGCGGCTAAGGAAGCAGTAGTACTCTGAGAGTACACACAGTGTCCAGAGTGATGAAAGTCCTTTGCCTAGTCAACAGACCACTGGAACCGTGGTCCCATCTGCCGGACCACCGAGCATCGCCGCCTCCACTTGCTCCCGGAGCAATGCGAGGGTCAACGGATCCTCAACAAAAGGGTGAAAAGAAACCACAGGCAAAGGAAGAAGCCGATCTAACGAAGCTTCGCCCAGTGCAGCAGCAAATGCTGGCGATATCCGGACAAAATGCTGGTGAATCCCTGAAGGGAACGGAGAGTGCTCAAAGGAAACGGGGAAGGGAACAGGACCCTAAGCCTAACCACAGTGAGAGTGACAAACAGGAAGAAAGTGATACGCCGAGTGAAACCGGTGACGGGCAAAGTGATTGTCTGATCCGATCTCCTCAAGGTCAAACCCAACATTGTCCTCCCATCTCCGTCGCGGCCGTCCTACCGGTTTCTTTCCCGTTAGTCTACCGTCAAGAATTCTACGCACGGTCCTATCGTTACCCATTCGTGCTACATGTCCGGCCCATCTTAATCTTCGCGAGTTGATTACTCTCACTATCGTAGGTTTGCGCTATAGCTCTTCCAATTCGTGGTTGTGGAGTTTCCTCCATTGTCTTGACTCCTCGTCATATTTACCTCCAAAGATACCCCTTAAAACTTTATTCTAAAATGCGCGGAATTTGTTTTCTTCCCGTTTTGTGAGAGCCCGTGTTTCGCATCCGTATAGAACAATCGGCATGATTATGGTTCTATAGACACGGAGCTTTATGTTATGTGATAGCAGTTTGGATTTCAGCAGTTTACTGACTGCGTGCCAACTAGCGTTGACAGACTGTAGTCTTTTGTTAATTTCCTTCGACATTTCGTTACTGGCCGTCAGTATCGTTCCCAGATATTTAAATTCTTTAACTTTTTCAAATATCTTGCCTTTGACGTTTATATGTGTTCCCTGAGTTACACCAGCTCTCGTCGTAAATATGTATTTTGTTTTGTCTTCATTTATTTCTAGGCCCACCTCTTCTGACACTTGCATGATGATTTCACTGTTTTTATCTACAGTTTCTAGATTATCGCCCAAAACGGCGATGTCATCCGCATATGCGAGCACTCGTGTAACCCCGTTCAGAGATGATCCGGCCATGCTGTCGTCTTGTACCTTTCTGATGACATACTCGAGCACAAGGTTAAAAAGACACGGTGATAGACCATCTCCCTATTTTAGTCCGTCCCGGATTTCAAATAACTCCCCCTTTGTTTTCGTTCATGCAAATTTGAATGAGGGCGGCATATTTTTTCGGGATACCCAGTTCAACTATAATATGTGTGGAGTCTTTGTCTTGCGACTGAGTCGTAGGCTGTTTTGAAGTCAACGAACAGTTGGTAAACCGTCTCTCCGTATTCCCACTTCTTTTCCAACAGTATGTGGTTGGGAGCAATGATATTCCTCAGTGGTTTTCGCAGTCAGATCTGTTGCCTTTTTTGAAAATGGGGACGCCTATTGAGGTTTTCTATTCTTCCGGAGTGACTTCCTTATCCCATATTTTTGATGAGCTGGTGGATCTTTCGAGCGGTTGCCTCTCCTCCATGCTTCACAAACTCTGCCGGTATGCAATCGACTCCGGGAGCTTTGTTGTTTTTCAATCGATTTATTGCGTCTACAACTTCGTTGAATGATGGCTCTGGGATCTGAGGCTCGGCTGTATGTATGTCTGATGCGTTTATTTGTGGTTGATGGGTGCGTACATTCAGCAGGTTTTCAAAGTACTGCTTCCATATTGACACGATATTGTTTGTTTCTGTGACCAGACAGCCGTTTGCGTCTCGAATTATTCTCATTGTCTCTTTCCGAATCGTCGCGTAGCTTTCTGCGTTGACTTCATCATATCTTTCTAAGTGGATCACTCTGAAGCGTTTACGTTCTTCGATCTTCGCCCTGCACTCCTCGTCAAACCAAGGTTTGGACTTAATTGTTTTCTTAAATCCTAATATCTTTTGGGCTGTTAGTTTGATTGTGTTTCTGATCGATGTCCATTTAGTCTCCACACTATTAGCTTCCTCTTCCTCACTGCATTCTCTAGAATGCTAAATCTATTCGTTAGTTCGTCTTGATATTCAGCCCTTTTGCGGAAATCTTTCAGTTTATCAGTGTCGAACTTTTTGCTCGTCTCCCGCGACTGCCCATGTGGGATTGCTGCGAGGCGACTCCTGATTTTGCCCATCACTAGAAGATGATCGGAGTCGCAATCTGCTCAATATGATCTTACGTCAAGGATATTCGAGTGGTGTCTTTTGTCTATGAGGAAGTGGTCTATTTGGTTACGCGTTACGCCGTCGGGTGATATCCATGTGGCTTTATGAATTTGCTTGTGCTTGAACATCGTGCTTTTCACTACCAGATCTTTTGACGCTGCGAATGTGATAATTCGAATTCCATTATCATTTGAAACGTCGTGTAGGCTCTCTTTACCTATAGTTGGTTGGAAGATGTCTTCCTTTCCAATTTTCGCATTAAGTTCCCAGAGGAGGATTTTAACATCGAATGATGAGATCCCATCAAATACTTCCTCTAGGGTCTCGTAGAACGTGTCCTTCGCTTCTTCGTCCGTAGATTTTGTTGGGGCGTGCACATTTATAAATACATAATTGTACCATTGGCCCCGTATTTTTACCACAGACATTCGGTCATTCATAAATTTCACATTTTTTACATGGGGCGTAATCTTCTTGCTTATGATGAAGCCGGTTCCAAGGTTATATGTATCGGTACCTCCACACGCCAGTGTATAGCCGTTGGTTTCGATTACTTGATGTGGGAGTCGGACTTCCCGAAGCGCGACGATGTCCATTTTATATTGTTTCGCGTTTTCTACGACCGTCTGTATCGCGCCTGGTTTATATAACGTTCGAACATTCCACGTCCCGACGCGAATATCCCGCTTTGTCCGTTTTTCTCAACGTCTTCTTTTTGCCGAGTCGGTGTTTTCTTGATCATTTGTTCCCTTATCGTAGTGTCGGCTCATCACACCTACGCCTACCGGTTTTTTCGTGACATTGTTTTTTGTATATTGATTATCCATTTTTGTTCCCACGAGTCTTGGGGTTTCAAATAGTCCGCCACATCAGAGCCCCTCTTTGATATGGTAAGGTCTGCTTACTGTTCTGATCCGTCCCGGTGTCAGAGAGGCGCCGTTATAATACAGCCGGTATACCCCTGGCTGCAAACCATCCAATGGGCACATTGACGTGTAAAACCATGGATTAGGGCTGGTAGATCTTTGTGTATTTCTCCTCGCTAGCCTGTCTGACATGGGTGGCCCCACTGGAGGCGTATGCTTCCGTCAGCATAGCCTGACTGATTCATCGTAGTTTAAGCCCCCGCACCACGTCAAGGTTTCTATCAAGTGGGGGAATGTATTAATCATACAATCAGGAATGTTTATAATATACGACTAATTGATAAATCTTTCGGCACAATTTATTTTCCCCAATGAAAGCATTGTAGTTTACACCGATGTAGTTTACACTTACGTTAATTTTAAGGTAGCCCTCACTTGTTCGTCACTTCGCCCCCTTTAGTGTTGCTGTTAGCGATTCCTCGAGGTATGGCGCCGTTTCCATCCGCTTGGTAAGTACTGCAACGATTTTGGGCAGCTAATTATCATCTTCCATACCGAATTTACATTACCTGTTCATATATTTCATAGTTATACTTATGGATGTAATCAATTAATTTTGTTAATACATGCATTTTTACACAATATCCCAGGATATTTATATATAAAATTGAAACAGCGTTAACGAATAAGCACCCAAAAGAATGTTATCGGTTTATGAGAAAGCCAACAAGGACGGTCAAAATGACTATTCTGGGAAAGTGAATTGGTTGTTTTAACTTCTTAATGATGATGTTAACGCTTCGGCAACTTTTCCTCAAATTAAAGGCACAGCTTGGTAATGATACGCTGTCTCAGAATCGTGTGTGTATGTGGGCCAGAGAATTTAAAAGTTGGCGAGAACGTATCGAAAACGAAGGTCATGATCGAGACCCAAGGACAAGTTGTACAGATGACAACACCCGTGCCGTTCGAGAGCAAAGTGAAAGTGATCGCCACTTAACTGGTGGAGAAATCTCATCAGAAGTGGGTATCAGCTATGGAAGTGTTCAATCCATCGGATTAACGCCTTAATTTGTTAAACATTTTATAATAATCTGTTGCGCAACAGACGTATGCCCCTCTTGCCCGCTCGTAACAGTACTGACTACAATGTCGAGCGCGACCGCTAGCCAAACCGGTTCCCCTACTCTTCATAAACCAAAAAACGGCCATGCACAAGATTATCTAGCTCGTAATTTGTTGTTACGCAAACGGGTAAAATTACCGTTTATATTTGAAGATTTTATACTTTTGAAGATAGCTCCTCGATAGTATAATGGTTAGTATACCCGCTTGTCACGCGGGAGACCGGGGTTCGATTCCCCGTTGGGGAGCCTCTGTCGCAAGACTAATGACCTTGCCCGGAAAAAACAAATCATTATGGAAAGTTTAACAAGCCTCAGGACTTGCTAAATAAGGCCAAGACCGGTTCTCGGTTGTGGTGCCAATGATGATGATGATACTTTTGAAGATATGTTCTTCTTCATCTCGCTAGATCATTGCAGAAGCTTTCGCATCTGTTATATCTATTTACTCAATTTCCAAATAGATGAAAGTCGGCCAAAATCTAATCAATTCTTGAAACGCCGACTGATTAAGCTTTCTTCCTATTGTATTAACATGGTCGACTCATAGCAGTAGCTTCTATTCTGGTGAAGGTTATCGAGTTGATGATTAACTGGTGACTTTGGAAATATCGGAAACAAGTAACCACTTTAATGAGTGCCAATGTAGATTTATTTACTGAATAGTAGAGACATTCGTTTTTTTTTTTAAGTTATGGTACCTTAAAATTATTTATCAAGGTCTCATGAAAGCGCGAAACTCGACGGAATCGTGACAACTTACTATTTTATTTTTAGGTTAAATGTAAAAAAAAAACGTATGAATATTTGAAGTTTATATTATATGCAAATACAAAGAAGAGTTGCCAACATCTTTCTTTGAGAGAAACACAATGCCTTTTTGAACAACCCAATAGCTCCAAATAATATATTTCCACAGATGGATGGAATGGCCCATCTCTTCAATTCACGGACCGGAGAAAAGGATCCATCCAAGGTAAAACGATCTAAATTGGCTTACACGAATGACATCGACATAATTTTCTCGTATATAGCTCTCAACTGTGAGAAGAACTGTGAGGGTTCTCTAATATCGCGCTGAGAACCGACCACAATTTCACCCACAAGTCTAACCACAATTCCAACCCCAAACCCCATTGCCAGGCATCACACTATTTGATGCATTTAATTCATCACTATCCCTGAAAACGAAACTTTGACATACATGCAACATACATTGGGAAACCGATCGGCGCCCCTGGCAGCCAGCATACCCCGCCACACACGTGCGCAGCACATTTTTCTGACTTGTCTACAGTCACACCAACTTTTGTCCAACCGACAGAAGCAGTTCACGCATCTCGCGTCTTGCTGCCAAGAATCGAATTCTTCAGCATGAAAACATGAACACAAAGAATTCGACTCTGGCCACCGGCATCGATACCGTTGCCCTAATGGCATGCAGACTATTTGCGCAGCTGCATGCACGCAATGATGATGTCCTTTGTCTCATTTCCTTTTTCTCGTTTTCGTTTGCCCATGACCTGGCAACATGGGCAAGCCAAATAATCCCGCCAAGATCGGCAGAGAGATCTTCTCCTATTAGTCACCACAGAGAGAAACTTCACCTTTCTCTCGTAAACAAAAAACGCACCCTTAGCGGATGGCCGACTTTGCACGAATCATGCAGTCGAGGCTAATCATTGAGCCGGAAATCAACCACCATCAGAGTCGGAGTCGAGCTTCACCACCATCAGCGACAGCACACGAGTCGGGTCAAATAAATAATTAGCTTGTGTTACCAAAGTGAATTCAGCGTTTGTTCACACTAAGTTGTATCAAAGTTTATGTTCACAACATTAAAGGAAAGACTAAATAATTACCTTGGTTTACTAAATTGAATTCGGCGTTCATGCGCCTTAAGTTTGTATCAACTATTTTATGTTCACAATTTTAACAGAAAAGACTAAATAATTAACCTGGTTTACCAACTAAAATGAAATTCAACGTCCAGTTACAGTTGTAACGAAGAACTCGAGTTTTATTTTCTTTCCCTTGCGCGCAATAAGACGAACAGCTACTGAAAAGGTTAATAGACATCATTTCGTCCAAGGGGTCGTAAAGTCCAGTGATCAACTACCAACTTGATACTAATCATTCACGTGGTAGTATTTGTGAACCTGTGCCGGCATCCTTCATGCAAATACTTACTCACACACGCCCTTCATGCAACTACAACATCACCACACTGGTGACCCCGACAAGTGAACACGCGCCCTTCATTCAAACAACACTTCCCCACAAAACCAATATAATTTTTTTTTCCAAATCAACGCACATACAAAAGGTATTGATGTATTGGGTTGTACCACATGAAATGTCCGATTTTATAGTAAAAATTTAAAAGCCAATATTATTTTTCCGTAAATTTTTATTCAATCAAAATAGGATCCGTTGGCATCTATGACATTCTTTCAACGTAATACAAGGTCAAATATTCCTTTTTCGTAGAAGTGTTGACTTTTTGAAGCAATGAAATCTTCAAAGGCTTTTATGATCTCTGCTCGGTTGCGGAAGACTTTCTGCCGGCAAAATGAATCCAGATTGCGGAAAAGATAGTAGTCTGTTGGGGAAATGTCAGGAGAGTACGGTGGATACGAAAGAATTTCAAATCCTAACCGCAACCGTTTTTGCACCGTTATTTGTGAGGTATGGGGTCTAGCATGCAAAAGGATCGGGCTGTGCCTATTGACCAACGCAGATTACTTTTCAGCCAAGTTGGCATGCAATATGTCGATTTCCTCACAATATTTGATAGCGTTTATCGTTTCTCCTGGTTGAAGAAATGAGAAGCGGATTGGTCGTTTCGATCTACACCAAATTGTCACCATCTTCATTTTTGTGTGAAGGTCGAGCTTGTGGGTGTGTTTTGGTATTTCACCTGCATCCAACCACTGCCCAGGTCTTTTACAGTTATCATACAGAATCCACTTTTCCAGGCGCCGTAGTTTTTGGGACTCGTTCAGTTCATGGGGTACCCACTTATCGAGTTTCTTTACCTTTATTGTCATTGGGGATACTCCCATGCTTTGTGCAATCTCCCGCATCGATTTCGTTGAGTCCGCATCCGCCGTTGCTCTTAAAACATCGTCGTCAACTAACCTTTCCGGCTTCCCACGTGGTTCATTTCCGAGGCTGAAATCTTCCGAACGGAATTTTCCAAACCAACGTCGTATAGTGCGTTCGGATACCGCTACATCTTCAAATGCCTCAGTAATGTTTGTCATTGCCAATGACGCATTATGTGAAGAGGGTTTGAATTTGAACTGCCGACAGCGTGGTGAACAATTCCTAGAAAAAAAACTGTACTTGTAACGAACCCTAAAATTCTCACACGTTAAGCAGACGTACCACTTTACTTTATAAAAAAAATAAAATTAAACGTTCTGGCACGGATGTCCACTCGAGAACTTCTTATTTCCGACTGAGCGAAAATCGGACATTGCATATGGTACAACCCAATACAGAAGTTTCAAGATTTTCGTATATCCGGCGATGGAACTGCTGTTCGTCGACAGTGTATTTACATTAGGATTCGCGCCTGACGACAAAGGCAGCACTAAGCTTTCCAGGAATAGAATTCTAGTTGGTTAGATAATCCTTATTGGTATCGGGTTTTCCAATAGGGACTTGACAACTTTGAATATATCTTGTTGAGGGTGGAATTCAATGAATTGAGCACATCCTGTCGATTGATAATGGGATTCGAAGTGATTGGTTGGGAATATTCAAATGAGAAACTACCCTACTATCATCAGTAAATGAGTGAATTGAGTTGTGGATAGTAGGTAGGTTTGCGGCCATCTACAATTATTGTGATTGAGCGGGCAGAAAGATAGTCTCTTATCAATTGAATCAGTGTATAATCAATTCCCTAGGCCTGCAATTTCGACAACAGGGCTGGGTGCTAAACTCTGTCGAGCACTTTTGAAATATCCAATGCGACAACCTTGCTTCATTGAAGTAGTGCATGGAGTGACTTCACTTTTCGGTAAGATCAGATCTCCTGTGAACCTGTTGCTACGAAACTCTTATTGGCGGTCGTTAAGGAGGTAATTTGATTACACGTATTTTGAAAATTGGCGGTTATTCAAATACTCAATAATCTTCGGTAGAATGTAAGTTAATACTATGGGTCAATAGGAAAAGGGGGCCGATTTTTCGCCTTTTTCAGGGTATTGGAATTGGCTAGTTGCATATGACAGGTGGAAAAGGTTCCATAGCGTTCTGAAGAATGAAAAATAGCTTTTCAAAAGAATTGGAGGAATGCATTCCGGGGCAGCGTATTTCTTAATGTTCAGCTTTTTGGGTGCTTAGGCCACAGTACTTCTGTTCAAGTTGAGGTGTAGTGAATTGAGTTAGTTACGCAGTGTGCAGCAACACGATTCGCTTTCTCTATTGCATTGATATCGACTATAAGCGAAGGAATGGATGGTCAGATAGAGTTTTTGATACTCTTGTGCCAATAACAAAATATATGGATTTGATACTTTTTACCCAGTGTGGAATAAACGTCCACATATCAAGTAGAGTTGTGGGGGTACGAAGTCGTGTCGCCGGCATGGGCGCAGGGTTGTACTTCGTCCTCACAACTTAGGCGTTTCGCCGCAAATTCCGAGAGAAGAAATTTGTTCAGGAAAAACAAAACAAAACTAAACACTGCAACACACCGTCCACAAGAAGCAAGTAAAAGGAAACACTTATTGCTAATGTATTTTATTTTCACGTAGAGAGTTTACAATTTGTAAGGAGCGGCTGGATGAGGAAATTATTGCTAGTAACAAATACTTAAACTGAAATTACATTTAAGAACCGTTGATAAATTAGGATGATTTTTTTTGTCTTCACTGGTGAAGTGATTCGTTGCGAATTGTTTGTTTTATTAGATTGTCTCACATCTGACACTCCACTGACACCGTATACATTTTGGTTATTAATTGTTCGTTTTACGGTATGTTTAACTTTAAGGATTGAAAATTCGCGGAACTGTATAACACGCACGACTGGTATCGGAAAAAAAAAAACTCGCTAGGGTGTGCATTACGAGCACACCCTACAAGGGATGACGAACGGCTCGACCGATCCGTTCTGTGGTTAGAATAGGACTCAACCGATATCCTCTCCAATAAGGATATCGTTTTTACCTAACACCAGAGGCACGTAAAGTCTCTCTTGGTGGTATAGGAAACCAGATTTTGTGATAAAGGTCATGGTGCTTGACAGCAGTGGAACAACGAAACAGGCAGGCGGCAAAGACAAAAGGGAAAAATGACCAAATGCGCCGTTGGTAATGCGGGTCATTGTTTACACGATGCCTCGTCGCTATTTTCGACGTTGGGAGAAAAAGGTGCTAAAAGCAAATTGGATGTTTATGGCATCTCTGGCTGCAGTAGAAACCGGGTTCATATTTGCATTAGGAAATGCTGGAGAATTTGGTTTCAGCGTCTATTGCGCTAATTATATGCAGCTGCTTGGGTTGTTTATTGATAAGACAAACAAAAAAGGTTGCCAGGCAATGTGTATGAAAAGGTACATGACGCGGCTGGGAAAATAGACGGCGCAATATTTATGGTCCCTGTCATGACGGTTACATTGAATGCAATCCGAATTATTTTGTTTACAGGAATTCATCTAAGGAAATTTGACTGGCGACGTAGATGCCGAAATTGATTGGAAATTCCTGGTAAGCTAATAAAGAAATCTTAAGGAGCAGTGGTATGCGAAGAGAATGCATAAAGGTAAGTTTTCTTTACAGGGACTTAAAGATCATAGATTTTATCTCTTAAATGCGTGCAGCATTTACAGGTACTAATACTGTTGCATTAGCAAACTTAAGGGAGTAGGGTAGTAGTTATGGGGGCTTTTCAGGTAAGTAGACCGTAGGGTTTGGCGGAACCGCTACAGAGTCATACATGTTAATGTGTCCGATATAGCAATGATATCGTTATAGGGGAAAATAACGACCGATTTAACATCCTAAAAACGTCGCTTAGCGTCTCAGCGGACATTCTCGTAGAATTATACCGTTCTTTATGTTTTTTTTTCATTAACTTTGCTGTCGATTGGAGGAAACTTGGATGACTGAAAATACAAGAGATTAAAGCATCGATTATGTAATTATTAGGGTGCGAGCTCAAGAACAGATTTAGTGTATTGGGGAGATGACATCCTATGCCTGGTATCCGTGTTGGTTCCTTGACCTGTTGAATCGGCAGCTGGATATATTGACCTTCAGGTGTTGTGTATCCAGGGTGGTGAAGCCATTGAGAATCGGTACAACGATTTCTGCGTGCGGATATAGGGCAAGATTCTATCAATAGAGTCAGATGTAGCAACGAATTCATTAAGGGACGCGTTTCTATTCAAGTTCGGCCCTATGAATAAGAAACAATAATGAATAATTTGCTTATGAACGTTAAGTTTTAGCCATACGAAGTTCAATTCTGGGTTACAGCAGGTGGTACAGTATTGTGGTAGAAACCAGCTATTTGACTTCATATACAGTGTTGTGAAAAATTATCGACTTAAACGTCAATTTTTAGTTTCCTTGGAAGGAGTAATAAACTTTTATTACTAGTTTTGTGACAAAATATTGTAAGCAGACACCAACTCAGGGAAAACATTTTAATGGCCTAATTGCTTTTCTTTGGCGGGAGTGGTAATTAATTTTCTGAAAAATCCCAAATTTTGCCTTTGAAAAATTATAAACTCGGCCCTTTTTTTCGACTTCAGTCTTAGTTATAACGCATTGCTTAGTATAACAAAAGTTCTTAAAAATCAGTCTAAACATTCTGTAATAAAATGATTTTTGTTTTACGCAGTAAATTTTAGTAAAGTTCTGAATGTGATACGTGGGAAACAATTAACGGACATTGGAATACATAAAAAAAATAATACAGTGGAATGGTGCAAGTACAAATTGTCAATGAAATAAATCCCTCTCAAGGTGTAGTGAAGAATGTTCTACAAACCGATAGTGAAAATTACGGAAGAAATAAGCGATGTGGGAGACCAACAAAATTTTCGCCGACGGTAAAACGAGCCGTCCGACGTGAAATGTCCAAAACAGCAGCGTCTTCGATCCAAATGGTTCGACCTTTTAATTTGTACTGCGATTCTAGCCTCATTAGAAAATGGGCAAGACCCTTGTTGCGTGCATATGTGACATTAACTGTTATAAATTAAAAAAAAAAATTCATAATTCCAACAAATGAATTATGCTGCATGCATATATGACATTAACGGTCATACATTAAAGTTTTAATAACTTTCAACGAAAAGCTATCATCAAGTAAAGTTTTAATAACTTCCAACCAAAGGAATTCTTTCGGGGTAGCATCAAAATTTGGCGCAAGGCTAATAACCTTGCCCGGAAAAGCAAATTATTATGGAAAATTTAACAAGCCTCGAGACTTGCTAAATAAAGCCAAGATCGGATCCCGGTTGTAGTGCCGATGATGATGATGAGCATCAAAATGAAATCCCTGTTACAACTGACAGATTTCTTTCAGTGTAGCCATGAAACCCTATCAAACGCCTACCTTTTGTTAAACGCATAATCCCAACATGCAATAGCATATGCTATGACTACATATAGATTTTTCATTCCCATAACTAAAATTGCAATTCTGCAATTTCCACGTTCCATCCTAGCGCATGCCTTCTGTTCGCATCACCGTGAATCGGTTGATGCCTGAATCCGTTGCCCAAAATTTTCCCATAGCCTTGAGGTAAAGCTGCAGCCCGAATAGGTGTGAATAGGTTGTCATCTCGGGGTGAATGGCGACAATATTGCAATGTTGCAGTTCCCATCGTCGTTGGCATGGCCTGCGACTGGGCTGGCATCGGGTAACTGTCTCAACGTGAACGATTCGATCGTGGGAAGGAATGTGAAATCAGGTTTGATTTTGGGAATATAAAACGGGTTCTGTTAGAGGCTCATGGGTAGTTGTAAACTAACAGTAACAGGTTGCAGCCTACCATTGGAACAGCGGGCTTGTTACTCTAAATAAAATAACAAAATAATATAAGTTCTTTTTTACATAAAATAATTAAAACTAAAAAACAGACTTCTAATCATTTCGACTCTCCACTAGAACCCGGAACAGCAGGGGCGGACGATCCTCAACCATTCAGGTGGGGTCTTAATCAGTAACCTTACTATTTGACGGAGTGTGTATGCCCACTGTCGTCAAAAATAAATAATTAACGTTGATACCTTTGCTAGTGCAAACCACTACTCAAACAGCGACATAAGGAAGCACGCACTGAATTCCCTGATACACACATCTAACACAAATGTGGTCTAGTGCGATCTTCATCATCATCATCATCGGCACCACAACCGGGATCCGGTCTTGGCCTTATTTAGCAAGTCCTGAGGTTTGTTAAATTATTCCTAATAATTTGTTTTTTCGGGCAAGGTCATTAGCCTTACGCCAGTGTGATCTTCAGTGATGAGAAAAAATTTAATCTGGGTGGCTCCGACGGCATCAAATAATTTTGGCATGATCTCGGGAAAGAAAGGTCACGTCACGTAGGCCTTTAGGGCGAAGAGGAGTTATGGTGTGGGCAGCCCTAATTGGAAATCTGACAACAGAAATTGTTTTTTTTTCTGGAAGACTGGACGCCGAAAAGTACCAAGAAGTGTTGGAAGAGCATCTTCTTCCTTTAATAACCCTAACAGAGGAAGAAGATGTCATATTTCAACAGGACAACGCGTCTATCCATACAGCACGAACAACAACAGCGTGGTTTCAAGAGCATGGAATTAAACTTTTACGGTTGCCAGCTTTAAGTCTAGACATAAACTCCGTTGAGAACCTGTGGGCAAGGGCGGTTTACAATCAGGAAAAGCCAAAAATTCAAAACGTGGAACAACTCAAAGAGAGAATTGTAGAAGCATGGATTAATATACCTGACAACACTTTAAGAAATATTATTTCAGCTCTACCACGAAGATTGTTAATTATTATAAGAAATAACGGACAAAGCATTCCATATTAAATAAATTTTTATTCAAACAATTAAAAAATAAATGTCTTAGTTTGTATTTTTTCACAGGCGATATTTGGGCTTTTTCAGAAAATAATTACCATTCCTGCTATAACACAATTAAGCCATTAAAGGGTCAAAACAAGAATAATAAATTGTGTTTTTAAAATTGTAATTGATTGTTTAATTTAAGTGAATTCGATAAAGTGTTGTTAATTAATAGACTTGTCATTCGTCTTCCTATACAATCAGTTTATGGACAATTTAATTAATTCCTATCTTACGGTTCGGTACGAAAAACGTCCACGCTCTTCCCTCGGTCGTGTGGAGGAAGCACGGCGTTTGGATTAGAACAGAGCCACTCGCAACCAAATTGACCACGTGTTGATAGATCCCCGTCACCCCTCGAGCCTGATGACGGTACGAACGTACCGAGGTGCCAACGTTGACTCGGATGACTATTTTGTTGGAACAGTTTTCCGAGCGCGGATTGCCTTACGGAAACCTATTGCATTCGCGGATCAGGTTCGAATCAACACGGCTGGCTTACGCAAGGAGAGTACCAGTAACACCTTTGGTCATGCGTTAAGACTCGCCCTCGAAGAGCTCGACGGAGGGAGAGTAAGTCCTGGGGCCAGAATGCCGGGCTAGAAGAGAAATGGACACGCCTTAAGAATACTGTCATTAGTACTGCCAACTTCATCTTAGGCAGTAGTCATAGAGATAGGAGCGACTGGTTTGATGATGAGTGCAAACTAGCGACTGAACGTAAGAATGCTGCATACCGGGCAATGCCGCAGTCTCATAGGACGCGGGTGCGTGAGGAGAAATACAAAGAGTTCAGAAGATCTGAAAAAAGAATTCACAGACAAAAGAAAAGTGCCTGGGGAAAAAACCTTGTCTGTGAAATAAGGAAAAGTAGAGAGCGAATAAGCAAATAATCCGCAGTATGACGCGGTACACACCACGCTGCACTTACTGCAAGGATAAAGAGGGTAATCTGATCACCGATCCTGAAGGCATTCTGGAGCGATGGGAACTGCACTCCAATGAATTGCTAAATGGTCAGCTCACAGAAGAATTGGAGGCTCCACCCATGCAAGATCAAGACCAAATGCTGCCGCCACCAAGCATTGAGTAAACATTAAAAGCCACAAGACAGCTCAAATCAAATAAAGCCTCCGGAGCTGATCAAACAAGGAGGGACAGCGTTACATCAAGAGGAGATGTCGTAAGATTGGCGTTGTGGAATAATTTGCGCCATACATAAGAAGGGAGATATCACACTGTGCAGCAACTATAGGGGCATAACATTGCTGAGTACCGCCTATAAGATACTCTCCACTATCCTACAAGATCGGATAGCCCCATACGCTAAAGTCATCATTGGTCAATATTAGTGTGGCTTCATCCCAGGCAAATTAGCGATTGATCAGATATTCACCCTTAGGCAGGCGATGGAAAAATGTCAGGAATTTAACATTCCATTATATCATCTATTTATAGACTTTAAGGCCGCCTACGACAGCATAGCCAGGGTAGAACTATATAATGCCATGAGAGAGTTCGGCATTCCAAACAAATTGATACGACTTTGTAGGTTGACCATGACCAACGTAACTAGTCAAGTAGAAATAGCGGCATTGCTGTCCAAACCAATAAACGTCTTTAATGGACTCCGACAAGGGGACGGTCTGACTTGCCTCCTCTTCAACCAGGCGTTGGAGAAAGCAATCCGTGACTCTGGCGTCGCAACTAGAGGGACTATTATTACCAAGTACAGCCAGATACTTGCCTACGCAGATGACATCGACATCATCCGTAGAACCGAATCGGCTGTACAGGAATCCATCACTCAGATCGAGCAGGCGGCACAAAAACTGGGACTGCACATTAATGAGGGGAAAACCAAGTACATGGTGGCAACGTCTGCGTAGTAGTGCAATCCTTTAACTACCTTGGGTCAATAGTATCAGCCGATAACATATCCCACACCCAAGAATGTCAAGGGAGTAAAATCATTCCTCGGATTCATAGGATACTACCGGCGATTTATAGACAATTTCTCAACCACAGCAAAGTCTCCAGCGCCGTGCTTCCTCTTTCGAGGGAAGAGCGTGGGGGTTATTAAAATAATTAAAGTTTTCTTTATTAAAATAATTATTTGTTTTATTTTTATTTTATTGAACTCAGCTGTCTCAAGCTGAGCTCTATTCTGAACTACCTTTACAATATAAATGTTCCTGTTTTTATAGAACATTTTGTTCCAACTAACTGTGTCGTATAAAATGAACAAAACAATCCAGAAGTTTCTGTGACTTATAATTTTGAATAAACTTTGAACGAAAATCAAAGTGCTATGTTTTGAAATGAAAAATGTGTTAGTTATGAAAAGGGGCATGTTTTTAAATGTGCTGTAAGTGACTGGATATAAAATATTGTGTCTGTTTATTTATGAATTGTATTAAATGAGAATGTAAGATATGTGAGGATGTAGTTTTAAAGGTTGTGTTAGAACGGACATGAGATTAGTGTTAAAGCGAATAAGGGTAGTATTCTGGAATAAAACATCCCACCCTTCTTCGAGAAAGAAAATTATCCTTGAAGAGAATAATTTTCTGTTAACTATTGCTTAGATTAGGATTAATTACAGACTTGGATTTTCCTTCAATTACAAAGTCGTTCAAAGTTAATCTTATATCAAAAGTTACAAAAATCCAAAAGTTCTTAATACTAGAAAAATCGGTTACAATAATCCAAAAGTTTACTTATAGTCTACTTACATTATATTTTAACTAACTTTAAATATTTTCAACTAACTTAAAATATTTCCACTTGGAACCTTTCCTTTTATTATCCAGAATAATTTTTTTTCTATATATATGATTAATATTAATTCTCAAAATTCTCTGTTTCGTTAGAATTTCCAATATATTATATCCCAATATATATTTTAACTCCAAAATTTTCTTTCTTTCTTCCCCTTTTTTAACTTTTTTTTTTCGTTTCCATCATTTCTTACAATTGTTTTATATATTGAATAAAAACAAAGGCCATTTGTTAAGTGTCTATCTTTTCCTTAAATTTATGGAAAATTTTCCAACCGTGTTTAATTTTAAGACAATTGTTAAAAATTTGGTTATGTTGTGTGTATGGGTTATTTATTTATTCCGAAAATAGTTTTATATTATTATTGTGTAAAACTTTGAATTTATTTCCTATTTTGATTTCTGAGTTTTCATCGGATACTACGTTGTGTATTTCGTAGGGACCCTCCCATAAGGAAGCGAGCTTATTTTTTCTGGTATGGTTTTTTATGAGTACCTTGTCGCCAACTTTGAGTGTTTTATGGCTTGTTCCTTTGTCATAACACGCTTTAGATTTTTCCTTTTTGTCTTGCAATATGTTTTTAGCAATCTTGTAACCGTACTGTAGGCGGGCTTTTAGTTCGCTAGCGTAGTTCTCATAGTTGTATGACGTTTGCGGATTTATGCTGATCGAATTCGGTATTCGTGCAGGAAAACCATAGAGTAATTCAAAAGGCTAAATGCGGTGCTACTGTGCGGTGTGGTGTTATACACAAACATTGAATATGGTAGCCAAGTATCCCATGAGAGTTGGTCCTTGTTAATGTAGTGTCTGAGATATTCGGCCAACGTTCGGTGGCTACGATCTAAGGTTCCATTTGTTTGGGGATGATAAGGTGTTGTTTGTATCTTTTTGATTTTTAGAATCTTACATATTTCTTTAAAAAGGTGGCTTAGGAAATTGGTGCCTTGGTCCGTTAATACCGCGTCGGGTATTCCGAAACGACATATGATTTTCTCCACAAAACTACGAGCTATGGTGGGTGCTTCCGCATTGGGTAGCGGTATAGCTTCAGTGAACTTTGTTAAATCATCTTGGAACGTTAATATGTATTTATTATCTTCGTAACTAGTTGGGAGCGGGCCAACAATATCTAGAGCTACTCGTTCGAAGGGGGTTGTACTTGTTGTTGTGATTTTCATCGGGATTTTTCTGTTTAGCGTTAGTTTGTTTCTTTGACACGAGTCGCATTTGCGGATGAATTCTTTCGTATCTTTTATGAGGGTTGGCCAAAAGTACCTTGTTTTAAGACGTTTGATTGTGCGGGAGAATCCCTGGTGCCCTCCAAAAGGTGAATTATGGAAGTCACGGAGGATTTGATCGATATCCTGTCGGTCTTCGATATAGATTCTTTTGTCAGAGTAAAGATACACGGTGATCTTGGTTTGGGCGAATGTTTGTATGATGGCATTTTTAAGGCGGGGGTTTATTGGCTCTTGTTTTGGGATAGAAATGTCGATATGGTTTACCTTTTCTTTTATACAATAGTTATGAATTTTGTTGAGTGTTTGTTCAAAGCTGGGTTCGGTTCCTATGTCTAGCGGCAACGGATTTATAAGGGGATTTAGTCGTGTTTGGGTATAATTTTATTTCGTTTGGATTCGGACGTGTATAAGTAGGGATGGTTTTAAGTATCTTTTCGGTTTGGCCTTCTTTATTGGGTAATATAAAGATCTGAATGGGTGACCGGGTTTTGGCATATCTATGGGTTTAGAAATTTCGATTATCTTACATTCGGTATGTCGGAGAGTAATTTCCTCACTTGCGGCTACTAATGGTTCAGCGGTGCCTTGACCTCTCGTTTTGCTTCTAGTGGTAACTAGTACCTTGCCTACCTCTCGTGTGTCTTGGAGGTTAATAGGGAGGCGGCTAAGTGCATCTGCGTTGGAGTTGTATTTTCCTGCCTTGTAAATAATTTGGTATTCATATTCTTCTAGCAATATTCTCCAACGAGCTAATCTTGATGTCGGGTCCTTCAGATTCATGAGCCACTGTAGTGGTTTATGGTCTGTACATATTGTGAACCTTCGTCCGTAGATGTAGGGGCGAAATTGTTTGACGGCGTAGATGATTGCCAGTAGTTCCTTTTCTGTAGTGCTGTACCTAGATTCGGCGTCGTTAAGGGTACGGCTAGCATAACAGATTGCTTTGTCCTGGCCAATTTCTCCCTGCGATAAGACCGCGCCTATTCCAACGTCGCTAGCGTCCGTAGTTACTATAAAGTCTTTATTGAAGTCAGGGTAAGCTAATATGGGAGATTCTATAAGTTTATTTTTTAACGTATGGAAGGCTTCATCACAGAAGGGGTCCCATTTCAATGCTTCGGTTTTCTTTAGTAACTTCGTTAGTGATCAAATACAACAAAGCCTACTAGGGTCTATCAAGGCTCTTTAAATCCCGAGATTTATCCAGAACATCCAAGCTACTACTGTGCAAGACCGTGGTCTTACCAGTACTCATGTATGGATCCGAGACCTGACTACTCAATAAAAGGTACTCTGAACTCTTAGTCGCGTTCAAGAGGAAGGCCTTAAGGAGAATTGTTGGCCTCGTATGTGAGGGAGGACGATTCCGGAGACGCTACAACCATGAGTTGTACGCAATTTACCTTGAAGCTAATGTTGTAAGAAAAATCAAGCTCGGTAGACTCCGGTGGGCGGGACACCTAGCTCAAGTTAGCGAAGAGGAGTCTGCCCGGAAAGTCCTTTGTGGCAGGATGTATGGAAAGAGACTGCGCGGCAGACCTTGTCTGCGATGGAGGGATGGCGTGCACCAGGGCGCCCAGAGCCTGGGAGTGCGAAACTGGATGAAATGGGCTCGAAATCGGGACCGGTGAAGAAATTTGTTAAATAAGGCCAAGACCGGATCCCGTTTGTAGTGCCGATGATGATGAGTAATTGCCCCTTTGTATCTTTGCCGAAACCCAGGTCACATCCCTCCCATGACGTGCATACACCAAAAATTCAGCAAATAAAAATCCTTCGAGAGTATTGATGGTTAAAGCACGCAACAGATGCGTAAAAAAAGCTAAATCTAGGGAGTTAAAGATGCGTATTTTTTCCCGCACTGCACTTCACTGGCGTGTAGATTTTCACACTTTTCACGTAGACGTGTATGGAGATCCGTTTGTTTGCTTCCTATCCCACAGAAGACTGGTCGCGAGAATCGATACTGCAATTGGTTAACTTGTGTTTGTTTAAGATACCCAAGGCGGATTGCACAACCGAAATCCCGTGGTAGGAATTTCAAGACAGGAATGCCCGCGTTGTCTCGTTGGCGGTTGTATTCGATACAGGAGGAACAAGATTCTCAGTAGTGGAATTCATCATCTGCTGTGAGGAATATAGAGTAGCGGGTAACATTGCAGAAATGGAGCTAAAGTAATTAAATTTGATACAATTTTCCAAAATTCTCCAAATTTCGAATTCTGTTTCTAACATATAAATTGCTGCTATATATATATTATATTTATTTCTACTAGACATTAAGTCAAGAAATTGCTTTCTTATTTAAAGGCACAAGGATGCTGAAAATTACACCTCCGTTAAAGGTTTGACGCAAGCATGTGGGTATGGCTGTGGCGGTCAGAATGTCTGCCCTCAAATGTTTCATTAAAATATTCTTAGCAAAAAAACAAAACATTTTTTCGCAACAAGGTTTACATGGGATTCAGCATTTTTAATTGAGTCAGTTAAGACTGAATTCTCATTTAGTACAGATTCGCAAAATTTAAATATTCTAAATCATTTAATTATCGGTTTTTGAGTTTCACGAAGAGAACAGGAAAGCAAAAAATAATAATAATCAGCAATTTACTGAAAACTAAAAAAAAAAAAAAAAAAAATTTCTTCCGGAGGTAATGCAAAGGTTAAACAAAGTATTTACCTTCTTAATTGGTTTAAAGAAATATTATAACCAATTGGGGAGATAAAGGAGTTTTTAATTTATGTAAGGGGACCATTGAAGAACTGAATTGAAAGAACTTTTAAAATTCTTTTTCAAAAGTGAATTGGATGAAATCTTCTCAAATTCGTAATAATTGTTGTAAGTGACGGGAGCCTGGTTTTGGTTTTCAAATTATGCTAATTTCCTCTATGGGCTAACTGTCCCTTAATATCCCTACTATTTGTAATTGTTAAGTTCCTTCGAATAAATCTGCCGGAACTAATTTTTCATGTTATGGTATTTGCCGTCGCATATTAATTAACAGTATAATGGAAATACTAAAACACTTTCGTCGTTAGTAATATGTGCCTTTATAAAACTTCTAAGATACACGACATTAAAGTTTGAGGAAGTTTGTCCGTTTTTGTAGAAAAGCTATCTAGCAAATTGACGTTTAACTTTCTCTGAGTTGTATATGGTCAATGTTCCCTTATATAATCTTTATATCCTCTAATTATTTTACTGCTGCTTGAATGTGAGCCTGTTTATGAGTTCCATCGCAAAATGGTCGGTGCTTTGTATGCTTGCAGTTACAGAGCCAGTAGTCGCCGGTTTTCTCGACTTTGAACCTCACAGGACTACAATGAAATTTAAAATCATTTCCTCTCCTTTGAAGAAAGTCTCCGTGTATAGACTTACCGAAGATTGATCTTTAGGAATACATTTTTATGTGTTCCGTCGCATATTGGTTGTGATTTAGATTTTCCACATAGGCACCAGCTGTAAGTTTTTCCTAAAATGTATGTTACATAAAACCTGTGATTGAATGCATTTAGACTATATAAAGATTGACGGCCTACCTTCTTTTAAGTGTAACTTAAAGGGTTTTTTGTCATATATTGCACCGTTCTCTGTTTGCAAAGATCCTGTGAGATTGTCTCCTATGACATTCTTCGGTATCCCTTTGGAGCACATTAACCTTTGTTGCATGGGAATCAAATGTTCAGTAAAGTGTGACCAGTTTTGTTTTTTAAGTAGCACTGCGTTTGCGAGTGAAGGTTTTATTACACGAATTAGAAAGGTCATGTCTACTAAAAGCCCACGCTTAACCTATTTAAATGCTTAACCAAGTAGTGGGTTTAAACAATAATCACTTAAGTTGAAGTACACAATATAGTGATAATGCACTGACAGGCTATAATGTCAAATGTTGTTGACTTAAGAAAAGTCAATTCTAGTAAAGAGAGTAATCACGTGTGGTTGAATCAGAATATGTTTACGATCTAAAATGAGCTATTTGTACAGTGTAACTTATTACTAAAAAATGATTTCTGCAGTCGCTTTACCGTTGCTAGACGAAGTGCTCAGTTAGACCAATTAGGCAAGTCACCCACCAATGGTTTGGGTCTACGGAAATCCGGTTCACGGTTAGGTTCCGGACTTGTATATTGTGGACATAACACATAACAGTAAACTTTGGGAATTTATTTGAAAACGTTTATTATTAGAAAGACTATTTTATTGTGTAGTGCATAGTTTTGTAATTTCTTTTCGCGTCGATTTCTTTAATTTTTTTATTATTAAGACCAACTTTGAATATATTGTAATTATGAATATGGGCTTGTATTCGTACATAATAATCCACTTACAGAACTTCAAAGACAAGATTTATAATTGGTTTGGAAGCTGTTTATTTCAATGGTTATAAAGGGGTGAACTGAATTATCAATAATGATGCTGAGCTTTAGCTAAACATATTATATTTGTAGTTGAATGGAAAATAATAGCGGAAGGTGTGATGGAAGAAAGTAATTAAAACCTCATAGCTTGCAGCATACTCGTTTACAAACTGCATTTGTCAAACAATCTTTTTCCAGCTTAGCACCAACTTCTCGTAGGAGGATAATCATTTTTCAATGTTATCTTTAATATAATATTGTAGCGAGCTTAGGGTTCGCTGGATTAATTATTTTGAATAAATAAGAGCCGTTAAATCGATTTTGAATTAATATAACACTTTATTAGTCCGTTAATAACAACCGTTACTTTTACCGTACACTTAACGATTTCTTTATTTATCGCTTCCGTACTTATCGCGTGTTTCTCTTTCTACTTCTTACTTTTTACTTATTACTTCCGCACTTATCTCTTGCTTCACTTTTTACTTATTACTTTCTACTTGTCTCCATGAGCTGTGTGCGACGTATTTATACCGTGTCCCCACATTCTGATTCGGTATTTCGTTTCCGTCCGTTCCATAATCTTGAATGTTCTATTATCCATAGTCTCCAATTTTCCAGTACTTTATATAATATTCTAGTACTTTGTTTTGGACTTTCCCGAATATTCCAGTACTGACTGTCATATGCGTCACAATATATAATATTTTATAATATATCGCGATTTTAGTTTTTATGATCATATAAATTTGCGATTTTTCACAGTTTTAAAATTGTAGGTTCTCGCTAACATGAATTGATCTTTATACTGTGACGCATATGACAATCAGTACTAGAATATTCTAGAAAGTCCAAAACAAAGTACTAGAATATTCTAGAAAGTACTGGAAAATTGGAGACTATGAACAGTAGAAAATTCGAGGTTATGGATCGGACAGAAAGGAAACGCCGAATCAGAATGAGGAAACGTTATAAATACGTCGCACGCAGATGAAGAAGTAAAAAGTAAGAAGTAAGCAGTAAAAGACGCGATAAGAACGGAAGCGATAAGTCAAGAAATCGTTAAGTGTACGGTAAAAGTAACGGTTGTTATTAACGGACTAATAAAGTGTTCCATTAATTCAAAACCAATTTAACGGCTCTTATTTGTTAAAAATAATTAATCCAGCGAACCCTAAGCTCGCTACAATTGGTGTCAGAAGTGGGATTAATTATTGGTGAAGTAAATAAGTCTTTAAAAGTGTGTTGTGGTTATGTCAGATCGACATTTGGGGGATCTTTGCGTTCCTGAGTTGAAGAAGGAACTTGAGGACCGGAATCTGGATAGCAGAGGACAGAAGTAAATTCTTCGACAGCGTCTGCAAGCAGCAATGGAGGAAGAGGGTATTGATGTCGACACATATGTTTTTATGATTGGGCCAGACTGTCCGGATGGAGAAGAAACAGTGAGTCAACATGGTGCCAATGTGACGGAGAAGAGTTCGCCACAGTTGGACATTTCGAAAATGTTCAGGATGATGATGATAAAATTGGACGCGCAAGCTACATACATTAACACAAAATTGGACGCGCAAGCTGCAGATGTTAATGCAAAGTTGGATGCCCAAAATTCAAAATTCGATGCACAAGCTGCAGATCTGAATGCAAAATTGGATGCCCAAACGCAGTGGGTGAAATGTAATTTTCAACACTTTAAGGAAGAAATTCAGTCAAAAATTCGAAACGAAGTAGAAAATCTGGATCTAAAAGTCACCGATGAAATAATTCGAATCGAAAAGAGAATTGAGTGTATTGAGAGAAATAAGACATCGCCTAGCAATCAACATCACTACAAAGATACAAGGATACAACCGCCAACCTTCTATGGAACGGGACCCTTCTCCATATTTATACGTCAATTTGACGTCGCGGCTAATTATAATAAGTGGTCGAATGAGCAAAAGTCAACATCACTAATCGTGTCACTCTGCGGGGCGGCTGCAGAATTGCTGCAAACAATACCAGCAGAGAAGCAAACAGATTTCCAAGCGGTAAGAGATGGCCTTGAAGTTAGGTATGGAGACAACCGGATGCAGCAGGTCTACCGCATGCAACTGCGGAGCAGAACGTAGAAACCTGGAGAAAATCTTCAACAGATGCAGGCAGATATTGAGCGATTGGCAAACTTGTCTTATTCAAATATGACTAAGGAATTTCTGAACGAGGTTGCAATGGATGTATTTATAAATGCACTCCAAGATCGGGACTTGCAACAAACCGTTCGTTTGGCAGGAAGAAGACGACTAATGAAATATTGGCGTTCACATTGACATATGAATCTGCTAAACTGGCTACCAGGAGTACATATCGAGTCCGAGAAATGTCCGTCCAGGAATGTTCCTGCCAAAGAATCGGGCATGTACAACGGAAAACCCAGAGACCTGTTATGAAGTGCTGGACATGCGGTGGAGTCGGCCACATCTCTGTTGACTGTAGGAAACGTCGACGAATGAATGAAACATCAAGTGAGAATTGTTGTTCATGCGCTAATCATAAGAGGAGACTATCAACGGGCCAACCTGAGGTGAAGAAGCACATTGTACCTGTCAGAGTACTAAATGCGTCCGAGGTGCCGGTCACAATAAGAAAAGGATGGTTAACCGCAGAATGTGCACCCGTATCAATGATAAGCTCAATTCAGCAAGGGAAGGTGCATAATAACGCTGATGTTCTATCAAGAAGACCATGTAAGCCAGATTGTAAACATTGTCATAGAGCGGAAGAGAAAGAAGAGGCGTACGACCGGCGAAATGTACAAGTAGAAGTACTAGTTGGGTGGACGAGTGATACTATACGCGCAGCTCAACTTCAGGATGAAGATATGTCGCTAATCCTGGAACACAAAGAAAAGAACGAGCGGCCAACTTGGAACAATATTTCCGACAAGAGTGGAACATTTAAGGCATATTGGGCACAATGGAATTCCTTGCTGGTGGAAGATGGAATTCTTAAGCGTAAATGGGAAGCCGCGAACGGAAAATCCCATCGAACGCAGATTCTAGTCCCACCATCAAAAGTGAACGATGTACTAACAGAAATGCACGACGGGGCCTCCGGTGGACATCTGGGAGATAATAAGTCACTTTCAAAATTACGATCTCGCTTCTACTGGCCTCACATGAGAGATGACGTCGAGTCTTGGTGTAGGAAGTGCACAACTTGCACTGCGACCAAGGGACCAACAGCAAAACCTAGAAACGCTATGAAGCAGTACAACGTGGGTGCCCCTTTCGAGCGAATTGCGATTGATATCTCAGGACCATTCCCAAAAACAAAGGACAACAACAAATACATGTTGGTTATCATGGATTATTTCAGCAAGTGGGTGGAAGTCCTTCCAATTCCAAACCAAAAAGCAACAACCGTCATTGAGCAGCTTATCAATAATTGGATCAGCAGATATGGAGTCCCCTGTGAGCTTCATTCCGATCAAGGCCGAAACTTCGAATCACACATATTTCAAGGCATATGTGCGGCACTGGGCGTAAGGAAAACCAGGACCACACCCTTACACCCGCAGTCAGGCGGAATGGTCGAAAGGTTCAACCGAACAATAAAAGAGCATTTATTGAAGGTCGTTAGTGATCACCAACGAGATAGGGACAAATATGTACAAACCTTTCTCATGAGCTGTAGATCGGCTAATCACGAGACGACGGGCCATTCTCCAGCAAGAATTATATTTGGACGAGAGATACGATTACCAGCCGATCTGCGATTCGGAATACCTCTAGACGCCATACATAAGACCGAAGACTACGTAGCCGAATGGAGAAATCGCCTCGATGAGATTCATCATTTGGTTCGAAAGCAAATCAAGGTATTAAGTGACAGGATGAAAACAAGGTACGACGTTCGACCCAACGCATTCGATAACGTGTGGCTTTATAACCCTCATCGGCAAAGAGGAAGATCCTCGAAGTTGCAGCAACATTGGGAAGGACCGTATAAGGTTCTCACAAGAATTAACGACGTTGTCTATAGGATTCAGCGAAGACCGAACGCCAAGATGAAAGTGGTACATCGTGACCGACTGGCGACTTTTGTTAACTCAGAAGACCAGTGAACTTAGTTCGGGACGAACTAATCTAGGCGGGGGGTAGTGTGACGCATATGACAATCAGTACTAGAATATTCGATAAAGTCCAAAACAAAGTAGTAGGATATTCTAGAAAGTACTGGAAAACTGGAGACTATGAACAGTAGAAAATTCGAGGTTACGGAACGGACGGAAACGAAACGCCGAATCAGAATGAGGAATTATAAATACGTCGCACGCAGAAGAAGAAGACGCGATAAGAACGGAAGCGATAAGTCAAGAAATCGTTAAGTGTACAGTAAAAGTAACATTAATTCAAAACCAATTTAACGGCTCTTATTTGTTAAAAATAATTAATCCAGCGAACCCTAAGCTCGCTACAATACATTAGTTGACAAACTACGACAAAAAGTGTCCCGACGATTTTTTTATTTAAGTATGTACGCGTTTTAGCATAAGGTGAACATCTCGTAGAATTTTTCAAACATTATTTATTACTTTGTTCATTCGTTTTCTGGGGAACGTTCACAAGGAGCGTCTAGTGTTTACTTTTTTGTGACCATGTTAAATGGCATGTCTGCAACTGCGCAATTTTTTTTTTTTTTTAATTACACCTATAGCGCCGAGGGGCGCCCCGAGTTGCCACCAAATAACTGCTGCAGTTCTTTTTAAACAGTTGCAGGTTATAACGCTTCGGGAACACTCGCGTGGGAAGGGAGTCCCACAGCTTCCCTGCTCGGCAACGGAACGAGTTCTGATGCAAGGATGTTCGTGCCGTCGGGAGATGAACCGGAAACTGGTGCGATTCATTGGATTGTCTTGTGGAGCGCACATAAGCCGAATTACGTGGAACAATACCACGAATCTGTGAAGAACAGTACCCGTGATAATATCTCTAAAACAGAGAGGTCGGCTACGCGCCTTCGATGTGATAGCGGCTGTAGTCCCGACGTCAGCGCCGAGTCCCTGATCAGGCGGATCGCTCGTCTCTGTATGCTCTCAAGTAGGTCGAGGGTATGTTTAGGAGCCGAGCTCCAAACATGAGAGCAATATTTGAGCGCGGGTCTAATTTGGGATTTATAGAAGAGGAGAAGGCTGAGGCTGACCTGGAGATACTCGACATGTGTTTATGCCATGATACATTCCCACAGACCGTGACGCCGAGCAATTTCAAACTTTCCCCAGCCTCTATCTGCGAAATATCTGCGAAGGGTGCCGCATTTGCTCTCAGCTGAGAAGTGTTGGAACGCATGCGTCGTAACCCAGATGAGTATCTGCGCAGATTAGTAACTGGAGATGAAACGTGGACGCACCACTACACTCCCGAGACGAAACAGCAGTCAAAACAGTTGATTGTTAAAGGCGAACGGGCTCCAAAGAAGCAAAGACGGTGAAATCAGCTGGAAAAGGTAAAGACGAAAACTGGACCATATTATGTGTCATTATTAGGATAGATAAAAGTGAAAATAAAAGAAAATCGTCCTCATTTTCTAAAGACTTATTGACCTGCACTTGTAATATCTGTGGAGTAGATAAGTCCATCGGAGATCTCCTTTGCTTCTCCATTATCAGTTTCGTTTTTATTTTCATTCTACAATCGTTCTTTTACTCGTATTTTTCCTTAAACTGTCAACTTACTACTTATATAAGAAATGCATAAAATCCGTCATATTTATCCTAAATTTTAGCTTTCTAATAGGCACTCTAAACTAAATATAATTTGACTGAGGTCTCAAAATATTGCCTTTTGATCTTACTTTTAGCAATTTAATCAACTGCGACCAAAAAGAATAAAAAGGAACATCATGCGTTTGGTCGGTTTTCGCAGTTTCAAAAACATTCTATTTATTAGTCAAATTAATTTGAGTGGCAAGGTCGTTGGCGTTCCGTTGATTGTCAGTGCGCCTATCTTAACATTTGTTTTTGACGACAAAAGGTAATACTGATTTTTAGATGCATTGAAAGTTACTGAGTCTCCATAGTAATTTAAAAAAATGGAGTGACGAGAGGCCCACTTAAGCGAGACAAGGACAAATGTGTCCTTCATCTTGTCTCTGGTTTCTGATCTTGCGATAACCTGAGTCACCCACATCAGTGCAGATGTTGGGTTCGGTCTCGAGATATCTAAAAAAGAAAGGAGGGAGGTATCTAGGGATAGGGTGGACAGGATTAGTTCAAATGTTCTCTAACTACTTGGTTGGAGGGACGGTAGGAAAGAAATCATACAAGTCCGGTAGGTCTTGAGTGAGGTAGTAAACGCAGAACTCGTCTTCGGCCTCTGATAATATGTGCTTTGGCCTGTATGTGTGTATGTTTGTGCCGTCTTGTACTGTGTGTGCGGGTGTGTGGTGTGTTCGCAGTAGACCCTATTGGATTGGTCCGGGAATCCTCTTTTATAGAGGGGAATGTCGTTGGTGGTCGGATCGAAAGAGAGAAAGGTGAAGAACGCAAGACTCCCGTACAAGTAGGTGTACGCTGTTCTGAATGCCTTCTAGGTACTTATATGCTAATTGTAGCAAGTACTTGTCGATAGGGATAATAGCCGCGGCTTCGTATAGGTGAGAGTTGTGGTAATGGCGACCGCCAGGCCTGAAGGACAAATACCTCCCATTGTTACGTGCGGTTTCCGCCACCACCATCATTTGATAATTTGTAATTTTAATATCATTTGTTTTAATGTAGTATGATGGTAAGGTGGTGGAAGAAGTGCATGATCCACAAGTGAGTGTTCGAGCACGCCCCGATTCGAGTGTGGATCGTGGGCGGGTTCGAATTCGGTTGGAAGTGGATGTCGATGAGTGAGAGAGAGAAACAGCAAAAGGAATTTTCAATTCCGTTTGTTTTGAAAATACGGTTTTTCGGGGTGCCGTTGACAGTTGATTCCGGACAGTTGAGCAGCGAAAAGAAAAAAGAAAAAAGAGCCCATTCCTTTTTGTATAGTAAAAGAAAAAGATTGTTAAACACAGTTGAGCAGCAAGAAAGAAAAAAGAAAAAGAGCCCGTTCTTTTTTGTATAGTAAAAGAAAAGATTGTTAAATACAGTTGAGCAAGAAAAAAAAAGAAGTAACGCCCGTGCCTATTATTTGGATTGTGTCGAAGCAAGTTTGGAGATAAAACGTGGAGAAAAAGCAAGATAAAGACATTTTGTCAAAATGCAAGTGTTTAAATTCGGATTGGCCAAATATATATCCAGCATGCACATATTTTGATCCGAAAGGACACACTCAAGTTTAGAAGCAGGAGGTGAACATCCATTCGTTTGTGGTGCACCCTGGTCGTGTAAAGAGGGAGAACCAGAGGAAGAACCCGGAGCGGGACCAGCGAGGTAACAATTTTTAAATAACTAAATATATGTGACAAATTACGTCACAACTGGCGCTGCGGACAAACCTTCACAAGGCAGGTTTGGCGATTGAAATTGTTCTTTTGGCAAAGCTAAAGAACCTGTTGTGCTGCATCAAGTAACTAGTACGAGGGTTGCCTTTTATATTTCGGGATTAGAGAACAAAAACAAATACTGATCATCGAAAATCACTTTATTGTTTTTCAAAATATTCCCCATGAAGATCTATACACTTTTGCATGCGTTTGAACCAATTGTCGAAGCACTTTTGCCACTCTGATTGAGGTATCTCCAACACATGCATTCTGAATGTAGCAACCGCTTCTTCAGGTGTCGAAACACGTTGACCTCTCAGTTTGTTTTTTACGTATGGGAATAAAAAGAAGTCATTCGGTGCCAAGTCAGGACTATACGGCGGATGACCCATCAAATCGATGTTTTGGGTGCTCAAAAATGCAGTTGTCGCAGCCGATGTGTGAGAGCTCGCATTGTCGTGGTGAAGAGCGATCCGTCTTCGGCGGTTGGTTTTCCTGATTTCTTGGAAGACAACTGGCAAACAAATGGTTGTGTATCACTCAGAATTGACTGTTCTGCGTTGTTCTAGTGGTACGGTTGCGACATGTCCAGTTTTTCCGAAAAAACAGGCGACCATTTGCTTGAAAGTGCTTCGTGCGCGAACAACGTTTGTTGGATTTGGTTCATCTTGAAACACCCAGACAGTCGACCGCTGTTTACTTTCGGGCTCACACGCGTAAATCCACGATTCATCACCTGTCACGATGTCATAGACGTGTTTCGAAGCATCGCGATCATATTTTTTCTTTCGACCAATTGACACGAGCCTTTTTTGGGCGATTGACAAATTGTGTGGGATCCAACACGAACAAATTTTTTTGACAGTCAAATGTTTATGCAATATTGAATGTATGCTGGTCCCACTAACGCCTAAGGTTGTCTCAATCTCATGATAGGTCACATGACGATCTTCCAATATCAGTTCGCGCACAGCATCAATGGTTTTCGGAACAGCAACTGATTTTGGACGATCTTCACGAAATTCATCTTGGAGTGAACTACGACCACGATTGAATTCACCATACCATCGATAAACACTGGTCCTTGAAATTGATTGAATTGAATTAAGTTCATCCATCCACTGTTGCTGAGTTAATCCACGCCGAAAGTTGTAAAAAATAATCGCACGAAAATGTTGACGATTTAATTCCATTTTTGGGCCGAGATGAATCTTTTAAGTTACTGTAAACAACACAAATAGCGCTCGTATGTCAAATCGTTCTGAGTGCGTATAACCTCAAAAATGTCCAACTTTACGACATAGCTGTCAATTGCCGGATTGCAACACTAGGGTTGCCAAATCCCGAAACATAAGAGGCAACCCCCGTACTCGTTGCATATCGAGTGGCATTGGCGGATAATTGGCGACGATCGTGAGCGGAGAGGCCTGCATGGTGGAAGGACGGAAAGAAGAACGTGGAAATTTTTGTTTTTTTTTCTTCTCTTTTTTTTGTTGTGAATTGAACAATACTTGTTATTTATTTATTTATTTATTTTTATTGTTAAATGGAAAACTTGTATGTTAATTACTGTAGAATTGTTTTGGTTTTAGCCTTAAGCTGATACTTCGATGTTATTTATTGATTGTTAATTATTGCTCTTGATTTATTTATTTATTAACTCATTTTTGGCTTAATCGATCTCTAAATTTTTGTTTGGAGCAGGGATTCTGCTTTTCTTTCCTTTTCAGCTGCGCGTGTGTTCGTGTTGTGTAAATTTTGGTGTTATTGCTACATCGTTGCGTTGAAAATTTTTTTTTTTTTCGAATTCTTTTCCTTTTCTCTCTCTCTCTCTCTCCCCCTTCTCGAGCGGTGTCATTATTGTTTGTCCCCCTTTGGGAGTGCTTGTTTGTTTGTTTTGGGGATCGTATTCCTTATTGTTTTTCGCGCCCCCTCGATTGGTGTGCGGCCTTTAGCAGTCGGAAAATTTCGAAATAGAACGTTGATCGGAACAGACATTTTGGGTTTGTGTCCGATATACAGCCGGCTCGTGTACGGATTGGTTCTGCCGCGTTCGGGGTGGTTCTCTGTTTGGATCCCGAGTGTTGTGTTTGTTGCTGTGTTTCTGTCGAGTTCGGAGTTGTTCTTTTTTGTTGGATCTCGGAGTTGGTCTGTTGTTTTTCCCGATTTTGCTGTTGGCGATAGGGCTTGTTGAGGTTTGGTCTTGGCATCGTGAGATTTTGAATTTGAAGTTTAATATACGGCCATATACATATAGATGTAAACAAGGCAGCGGCAAAGAGATGTCCGAGAGGGCACCCCTGCCCGGGCACGGCCGGAGGCATTTCCCGAGCCGCCGGTTGACGAGGTGGATCCGGAGGCATTTCACGATTCGCGGGACGAAATTGTGGACGAGCGATCACCAACGAGGCCCCCTCCCACCGTCAACAAACAAGCTGTTGAAAGCATGGGAAACACACCGATGCCTTCGTATTTTAAGTTGGGCCCGCAGCCATGTCCTGTGCGGACCATGTTGGGCACATATAGGGTTTTCGACCTTGTGTCGAAGGCGGTCCCCATGTTTTCGGGACAGGAAGACCCAGATACAGCCGAGAGACTCTCCTCGTTTCTCAAAGGCTGTAGAAGGACCTTGGATGGGCTGGCGGTGGAAGAGGAACACACCTTCCTCCGGTGGCTGCCCTCTAGGCTGAGCGGCGAGGCCTATCGACTGTTCGAGGAGAGGCCACCCACGACCTTCCTCGAGGCGGAACGGCGACTCAAGGAGGCCTTCGAGCCCAAAGTGTCGTATGAGGAGTTGTGTGCACAACTCTCCAAAATGCGACAACTTCCTTCCGAGGATGCCACGTGTTTTGTTTCCCGAGTGAAGCGGGCCGTGGTACGGTGCGAGGAGGCAGCTGAGCGCTTTTATGGTCGCCGGGGTAGGTCCGTCTTCGCAAGCCAGCTTGAGGGCATGGCCAAGCCGGTGTTGGTGAGGGGTCTGAGGGAGGAAGGACTAAAGCACTTCCTCCTCACGTTGGGTAACGTCCCATTTCGAAGCCTGGTGGACCACCTAACCGGATTTGAGCGAGCTCGAAGGGAAATGTTGAGGCAGGACGACTTGTTTGTGGATGCGCGGCCCGGAATCACCGATCGAGCGTCGGAAACGTTAGATGTAGGACCGAGAAGCTCCTCAACCTTTTTAGAGAACCCGTCCTCCACTTTTGGGGATCACCCCGCGGCGCCGGCGCCGGTTTTGTCAGTCTTAATCCCCGGGCGGTGTCTTAATCCCCGGGTCATTCGTGTTGCCGGCCGAAGAGTCATATGGTCGTCGACGGGAGGAGGATAGTTTCGTTCGGGAGCGGTCGTGCGGACCTCTCGGTTATCGAAGGGATGCTGGTGCCTATGCTCCGCCCTCCTCTGGCGAGGGAGCGTGGTCAAATACCGTGCCTTCCTTGAGCCGGAGTGTAGAGTCGCAGAGCTTGACTCAGGGGACGTATGTGCCTCAGAATCGATCGGGTCGGGACAATCCGTTCAGGGACCCAGTTGGTCGATCGGCGCACCCCCTTGGAATCCCAGACCAATTTTGCCATCTGAGAGGTCACGTATACAACGAGTGTCTACAAAGACGAAACACTCCCTTCTGTCGCGAGTGTTGGCTGTATGGCCACGACATAGTGGACTGCCCGGATCGTCCGAGACGGACGCGCGAACCCCAGGCTCCGCACAGGGGTGGAGGTCAGTAGAGCGGATTCGCGCGGCATGGACCGCCTCATCAGCGACCGCAGTTTCATAGGAGAGCCCTGCCGGAGCCGCAGCCCCGTCTACGGGTGGCGGGGCGGCAACATCAGGTCCAAAAGTATACAGCGTCCGGTGCTGTTGCGAGTTTTGTGGCCGACAAGGTCATAGCTTGCGCGGGTGCGAATACAGACAAAGGTGGGAACAGCAACAGGGTTCCCAGGGTTCTCCCCACAAGCGGCACGCCGGATCAGCACCTGTTGCGAGCCGAGAGCAGGACACCCATGTGGAGACTGGAGGAAGCGCGAGAAATAGGCGAGGAAGGCGTCGGAGACAGCGTCGGCGCAATCGAGAGGCCGGTAGTAGTCGCGCGGTGGGCTCCCGGGAGGTGAGTGAGGATGGTAGGCGACGGTCCTCCGTGTCGAGCGGTGGCGGTAAGCGACCCGACTCCATGGACTCGAAGTCCTCGAATACAGATGCGAGGCATGACGCCGCACCAGGCAGCGCGGGGAACCGGGAATGGTGACCCCGACACATTGGGCCCAAAGTGGGCAGAAAGAATAGCTCCAGTTCCGCTAGTTCGGAGTCCAGTGGGACTCCCGAGCGGAACATTCCTGAACGGAGGAGCGGAACATTGTGCGAGTTTTGCGGTCGACACACTCACAAGGCGGCAGAGTGTCGACATAAGGCAAAATGGGAGAGTTCGGGGAACTCCCAAAGGTTGGGTCGGCAAGATCCAACCCGACCGCACTAGAAACGCAACCCAGTTCCAGCTGTTCTCAGTTTTCTCCGACTCAGGTCCCGATTGTCGCTCTTCCTTTAGACATTGGCCGTAGAAACTCTACGCGCCTAATCGTGGACACTGGCGCTGAGATCAGCCTGTTGAAGCTGAAGGCACTCCATCCTAGATATGGCATGGATGTGCATAGATCTACAACGCTCCAAGCGCTGTTTATCAAAGGCAAGTCGAGGGGATGCTGCACTGGGAGTTTCAAGTTGCACCTTGAGATTCCCTGCAGTTTCCAAATAGTAGACTCCTTGCCGGGTTTGGAGGAAGACGGATTGTTGGGGTACGACTTCCTGTCTCGGAATTGTAAGGTAGACGGGCCGGGTGGTTGTTTGGTTTTTCCCCGAACGACCGTAAATCCCGTGCCGTTCTTCATTCAATTTGTCAACTATGGGACGGGAAGGGTTGAACATGTGGCAGCCGAACGGGGAGACGTGCCAAAGGGACCTGTTAAGGTCGATACGGCGGCAGGTACTCGCCCGGAGACCCTACCCATACAAGGGAGGGCTGTGAAAAACTGTTCAACCACGTGCTACCCACGAGGTCATCTGGATGAACCCTTAACAGCGGACGTTGATAACATATAGTTATAGACAACGTTTTTTATAAAAGAACAAATAAGGAAAGGATAAGCCTTCCTGTATCTTGGAGCCCCTGATCCCAGCTGGCCAGACTCTGGTTTCCCTCCGGAATCTTCGTCCTTGTAAAGGACCTTCGTCGCCGGGATACCAAAAGGCAATCCGACGAAAAAGTCTTTAAGGCCAGGCCTAATGCTGCAGGCGCAGTCCCAGCGCAGACTGCAGAGGCAAACCCCAGTGCTGGGGGTTGGATCGCAAATACGAAAATGCGAAAGGGCATTATAATGTCGGGTGATGCTAGGTTTTGCCGCCGGAACGGGGCAAACCCCCCCGATCTACCATGGATGGATGTGGATCGTGGGCGGGTTCGAACTCGGTTGGAAGTGGATGTCGATGAGTGAGAGAGAGAAACAGCAAAAGGAATTTTCAATTCCGTTTGTTTTGAAAATACGGTTTTTCGGGGTGCCGTTGACAGTTGATTCCGGACAGTTGAGCAGCGAAAAGAAAAAAGAAAAAAGAGCCCCTTCCTTTTTGTATAGTAAAAGAAAAAGATTGTTAAATACAGTTGAGCAGCAAGAAAGAAAAAAGAAAAAGAGCCCGTTCCTTTTTGTATAGTAAAAGAAAAGATTGTTAAATACAATTGGGCAAGAAAAAAAAAAGAAGTAACGCCCGTGCCTATTATTTGGATTGTGTCGAAGCAAGTTTGGAGATAAAACGTGGAGAAAAAGCAAGATAAAGACATTTTGTCAAAATGCAAGTGTTTAAATTCGGATTGGCCAAATATATATCCAGCATGCACATGTTTTGATCCGAAAGGACACACTCAAGTTTAGAAGCAGGAGGTGAACATCCATTTGGTTTTTGTGGTGCGCCCTGGTCGTGTAAAGAGGGAGAACCAGAGGAAGAACCTAGAGCGGGACCAACGAGGTAACAATTTTTAAATAACTAAATATATGTGACAAATTACGTCCCAACTGGTGGTGGCGGAAACCGCACGTAACACCATGAACACCGAAGGACTGCTCTTGGCTGAAAAGATTGTCAAAAAAAAAAAATTAAAAACAAGACTCCAGGACTGAATGGTATTCCTAACGCTGTAGTGAAGACTGCTTTAACAAAAAAGCCGGAAGTCTTCAGCAGTCTCTTCGCAACCTGTCTTCAAACAGGACAATTTCCTAAACGATGGAAAATACAGCGACTTGTGCTTATACCAAGAATCAAGAATCCCGAAGCGCCGTTGTCTTACCACCCGTTGTGTATGCTGGACACAACAGAGAAACTGCTTGAGCGAGTACTGGCCACACGCCTGGAATAATTCACTGAGGGGATATCGGGGCTCTTTGAATGGTAGTATGGGTTCCGGAATGTTAGATCAACCGCTAAGGTACCATCTGTGGTGTGCGAGAACGCTCGCAATGTGATAGCTAGAGCATGATGGCTAGGAGGTACGAAAAAATATTGCGCGGTGGTAACACTAGATGTTAAAAATGCATTTAAGTCGGTGAATTGGAATCGGATTCTAGAAGCGTTGGACGATCTATAAGTCTCAACCTACTCGATGCGTATACTAGCAAACTATCTCTCGGATAGAAGACTGCTCTATGACACAGATAAGGGACCACAGCAATATAAAATAACAGCAGGTGTTCACCCAGGGGTCTGTATTAGGTCAGCTGTTATGGAATATGTATGATAGTATGCTCAGGGTCAATGTACCAGAAGGAGTTAGAATCATTAGGTACGCAGATGATTTGGCGATAGTGGCCGTAGCTAAACATCTAGATGACCTGGAGAATATTTGCTCCCAAGTAATCCAGAGCATTAGATGCTGGATAGATATGGCCGAATTGAAATTAACCGGACATAAGACGGAGGCAGCTTTAATAACCAGCCGCAAGATAGTTGAACACATCGAATTGGAAATAGAAGGACAAACAATCAAATCCAATCACCATATTAAATAACTCGGTGTTATATTCGACAACAGGTTGACCTTCAAGGAACACATGAGGAAAACGAGTGAAAAAACGGCAAGAGTATGCAAAGTTTTAGCGAGACTGCTACCCAATGTTGGAGGACCCCGGCCCCACATAATTCTTCCTCCAAAGGAAGATGGACCTACACCATGATACCTGATATAGAAACATGGGTGAAAAGAAAACATGGCGAGCTGAATTACCACCTGACTCAGCTAATATCAGGACATGGATGCTTTCGGCAATAGTTGCACAAGTATAAGCATGTCAATCACCCATACTGCTTACATTGCGAACGCAAAATAGAAAATGCGGAACACGTACTCACAGAGTGCGTGAGATTCGAGACCGCACGAACGATTGTGAATTTTGATATATGAGACGTACAGTTACTCCGGCAAGTTCCAAACAAGCATGGTCCGTAGCAAATGATATTCTATGTGAGATGATACAGCACTTGCGTCGCGACCAGCGGAGTAACAGGTAAACTCTGTTCTGCCCCGCGATTGAATATCTAAAAGAAAGTTCCGTGGGGATCAACGGAAATATGTGCCTAGCGGGAGGAGGTTTTAGTTGGTAAAAATCCACCATCCATCCAGGATCGGTCCGGGGTTTTCTTTTGAAGATTTCCACCTTTCTACCCCAAAAAAAACCATTCAGTTTTATATATTGCGACGCATATGACAATCAGTACTAGAATATTCGAGAAAGTCCGAAACAAAGTACTAGGATATTCTAGAAAGTACTGGAAAACTGGAGACTATGAACAGTAGAACATTCCAGGCTATGGAACGGACGGAAACGAAACGCCGAACCAGAATGAGGAAACGGTATAAATACGTCGCCCACAGATCATGGAGTAATAAGTAAGAAAATGAAGCAAGCGAGAAGTAAGAAGTAAGTAAGTAAGTAAGCAGTCAAAGACGCGATAGGTACGGCAGCGATAAGTCAAGAAATCGTTAAGTGTACCGTAAAAGTAACGATTGTTATTAACGGACTAATAAAGTGTTACATTAATTCAAAATCAATTTAACGGCTCTTACTTATTAAAAATAATTAATTCAGTGAACTCTAAGCTCGCTACAATTGGTGTCAGAAGTGGGATTAATTATTGGTGAAGTAAATAAGTCTGTGAAAGTGTGTTGTGACTATGTCAGATCGACATTTGGAGGATCTTCGCGTTCCTGAGTTGAAGAAGGAACTTGAGGACCGGAATCTGGATAGCAGAGGACAGAAGCAAATTCTTCGACAGCGTCTGCAAGCAGCAAAGGAGGAAGAGGATATTGATGTCGACACATATGTTTTTACGATTGGGTCAGACTGTCCGGATGGAGAAGAAACAGTCAGTCAAGATGGTGCCAATGTAACGGAGAAGAGTTCGCCACAGTTGGACATTTCGGAGATGGTCAGGATGATGATGACAAAATTGGACGCCCAAGCTACAGACATTAATACAAAACTGGACGCGCAAGCTACAGATATTAATACAAAATTGGACGCGCAAGCTACAGATATTAATTCAAAGTTCGACGCCCAAAATTCAAAATTGGACACACAGGCTACAGATATTAACTCAAAATTGGACGCGCAAGCTGGAGATGTTAATGCAAAGTTGGATGCCCAAACGCAGTGGATGAAATGTAATTTTCAACACTTTAAGGAAGAAATTCAGTCAAAAATTTGGAACGAAGTAGAAAATCTGGACCAAAAAGTCACCGATAAAATAACGCGAATCGAAAAGAGACTTCAGTGAGTTGAGAGAAATAAGACATCGCATAGCAATCAACATGACTACAAAGATACAAGGATGCAACCGCCAACTTTCGATGGAACGGGACCCTTCCCCGTATTTATACGTCAGTTTGACGCCGCGGCCAATTATAATAAGTGGCCGGACGAGCAAAAGTCAACATCACTAATCTTGTCACTCCGCGGGGAGGCTGCAGAATTGCTAGAAACCATACCAGCAGAGAAGCAAACAGATTTCCAAGCGGTAAGAGACCGCCTAGAAGCTAGGTATGGAGACAACCACATGTAGCAGGTCTATAGCGTTTTAAATAATAGTGAAGAAGATCGTGTGATTCGAACTGACGCTATGACAGCTCGAATCACGAAAAAAATTTGACCTAAGCGTTACACACCAGGCTACTAACCGTGTTTAGAATTTGATTTCCAAACTCGACTATATTCCACTGGTATGAATTATTTTTATTTTATCGCTTGGTATACGGTTCTGATGTATCTTTCTTGTTCGATTTTTTTTTCGTTCGGTGTTCTTCACTATTTTTGCTTGTGAATTGTGTGTATCTGTTAGAATCGCTACAGGTCTACCCCATGCAACTGCGGAGCAGAACGTAGAAACCTGGAGAAAATCTTCAACAGTTGCAGGCAGACATTGAGCGATTGGCAAACTTGTCTTATTCAAATATGACTAAGGAATTTCTGAACGAGGTAGCAATGGATGCATTTATAAATGCACGCCAAGATCGGGACGTGCAACAAGCCCTTCGTTTGGCAGGAAAGAAGACGAATAATGAAATACTGGCGTTCGCATTGGCATATGAATCTACTAAACTGGCTACCAGGAGTACATATAGAGTCCGAGAAATGTCCGTCCAGGAATGTTCCTGCCAAAGAATCGGGCATGTACAACGGAGAATCCCGAGACCTGATATGAAGTGTTGGACATGCGGCGAAGTCGGCCACATCTCTGTTGACTGTAGGAAACGTCGACGAATGAATGAAACATCAAGTGAGAATTGTTGTTCATGCGCTAATCACAAGAGAAGCCTTCAGCATGATTCAGACTTAGACAGCACCACGACCGAATGTAAGTCCTTGCATCAACATATAATTGCTTTTAAGACCAACCGAGAAAAGGTCATTGAGGAGAACAATCGCTTATCAACTGATCTAGCAGAGAGGCAAGCTGAAATTTTGACCCTAAAGCGGCGCCTTCAGGATTCGGAAGTAGAAATTCATCGTTTAAAACAAGAGGCGTACGACCTCCGAAAGGTACAAGTAGAAGTACTAGTTGGGTGGACGAGTGATGCTATACGCGCAGCTCAACTTCAGGATGAAGATATGTCGCTAATTCTGGAACACAAAGAAAAGAACGAGCGGCCAACTTGGAACAATATTTCCGACAAGAGTGGAACATTTAAGGCATATTGGGCACAAAGGAATTCCTTGCTGGTGAAAGATGGAATTTTTAAGCGTAAATGGGAAGCTGCGGATGGAAAATCCCATCGAATGCAGAATCTAGTTTCACCATCAAAAGTGAAGGATGTACTAACAGAAATGCACGACGGGGCCTCCGGTGGACATCTGGGAGTTAATAAGACACTTTCAAAATTACGATCTCGATTCTACTGGCTTCACATAAGAGATGACGTCGAGTCTTGGTGTAGGAAGTGCACAACTTGCACTGCGACCAAAGGACCAACAGTAAAACCGAGGAGCGCTATGAAGCAGTACAACGTGGGTGCCCCTTTCGAGGGAATTGCGATTGATATCCCAGGACCATTCCCAAAAACAAACGACAACAACAAATACATGTTGGTTATCATGGATGGAATGGGTGGAAGTCCTTCCAATCCCAAACAAAGAAGCAACAACCGTCATTGAGCAGCTTATCAATAATTGGATCAGCAGATATGGAGTTCCCTGTGAGCTTTATTCCGATCAGGGCCGAAACTTCGAATCACAGATATTTCAAGGTATCTGTGCGGCACTGGGCGTAAGGAAAACCAGGACCACACCCTTACAGCCGCAGTCAGACGGAATGGTCGAAAGGTTCAACCGAACAATAAAAGATCATTTATCGAAGGTCGTTAGTGATCACCAACGAGATTGGGACAAATATGTACAAACCTTTCTCATGAGCTATAGATCGGCTAATCACGATACGACGGGCCATTCTCCAGCAAGAATTATATTTGGACGAGAGATACGATTACCAGCCGATCTACGATTCGGAATACCTCTAGACGCCATACATAAGACCGAAGACTACGTAGCCGAATGGAGAAATCGCCTCGATGAGATTCAACATTTGGTTCGAAAGCAAATCAAGGTATCCAGTGACAGGATGAAAACAAGGTACGACGTTCGAGCCAACGCATCCGGATTTAATGCAGGCGATAACGTGTGGCTTTATAACCCTCATCGGCAGAGGAAGATCCCCGAAGTTGCAGCAACATTGGGAAGGACCGTATAAGGTTCTCACAAGAATTAACGACGTTGTCTATAGGATTCAGCGAAGACCGAACGCCAAGATGAAAGTGGTACATCGTGACCGACTGGCGACTTTTGTTAACCCAGGAGACTAGTGAATTTAGTTCGGGATGAACTAATCTAGGCGGAGGGTGGTGTGACGCATATGACAATCAGTACTAGAATATTCGAGAAAGTCCGAAACAAAGTACTAGGATATTCTAGAAAGTACTGGAAAACTGGAGACTATGAACAGTAGAAAATTCAAGGCTATGGAACGGACGAAAACGAAACGCCGAATCAGAATGAGGAAACGGTATAAATACGTCGCCCACAGATCATGGAGTAATAAGTAAGAAAGTGAAGCAAGCGAGAAGTAAGAAGTAAGAAGTAAGCAGTCAAAGACGCGATAAGTACGGCAGCGATAAGTCAAGAAATCGTTAATTGTACGGTAAAAGTAACGGTTGTTATTAACGGACTAATAAAGTGTTACATTAATTCAAAATCAATTTAACGGCTCTTATTTATTAAAAATAATTAATCCAGTGAACCCTAAGCTCGCAACAATATGAACAATATTCATCATCATCATCGGCACTACAACCAGGATCCGGTCTTGGCCTTATTTAGCAAGTCTCTTCACCGGTATTCGCTCCATATCTGAGACTTGTTAAATTGTCCTTATTATATTGTTTTTCCGGGCAAGGTTATTAGCCTTGCGCCAACCTTTCTCGCATGCATTGTTTCACTACTTAGCGGGTGCCAAAGTAGCTATCCAGGGGTGTCACGTGGAGATTGCATGTCAATTTGGATTGAACAGGGACAAGGATCGTCCTGGCCTTCGCCGGGTTGAAAGCAGAGACTTTGTCCCGTATGTTCGCCGCCATATTACAAAAAAGTTGTCTCTGATCAAAACAGGGGCTAAAAATGCTAATATACAGGTAGACCTATGACAATCTCCAATGTAGTAAATGAAACTACGCTACGCGTAAATGGTTAAAAAGAAAAATGAATGAATTACAATGAATTACAACAAATAAAAGCAAAAGCCACTTTGGTAAATAAAATTATAAAATAGCTGTAACAAGGTCATACACTATATCTCTGACTTTTAGGCATTTACGAAAGTTTTGTACAGTAAATAGTAAACCAGCAAAAAAGAACATCGATGTGCTCATTTCCTTCATTTCCTCCTATTCTTCCTACGTTTTTTAACTGTCCTGTATCAACTGATCCTAAGATATTAATAGTCCCTTCAGCGTGTATACATTACAAAAAGGCAAAAAAAAAATAATAATAAATAAACTCTTAAAGCTGTGGCATCATTGAACACCATTTTTCATACTCTATCCACTTGAATTTTAAAATGAATAATAGTTAAAACCATAAAACCTCGCGGCAGTTCCATCTAGACGGTCGTTAAAAGTATTCTCTGTCGTAACAAGCTAATTGCGGCATCCATGGCTGCCCTAGGGCTAACATGAAAAGTATTTTCCATCATAAAAATACCAAATAAGAAATTAAATTCTATCAAGAATGTTTAATCAAGGGCAGGAGATCCGGCGTACATCCTTGTGCTTGAAAGCCCTTGGTTCCCTATAACAGTTCAGGTCTCCCCTCCGCAGCTTCTGTCCTTACATGCAACGTTTATCAATTTAATCTTTAGAGAACAAAAATAACATTTTTCAACATCACCCAAAATTTTCCTCAGATGTCCTCGATTGTTTTACAGCAGGAAGCGTTTTAATAATGCCACCCTCTGGTAGATAAAAATATGTATACGAGCAGATAGATTCAACGTTTTTAATGGTTAGCTACAAATACAAAGTGGAAATGCTTCACGGGATTTTTCTGTGATTCCTTTTTGCTAGCCATGTCCTTTACATCGGGTAGTTTTTCAGTGTTGGAATCTTAAGAGGTTCTGCAATAAGAGTTTTTAGTGGATTTATCTTCTAGGGTGAGAGTGTTAGCACTTAACTGTAGACTTGTCATTGCGCAAGTGCTTTTATTGCATTCTTGCCGGGATAATGAAATGAGGACTTTAAAAAAACCCTTTCAATTCATTAATTTTAATTTTTGTTTTCATATCTATTATATTTTTTTATTGAAGAAAAGAAAGTACCCTGCTGTTGGTGAGAGGAATTCATTTATGGATTAGTTAAATAGAATCTGCTTGACTGTGGAACTTAGGAGTAAGCTTAATGAACCGAATAAGGGGACTCAGCAGTGTATTACGGTATGGTAATTGCTATGCAAATTACGGTACGGTATGAATGAAAGATGTATCATTAAGATAATGATAATTTATTTAGTTGATTGAATCCTGTTCTATAATGTCTAAGGGGTACTCGGGTTATGAGTGATGAGAATGTAATTAACTTAATCGTATTTATTTTATTGCGTCTGGCTTAGTACTAAATGTGTGTCTAAGAAAACATCCTTCCAGGGCATGATAATATTTGTGGTGATGAGAGATATCAATTAGGACAAGGTTTATATTTACCTAACTTTATATGCAAATATTTTAATTATTAAGGTATTATGATGACATAGATTGAGTTAGAAGGAAAATTGGAAGCTATATTGTCAATGAGCTTCTAAATAATAGAGGTAACCAATTAAATAGTTTTTTTGAGTATCAGATTACAAAATACATATTCAAATTTTTTAGAAACGATTGTTTATCGCCTGGAAATGATTTGTCTCGTAATTTTGTGCTGTTAAGTATCAATACAGTTGATCTTTACTGCCCGTGTGAGTGAGATGTATGACCATCTTGCGAAGATTAATATCCTTCTTGACCTAAATAAACCAAATATAGAGAATTCGATAATAAACAGTAGAAACAAAAATTCAGTTTTATCTTGAATTGATAAAAAATTCGTTAGATAAATGGAGTCCTTTTAGTGTTTATCTGATAGTGAAATAGATAGCCACATGGATGACAATGTGCTTGGAAAAAATTGAGTTATGTATGTATCACCAATTAAACTTTGACAAATTTCAAGCGATTGTGTTAACCTTAAAAACTAGCAATTATGCGTTTAAAAGTGCAAGTTGTTAGTTTTTCAGTGGTAATCGTTCATATTTTTTATGAAATCAGAATTTGAACGATGAATTTTGTTTGGTATAATTGTGGAATGTCGACAAGAATATTTTGATTAACTCTGCAGTACTTTTAACATTGGTATTTTTAAAGCAACCTCCTGATCACAGAAAATACGCAAAGAAATTCCGAAAATCCTCGACTTGGTTGAGGGACAAACGAGAATACTGGACATGGTTCGAATTACAATGGCACAGTAATTTGTATATAATAGAAGCTGGGTTCAGATTATAGAAATAGATTCAAATGGTTTGCAAAATCACCTTGGTCATCATCCGCTTCGTTAGAATATTGTGGCTAGTTGGAGTAGTGCACATTGGGTGTCTTAAGGCGGTTGTGATTAATTGTGTTGCAAAATATTTATTGCACATAATAAAATATGTTAAAAGGGTGTTCCCGTTTTATCTGCTCTTACCTGCTGTCTGGTGGCTTTACACGCAGGGGTAAGATAAGAATTTCAGAAACAATAATTAATTCGCGACTCAAACTCTGCTCGCGGGTGGTTAAATTTCGACTTTTTGTAAGAAGGATCTCCCTGGACTTTTGCGCACGCTTAAGTGGTTGTAATACGACTGACTGGCGAATGCCTGAATTAGGGGATGAAACATGGGCAATTGAATTTGCATGATAAACAACCAATCCAGATCATCCTTACATCTGTGCTCTCTCACTCTCTCCGCCTATCGAGGTAGATAAACGCTTCAGTTAATTCAAAAGTCGATAGACAAGAGAGAATGAGAGAACCAGAACACAAAGTGCAATGATCTCGAGTTGGAATTAGCTTTAGCACGTATGTCGCAATGCTATTCTGAGACTGACCTAGTGACCCAATTAGGATATTATGATGATCTCTGAGTACGTTGGACTCTGGTAAAGGGAAATGAAATGAGTATAGAAGTTGATTTGTAGCTATTCACCTGTTAAAAGAGATCATTGATCCCAAGCGAATACAGGGGCTGGGGGAAGTCATAAGTGACGCTTAATCGGCTAGGGAAATATTATCGTGTGAACCAAATTCGAAGAATTTGGAATTTCCCCAGCCGATGCATGATTATGTAACCGCATCGTTTGGTCTGGTCTTGGTTGTTGCTAACCAAAATGACTTTGAAATTTCCGGTGGAAATCTCATGGGTTAATGCAATAGTGTTGCCGTATGGCAAGAAAACACTGAATGCAAATGTGCATTAACCGAATAGATTAATGACTTCCGGGCAGTCTTTTTTTAGGGATTTATCTATTGCAGGTGAAATCGCCGACGGTAGGAATTGGGATTGGGTTGACGCGCTGTTAGCGGTCGAAATAAAGCGGACATTGGGGTTGGAATTGTGGGTTGGTTCTCCATGTAATATAGAGAAACCACGCAATCCTACCGGGGTTTCCTTGGTTCCTTGTCGAAGTGTAAGCTCAGAACATGCCCACATTCACGTGTAACCGGCACAGAAAGAAAAATTGATTGTTCCACTTTTGTTTATTATTGTCTTATATAAAATAACACTTGAAAAAAATGCACAATTTATTAGTTAAACATTAGTCGTTTTTTTTTTATTTTTTCTTTATTTGAACAAGTTGTATAAAGATAATTTCTACTCCGGAATACTAAACGAAACGACACCAGGGAAAATTTTTAATTTACAAGAGTCGCACCACCGTTTTCACGACTGACCAGGCGAGGCTAAAATTCAATTTTCAACTCCTATGAGTCGCACGCCGAGTTTTTTTTTAAAGACAGACCACAAATCGTTAATTTGTCCCTTTTATATGAGGACCACAAATTTGCCCCCATCTTAACGTTTATTGATTCTTCGAAATTGGAATTTAACACTGTTAATTAGGTAACAATTGGCAGCAAATGAAAGGATCTTTAGTGATTTTTTTTTGTGATTTTGCTAATGAATCCGTCAATGTTAAATTTTGGGATCTTATTACACTTATCTTGTGGTACAAAAAATAAAACATTTTTTATTTTAATTTTCATTAAAAAAATGCGTCCGAGCAGTGTACGAAAAGATGATCGATTATTTTAGGGATTTCGCAGCTAAAGGAAACATTTTCCGAGTATAGTTACTGAACTACACATGTCCATTAAAAAATATTGATTTTTGCAAATTTTGTAGCACTTCGAAAAAAAATTGACACCGGGTTTCGTTTGTTTATAAAAGTTGTAATTGTGTACAGATCGTAAAAATCGTGTTCATCATCATCAGTTGATAATATATCTATGAAGCTACGGGCCAACATTTGAAGTCAATCCAATGAAAATAATTCTAGTTGTACTGCTAGTGCTTTTTTGATCTCTGCTTCCGCTGTAATTTTAGAGTATGGGAGCAGGTACTCTCCCCAAAAAGAGACAGCCGGGAATCAAATAACTTACACACACGCCAAAAATATAAGACCACCACCCATCTACATTAAAAATATAACAAACAACAAGGAGCTAATTAGGATGGTCGAAAATACCTTAGGCCACCGCAATTTCACCACAAACACAAGAGCAGGTTCGACGTCCAAATAAAGATTTCCATCACTGAAAATTATTTTTTTTACTTAGTAAAAAAGTAATTCAAAAACGAAATTGGATGATTGATTTTGCGCCACACTAAAGAACGTAAGAACTAACTTAACTAAGCTAAACGTAAGGTAAACAGAACATATTATAAAGGCAAGGGTAGGGGTCGGGAGGTGGGGTCAGGTCAGGGAGGAAGGCTAGAAACTGCCGTTTAAGATTTGTGGTGAGAATGGTTTAGGGGGCGGTGCTTGAGAGTATGGGTTGAGAGGTCGAAGTCGAACAAGGTGCAGTTGGAATTGATATTTCTCAGCAACCGGGAAAGGGTTTCGTTGAAACCATAAGACGTGCGGTAGGGGGGATGTAGAGAGCGCGGGATTACGCGTATTACGAGAATTTGCGTTCAGAGGAATTAAGTTAAGGAGGTAGGCGCAATCGGCCGAGCCGGAGAGGGCATGATGAATGAACACTATTTCAGCCAGGGCCCAACGCTCCTCAATGGTTCTGAGGTTGATTATTTTGAGGAGGTTAATATACGGGGCAGGATTAACGGGTTTTTCTATTTAAGTCCTCGAAGAGCGAACCGAACGAAGCGACGATGAATAGTTTCGATTCTACGGGTATGGGTCTTGTGAAAAAAGGACCTGGCTAGCATATTCTAGCAGTGGGCGGACGAAGGTGAGGTAAAGCGATCGAGTTACGTAAGGGTCGGAGAATTCCTTAGATCTTCGTTTCCGGTACCTGAGAGCAGAGTTGGGCTTACGGATCGTCTCGTCAATGTGAAAGAGAAAGTTAAGTTCCCTGTCGCAAAGGCCTCCGATCTCGAATAGATTGGACAAGGTTAAGGGTTGGTTATGAAGGAAATTGGGTCGCGAGGATGAGTGAATACGGTTACGGGAAAACGTTATAGATTGGTATTTGGCGATATTAAGTACAATGCATTTTTTGTCACGCCAAGTCGAGAGGTTGTCAAGGTCTGATTGCAGCAGTGCAGAATCAAGTGGTGATTCGATGATCTTGTATATCTTGGTGTCATCAGCGTACAAGCAGGAATTCTTAATGACATTATCAATGTCATTAGTTGCAAGTATAAATAGGTCGCGGGACCCCCGAGGCGGCAAGGAAGGGATTGGATATCATGGTTTTGACCCGAATCGAAAGTCTATCATTTGGATAGGAAGAAATCCATTTCAGCAATCCAGGTTTCAAGCCGAGAGCGGATAATTTGAAGAGGATTAGATTGTGGGAGATTTTCTCGAATGCTTTACTGAGGTCGGTTGAGACCATGATGATTTCGTTACTGTGTTCTAGTGCTGTGAGGGTAAAAGAAGTGAACTCAACAAGGTTGGTTGTAGTTTATCTGCCATTGAGCAAACCATGTTGCCTTGGTGAAATAAAACATTTGCAACGAAAAGTAAGAGATTCGTATAGAATGCTTTCAAGAATCTTGGGTAAGTGGGCCAGTTTGACGGTGGGGTAGTTTGACGATGGGGCGATGGTTCGCGACGTCGTTTTGGGGACTTTTCTTGTAGATGGGGGTGAAGAAGGAGGTTTTACAAATGTAGGAGAATACTCCTTGGGAAAGCGGAGCAGAGAGAATGGATGAGCCCGGTTAAAACTCGTCTTTGAGTTGCAGTAGCTTAGATTCAATTAAGGGCGGATCAAAGGACTTGTGGAGAAGGGGCCGGAGGGAAAAGTTAGGTAGGTAGTTGAAGTATGATTGGTCAGGGACAAAGGAGTCATTAATGAATGACTGATTGAAATGAGTGGCGAAGAAGTTAGCAATAGCAACAGGATCAGATGAGGTATGAGAGTTTAACGTAAGGGATTTGGGGAAACCATCGGATTTACGTTTATTATTGACGAACTGGGATATGGAAGGGATATTGGGAAATCTCTAGGCTTGAAGAAATCTAGGGAGGAAGTAAATTCACTTACAGAACTTTGCACCCGCTTCAAATTTCGAACTGTTAAAGACCTTCGTTAAAGGAGAGCAGACTTAACAACACAAGGCATCAACTGTTCAAAGAATGTGATCGATCATATTAACTTTTTAAAAGGAGACGTGGAGTTTGTCCTCCAAAATTCCTCACAGACATGCGAATTGGAAGCATCCCTTTCGAAACTGACTGACGAAGTGATTGATATAAGCAACGATTTATTGATAAACAAATTATCGCACAATCCTATGACGTTGAAGCCTTTTCAGTTTAAACAATTCAAATTAAAAATAACGCCACGCCCCTGTCAACATCCCCACTTTAACCGTGAAGGAACCGCGAATCGCTTTATCTCCGATCACTCCCACCCTCACTATAAATATATTTGGATCAAGTTTAAACTAAACAACAACAACTGCCTTCATTATTAATAGCACCACGGACGTACTTTGGTTGGATACAGCCTAAACAAACTTTCAAATAGCAACTCTAATTCAGTTCATTTCTGTATTCCTTCTTCAAACGAATGGCTGTTTTTCAACCATTAGTTAGTATTGTCAAAAATAAGATTGATAGCTGTTAATATAATTGCTCCATTAACCGGCCCAAACCTCTGTCCATAATTAAAGTAAGCCTGTGGGGATACGAGGTCGTGGTGCCGGACACACACTGAGCAACGCCGCTAAAAGGTTCACCAAGAAAACATTTGGACAATGATACGAACACTCAGGAAACGGCAGCACGGGGAGAAAAACACAAATGATTGATTGTAAGGAAAAGGGTCTTTTATTCGCTGTTTGTGATTTGATTTTTTTAAAACATGGGCTTACACATGAAAAAAAACTTGAATTTAGTGTTCTTTATTGTTGTTTAAGACTTTGAGGTTACATTGGTAATTGTCCACGATCGGGTTCCTTTAAATGACATTATATATTAGGTCTAAATGATCACTCTACTCGTTAATTTCCGGTGATAATGCAAGTGATTGTATTTTAAAATGCGACACAATAAAATGACCAAACGCTCGAACACTCGCGTCTTCGAATTTAACGCATCTCCGCAGCGCTAAAGAGAGCGGGAGGCGAACCGACCGGATCGGTCGGTAGTTGAAAAGCGACTCAGCGATGTCAATTCGCTAGGAAAGGAAATTCGGCCGACGGTACGGGCTCTCTTACAAGAGAAACGTGAAGTCTCTCTTTGGGGTAGGTAACCGGATCTCATAGAGGAGATCATGGGAGTATGCATGTATGTGTGAACGTTGGTTCTTTCATGGAACAAGGCCATGAGAACGAAGCTGAAAAATCAAAAGGGATAATGAGCATCAATGAGATGTGAGTTCGGCTAAGTAAATAAGCCGTATCTCATTGGGTGCTAGTGAATTCTTGTTTCCTCATGCCACGAGGTCAGGAGAAACGGATCCAGAAATATCGAAAGAAAAGAGATCTTGTAGATCATTGTCTATGATGTGCATTGCAGCTGTATTGATAGACCGCCATGCACCGTGGACATGGTGCTAATTGGTTTTAGCATATTCACTGGGAATTGGTGATTATGGCATCGCTGCAAAGGGTAAGTACACAATTCCTATTTGCATTTGTTATCCCTAGTTATGATGGTTACATTATGTGTGAACCAAACTGTTTCTTTACAGGAATTCATCTAGGGAAAATGAATATGGTAAGATTGAGATTTGCCTGGCAACCGAAGGTGGCAAATTGGGTTTTGGATTTGTGATCCTATAAGATGGACAAAATTCTTGTAGGGAATTTTGAATGCGAATTGGTGCATGAAGGTATGAATTCTCTTTCAGGAGCTTTCAGATTATACGTTAGATAAACTTGATGCGTGAAGCATTTACAGGATACAGACTACAAGATGATTCATAAAACCTCAGAGTTCTTTACAGAGAAATTTACAAGTTTATTTAGGGCTACGTTTTTCATTCTCGGCGTAAAACGTCAACCTTAGAATCGTTTCATAAATGACTATTTTAATTTTCACAGTTCTATCATCAGCTTATTGAACTTCACAATACGCTATATCAAAAGTACTTCATCGAAAAACAAATCAACTTAACAAGATACCCCAAAGCCCTTTTCAGTTTGTTAATTGCAAACAAAGTTCTGTTGGTTATCCCACTTCGCTTTCCTGCAACTCGGAAACTTGAATCGACCCACTTACTATCGCTTATATTCTTACCACTTATTTTAAACAATCTCTCACCAATGACATTTATTTCTGACTGTTCTCATTACGTCACTTCTCCTTCGGGTCACTTGAACATCAAATAAGATCTATCAGATATACGGGTTGCATACGGGACTTGGGGCCCACGTACCTGTGGATACGTGAGGTTGTTGACCCGGTATGGATGTCACCTTTGGTCAGGTGAAAAGATGGACTTTGGGGGCATGCGTTTGTGGGCCCGTGAAGTTTAGTCGTAGGTGAGTATATTCCTTGGTGGAACGAAGGTATCGCATCCTATGGTGATTTGTGCAGTTCGTGGAACCGGCACACCTTGCTTGTAGAAAAGTCTCGTAACGTATCACAGTAAAAAAGTGTCAGGCCATGCCAAGCAAATTCATGTATTTACAACTTCGAGGTATTTGCTAACATAATAGTAAAAGTTCATAACATGATTTCTATTACAAAATGTTCACATTGTACGAATTTATCTTATTAATTTTGTTGATTATCAATTTGCATTTATTTATGTAATATGCAACACGATGTCTCTGTGCTATATAATTCTAAGTAGCTACAAACAACTCTGTATTATAGAGAGATTGTTTATCTTATTGATTTTTTTTGTTGGTACATGGAGTGTAGCTCTGCGCTAGCCTCTATTGACCTTCATCAAAGAAACCGATTAAACCATTTCGCCCATCGTAATTAGTAAACCCTAATTATTTGGGCGTAAAAATTAAAAATCATTTTTCGACCCTATTTAATTAGATTGAAATTTAATTCGGAACAAAAGCACACTTCAACATGCGAACAAAACTCTGTCTATCACTCACTTGTGAAGTGCCTTGTAATTAATAGCAAGAAACGAAAAACAAAAACAAAAAACCATTTGGGATTTAATATGGTACAGTAACTTAATTCTTTGGCTTAATCAATTCAGTCCCAAAAAAACTGTTTGCAGCCTTTATCTGTCCATTTTCCATTAGCTTATCACTTCCACAAGAATGAGGACTAATAGCCCTTGTTCATTTATTTATACCCAAGGTGATCCAATTAAACCGAACTACCTGTCTAGCGGAACAGGGAATTCATCCAATTTACAACGCCATGCAGAAAGAGAAAAACTGTCGAAACGGTTCATGGGTAAAATAAGCGCGAAAGAATTTAAATAAAAATTGTAAATTAGCATAATTTATAAGGATACGCATTTCCAGGATATCTAACGTTCTGTCTCGTCAGCTTTACTTGTCTTGTCACTTAAAACGTTATCACATTCGTGTTGCCCCGCTATACTTCTCCCAAACTTCATTCAACAGCGAAGAAGGTTGGAAAAAGTGAAATTTCCGCAAATCAATATACACTTGGTGAAAGGGTCTGGAAGACGACATTCGTTTTTCCTTTCACTAACTTCTCCAAAGGGAATCTTTAAACGCCTTAAAAGATTAACATTTATTTAAATTTAAAAGACTAATGAACATAAAAAGGATAATTAAAAACTCTTGGTGCACAAGAATGAAGAATAATGGAAAATAAATAAATTTGTTATTTTTTAATTCACAGGATATTCGGATGCACTGGTAATCGTATACTCGGCCTATATCCTTTCAAATCCGGCAAGATTCGTATCGTCAGGTGGGGAAAGCGGGTGTTCATTACTTGAAATTTGATTCTCTAAACTCATGGAATCAGAAAATATTTTTCTTCTGATCCTTTCTCGGTCCATTCTCGTGGGTTGTAGTATGTAGTCTAGTACCCTTTTTATCTATCACTTGTTGTAAAAGTAAAATATAGGAAATCCGATTAGACACGAAAAGGAGAGGAGTTTCTATACGATTTTAATCTCTTAATTAGAGCACCTTTATAAGGGACCTGGATTTCAATCTGTTTCAATGATAGTCTATAGTTCAAAATATTTGCTCTCTATTTCCCAAATCAAACTAAAAGAGACACAATAAAGTGAAACAAATATCACGACATTAATGCGATTAAGTTTCAGAAGAGCATTTTCTGTATTACTTGCTGACATAAAGGAGTTTCTGAATGCCTTCGTGAGGTAGGATGACAGCCAGAAAATTATTGTATACATGAAATTAAACGCGAACCACAAAAAGCTACTTCACGTATCATTGAATTGATGAATAAGTTCAGTGGAATATAATACGAAGTTTATAATCGAATGAAGTAAATTTAAAATATCGAATATTACAATACACATTTGATTTGCGCCTACAAGACTTAGTGAATCTAGAAGTATTCTGAATCCAGTCAGCAAATTTTTTAAAGAATCTTATAGATTCAATGATTTGCAAATCGTTTATACATCTGATGGAAATTCAATGGCAACAGTTCATAAGTGGGATTGTGAATGTGGAATAAGTTAAACGTCACTGCATTTAATTTATACCTCCTATATTTTCGTTTTTGAATATTGTGTACACATTAAAGGGTATAAATAGCCTTATGATGTAGGCAAATAAAGCAGTGCTACGAAAGATGGAAAAGAACATTTTTATTTATTTATTTAGTATTTATTGCAATGCATATAACATACATGGTAACTTAAGTGAAATAACACTAGCAACTAAAGCTTTCGGCTAGAGGAAAAACGGACTGAGTGCCAAAATGACTCGGTTTGTTGGTTACATTTCCCAGATCAGATCCAAATCCTATTTTTGTTTTCGTTGTTTTATCTTGCGTTTGGTAGCACTTAAATAATAATAAAAAACAAGGGGCGGAATACGGGCGTGTGGCGTTCTGGTAAGTTGGCCGTACAAACAAGTTCTTTGACAAAAAAAAAAAAAAAAAAAAAAAAAAAAAAAAAAAAAAAAAAAAATAATAATAATAATAATAATAAATAAATACATAAATAAATAAATAAATAAATAAAAAAAAAAAAAATATATATATATATATATATATATATATATATATATATAGTATAGTGGCGCAAGGCTAATAACCTTGGTCGGAAAAACAAATTATTATGGAAAATTTAACAAGCCTTGTTAAATAAGGCCAAGACCGGACCCCGGTTGTAGTGCCGATGATGATGATGATGATATTACCATATATATATGTATATATATATATATATATATATATATATATATATATATATATATATATATATGTATATATATATATATATATATATATATATATATATATGTATATATATTAGAGATAATGATTAATTGAGGTGAATCCCATTAACTTGGAAGCGTTCGTTAAATTTATGACAATTGACTCGTGCCGTAAAAATATAAATTGTATTAGACTTAAGTGCAAAACGGGTAAATAATTAACAAAGTAAAATTCGAACAATAAAAACAGTGCTCAACATTAATACCAAGTGTTTTATTTGTTACATTCTTCGTTGTCGAATAGTTCAGTGTTTTCCTTGTTGTTCCTTGTTTTTCCCGGTGTTTTATTTCCTCCTTCCTGGGTGGACTATTCTAAGGAAGGCTTCATCAGTGGTTTTTTTATGCAACCTGCATCCATGCCGATGGCATTATAAAATCTACCCACAATCTATTCTGTTAAGTCCTGATTTGTCATACAGGACTTTATTGGGATAGTATTTCTTATACTGCGACTCTGGGGTTCTGTACATTCCGAGGCAGGAACGCAAACACTGCCTCTCGAATACCCGAAACTTCTCCATGTAAAATGGGGATATGTTGTACCATGCCGGGCAGCCATACACCAATATTGGTCGGATGAATGCTGAGTATGAAATTATTTTCACCTTGGGGTTCCAGCAGACTACTACGGAAGAGTCTTCGTGTCATTGCATATGCGTTTTTAGCTGCTGTAAGAGCAGCTGCTGTATGCTTATCAAAGTAAAGATATGATCAAGCCAGATTCCAAGGTATCTGACTACAGTTTTTACTTGTAGAGGAAGATTATTACTTCCTGCAATGGAAAATGTTTTCCAATTCCGTTTTGTATCCCTTGATGCACTGGATAGCGGCATTCTGAAATGGATAGTCTCTGTTTTCTTGAAATTTATTTTTAATTTCCAGTCGTCGCAAAAACGTTTGATTTTGTTGAAATCATCTTGCAGAAGTCTGTTGATGACAACAATCTTTTCTCCAGATCTATACACCACATTGTCGTCGGCATACGCAATTGCATGGTTAAGAGAACCCACTAGACCACTAGTGTAAATGTTAAATAAAATGGGAGAATTCACTGCTCCCTGTTGTAGACCGTTTTTGATGTGGATTAGATTATATCTCCACATTTCACTTCAAATTGTTTACCCATTATCGTAGATAATGTATAATAAATATTCGGGTATACCTAGATTTGATAACTTATATACAAGCCCTTCTAACCATACGGTGTCGAAAGCCTTTTCAAAGTCAACCAAACAGGCCCCTGTGCATTGTCTCTTCGCCTTGTTCCACTGTATGTTCGACACAAATTTTGTCGCAGCATGAACTGTGTCATATTGCGATCAGAGACCAACCGTATTTCTTCACACCAGTTAGTCAATGCTTTATTTATAATTTTCTCGAATACCTTGCTGATGTTCGGAAGCAAACAAATCCAGCGAAGATTGGCTGGATTGCTCCTGTCCTTGCCCTTTTTGGGGATGGGATGGACTACTGCAGATTTCCATTGGATTGGATAATATGCATTGTTTAGAGCGTTATCTAACAAAATAGTGTAAGCCTTCACTACTTCCAGCGGTAGATGCTTTAGAACAATGTTTGGAATACTATCTATTCAAGAAGATTTTTCGTTCTTAATCGATCTAAGAATGTCCGTCAGTTCATCCTTGTGTACAAATATGCTAATGTTTAGATTTCTAAGTGGGGAATCCGCTCTATTACTTTCACTAAAGATAGTGAAACTTCGACTTAAGAGACGCCAATTGTTAAGTTCATTGCGTAGCGAAATTTGTTTTTGGAGAGCCCTATTTTCCAGGTCAAGATTAGAATGACCCGATTCGTTCAATCCATACACTGCTTCGAAACAAGCACCAATTGAGTTCGCTTTTTTTTGCGGATCCTCGACTATTATGAACTCTTCGTTAGAGTTGATGTGTTCCGGGATAAGTCCAGCGTTCAGCAGAGTTTGACAATTCTCGGGAGTCTGCGGAACTCGCAGACATGGGATGTCATTATAATAATTCCTTCGAAAAACTTTATTTATTTGAGGGAACATATTCGGTCCACTTGCTTTAATGGCTTGAATTCTCTTGTTCCAATCTTCATTAATTACTGGTCAATAGTTGTCACGGATCAGTTTTTGAAGATTTTTAATTAGTGACTTAATAGTTTTTATTTCCTGGCTATTTGGATCGCTGAATTGTCTGTAGAGCGGTTTTAACTTAGAGAGCAGAATACGCTTTTGCCTATACAGCTCGTCGATCGTTGCGTTTCTGTATGGGTTTGTATGGCTCTCCATGTGAGATACTTTTGGGATAGACGATTCATTGTATTAGTAAGAATGTTGTTCATCGTCGAAAGATAATGATCAGTTTCGTCATTATGAAGATTTCTGTCAGTTGGTGGATCTATGCCATTGGAGAGTAATTCTTTTTTTATTATCCGATCAAAGCGCAACCAGTGTGCTCTTCCGAAATTAACACGTTGACGGACAGTTGCGTCTATAGCCGTCAAGTTCAAGTTCACTATGTGACATGACGGCAATAGCCGTCCAATACGAAACGGTCGTTTTTAGACACTGCGGCTGTAGCAGCACAAATGCGCATTTACCAGCGTACAAGTAGAAGCCTAGTGTCATGTTTTCGAAAAAAAATTTAGTATGCAAGGTTATACATTGAGTATGCACATAAACAGGGAGTAAGGAAGGAAACATCATATTGCTGCAAGAATTGCATATCAAAACCTGCACTGTGTCCTGCACCATGCTTTGAAACATGGCATACCGAAAAAAATGTATAATAATTATAAAATTATAATAAATTTATTTGTCATTTATTTATTTTTGTTTGATCATGAACTAACATTTCGTGTAAAACTCCCAAAAATACTTTGTTGCTCACAAAAAATTGCTTATTTCAGTCATTAAACCTGTCATTTACGTTTTTAAATTTTTGCTGTTATAGCCGCCATCGTCCCATTACATAGTGTCTAGAGTCCGCTGGCGCCATGACGGTTGTAGCCGCAACCTAATTAAAGGTGCTGAATTAATCAAAATTAAGTGTATTTAAGCAGAAAGAGTAAAACTATACTTCTAATATTCTAAAAATTACAAAAACATATAGTGTCAATTTTCGAATTTCACTTGTTTCTACTGTCCGTCAACGTGTTAAAAGAATGTTTGTACTGCTCAAGTAGGAAATGTTAGTTTGGGAGATGTATTACAGCACCAAGCCCGTAATGATCGCTATCGTACTCGATTGTACGAAGACAATTTCGAGTAGTTAAATCCGTATCTAATAATTGTATACGCTCGTCCAGCAACAGTAAATCCAAGAAGGAATTTCTTCTTGGATATGACGGCATACTTGTAGCGTACAATTCTAGTTTATGTTCGATAGCGTTTCTTTGCCACCACTCGAACAACACATTACCTCTTGTGTTTGTGATAAGTTACCGCAAGCACTGTGCTTGGAATTGAGATCTCCTGCTATAGAGAAATAATTATTTTCCGAGTCTAACTTGAGACTTCGAAAAAGGGTATCAAGTTCATTGATAAACTGTATACACTGTGGAGCTTCGGGAGCATAAGCAGAGATCGCATATAGGTGATTTTGACTTTTCAAAGGAATATCTATAACGCAGGCTTCTAGTGCCTGGAACTTGTATACATCTCTACTGTAGACGACTTTGTGTTGTAGACCATTTTTAACTAAGACAGCGACCCCGCCCCCCTGAGTGGAATTTGGAAGATCTCGTCTAATTACTTTATAATTTGGGTAGCCCAATTTGTGCCTTTGATTTAGCTTAGTTTCGCTAGACAAACGCACATCCGGGCGTTCAGCTTCCAGCAGATTGCTGAGATTATCCCTTCGTTCCATGTGGATTAGTGAATTAATGATTTTACGTGATTGTTCTAAGATTGGTGCATTTTTTACTCCACCTGCCATTTGGACGTATGACACACTTGGTGCCACGAAGTTGTTGTAAGAGCGAGTTTTCATCCTTTTCTTTTCTTCAACTTGCTTCTTTTTGGCTTCCAACTTTGGTTTTAGTTGTTGGTACTTAGGGCAACCTCTAAAGTTAGCAGGATGACCTGAGTTGTTACAGACGACACAGGATAGTTTATTTCTATCCGGGAGCTGGTCTTTGCCCAATGGGCATTCTCCAATGATATTCTTATTTAGGCATTTGACGCGTCTGAAATGCATATTGCAATTTGCTGCGACATGGCCGAATCGTTGACAGCGCATACATTGCAATACGCGGTCGGACTTCTTTATTCTCTTCCAACTTATTTTTTGGTGATTATGTATTTAATATATCTAAGTCCATCAATTTTACTATTGGGACTTAGCGACACAATGAAGAAAGGCAACTTACGGTTGCGATTTCTAGAATTTGCTGTAGAAAATGGTTTCACGCCTGTAAATTTCAAGGTATCGTTTTCGAAGCTTTTTAGTTCTTCGAGCACCTCTTCGGGAGTAAAGGAAGGATCAACTCCTTTGAGGAGCATGGAAACAGTTTTTGCCGATTTAGGGGTGTACGTGTAGTACTCGCTTTCGATTTCTCCAATGCCGATTTAATTTTGTTATACCCTTCTAAATCATCGCATGTTAAACTTATCTTAAAATTATTTATCCGTTTTGTTTTAAAAGTTTTGCATGTCAACTCACCCAATTTTATGATATCCTTTGTCTCCATGTAGCTGATGTAGATAGGAGGTATTTTCTCCCTCTTTTTGACTGGCACCTGCTGAGTTGTTTCCTGCTGAGATGTTTCCTGCTGTTGGTGTGGTTCCTGCTGTTGTTGTTGATGTGATTCCTGCTGTTGAGTTTCCTTATATTGTCGTGTTTTCTTTGCCTTCGTGGGTTGCTGTTGTCTTTGTTCTTGCTGTTGTTGTTCTACCATTTTCGTTTTTCGCTCGTTCTGGTTCAGGTTGTTTTTTAGTTTAACAACTTCCTCCATTTGTCTATCCAGTTCTTGTTTTTTACGACTAATCTCATGGATGAGTCTGTTGAGGACCTCGATCTGATTGCTAGCGGCTGCATTTTTTTCGCTGACAGCTAGTTCTTTGAATTGGTTTCCAGCCCCTGTGTGCTGGCCACCATGGCTGTTGTCTTCGTCGTCACTGTTGACAATCAACTTGTCTGTATCCTTATTTTTATTTGTTCTAAGGCGTTTAGCCTTTAGATTTAGGTCCGTATTTTGCCTTCTCCGATTTACCATTTTGGCATCCATTTGTTTTACGTCCATATTATGGACCGCGTGTTCTCACTTTTTTTTTTATTGCGTGAAGGACAAACAGATTGTGGCCTCGCGCACACACACACAATGTTCACGCACTCACACGTAAACACCGTTAACGTGTTACTCACACGCTTTTTGTATTAAACCATGTTCTTTGTTTTAACTGTCACAACACGTGGCTTCGTTCTGTTTTATTTGATTATATTTATATACATTTACTTTGTTTTGACTGTTTTTATCACTGGAATTTATTTGTTTATAAATAGTCTTTATATTTCAGCTACTCATAAAAGCAACTTTTTTCATTTAACTCGATCGCCGAATTGAAAACACGTCCGCACTCGATCACTGTGTATTGTTGTCTGGAAGTGTAAAGAGTTACGACCCTATAATTCTTGCTCTTCATTTTTGATTACATATGACGGAGAAGTGTCTAGTTTTTCAACTGTTTGAGCAGGCCTCTAATACGGCTCAGCCCTGTAAGTAACATTATCGCCTGAACGAAAAGCTTCTTTTCCTCGACGTTTTTGCTATCATGATACCTTTTCTGGGAAGCCCTTTTTAACTGGTGTCTGTCATAAATATCCTTTAGAATACGAGGAGTGAATTGATTACTGTCTATGGGTACTTGGTTTTCAATTTACGACTGGGGAATATTCTAGTCTTGATACTGCCGTAGATCATTTGGTTTTATGCAATAACATTTTAGCCAGATGCACCCCTTTTTGGGCTAACCCATTTGATCTCGGATATCTGGGGCTTGAATATATAAATTCAAATTACCATTTGGCGAATTTCTAAGCGTAAACCAATTAAATGGCTGGTTGTCAGAAACCACGGTTTTGGGGATCCCATGCGTCGGATATACATGTTTTAAACTTAGTATCACATCTGTTCCCCTTTACCGCTCATTTGCCAAATTTCCAACCAATCTATTACAAGTAGATATATTTTGACTTGCATCTTTTCCCGAGGCGGTGTTGGTTTCCTGTGTAGGGCCATTTCAATGGAGCGGGAATTTCGCGTTGATTTGTGTAACATTCGCCGCTTGAGATGCAATTTCTCTTCTGTGTCTACCCACGTTTACTAACCAGAAACCAACTATCCTTTCACTTAGCGAAACCCAGTTAATTACTAATACAGATATTTCCGATTTTAATCTACCTGATTATAACTTAGTGCCTCTGTTCTTTCCACATCGTGGTATAGCCACATACATACGAAATGATATTGCTTATCAGCTTCTGTCACAATATGGGCTCTGTTCCAACCCAGAATTTAATTCACGTTCGTAAGCATATCATACATTGCTGCTTTCTTTACAGAAGCCCGAACTTGGATACAAACGCATCCTTTAACGAATTTGATGCTCTGTCTGATTCTATCGATAGGATCTTGACCCTATATCCACACACTGAAATCGTTATTGCGGGTGATTATAATGTCCCTAGCTCTCAGTGGCTTCGTCACTCCGGACACACAACACCTGAAGGTCAATATGTCCGGCTCTTTGCTGATTCAAATAGTTTAACTCGATTTGTCAATGAGCCAACACGGGTATCATACATATATGGTCATTTCCCCAACACACTGGACCTGTTTCTCACTTCCCACCGAAACAAATACACAATTAAAGTTTTTTCGCCCTTGGGCACTTCAGACCACTGTGTCGTGTCATCTAAATTTCCTCTAACCAACAGCAACGCTTACGAGAAAACTCCCACAAGAACAGTATGGTTCTATGAGAAAGCCAACTGGGAAGGTCTGAACGCCTTTTTTGGGAAGTTAAATTGGTCGTTATTTTTCCTCAATAATGATGTTGACTCTATAGCGGACACATTGACAGACACGATTCTGTTTGGCATGCGAACCTTTATTCCACACAGGTTAAAGAGTGTCAAACCCAAGAGAAATGTGTAGTTCGATTCCGGGTGCAGAGAAGCCATTAAGGCTAAAGAGTTGAGCTTCCGATTGCATAAATTAAACAATACTGAGGAAAGGCAGAAAGGATTTAAGAGAGCCAAAAATGACTGCAATGCGTATATTCAACGCGTCAAGTTTTTGCATGACCAGAGAGTGTGAGCACTCTGTATGAGTAGTAAACACTCCCAACCTACTTCTCGATATTCACAGAATATTCGAATACAAGTAGGAGGTACTACGGTTAGACCACAGGACAGGATGAAATATCTTGGGGTAATTTATATCCCAAAAATGAATTTCATCAAACATGACCCACATTCTTTTAAAGGGCCTGGGTCGGTCTAAGCAACTGCACAACATTTTGAAGTGGAACAACAAAGTTGACACCAAAGTTAACCTTCTCTGGTATGAGCAGCTAATCCGATCTGGAATATCTTACGCCTTTCCCATATGGTCCTGTATATCTTCGCCCCAAATGGAAAGACTTCGAGTTTTCGGAAGGAAACTCCTCAGAAGATGCACCAACCACTCTAGAAGGCCTGATGATTGCCATTGCCACAACTCTCACCTATACGAAGCCGCCTCCATTATCCCTATCGACGAGTACTTGCTACAATGGGCATACAATTACCTGGAAAGCATTCAGAAGAGCGAGAACTTACTTGTACGGGAGTCTTGCGTTCTTGACCCTTCTCTCTTTCGATCTCTTCGGATCCGACGACCACAATTTCTTCTTCAGCACAAAACTGAAGAAAGCCCCCTCCCCAAGAACATTGCTCTCTATAATAGAGGATTACTGGACCCACCCATAGGGTCTCCTGCTAACACACCGACCAAAGCACAGATTATCAGACGTCGAAGACGTGATCTGCGTTTACTACCGCACTCGAGATCTACCGGTCTTGTATTATTTCTTTCCCACCATCCCTCCATCCAAGTAGTTAGAGAACATTTGAACTAATGAACTAACCCTGTCCACACTATCCTTAGATATCCCCCCCCCCCCCTCTTTCTTTTTCAGATATCTTGGGACCGAGCCCAACATCCTCATGGATGTGGGTGATTCTGGTTACCGCAAGATGACCAGAAGCAAGAGACAAAATGAAGGGCGCATTTGTCCATGTCTCGCTTAAGTTGGCCTCTCGCCACTCCATTTTTTTTTTATTTTACATGTGTACTTTATTGCGCGGTTGTTGTAACACAATTCGTACTATCGTTATTAAACTTGATGTGCTTACGGTAAATGCTTCTCTCTTTCAGGTGCATCACAAGATAGTGTTATCAGTTCTTATTGAATATTCTAAACACCCCAAAAAAATAGGCCTCTTTCCACGCAACGTTGAAATTTTATCTGTTTACGATAGTGGTGGACATTGACTATTTCACCAGGCTTCAATATTTTATGGTAGATGATGCCAAGTTGATGTCACCCAAGTGTAAGTCTCTGGTTTCAACTCGGCGAAGGCCAGGACGATTCTTGCCCCTGTTCAATCCAAGTTGACATGCAGTCTTCACATGCCACCCGTGGATAGCTACTTTGGCACCCGCCAAGTAGTGAACCAATGCATGCAGCGACATCCTGAGAAAGATTGGCGCGAGGCTAATAACCTTGCCCGGAAAAACGAATTATTATGGACAATTAACAAGTCTCGGATATGGACCGGATACCGGATAAGGCCAGCACCGCATCCCGATTGTAGTACCGATGATGATGATGATAATAATAACTTACAATAGTGTGACGCATATGACAATCAGTACTAGAATATTCGAGAAAGTCCGAAACAAAGTACTAGAATATTCTATAAAGTACTGGAAAACTGGAGACTATGAACAATAGAACGTTCAAGGCTATGGAACGGACGGAAACGAAACATCGAAACAGAATGTGAGAAAACGTTATAAATACGTCGCACACAGATCATGGAGACAAGTAATAAGTGAGAAGTAAGTAAGAAGTAAGGAGTCAAAGACGCGATAAGTAATTAGTAAGCGATAAGTCAAGAAATCGTTAAGTGTACGGTAAAAGTAACGGTTGATATTAACGGACTAATAAAGTGCTATATTAATTCAAAATCGATTTAACGGCTCTTATTTATTAAGAATAATTAATCCAGCGAACCCTAAGCTCACTACAATAGCATAATTAAGTATAATAACACAATTAATAAAAATAATATTAAATAATTAGAAATCTTCATTTCCCGAGTTTGACTAACTTAACTATATGTACAATTTAAGAAAGTTACGGATTTAAATGAAAACAGTTCGTCCGTCATCCGTATTCCAGAATGTTAGCCAAATGGACCTTCATCTTATTAAATCCTACAATTGAATCAGCCTACGGTTCATCACTCTGGTTTCAGCAAGTTTCCCATGGAAGCCATTTATTTCCCAGTCTGTGAATAAAAACCAACAACCGCAAAAAGGGTACCAAAGAAACAGTGTTTCCAAGAAATTTATTACATTAAATGCAAAACTAGTCCCGACAGAATTAATCCAACACGTGGCTGAATAAGGTAAAAGTTGCCTGATTTATTGAAGCAACGATATTAAACGTACGTTACTGATGGTAGTGTGCTGATACCATAAACCACAGGTGATACTAAATTATTCAACAAAAGATGAAATAATTTATCATGCGCACCTAATTCAACAGAGTATGATGTGAGGAGCGTGGAAAAAGGATTCAGTCATATACATTTAAGAACCTGTGTGTTTGCTTACGTAGTATGTGGATCAGTGCCAACGCAAGTTTTTGGAAGAAGGCACTTTCAACTTATTTCTGTTTCAATTATCGCAACCAGATTTGAACAAGTTGATTTTTCGGAAACAAATAAAAAGAATGAAATAATATTAAACTATTATTCATGCGAATTCGAGCTGTTGATAAAATGGGTCGACGTAAGGAAAAAGGTGATCCAGTAGCATGTGGTGCCAGATCCATCCGGTGTCAAGATGTTGACTCTTTTGGGACGTGTCGATTTCCTTGGCGTCATATTATTGTGCAGGCATTATGAATGAGACGCATACACTGAGCGGACTATAAGGTAAACGCACTCACTTGAAAAATCCTGAAAAATTTATTAGTCTGCTATGACCTTGTCAAGGAGAAATATTCCAAGAGGAAGTCAAACTGGAGCATATTTGGGAGAAAATGAGCTTAAACGAGGTACAGCAGGAAGTAAAGCTTTAATGAAAAGTACATTGGGTAGAAACCTATTCATAATTCTCGCGGTTGAGAAAGCAGTGAATATATATGAGGATTTTCAACTGAGGTTAGAAGGCAATTTTTATAGGTATGTGGGGGTCTTTCGAAAGCGACTTTGGGAGGCTTATGTTCTTGGTACACCGTGTTCGTATCAATAAACATACGGAATGAGGGCCTGCTTAAGGATTGGTTTACGTTACAGTGAATGATTTCAAATTTGGTATTTCATGTAATTGTTCAAAATATTTTGCATCTGTTAAATATTATCAAGGATCGAACAAGAGAAAAGCAAACAAAAATATTTACGTTCTCCGATGAAAAGTTAAATTTAGTTACGTAATATTTTGTTCTTATACAAACTTACTGGTGCGAACACTCTAAACTGTATGAGTTAGTCAAGTTGTTTTTATATGTTAAAAAGAAGAATAAGATATAGGTATAGCTAAAAGTTTATTCCAAATCCTCGTGGAGACGACAGCGAGGGAATTGGTAAGAGAAATAGTCTTGAATTCATAAATGGGATTCATTTCTTTTTTTTTTTTTTAAGTATTACCTTCGCTCAGAAAAGTTGAGTTTACATGTTATTTTTGTTGGGTTCATCAGCCACATACCGAAAGGTGGTCAAGGATTTATAGCTGAATAATGGCTCGGCAATGGGAACCCACCTATCACTCAATACTTGAGTTGGATCGCCACACTACTAAATGTGATCAGCGTTCACAGAGGTTGTATAGACAAATAAATACCTGACCGAGCCTTCCTACTAACATAGGCATTGAGGTGGCATAATGTAAGATAACCACTGTCAGCTGATATGCCACTCAGAGCTTTAATAATTATGGTTCAATTGGCAGATACCTCCAATTATCGTGCCTAGAGATTTGAACGCTCGAGAATTGATTTAATGTTTACCAGTACCGATTTTGCGGAAATTCCAACTACCACGGATACTAATCACTTCCCATCTCGCAAACTCCCTCCAGTGCAACTTCATACCTTTTCAGGCAAATACGCAGATTGTAAATCTTTTAGAGATCTGTTCCAGGTGATATTGATGGAATTCCCCGGTTTTACCATTGTGCAGTGCATGTATTACCTAAAATCTAGTCTCCGTGATGATGCTGCGAAGACCATCAACAATATTCCGGTCGCTGAGGAAAATTACAAGTGGTCTTGGGACTAACTAGGACAATATTCGAGCAGTTATCCATTCCTCTCTAATGTTACACGCAATGCTTACCCTCCCCTAATACTCAACCCTTTGGGGCCGCCCCCGCCATTAACAGGATTCACCTTCACATGAAGCCCCATATGTTGATTAATCCCAATCAACATATTGTTACACCTCGCTTTACAACACCCCTCAAAACAAGCTAACAATCATTTTGCAAACGATGCAATTCGCGCCTCTCAAACAATCCTCACAAGTATTTTTTTCACACAATACAATACACGCCTTTCCCCACAGGCAATTAATATTCGTATATGATTACTTATTAATAACCAAAGCAAAGGATGGTCGCTTTCTTTCACAGCCATTAATTCTGTGATATGAATATTGTTCATATTGTTCGTAATTACTCATTTCATACCTTCCGACGCAAAGCGTTTATCATCGCAAACAAGCAATGGCATTCCTAAGGTCACTCGCTACGATCATTTTGCTGCGCCTTCAAGAAACCAAGCGAACACCTGCCAGGCTCATGTTTCAACTGCACGGCTTCCTTTTTTACCATGCCCGAAAACAAGTGTCGTACAAGTTGTATGACACGGGCGGTATTTTCAAAGGCCACTAACGACGATTTAATTGAGCGTTGATCAATTGCTGAGTTCTGTGAAATAGCGGACACAGCCACGAAACGCAAATCGATCGAATGATAGGATTTGCACACGGGCCAATGCACTATAATTGGTTCAGAATATGAAAGCAATTAAGTAATTGCCCAATCCAATACCGCTGCATTTTTAGCAAAGCAATTAAGCGGTGACCGATTATTGGAAAATGCAAATAACATGTGCCAGGCAAATAGCCTCAAGATGGGTTACACATTCTGGTTGAGGAAAATGCATCGTCTGCATTAACTCACCAATAATTTGGTATAAAAAGAGTGGTAGCGAATGGGTGGGACACAGAGTGTAATAACCGAATAAGAAGGTCGCGGCCTTAGCGTGTGTACAGCGGTCCTTCTCCCAAAGGGCTTTCGAGAGTATTATTCCTCTTCTAAGAATAATACTCGTTTTGTAAAGGGAGGAGAATTGTTACACGCAATGGCTACCCTCCCCTAATACTCACCCTTTTGCCCCCCCCCCCCCCCTTTAACAGGATTCACCTTCGCGTGAAGCCCCATATATTGATTAATCCTAATCAACATATCCAATCCAATGAGTACCTGTAAAAATGCATTAGATACAAAATGCATACACGGTCGAATCACGCAATCCAGATACCACATCTGGGAAAAATCTATGATGGCACAAAGAAAATAATGTACTACTACTCAATACACAGAACAACTCCATGGTAACGAGGCAATAAGGTATAAAAAATATCTTTGCCACCGTTAACCATAAATGAACACTTGTGTAAATACAAGGTTCTAAGAATTGTATCACACGCATCCACACAATCAGGTCTCGCAGATCGTGAAGACTTTCAATGTTAGATAAACAAAAAAATGTACTGCGAAGCATACATCTGTTGTGCGGAAAAAATATCTATTGTGCGTGTAAACAATGGATGCATCGCTCGATCTGCACGATCGAAGGAGAGATAATAAGTCGTCTGTGTGCGAACGTCGTCCGGTTTGGAGATTTTATTTAGAGTCTAAGTCAACCAATCATCCAAAACGGACGTTAAATATTAAGCCCGTCGCGCTTTAAATTCATTTTATTAAGAGTCTGTACGCAACCGTGATCGTAGACGGAGAGAGAGATAAAGCCCGTCGCGCTTTAAAATTAATTTTATTAGAGTCTGTACACAACCATGGTCCCGATCGGACATATATTAGAAGTGATACCAATCGTTGCCCTTGACGGGCGTAAATTCAAACACCCATCGCGCTTCAAATTTAAACAGGAGAGCTTAAAACTTCGATTGCTCGAAGTGAAACGTGTTGAGTGCGGGCCGTCCAATTAAAGCATTTATTTTATGATTACGTCGTATGTAATATATTTGCGTCCATGTTGTGCTTTTATAACTAAATATAGAATTTTAAGTGATTAAAATTAAACTAGTGTGTGTTCAAAATAAATTGTTTGTATCCGAACACGACAAGCGTGTTTTATTTTCAATGTGTGTACATTTAATAAAAAGAGTGGTTAAAGTGTATTGTGAATGTTACGTACAGTGCAGCAAACATATTCGTAACACTAAGCGCTTTTTTTCAGAATCCTGCCGTGATGAAAGAGTTTGTCGTAGGCTTACGTGAGTTTCGCAACGTAACGAATGACACAATTGAGACTTTGGACGCGCTTGGTCGACGAGTAAAGGACAGGGACGGCTTACTTGTTTACTAACCACACGGCGATTTGATCATCGCACTGGCCGTGATTGGCGGACATCTCAGGAGGATATTATCACACCATGTAAATTCAAGCAGCTCGACACTCTCCTGAAAACCCCTACCGAGTTCCTGGAGCTCATCGAGCTACCCAAAATTGCACGTAAGCAAGATCAAAGAGTCCAGAAGGAGACTATCAGTCATGTCCACAACCCGAAGTCGCTTGCACCCGTGTTGCGCATCTCGGTCCCTACAACGTTACAGCAATTTCTGAAGCAACAGGCTCATCGCAGTTTTGCGGAGCATCATATTATACCTCAACTTACGAAGGTTTCAAAGCAGTCTCGCTTGAAAGACGAAAATCTTTGCAGACCAAAAGAGGATACTATTATGAACATTTCCTCTACGTACATTGTTGTCAAATATAAGTAAGTCTTGAAATAGTTTTTTTTTGGAAAATGGGAAAGCCTCTTAGATATACACATTGATAAGATTATATATAATACTATATGTTAATTAAGAAGTTATTGTAAGTAATTTTTCAGGTGAACCAAAAAAATTAGGTATTGTAAAATTTAGAGTACTTGTGAAGACCCAGTAAGTTAATATAAGGGGAATAAATGTAAATAGGACTTAGTGTGTTAAGTAACAGGTGTAAATTTATGGATAATAAATGTGTAAAATAAACTCAAGAAAAAGGCTTACAGAGGTCACGGCTGAAAAACGAAAATCCTTTGTAGTATAAAAGAGTTTGTGCTTCAGCTGTTTAGGCTGACACCTGCTGCCTTGTCTTTTTTTTATTAGACTTCTCTCGGGAGAGGCGAACCTATAGCGCCGAGTGGGCGCCCCGAGATGCCTTCAAATAACTGTTGCAATTCTTTTTAAACAGTTGCAGGTTTTAACGCTCCGGGAACACACGCGTGGGAAGGGAGTTCCACAGCTTCCCCGCTCTGTAACGGAATGAGTTCTGATGCAGGGATGTTCGCGCCCTTGGGAGATGAACCACAAACGGGTGCGATCCGTCGGATTGTCTTGTGGAGCGGATATAAGCCGAATTGCGGGGAACAATACCAAGAATCTCCGAAGAACAGTACCCTTGATAATATCTGTAAAACATGAGAGCAATATTCGAGCGCGGGTCTAATTTGGGATTTATATAGGAGAAGAAGTTGGGCCGGAGTAAAATATTTCTTGGCTCTAAAAAGATAGCTCAGTTTTCCTCAGGCTGACCTGGCAATACTCGACACGTGTTGATACATTCCCACAGACTGTGACGCCGAGCAATTGCAACTTTCCCCAGCCTCGAGGGCCCGACCATTCATCATCAGCTGTGGAACCGATGATCCACTTTTCTTTGTGAATGTTGTATATTGTGTCTTCGCTGCATTGAAGTCGATGAGATTGGCCCTTCCCACTGCAGGACCCTATCTAGATCCTGATTCAGGGAGTCAATCTGTCTACATTTTAGCTGATGCGACGCAGATGCACTAATCGGCCAAACACTCGAAAAGGAGGAAGCAAGCGTACTATCATCCGCAAAACTGAGCACTTTGTTATCCGTTGTCTCCGACAAATCATTTATGTGAAGAAAGAACAAGGTTGGAGCCAATATAGAACCTTGGGGCACCCCCGAATTAACAGGATACAGATCCGAACACTCGCCGTCCACAACAACCCGGATCGATCGATTCTCGAGGAAGCTCCTCGCCCAGTGCAAAGCTGTTGGGAAAGTCCATATGAACGAAGGTTGCTAAGCAATGCCCCGTGCCAGACACAGTTAAAAGCCTTGGAGATATTAATGCGACCGCCCTTGACTCACCATGCCGTTCAATCGCAGATGTCCATATATCGGTTATAAGTGTCAAAAGGTTTCCCATGGACCGCCTGCCACGGAATCCGTATTGACGATCATTCAGAAGTCCGTTGCACTCTAAATACTTAACTAACTCTGTATTGATGACTTTTTTCATTATCTTAGATAAAATAGACAGTAATGCTATCGGACGGTAATTTTGTGGGAGACACTTTTTTCCCGTCTTTGGGATTGGTTGAACTCGAGCGATTTTCCAGCTGGCAGGAAAGGTCCTCCGTGCATAAGATAAACGGAAGAGTCTACCAAGAACCGGCGATAGTTCTGGAGCACAGTTTGTAAGGAATATTGCTAGTAAGGACTATTATTGGCTACTACTGCTGACAGCCACTTTATCGGGATCTGCAGGCAATGTCAAGGAGGACACATACACCCTGCTACACATTGAGACCTTCTTGACAATAACGTCACCCTCATCACCAAATCAAGTATCGGGCGCAAGACCTAGATCTACACACGAACAGAATCCAAGGGTCTGCTCACATTATTTAGATTATTTATTGTTAAAAATACTTCGCTTACCTGTACAGTAGTTCTCAGTTGAGTCTTGTACTTCGAAGGGCAACGGATAATCTGCAGACGTCAGTGTGGTATTCGATGGTGGCAAAATAAGGAAGAGTCAATAAATGTTGAGAAGTGCAGATGTTGTCCTCCATTAATATTGCCTGTTGTGTTTGATTCCCTTTTCCAATTGGTTATGGAATTTACCTATTATATATTGTGCGTCAAAAGTTCGACATCGCTCGACTAGCCCACAATGTTGTCGTAGGTGCTTATTGGGCAGTGGTGTGTGTGTGTTGACGTTAACTTCTGCAGGTGTCCGAATTTATCGCTGTGGATATTGGTCATAGAGAAACTGATTGCCGGGGCTGGTGGAGGCACTCGCTGGTGATGCTGTTGAGTGGCATTGTCATCATTTGGAACAGTGATATCTTGATCGCTGACGCCTATGCTGGAAACAGTTTTCTCCTCTTTGATATGATGTAGAGCGAGGTGATGCGGAGGGGGAGTCGTTTAACCTTTCACACAGACGGACCGGATATCGAAGAGGATTTAATGCCAGATGTAATACCGCCATTGCTATGGTGCTGTGCGATAGGCTCATATCAAGAACATGCAACGAGATGAGTTGCCTTGTGGTGAATGTGGGATAGCGGGCGGACTGCAGCGATCCTCAAAGGGACATAGCTTAACCGAACGATAGATAACAGGAACAATTGTGTTCGACGGTACTTTAGTTCACTATCTACACTTCACACTAAAGTGGCACGCTTGTCAATTGGTAACTCAATTAGAACCGTAACTGACGCACGCTCTTCTCTGTCTGACGTCTATTCGCCGCGACCATATAAACTGAATTGAAAATCCTTATCGGCAGCACCAGGTCCTCTTAGATGCGATGGGCATGCCCACTAGAACTGTTAAACTAATAATTGACTGTTGATGCACGCATAACGCACACATACACGCGATAGCGTAGCAAGAACTAAAACGAATTGTTTATTTATTGGATGGATGCAGAATGTTCTGGTCCGACGACTGTGTGGATACTACGTGTGTCCAAGACGAGATAACAACGCAATTCAGAATCATGTTCTTGGACTCATGACGGGGGATCCACTCCGTTGTGACCCGGAATTGTTACGTGCGACTTCCGCCACCTCCATCGTTTGTTTGTTTATATATATAATATATATATAATTTATTAGTAGATGGTAAGGTGGTGAGAAAAACACACGATCCACATGTTGAATGTGCGAACATACACCTGTTCGAGTGTGGATCGTGTGGAAGTTAGATATCTGTTTTCGGAGTGGATGCTGATGGAGAGGGAGAGAAAGGAACAGCAAGATGATTTTTTGATTCCGTTTGTTTTGATTTTGTTTGCTGGATACTGTTTTTTGATACAGTTGGATGAAGACAGTTGGTTAATACAGATAAGAAAAATAAAAAGGAAAAAGTCGCGAGTAACGCCCTGTTCTTTTTGGGTTGAAAGTAAAAAAAAGTAAAAAGTAAAAACAGAAGGAAAAAGCAAAATACTAAAACATTTTGTAAAAGTAAAGTTTTTGAAATGAAACGTGGAGAGAAAAGAATAAAGGCTTTTTGATTTCTTGGAGCGCCGATTAAAGCGCAAGTGTTTAAACTTGGATTGGCCAAATCTATCCATCATGTTCGCGTGCTGATCCGTCAAAGACACAATTGAGTTCGGAAGCAGGAGGTGAACATCCCATCGCTTGTGGTGCGATTGGAACCACAGAAACACATCGATTTCTCTCTAAAATCACAATTTGACGGTGGCCGCCCTGGTCGCGAAAAGAGGAAGAACCGGAGGAAGAACCTGAAGAAGAACCACAGGTGGTGGAGCAGCCACTCTGATCTAACCACAAGAAGATGAGTCCTAACTGGAGACGAGATAATAGACACCCCACCCTGGACTAACTGACTAACTACAGGTACCCCTTTTTAAATACATACATTTATGTGGCAAAGAACGTCGCAGAATGTTTATATTACGGGTGCGGACCATAGCTTCTGCAGATGGGTGGAAGTGAATAGATCGTGAGACCAATTGACGAAGGTCACTATTAACAATCGGACCGTATACTTTTAAGTTCGCGTTTACCATAAAGACTTTCTGTGTGTGGTTTGTAGTATTGGAGAGGGCCGACGAGAACACGAATGATGGCGAACAACCCCAAAGGATGGGGATATTCGTGTTTATTTGTTTATGTTTCTACATCTAATACGGATACCAATACGGATGACGATGACGGTGACTTAACAGACAGTCCAGAAGATATCGCTGTATCATTCGATACTCCAGGGTTTGAGGTTAATATGGCTGATTGTTGTAGAATTTGTTGGGAAATTAAAGAATGGTTGACGATAATGAATTTACCGTTGGCGAAGTGCTAGTAACAATGATCCGATTTATAGTGCTACCTGGCAGGCTTTCACGACTAATTACGTTAATTAGGTGCTTTGATTTGAGTGGATTTGTTTTATGATGATTATATTTTGGTTTTTAGATTGTTGACTCATGTTGTCGGACAATTTGAGACACGTTGTTGAATGTCAGTAATACTCGTAAGAACGTATTTAGTATTAGGCACTGCTATGTCTGAATTAGGTTAACATTTATAATTTGATGGCGATATAAAATAACATAAAAGAAACGGAGAAGAGCATCGTTTGTTGGTGTGTTGTGTTTTAACAGAATACAAGGCATCGGACAAATATTGGCACATCGATCACTTTGAAATTATATAAGAACAAGAAATAGAGACCGACCTATAGATAAAATCAAATAATCGTTACTGTTGACTTTAATTTATGAGCAGTATAGGAACTGTTTTTAGAAACATAACAGAAATCAATTTTTATCTAGTAACATTTATTGAGAGAGCTGATACGATATAGTCTCAATAATAAACTAATATAATTTAAATTTGTTAAAGTTTTAACTTTTTGAAAAATCAACAACAATCATTTCGCTCACAATTAAGTTGGTATATTTTCAGCACATCTGTACCCATTAGGAGTAACGTCAGCTGTTAGATCGAAAAGAATTTATTGAAAACAGGCCGACCTTCAATCTCACAAAAACTATCCCCAGTAATACAACCGACGTTTACCATATATGTATAAATTTCTGCGCCTTCTAAAATTTATTCGTTGAATTTTTAAAGTCAAAGTGATCCTAACGTAATTGGTTGTTAGCTGAAAAATAATCAAGAGATTATTCTGTTCTTTTTTCGCATTAAACAGCCAGCACATATTACAAACGCCAAGTCCTCGACAGTTATAAATCTTGGTCGAAGTGAGATATAAAATTCTATTTCGTGGAAACCAACATTATTTGTCGAAAATGAAATACTGCTTAACCTCCCCTTGAACCACTCCAAATTCTCATTTCTAATGAGACTTCTCACTTCTTAATGACGTGTACGAAATTTTTCCTTGTGTTTTCTCTAATATGTGTTATCTCAGTCCTGCCGTAATAAATAGGATTTCCAGGGTTTCTAGATGAAAATAAAATACCCTCAGCGAGGGTAGAAAAATGAACATAAATAAAGTAAGTAAAATGTCGTCAGTGTGATGAGCTACGCTTCTATTAATCAACGTTCCTCTATTTCAAAGGCAGATAAATTGCTTATATAGCCTCTGTTCTCATACAGTATGGGTTTTGAGTGTCGTGATTAGAACGTCCTTTGAAATACATAACTGAGTGTAAATTGTGCAAGGGTTAATTCTATGTCATTTTTGTTTATTTGCCTAGACAGATTGTATTATTGTAGTTTGCTAATGCAGTTGCCTTAGATAAATACATATGGACATGCTAATTGAATTCTGCCCGAGGATAAAGAGATGGATATGAACATTGTTAATGTACTGAAATTGAAGACCGAATACTAATTGTTATCCTCAATAAGTATTGGGCAGGATGTATGAGTAGCTGCTTGTGGCTAGGCATTGACATTTTGGTTAAACTTTCTATATAGTTTGACTGCCCTTAGGTAAAGCTTCTACTTATGCGTAGTAATAATGTGGAATAGCCGTAGGGAGGCAATTAGATGCACTGTCGAAATCAGGACTGACAAAACTTTCTATGAACTCAGTTGTTTGTGATTTTGTATTGTCGATTTCGGGTTGGTAAAGTATTTTATGAGTTGTTCAAGTGTGGATAACTGTTTAAGTTTTAATATTTTCGTCAATTATTAGTGTTAATTTACAGTCACAAGTAATTTAAGACCGAAATGATTGCCACTACATGATTTTATTATTTTTTCACAGATTGCAAACAAATATTTTTAAATACTATCAAATGTACAATTATTTGATAAGAAGTTCATAGATTCTGTAGAGAATTCACATGTTTGGAGAAATAGAGTAAAGGGGTTCACAAAATGTCTCGTTCGAGAAAGGTGCGCTATTGTTGTTCGATCGTACACTTTATTAGAGGACAAATAGCCGTAGATTTAAATCCACTTTCCGAATGGTCTCCTTATGTAAAGGGTGATTAAATCTTAAGGGCCGATGTTGATTTTGAATAAAACACAAATTATTTGGGAAATTATTGTCATTTCTTTTTATTATGATAATATTGGTATGGTTCAATTACGTGTGGAACAAAATATCGGCCAAATGGCCGCCGCGACCTCGGCGGTACACCTCCATCCGATGGTCCAAATTTTCGATGACGCTGAGGCATAATTGAGGTTCTATGCCGTTAATGTGCCGAATTATCTCATCCTTTAGCTCTTGAATTGTTGCTGGCTTATCGACGTACACCCTTTCTTTCAAATAACCTCAAAGAAAGAAGTCCAACGGTGTCAAATCACGTGATCTTGGCGGCCAATTGACATCGCCACCGCGTGAGATAACACGACAATTTGTCGCGCAAAAGAGCCATTGTTTCGTTAGCTGTGTGGCAAGTGGCACCGTCCTGTTGAAACCACATATCGTCCGCAACCATATCTTCCAATTCGGGCCATAAAAAGTTCGTTATCATCTCACGATAGCGAACACCATTCACAGTAACTGCCTGACCGGCCTCATTTTGGAAAAAATACGGCCCGATGATGCCGCCAGCCCATAAACCGCACTAAATAGTCGCTCTTTGTGGGTGCATTGGTTTTTCGACAATCACTCTTGGATTATCATTCGCCCAAATGCGGCAATTCTGCTTATTGACGAATCCACTGAGGTGAAAATGTGCCTAATCACTGAAGACGATTTTCTTCGAAAATTGATTATCCACTGTTGCCATTTCTTGCCACCATTCTGACCATTGACGACGCTTGAAATGGTCAAGAGGCTTTAGTTCTTGAGTCAATTGCACCTTGTAAGCGTGTAAATGCAAGTCTTTATGCATAATGTTCATCAACGACGAGCGTGAGAGGTGCAATTGTTGGGCACGACGACGAGTTGAGGTGAACGGCTCTTCAGACACACTATCGCGAACAATAGCAACATTTTCTGCAGTACGAGCTGTACGAGCATGCACTGGTGTTTTCACATCTCCTACAGACCCGGTTTGCTCAAATTTTTGCACGATTTTTCCGATTGTACGTACATTTCGACGATTAAATTGACCGAAAAAATCACGAAGTGCACGATATGCATTTTGATTTGAACGCCCATTTTAATAACAAGCGTGAATAACTTTAACGCATTGCTCGATTGTGTATCTTTCCATGGTTCAAATTGAGTTAGTCTGAAATTGAGGAATGTCAAATGAAATGCAGAAAAAAACTTGACGTTTAGGTGTGGTTCACATTCAAATATCGACCTTTAAAATTTAACCACACTTTATAAGGGATGCAATTTATTAGTATGTTTCGTTTGAATTTTTAAAAATCCTTACCAATTCACGGAGATATTTGCACCTGGGGATCTGTACGATATCACCGGGCGAATAGGTGTTTTGTGAAGAAGAAGAAGATGAAGAACTTAGTCAAATTTATCAATTCATGTGAATAGCCTTTTTAAAATGGCCTTACATTTTTGGCGAGCTCTAGGAGCAAGTGTGTTCATTTTTAATCTGTTATGCAGATGGATTCTAAAATACATAATTACTGTTGTTAGGAAAATTAAATGTTCTTACACTGATTACGAGAGGGGTTTGTTTTCTTGTATTGTCAAGTTATAGTAAGGAATAATTTCTCGAATATATGTTTTTGGCTTTTAAATTTTGCCTCGGGTCTGTTGTGATAATTACGCCATCTACGTATAGGGTATCACTTGATTTATTAAATTGGATTGCAAGTCATGCAGAAAAATGTGGTAGAGGAAGGATGTCTAAATAGATCTGTGGCGGTTCTTTAATGCATTCCCAAAGAACCACTCACCCTCTTTAAATTAACCACCTTCCTCTTCCCATACAAAGCCATGGCACTTACCTGCAATTGGGGGCATCGTAAGCTCCCCTGCAGCATCATACCTGAAAGGGAAACCTACCCGACGGCATACATACATTCTGAACCTTCCTGGTTCATACTCCATGAACCAGTTCATCTCCTATCGGCTCAGCTTGTCTTCAATTACCGCGAAACAAACGCTCGCCAGCGTATTGCGGACACGATATACCTACTTAATCGTATATCTTATCCTACCCTAAGGTCCGCGTTAGTGCGACCAATTCTCTAACCATTACCCAGCCATGCATTTGATTTGAGCATGAACGTGATCGTTTATTTACTCACGTTCATGTGCCATGAAGACCCATCATCCAACCCGAACAAACAATCTATAGCCACCACCGTCGAGTTTTCTGTGGACTTAACGTCCAGGACCAATTTCCCCCATTCTGCTTCAGAGCCATTTGGCTAAAGTAAACAGATTCCCAATCTCTGGTCGAGCTGTTGACACCAGTAGATATTGCCTACATCGGTATTTCCCCGGAATCTCAAGCAAATCCAATGACGTCCCCTTTGTAACATAAGCACATCACGTACATTATGCGTGCCACCATTTGACCTGTGAAATAGCGTTTTTGTTTACTTTGAAACAAAAATCTATTTCGTTCCCTGGCATACGTCATCAACGATGTATGGGTTCATCGCCGCAGCCCCTGATGATCGTGCGTTTGTTTACTCAGGTGTCCGCCGATCATCGTCTTCATCGCAGGGCATCGTACCTGCCCTACACAGCAATGGGAAATTCTACCATATACCCTTTTTACGCGATCACCATTGGCTGCAGTCAAGTGGATCTGTTTTGCTCCTCCCCTATCGATGCAATTCACGGTCATTGAATCTAATGGATGTGAGTTGCATCGAAGAGTCAGATGTCAATCTCCATAGCGGACGGTCGCGCCTTACAACATTAATCTTAACCACTAACCAGAGACAGTGAAGTAATTTCCGTGAGCGTGTAAAAGTCGTGTGCAGTCGGATTGTCCGTGTTAAGAAATATTTGTTTCGCTGTTGTGAATACAAGTGATCCGATTGGATTTTGATTCGGGATAATAAGAGTAGATTAGAACGCAGTTTCCTCCCTTTCCGGAAAATCGTGCAAAAAGTGATATCGAAATCCAGCAAAAGAACCATCACTGGAGGTGTGATAAGTAATTCCTACGAAGTGGTCGTTATTAATAAAATACATAGTCCTTGTTAAACCTACAAATAGACATTGCTAAACGTACAAATAGACATTGTTAAACCTACAATTAAGATGAACTTGTGATTGGAAGAGCACCATTAATATCAAATCATTGCAAATAAAAGTACCATTATAATGTAAAGTAAAGAAAAGAACTGATCGTGTGTTTTTATTTTCCTCTATTTGCTGTTGTGATTGGTTGTTTCCAACTTAGTAACTTCGGTGGTGGATTTTACTGAATTAGTGTCCGTGTCGACGCACAAGTAAAATACACCATAGATCCGTAACAGAAGTTGAATTTGATTAAAAATTATTCTTACCGAGATATGGTTTTAAAGGATACTCTTGGTGTTCATTAAAACTACTCCGAGTGACAAGATACTGTTTGCACTATGGAAACAATATGTCACGAGTGCACGAAGTTCGCTAAGAATTTCCATCACAATATTCAACTCTTTGTACTAACTGTGAATTATATACGACGATTACAATTGACACCTGGGACGATTTCGACATACACATATGCACATGTACAGCACCTACGATCAGTACATCATGCGTGATATCGGCACAACTACATGAGAAGAAAACAACATCGGAACAGCTCCCATTAGGACAACAGGAAATTCCCCCATAGAATACAAAATTAACAGCGGCCATGTTAGCGACGCATCACCGCATGCCCAAGAAGACGCTGCATAATCAACAATGTGCTCAATTCGCAGAAGGACTCTACCCATATATTAGTATCATCCACAGTATCTGCTCGAAGGACAATGACACACGAGGACGATTGCCGTGTGCCAAATGGTATAAAATGCGAACAATCTTGCATTCTAGTTGCATATTATCAATAAATTAATAAATGTACACATGCAGTCTCCTCGATAGTATAGTGGTTAGTATACCCGCCTGTCACGTGGGAGACCGGGGTTCGATTCCCCGTCGGGGAGCCTCTGGCGCAAGACTAATGACCTTGCCCGGAAAAAAACAAATCATTATGGAAAATTTAACAAGCCTCAGGACTTGCCAAATAAAGCCAAGACCGGTTCCCGGTTGTAGTGCCGATGATGATGATGACACATGCAGTCAGACATATTCATCGTTTGCTCGTTTACAAATAAAATTGAAAAAAAAAATATAAAAAATTGAATTCGTAGACGTTAAGTCGCCGTCGATCGATCGCGTTCATATCGAATCTTGTGTGATATACTGCGTTTGTTCGTGAATATTGCGACAAGTTATAATTACAAAAAAAGAAAAAAAAACTATACAAACACGAGCAAACACGTGTAATTTTCGCTGGATGCCGTAGACGAAATCTGTCTTCACAGAAGAGAAGAGCCATTGAAACTCTTTAAAACTCATCGAAGAAGACCACAAAAATGGAAAATCAAACAAACAAAACAAAAATTCCACGAAGCCCTGGAATACATCCAACAGCTTACAACACAGGTAAAGCAACTCCGGGAAAAAATTCACTCCCTAAAGCAACCCACCCAAAACAGCGACGATGCCAGTATGGAGATGACGCATTCTCCCACCTTAAACCATAAAACATCTCCACCCAAACAACTATCATCAGCCCATAAGGAATCCACCAAACAAGCCAAGTCAGCACCGAGGTCCCTGCCTGCCCAGCACAAAAATGTTAGACCACCACCAATTTACATAAAAAATGTGACCAGTATAAAGGGAATAATTCTAACAGTAAAAAATGCCCTAGGACACCTCAACTTCAGCTCAAACACTGAAGGCTCCTCTGTCTCCATTGCAACAACAACTCTGGTTGATCACGAGAAAACCGTTAGAAAACTAGCGGAACTACAACACCAATTTTTTAACTTCCAACACCATCAGCTCAAACCAACAACATTCATCATTAGGCACATTGGCCCAACTTGGACCAACGAAGAACTAGCGTCGGAGATCATCAGGATTTGGCCACAGATGAAAATCAACAGGCTGGACTATTTTCAAACTCCGTACATGCGAGAAAATAACTTAAGGAACCTACGGATTATCCAAATCCCTCCAAATGAAGACACCAACAAGCTCAAACAAATTAAGTAGATTGAAGAGCCTCATAAACAAAGCATCCTTCATTGCAAGAGATGTTAAGGCTCGGGACACTTGGCGGTGGATTGCCACCTAAATATACGATGCGGCAGATGTGCCGATAAACATCAACCAGAAGAATGTAAGGTCAATCCACAGGGTATGGAACCAGGAATAATCCAAACCACAAACCCTGATGGATCCATTACTACTAAGGAATTCTCTGTGACATGCTGTAACTGCGGAGGTCCACATCCAGCCAATTTCTCCCAGTGCCCTAATAAATTGAGAATTCTCCAAAGAAGAACAAAATCAACTAGAACCAACAAATCCGCACCAACCACATCCACATCGCAGTACACATTACCACAACCTACAAGGCCAGGAACATCATATGCGGATGTCATCAAAAACAATCAAAACACGTCGACGTCAAACAACCCCAACTCCATTGGCCTCAACCTGGACATCATGGGCTACATCAAGAGTCTACAAACTATGCTTCTTAAATTGACGCATATGTCGGATATCGAGAAAAAAGGTCAGATTCTCTCACTTTTAACCTCCCATATTCTTTCCCTCAATGTCTGAACTAACTATAGTCGCCCTCAACTCAGAGTCTATATACTTCAACATCTGTAAGCAACACTTACGGTTAAAACCTTCTCCCCAAACATCCTTCTCGTCTCAGAAACGTGGCTTAAGTCCATCTCCCGAGTATCCATCCCCAATTATACATTTATTTCAAACTCAAGAACTACTGGATCCCATGGAGGTACCGGCATCCTACTAAATAATAAACTTCAATTCACCGAAATCAGGTTCGCCAATGTTTTCAATATTGAATACACGGCGGTTAAACTTTTTTGTGAAAACAAAAAAGTAATCATAATAACATCCGTTTACATCCACCCAACACGAGAACCAGACTTCCCTGACTCTGACATATCTCAAATAATCAGACAGTCTCTCCCCGTACCATTAATAATCGGTGGAGACTGAAACGCTCGACATACAGCATTCAACGACATAAAGAATAACAAATACGGCTGCCAACTTTTGGACCTCCTCTCATCTCACCCATATACGTACATCGACAGTCCACTGCAGCCAACTCGTGTCATCAAGTCGGCTGATGTCTACTCAACGAGCCCCCTCACAGTATCCTTCCTCTTTCCCTCTGATCATGGTTCCGTTCACACCTCGATCAAAGTTCCCTCCGTCGAAATGCTCTACTCACACAGTCCTGTCCCGAACTTCTCCAAAACTAACTGGAAAAAGGTCAATAGAGAAGTCGCCGAAAGTTTTTCTAACTTGCAAATCCCCGAATCTTCTAACCTATTCCCTGCTGATATCGATCGAGCAGCCCTAAAAATTGAGCAGACGCTCAAGGATGCCCTCACCAGCAATACACCCACCACCATCCCTCATAATCATTTAGGAAAACCTTTACCCAGCATCCTAACTAAATTGCTGCGTCTCAAAAAACAACTCTGCCGAAAACTTCATATAAAATTCTGCCCCTTTATTAAAAGTCAGATCCAAATCCTGACCACCTTAATAAATGAACGTTTAAAAAAGTTCGCGGATCAGACCTATACCTCTACACTTAACAATATCAAACCCAACCGTGATCTCTACAAAAACATCAACCGATTAACTGGTCGGAAGTTTAAACCGTGAATCGATCACCTCATCAACCCATTCAACAACAATGTTATCTAATCCGACACGGACATAGCCAATTGCCTCGCTGATCACTTCTCAAAGGTCCATCCACAAAATGATTCCCTCTCAGTCCCTAATTTTCGAAATACTGTCAACGAATATATCTCACACAGATTACCCGCATCTTATACTCCTTCCATTGGAGAATTTAACGACACAAACAAGGCGTCACATCCTTCAGACACCACCACATTTCTAACCACAGATGAATTAATCAAGTTCATAAAATCACGACCCAACAAAAAATCTACCGGTCTAGATGGCCTTCTATTTAAAAGACTTGGCCCGCCAAATCTACTTCCCATTCTAGTCCTTCTTAACCATATCATAAATGATTCACATTTCCCAGAGAACTGGAAAATTGCGGTAGTAATTCCCGTTAAAAAGGCCGGCAGTTCCAATAACACCTCCAACTATCGTCCGATATCTTTATTGAACACCCTAAGCAAAATATTGGAATGTAAGATCTACCAAAACCTTCTCTCGTTTGCCAGTGATAACGCTCTTATCCCTAATTCTCAGTTTGGCTTTCGTGAGCGACATTCCACTTGCCATGCGTTACTAAAACTTACACACGATGTCACAACTGGTCTAGAAAACCAATGCCCTACTGTATGCATATCTCTGCATTTGATTGTGTCTGGATCTCAGGACTTCTTTATAAGCTGCACCGCTTATTTGGTCTGAGTTCCAACATCACAAAGCTCCTAGCATCTTAACTTTCTGGTAGGAAATTCATGGTCAGAATAAATTCTTCCCTTTCACAAACTCACAACATAACCGCGGGAGTTCCCCGAGGGTCCATTCTCGGACCACTTTTATATCTTCTATACACATCCGATATTCCCCAACCTCCACCTAGTTTTGTAATGCTAAATTATGCTGACGATACTTTAATCTACTCTAGCAGTAGATTTGTCAAAGCGGCAAGAAACCGCGTTAACAACTTCCTCCCGCTCATCTCAGCATACTTTAACAAATGGAAAATTCGCCTCAACCCAACCAAAACCCAGCTAACAGTGTTTAGGGGCAAAAACGCTCACTACTCAAACAACACTAAACGTTGCCACAGCAAAATTAAACTCAAGCCGAATAACACTCTCATAAAACCTTCCAAAACTCTAAAATATTTGGGATTAACACTTTCCAATGACTGGTCACTCTCAACCCACATCAAAAATTCCCTTCATAAAGCCTCAATACAGCTCAACCTCTGCAGACGAGTGTTGTGGAACCCTAAAGGCCTCTCTCTCAAGGTCAAACAGCTCATCTACAAACAGGTAATCAGACCCACTCTTACATACGCCTGCCTATTATGGTACCACATCTCACCCTCCCAAATGGAGAAATTACGAGTGTTTGAACGAAAATGTTTCCGGTTTATCACTGGCTTACACCGCAAAACCAACTCATATAGATACCATTGTAACAACGACCTTTACAACACCACAGGCACCGAACGACTGGATAGACGGATCCTAGAACTGTCCATAAATTTCATAGAAAACCTTCCTAACAATCCCAACCCGATAATAACAGACCTGTGGGGGTAAAAGTATTAATGCCGACGTACGACACGGATTCACTGAAATCCCCAACGATGATCCTCAGGAAATTGTTCACCGTATATCCAAGAGAAAATAAAAATGCACTGGTGGTTCTTTTTGGTTTGTGAGTTCTTTTCATTTTAATTTAACTTATTTTCATATCATATACATAGCACGCACTGCTGTGGATCCTTAGAATATGTAGTGATTCGGCAGGGTCGCTTTCTTATTAAAATTGTTTTTATCACTTACTAACAATTACCAATTACTTTTTAATATAATTCGATTTTGATATATTCATTGTTAATACAACTACGTTAACGCTAACTGATTACTTTTAAATATAATTCGGTGATGATATTTACATTGTTTATACAACTACGCGCTCCTGCTCGCCGGTGGTTGAAACTCAATTTATACAAAACGTTAAACTTTAATGCATGCTTGACTTTGCTTGTCTGCACTCCCGTGATACAAAAGAAACAAAACGACTCTGCTGCACGCTCGACGTAGCTGTGCACGCGATGGGGCTGAAAAGCGACTTTTCGTGTTTGCTGTTTGATAGATGATTATCGACTGAACTAATTAGGGATGGAAATTGTAATTTCTGCTTTTTTACACATTGATCTGCCAATGGTAATCATGCTCTCTTGTGTGTTCCCCAACTCACCACACTCATCCAGGTCGAAACGTACTTGTGTATTCGTTCGACGTTGATGGGCGTAGCCAGAATGGAGAAATCAAAGGGGAAAGCACAATAACCCAGGGTGGATCTGGCTAGGTGTGTGTGCGTCAATGCCGTGTATACGGCTGGTCTACTGACCCAGTGACAATATCTTAGGTCAACGCACTATAGCAAGACAGAAATACGAGAGAGAGGGCAAACATAGCTAAGGTTATTCACCAGCAAAAAGAGATCATTGGTCCCAAGCGAATGGGTGATCTGGGAAAAATCAATAGGACGCCGCATCGGCTGGGGATATAATTCCATTCTGTGGAATGTTCAATAACACCCAAGCCTATGGACTATGACGTAACCGCGTCGCTTGGTTTGGCTTGGTTGTTGCTAACCAATACGAATGGAATTTCCGGTGGAAATCCCATGGTTAGCGCAATAGTGTTGCCGTATGTTGTTGATTGTAGCTAAACTCAATTATGCATTATCTGCATAGAAAAATGAGTTTAGCTATGCGTCCCTTTGACATGTCCTGCTGGTAAATACCTATCAAGGGAAATGGGTAGGTATTGTGGTTGGAATTGTGGGCTGTTTCTTCTATAGGATAGAGAAACCCCTACAGACCTACCATCACCCGCCTTCAATACGGGAACTCTCTACCGTAATTGTCTCCAAATCAGGACTTTCCTCACCTCAGGGAGACTAGTTAACGATCTAAACGAGGTCGTGTACCACAACATCGAACTGGCACCCAATCATTTCAAATACAGCAACATCCAACCATTCTCCAAGATTCTTACCTTTAACACAGAACCGAATGGCTCCCCCCTCCTTTAAGAACATACCTGACCATATCCCTTACTATCCTCAATTAAAACGAGAAATCCCACATCCACATAAATCAATATTGTAAATAATATTTTTAAGTCATATCAAACTGTCACTATCACTGCAAAGATTAAGTTAGGTTAAGTAATTTTAAGTAGGCTAAGTTAAAATAAACAAAGTTCCTGGTTTTTTTCTGACTTTTTCCAGGACAAACAAAACTATCAATCTATATAATTCCCATTAAATCGTAAGCACATATAAAAAAGAATTGTTTGAAAAATGTTAACAAATAATATGTAAACACTTATTATGTAACAAATCTATTATAAGTTAGCTGTATTACTTATTGTAACACTTAATTTTTGGTCAAATAAATGCAGTAAATTAAAAAAAAAGCATTCTAGTTGATTACACACCCACACTCCGACGGAAGCACAAATTATCAGATGCCAAAGATGGAATCTGCGTTTACTACCGCACTCAAGACCGACCAGTCTTGTATGATTTCATTCCCACCATCCCTCTATAGATATAAATAGTTAGAGACCGTTTGAACTAACTCTGTAGGCATTATCCTTAGATACCTTGGTCCCATTTTTTTTTGGAGATATTTTGAGACCGACCCCAACACTCTCACGGATGTGGGTGATTCTGGTTGTCGTAAGATGACCTAACTTAATTCGTAGCCGACAAGAAGCATTCGGCTATGGAAAAGTCAAAGGAACCCACATCTACTGTTGCTCCACCATAGTAAAGAATAGAAGAATTCAAATGCCTCCCAGAATTGCTAACCGAAGTTGCCAGAGAAAAGAGCTCTTATATTTGCTGAAGATTTCAATGCCTGGCTGGTAGACTGGGGAAGCAATAAGGCCAACGGTAGAGGAGAGGCGTTGCTCGAAAGTTCTTAATGATTGCGTTGAGAAGAGGCAGGTCCAAAATTGACATCACCTTTGGCAGCTCCGTATTGGTCATCTACACCCATAGTGATTAACAAGCCGTGATGAACCAAATACTATTACACAGGGTATTCGTAACAGGCAGATTGGCAATGAAAACCAAAAATAAATGGGTGGAAAGAAAACCACTTCGAAAAGGGTCTGGTCGATTATATGCTCGATGACTCAATTGAACAACTCGATGCAGAGTCAGCTAAAAAATGCATGCGACAAAGGCAACCAACATGGGCTAACAAACCAGCGTATTGGTGTAGCCTAGAACTGCTCAGGTGCAAGCAGATTGCCACAGGTTATGACTCTTGCAATAAAGAGCAAGAGACCATAACGTCTACCCACAACTATATGTGGAATTCGTCTTCAAACGGGAGGAGTTAAGGATATGATCCTCAAAAGCAAATATAATGTGTTCTGCGCCTTACGCGATTTGAAAAAGAAGTGGAAATATGGTGAGACGGTACACCAACTTTTCACTTACTTCAAAAAAGCCTACGATTCAGTCGGACACCAAAGACTCTAGCACGTTGTAGGTGAGCTGAGTATCCCGAAAAAATATGCTGGACGCATTCAAATCTGCAAGAACGAAAATAAAGAAAGCATTAGGAAAACAAAACCAGCTCTCAAAATCACTCAACATTTGGGACGGACTAAAACCGGGCGATAGCTTCTCACTATGTTTTTTAACCTTGTGCTCGAGTATGTCATCCGGATCACTTCTGAACGGAGTCACACAGGTACTCGCATATGCGAATGACATCGCTGTCTTGGGCAAGCGGAAGAAGAGATGGGCCTAGAAATAAATGAAGACAAAGCACAATATATGAATACGGCGAGGGCAGGTGGGCGTCAGGGAACGCACATAAACGCCAGGGGAAAGATATTTGAAAATGTTAAAGAGTTTAAATAATTAGAAACAATCCTGATGACCCGTAACGAAATGTTAAAGGAAATTAATAAAAGACTGCATTCTGGCAACGCTGGTATCGAAACCGCTATCATGTAATATAAAGCTCCGTATTTATAGAACCATAATATCGTGTCGATTGTTCTATAAGGATGCAAGATATGGACGCTCACAAAACGGGAAGAAAATAGATTCCGCGTATTCGAGATAAAGTTTTAAGGAGTATCTTTGGGGGTAAATATGACAAACAGGCAGGACAATGGAGGAAACTCCACAATCGCGAATTGGAAACCTATATCCGAAACCTATAATAATGAGAACAATCAGATGGCGAACACTAAGAAGGGCCTGGTATGTAGCGAGAATGGGCAACGACAGGGTCGTACGTAGAATTCTTGACGCAATACCAATGGGAAAGAGACCGGTGGGAGCCCCAACGGAGATGAGGTGACAATGTAAGGCGCGACCTTGAGGAGGACGTATCAGATGGTCAACCGTGGAAGAAGAGTGCACAAGACAGGGAAAGATGGCGCAGCTAAACCAGTGAGGACATTCATTTTCGGATTTATATAGGTTAATAAATTGTAGTAATATCGTCCCACGGGATGAATAAACCATTGGGTAGCACCTAAAGGACAGTCTACACAAAACAGTAGTTAAATGCATGAGAGCAAAAGCGACACGCCCAGAATAGTTTCTGAGTTCTTCTCGTTGTGTTAAGACACGAGCGTACACGGGGATTGGAACGTCAGTGAAAGTGACCTCTAGTGACCAACGGAGATGTGCTCATAGTTGCAAGGGTCATCAAAAGCAATAAGACCTCAGCACTGGATGGAATTCGAAACGCTGTGATGAAGACTGCTTTAACTAAAAAGCCTATAGTCTTCAGGAGATTCTTCACAACTTGCCTCTTAGGAGGAAAAACAGCCGTAATAATGAAAAAACGGAGGCTTGTGTTTATACCAAAGGAAACAGAAGGGTCGCCGTCCTATCGTCCGTTATGCATACTGGGCACAACAGGGAAGCCGCGCCACGTATCTGCAATGATTTACCGAGGGCACACCGGGACTTTCTGAAATACAGTATACGTTCCAAAAATTTAGATCAATCTGTAACGCCCGGCGCGGCATCGCTCACAATATGACGTTGCTCGGATTCCTAGTTCAATAAAAGGCACTGGTACACAACATTAAAAAAGGAGTCTCACTTTATTTGTAAAGATAAACAAACCCTAAGCACTTTCATCGAGCATTTTATAATCGCAATGGGCGGAAACATGACAGCAGACAGTCTTTTTACTTTTCGTTGAGATATTTTTTTTCTTGTTGTTTCATTTCATTTTATCCGACACGAACTGGCTAAAGGAAGCTGAATTGAGTTTGGATATTTTAAAAGCGCTGCACATTATGAAAATCGGATTTCAGCAGAGAACTGATGGTAGTATTTGTGTAGTAACCATGGTATCTTTCGCGTAGCTCTTTTTTATTTCAAAGTACAAACGTCGTTTACGAATCAGTAATTCTTCTTCGATTGGGTAACGGGACAATTCGCGCGCGAGCGTGTGCGCCAGCATGCACACGCTGCGGTAGATGGGTACGTCTTACTCCGATGATGGCTGTAAATCGACTGTCTGGAAAAGGGATGAAGTTGGGTAATTTAATTTTCACACTTGACAACCAAAAGAGAAAATACTTCTGCTCTCTCATTGCCACGTTCGTCGATGTGTGGTGGATTACATCGGTAAATTGATGATCGAAGAAAGCGGGAGAATGAGAGAACAGAAACACGATGTCCTTTGGTATCGGGGTGGATTTGGTTGTGTGTCCATGAATCAATGTACTTTGAGGATAACCCATTGACCCAATTCGGTGAATTTGGTGATCTCAGAGCACATTGATCTGTTCGAAGACAGAACTGTGAAGGAGAGGAAAATTAAGCTGGTACTATTCACCTGCAAAAAGAGAGCATTGATTCCCCGCAAATGAAGTGTCTGGAGAAAATGGTAAGGACACTGACTTGGCTAGGGAAATCTGATCATGGGAACTAACTTAAATGCTTTAATAATAAATCCCCAGCGGTCGCAAGATTAAGCAACCGCCGTTTGATCAGACTATGCCGTTGCTAACCGACATGATGCGATTTCCTGTGGAAATCTCATGGGTTAGCGAAATAGAATTGCCGTATGGCAAAAAGGTAGCTAAACTCAATTATGCATTATCTGCATAGGATAATGAGTTTAGCAATGCATCCGTTTAACATGTTTTACAGGTGTAATAGCTTATAAGGGGAATGGGTAGAAATGACGCACTGAAAGCGGCCGAAATAAGGTATGGAACTGTGGGTTGGTTCTCCATATGGTATAGAGAACCTCTACAAATGTATTTAACTCAGCGAGCTGAAATCAGATACTAAAAGCGTTGGGCGATCTACAAGTCTCATCCTACCTGATGCGTAGAAGAGAAAGCTATGTCTCTTCTGATTTCTATTACGCCGATGAGATCCCACAGGAGTAAAGAATTAACAGCGGGTGCATCTCAGGGGTTTGTACTCGGCTCACTGTTATGATGCTGCGGTCAGAGTCTAGGTATCAGGAGGAGTAAGAATCATTGGGTATCCAGATGATTTGGCAATTGTGACTATAATTAAACATTTAGATGAACTGGTAAATATATATTCCCATACAATCTAGAGCTGGTTTGGTTATTTAATTTTTTTACTCTTACGGTTGACCCGTAATTTCGACTTCTCTCCTCAAGTGTTGGTCATTGACTAATTGGAATAAGGGATGAAATTCGAAATTTCAATTTTGCACAACGATCAGCCAATAGTAATCGCGCTCTCTTGTACATCTTTCAATTCTCCACCCTCAACGAGGTGAATAAATACTTGTATATTCGTTCGACGGTCGATGGCATAGAAAGGATGAAGAAATCGAAAGGAAAGCGCAATAACCCAGGGTTGATCTGGCTTAGTGTGTGTGTATTAATGCAGCCTCTGAGGATGATCCACTGACCTAGTGTGGTGACTGTGGTGATCTCAGAGTGCATTGAACTATGGAAAGACAGAATTGTGAAGGTAGTTTGCGCTATTCACCTGTAAGAAGAGATCATTGATCCCCAGCGAATAGAGTGTCTGGGAAAAGTCGAAGTGACGCCACTTTGGCTAGGGGAATATTATCGTGGGAAACACGCTGAGGAATTCGATAATTACCCAACCCGTTGGATAATGGTGCACCCGCGTCGTTTGATTCGACTTGTTGTTGCTAATGTTATATCTCCAACGCCGTGCTTCCTCGACACGACCGAGGGAAGAGCGTGGACATTTTTCATACCGAACCATAAATGAAAGAAGTAAAACAATTTATTAAATTTCATGACACTCTTTTCAATCACTTTATTTATTATTCATATTTTTAGAATTCATTATTAACACGCTCTCTCATTCAATTTGTTATTCTAACTATTATTCTAATTATTACTCTTTGCGCACATGCTTCTGCTTTGAAATTCCAAATATTACTTTTCAACACATCTTTCTTCGTTCAAATTCTAAATGTTACTCCCGTCTCAATCAAAAATATTCCAAAACATTCTTCCTTTTCTTATTGACGATTTCGTATGAACGAAATCAATCTGTTACCCCTAGTTACCTACATGGGGGTGCTTCTTGTTAACAGAAAACTATTGCAAACTATCGCAGCTGCTTATGTATTTTGGCTAACGGTAATTGTGTGAAATGTTGTTATGTAAAGGATAGTTTCAAATTGATTTTGTATGTGCATATTATGTAGATATTTGAAGTTAAGGGTTTAAAATGTATTTCTAATGTAATGGATATGTGGAAATATGGATATTAATTGAATTTAATTGTTATTTATTACTGATTAAGAAATGTATTAAAATGAAAAGGGATTTTCTCAATATGCAAATATATTGATACTATGGAATTGATTGATATGCAAATGAATGTATGAAATGTGATAATGGATAAATGAGTAATCTGTTTGAGAATAAAGGATATATTTATTATTATAACGGTATATGTGTATATTATGGGAAATTATGTTGAAATGGATATGTTAAGGTTGATGTTTGGATTATTGGAAGACAGTAGGACTGCGGAGTACTACACTAACCAACATGAATTGGAATTTCCGGTGGAAATCTCATGGGTTAGAGGAATGGAGTTGCCGTATGGCAAAAGGGTAGTTGAATTCAATTATGCATTACCTGCATAGAATAATGAATTCAGCTAAGCGTCCGTTTTTGAAACATGAATTCCAGGTGAATAGGTTGGTAGGAGGAATTGGGGGGTGATTTGATACGCTGTTAGCGGTCGACATAAGGTTGAAATTGTGGGTTGGTTCTCCATGTAGTATAGAGAACCCCCACAATCTTGCAATGAGGCTGCTACCAAATGTTGGAGGGCCCCGGTCACTACATAAGGACTTAATAACCAACGTCAACACCTCCATTGTAACGTATGTTGCTTACATATGGGCAGGGGTCAAATAGTATAAGTCGTATATGAAATGGAAATGAATTCGGAACATAGGCTGACATCATTAAGAGTATGCTGGGCCTACCGGACATTATTCGAAGATGCCATAAGTGTCATGGCTGGAAAGAAACAACGTTATAGCTAAGGAAACTGCTGGCATAGATGAGGTTGATGCACTAGTCTCACAAGAGAATCGCCGGCAAGTGGGGATACAAATAGAAAACTTTAGTCATATATATATGCTTTCATCAATACTTGCATAAGTATATACATGTGAATCATCTTTACTGCTTGTATTGTGAAGGCAAATAGAACATACGGAACACCTACTCACAGACTGCATGAGGTTCAACTCTGCACGAAAGATGTTAGTGAGACATGTGAGATGGACAGTTACTTCGATAAGAGGTTTCAGTTGGTAGAAATTTAGCATGTATCCGTATCGGTCCAGATATATCTTTCGACGATTTTCACTTTCCTATCGAAAAAAGAAAAGAATGAGGACAAATCATCAAAACCACTACTACAATATTAATCCAGGTCAACCAACACTTTATCCATCAAATTGCTCAGCAGTCACTATGCGGTGTGATTCCAATACTCCAATTGACACATACAGTCATTTTTCAATCAATTTGTCAATATTTAATTAACTTGGTAATTCATCAACCGATGGCCAAATACTTCTTTCGAGGTTGGTTGGTTCTGCATTTTCAATTTGTTTCGGCGTCACTGCGTGTAGGCATTTGTTTCGAAATCATCGATGAAGTCTCATCAAATAATGTATTACAATGGCACTTTTCTTTAAAATGAAGAACTGAAGAATAGTTTCCAACCAATCTTGCTTTTCTGACCAAAGTCAAATCTTGAGGTCGGAAATTTGAACGCATACAGTTGCAATCTATGTATAATCGAAATCATAAACAATGTGGCCATGACGTTATTCTGTATTAGACGAAAGCTTTTTCTACTTTGTGCATACCTGACACTAGCTTTTTAACCTAATCTATTTTTTTAAACTATCTCTGGCCACAAACATTTGCTAAATGTTTATAGAATGATTGTCAGTTTTTTGAACAATATTACCAGTCGCACAACTATCAGTTGGATATAGGAATCACTGTATATTTTGACACTAAAGGGGATTGCATTTAAAAAATGACTTTTTTTTTCATAAAACAACACTCCGAATTGTGTTTATTCCAAAAAGTGGACATTTTTTACATCAAATACTCAACAACTCTTGGTATGTAGAAGCAGGTCTGTCTTTGTCATAGTTTCGATTGTAGAAGAGTTTTGTGAGAAACCTTTGCTTCACAGGTAGTAATTTGTTTGTCATTACAATTCTTTTCTCTCAGACAAAATTCCACTTGAAACTTATTCAAATTGTTCGCTCGACAAAAAGGTATCAGAAGACTCATCTCCCTATTTACAAAGCGCCTCACCGGTACTCGATTTGGTGCATCCCACAGCTACGTCCACCTGTCGGATCGTTCTTGGTCTCTCTCTGAATGTATTTTTAATCTGCCAACTAATAGGTGTTAGTGATTTGCTCTTGTCGCTTTATTTTGAGTTCGTTTGACTTTTCTAACGAGCTTAGTGCCGAATCGAAGCGCATGGTAAATTAAAAAAAAACCGTTCCCTACATTTTGGAAAGTTTTAATTAGTATCACTTAGGCCTTCGGGCCTTTCAAATCTATCAACAAGAATCAGCTCATTTTTCGATTGTTAAAAATTTTTGAAAAACTAATTTCGTCAAAAGCTTGCCTCACAATTTTAATATTTTGATTGAAAACAGTTGGAGTTTAATTCGGTTTTTGATAGCCTTTGATAGTGAAGTGAGATTTTGTTTTTGTTAAGTGCATAAAAACGAGCGTTCGGGTAAAACTCTCTGTTGGCATTCAATTTGAATGTCGATTGAGAGCTACATTTTATCGTTTTTTGGAAAATTGAAAACAACTTACAAAAAGTGAGTTTAAAAAATAACCAATTATATAAAAACAAATTTAAAATATAAAGTTTGCTTTGATTGTCAATCCTGTTGTGTGAGTATAATATTCAATGCTGTCGTGCTGATGGGTTACTCAGATGCTTTGTCGCGGTATCAGTGGGTGTTTATTTTTAGCATGAGTGTGGGGAAAAGTTCATCTAAATAGCTTCCTCAGGTTGACACGGTGCCAAAAATTGTTCCTTCGCATAGGTGTTTCATTTTTAATAACTTTTTATATATGAATGCTATTTTTTGTATTCTGTTTAAAAATGCTCCAATGACTTATAATTCTGAGCAGTTTTCTGTGGTTTCTATGAATGTGTCACATTAAATATTTGGCCGTGATATCATTAAAAACCGGAAAACAGTTGAAACTCAGCTGAATATCTTCCCAGAGAATGTTTTACATATTGTATTGGATCGTCTTCTGTATCTAAAATCGTTTATCAACAAATATTATTGACTTGATGTGCACAATTTGATTCTAAATATAACTGAGAATTCGATAATCGAAGAGCGATAAATTATGTCAGCACCTTTGGAAAGATGACATTTTAAATATAGCATTATTTCAAAATTGTCTAGTCATTCTATATCGATTGAAAGCGAGGAGATTTTTAAAAATTGTAAATGGGTTCTTCGTAAGATACATGGAAATAAATTACTTCGAATAAATATTTTCATCATTAGGTCTTCATGTGCTTTGTTGAATTAAATGCCTTAATAATACGGCTTTGGAATGTACAAACGGTTGTACGGGTTTGTAATAAAAGACGACTTAAAGCCGAACATCAAGTGTTCGGAAAACATCGGAATTTATAAATCCAGTACATGATTGTTTTGTGACGCTATTATCAGGGGAAACATTTGATGCTACATTTCAACTGATGCGGGGCTATAATGGGAGTTAGCCGAGTCATATTTGAAACCGTTTGTATTTGGAAAACAGTACGAGGCTTTAATCACCTGCCTTACTTAGTGGTGATATTTTGGTCCTTTATTTAACTCGTTGTTTTTGTAATGTGGAATTATTTGATAGACAAAAATAAAAGTTTCACCAGATATCGATAATCATCCTCAGAGTATAAGACTACGGGAACTTCTTTCTATGCTTTTTATTTTCACATCTCGGTTTTTCTAACTAAAATTTAAAAGATCTGTTTCGCATACGCTAGTGTTCCCTGCTCTGTGGTAGTTATATATATATTTCATCATCATCGACACTACAACCGGGATTCGGTCTTAGCCTTATTTAACAAACCTCTCCACCGGTTCCGATTTCGAGCCGATGTCATCCAGTTTGGCACTCTCAGACTCTGGGCGTCCTGATCTACGCCATCCCCCCATCGCAGACAAGGTCTGCCGCGCTGTCTCCTTCCATACATCCTGCTACAAAGGACTTTCCGGGCAGGCTCCTCTGTGACGTATTACGTCACAGAAATTTGTATATATATATAAAAGATTACCTGTCGTTAATGTGACTGGTTCCGCAACCTTCTCAGCTCGGCTCAGGTCTGTGCGGCAGTTTTCCCTTTGGCTGTGACTTCCAATTCCTCGTGAACTCAGCTGGAGATAATTTCCAACGCACTCGCGACAATTCCTCACACTTCCGGATCAGCAGCTACCTTCTTCTATTGTGCGCTGAGCTCTTATCACACATAATTTGTATACAACCGTGTTAAGATGTTGGATTGAGACTCTTCAGGTGAGTCCTACCTGGGGTCAGCGACGAAGGAGCTGGGGAACCTCCTTGGTTACTTCCGGAGATGGTGACTGTGATGCCGATGATGACGTTAATTTCGGTGCCTCTGCAGTCAGTCCGTATTCATAACCGATTCGGTGCTTATTTTATTGATTGCTAACTGCAAATGAATTTATATTTATCCTTGTACCGCTAATCTTACTTCAATTGGAATTCTGTAGATCCTCCTGGATTTTGTGCAAGAGCGTCCTCATCCCCCGATGATGCTTAGGTCTCAATCAAAGGCAAATCGGTTCCTTTGTGTGTTCTTCTCACACGTTGATTTACTTTATCCATGGTGTTTCACTGTTGAATTTACTAATAAACTTGAATGGAACAACTTAACGCAACTGTTCAATGGGATTGGAACATTTATTTTATAATATATCTTTATAGTTAGAATTCTTATCACACAAAATGTTTGATTATCAATGTTACAAGAAAAATGTCAAGGAATATTTTTCAGACACCACCGTAGCGTTTTTCACCCTTTTTCTACTTAATTCCATTGTTCCTTTTTTTTCTTCATCAAACGGGGACATTATTGTTTTCTTTCGTTAATCGCACTCAACTTGCTTTTTTACCGAAACTCATCCTCTCCTCTTTCCTTCATATTCAAAACGGAACCCGAGACTTGCTGTCCTTTGCTCAGCTAAGCTCACTAAACCTTTCTCTCCCTCTATCTCCATCCACTCCGAAAAGGGATCCAGTCTCCACACGATCCACAATCGAACAAAAGTATGTTCATACATCCAACATATGGATCGTCTGTTTTTTCACCACCTTACCATCTATCAATATATTATATTTAAAGCTAAATAAACGATAGGGGTGGCGGAAGCTGCACGTAACACCTCTTCGCTCATTCGGGCTAGGTGTCTCGCCCACCGGAGTCTACCGAGTTTGATTTTTCTTACAACATTAGCTTCAAGGTAGATTGCGTACAACTCATGGATTGCACTACTTCAAATTCGTGCTCCACTACACTGATAGTTTGACCAACGTTAGGTCTTCTCTTCGCAGAAGTTGCTACCATTTACTTAGTTTTTCCCTCATTAATGTGCAGTCCCAGTTTTTGTGCCGCCTGCTCGATCTGGGTGAAGGATTGCTGTACCGCCGATTCGGTTCTACCGATTATGTCGATGTCATCTGCGTAGGCAAATATCTGACTGGACTTGGTGACAATAGTCCCTCTTGTTGTAACGCCAGAGTCACGGATTGCTTTCTCCAACGCCAGGTTGAAGAGGATGCAGGCCAGACCGTCCCCTTGTCGGAGTCCATTAAAGACGTTTATTGGTTTGGACAACAATCCCGCTTTTTTACTTGACTAGTTACGTTGGTCACGGTCAACCTACAAATCGTATCAATTTGTTTGGAATGCCGAATTCTCTCATGGCATTATATAGTTCTACCCTGGCTATGCTTTCGTAGGCGGCCTTAAAGTCTATAAACAGATGATATAATGGAATCTTAAATTCCAGACATTTTTCCATCGCCTGCCTAAGGGTGAATATCTGATCAATTGCTGAATTGCCTGGGATGAAGCCACACTGATATTGACCAATGATGGCTTTAGCGTATGGGGCTATCCAATCTTGTATGATAGTGGAGAGTACTCAGCAAAGTTATACCCCTATAGTTGCTGCACAGTGTGATATCTCCTTTCTTATGTATGGGGCAAATTATACCGCGACGCCAATCTTCCGGCATCTCCTCTTGTTCCCATACGTGCACCACGATCTCATGAAGTGCGTGATGTAACGCTGTCCCTCCTTGTTTGATCAGCTCAGCTGGTATGCCATCAGCTTCAGGGGCCTCATTTGATTTGAGCTGTCTAATGGCTTTTAATGTTTCCTCGATGCTTGGTGGCGGCAGCATTTGGTCTTGATCTTGCATTGGTGGAGCCACCAATTGTTCTGTGAGCTGAACATTTAGCAAATAATTGAAGTGCACTTCCCATCGCTCCAGAATGCCTTCAGGATCGGTGATCAGATTACCCTCTTTATCATTGCAGTAAGTGCAGCGTGATATGTACCGCGTCATACTGCGGATTATTTGGTAGAACTTCCGTGCCTGGTGCGGTCCTCGCTCTCTACTTCTTTCTATTTCACAGACAAGGTTTTTTCCCAGGCACTTTTCTTTTGTCTGTGAAGTCTTTTTTCAGATCTTCTGAGCTCTTTGTATTTCTCCTCGCGCACCCGTGTCCTATGAGACTGCTGCATTGCCCGGTATGCAACATTCTTACGTTCAGTCGCTAGTTTGCACTCAACATCAAACCAGTCGCTCCGATCTCTACGAGTACTGCCTAAGATGGAGTTGGCAGTACTAATGACAGTATTTTTAAGGCGTATCCATTTCTCTACTACGCCCGGCATTCTGGCCCCAAGACTTACTCTCCCTCCGTCGAGCTCTTCGAGGGCCAGTCTTAACGCATGATCAAAGGTGTTACTGGTATTCTCATTGCGTAAGGCGGCCGTGTTGATTCGAACCAGATCCGCGGATGCAATACGTCTCCATAAGGCAATCCGCGCTCGGAAAACTGTACCAACAAGATAGTGATCCGAGTCAACGTTGGCATCTCGGTACGTTCCTACCGTCATTAGGCTCGAGGAGTGGCGGCGATCTATCAACATCTGATCAATTTGGTTGTGAGTGGCTCTATCAGGTGATACCCAGGTGGCTTTGTGGATATCTTTACGCGGAAACCTGGTACTCGCAATGACCAAATTTTTCGATGCAGCTAGTTCGATGACTCGTAGTCCATTAGTGTTCTCATGCAAACTATGGGAACCTGTGTAGTGTCTGAAAACCGGCTTCCGTCCTATTTTTGCATTCAAATCAGCAAGAACGATTTTCACATCGTATGTTGGGCAGGCATTGAGGGCCCGTTCGAGGTTCTCGTAGTATTCTTCTTTTTCGACGTCAGGGGACTCCTCTGCAGGTCCGTGAACGTTTATGAGGCTTATGTTCTTAAACTTGCCTCGCACGCGAAGAGTGCATAGCCTCTCATTTATTGCATTAAAGCCGATGATGGCAGGCTTTAGTTTTTGGCTGACTAGAAAGCCTACTCCGAGCACGTGCTGTTTTGCGTGGCAATAAATGTCATACTCTTTTCTTTGAATAACACCACTCCCCGTCCATCTTATTTCTTGCAATGCTGTTATGTCAGCCTTATATTCGGACAGGGCATCGGCTAGTTGCTGTGCAGCTCGAGCTCCGTATAGTGAGCGGACGTTCCATGTAAAAATTCTTAAATCATTTAACCATTTTCGTTTCCGTGGTCGTCGTCGTGTATCCGATCCATATCCGAGGCTCGTTAAATTTTCCATAAGAATTTATTTTTCCGGGCATGGTTATTAGCCGTGCGCCAATCTTTCTCAGAGTGTCGCTGCATGCATTGGCTCACTACTTGGCGAGTGCCAAAGTAGCTATCCAGGGGTGTCACTTGGAGACTGCACGTCAACTTGGAATGAACAGGGACAAGGATCGTCCTGGCCTTCGCCGGGTTGAAAGCAATCAGAGACTTTCCCCTGTGTGTTCGCACCCACCCCCCCGTTATATATATTTACTCCGTTAAAAATGTCAGTTTTTAGCTGTTACGTTTATAGTTTGGAAACACCACTTAAAATTTCAGCAGGAAATTTGATGCTTGGTTACTGTTTTGTTTTTCGCCATTGAAGTTTACTTGGCTAGAAAAACTTTGTATTGAGTCAGATTTTCAATCATAAAGAAAGAAAAAACAACATTTACTGAAAAACAAAATTTATTAAAAAACATAATATTTTTTACATAGAGATGAAAGTTCAGTCAACTTTAAAAAAAAAAGGAGAGCCATTTATTATTTTTTTGTTGGTTGAGGACGTTCCCATTAACATCTATAAATTTGTGAACACTTTCGACGCTTACTGAAACCAGTAAAAGCAAAACTATGTGCTTCAAAATTGGGGTATGAATTCAACACAGACTTTTAAATATTTTGACATAAAAGGACGGCATTATTTCCTAAATAATAATCCATCGTAAAAGCAGGAACTACATCGAATTGCCTGAGACTTCAATCAACACTTCATCAAATGGCTAATTGGGAGGATAAGAACATCGACGCCAGAGCAACGATGGTCAACCATTTTATTTCGTTTTTCTTGAATTTCTTTGGTTTTATTTTCTCGTTTTCTTCCTCAACGAACTTCTTCTGAGCCTTTATTTTTTAATTTACCATAATTTATCACTTGTAAAATTGGTTTAATATTTTCTGTTTTCTTTCCTTTAACTTCCTTCTACACAACATTTTTATGCGTTTAAAAATCTTTGGCGGCTGACTAAACTTTAATTTTCCGGTAAACTTGGGCTATGGTTTCACTGCCATTGTTTTTAGTTAGCCTTAGAGAAAGGCAAAGGTGCTTCTAAACCTTTTCATTTGTAGGATTACCTTGTATTTTATTTTATTAAAGTTCAGAATGCCCCAAACAAGGTCAGAGTTCCAAGATGGAGCAATAAGTCAAGAGTCTTCATTTACATGCTAATCTACGGTTACGGTTACCGCAGTTATGTGGTGGTATTTTTCATCCTAGCCATGTAATTATTTGAGCTTTTTCGCTGGATAACCCCAAAGTTGTGATTAAAAAGTATTTTTTAGTATGAAGGTATGATGGAAGAGCGACTAATGGTAAAATTTCGTTTGCTCATGAGGATCCGAATCGATGGTTTCACGTTGGGCACATCATTATATCACCAACACAATCCATAGTCCGCATATAATCAATTGCGACGTCTACGTTCGTGGAATGAAGTCCTCATATTATTTGGTTTATGGTATTTACGATTATTGGCCGATTATGGGCCTTCTTAAAATCTTGCTTCTCAAAAGTTTCCCAAAGAACGTCCGAAAGATTTCCATGTCTTGAATGGACTTAAATATTAATCCGCTCATTATTTACGCAGACGAATCCAGCACAGACCGCAGTGATCAATACACTTTCGATGCATCAATGCTTCTTTGAACGAAAAAATTGCCTCGAAGTCGAAGTGGAACAAGGTGGAGTAGGAGTTGATATTTCTCAGCACCCGCGAAAGGGGTTCGTTGAAACCATAAGAGATGCAGTGAAGGCGAATATAAAGAAGGTGAGGATTACACGTATTACGAGGGTTTGTGTTCAGAGGAAATAAGTTAAGGAGGTAGGTGAAGTTGACCGAGCCGGAGAGGGGCCGATGAATGAACACTCTGTCAGCCAGGACCCTGCGCTCCTCAAGGGTTTTGAGATTGATTAATTTAAGGGGGTCAAAATATACGGGGGCGTGATTAAGGGGTTTTTCCATCCTAGTCTTCGGAGAGCGAACCGATGGAAGCGATGTTGAATACGGGCGCAGGTTAATAAGTCAGTGACCTTCTGAATTTCCCGAGCAGTAACTTTAAATCCAACACTGGTCCCATTAACCAGCATTGTCTCCAGATTTAGCCTCCTGCGACTATTTCCTGTTTCCAAAACTGAAGAAATTGCTGGGCGGTAAGAGATTTGGTCCAAATGAAGAGGTCAACACAGAAAATGACGCCCTTGAGGAAACCTATTATTTGGAAGGATTAAAAAAATTGGAAAATCGCTGGACTAAATGTATCGACTTAAAAGGAATCAATGTTGAGAAATAAAATGCTTATTTGCCGAAAAAAATATCTTTTATTCACACGGTCACTGACTTATCAAACTGTCCTCGTAGTTTCGATTCTACAGGTATGGGTCTTGTGAAAAGGGGATAATACCTGGCTGGCATAATCTAGCAGTGGACGGACGAAGGTAAAGTAAAGAGGTCGACTTATGTAGGAGTTGGACAATCCCCTACACCATCGTTTCACGAATCCGAGGGCAGAGTTGGCTTTATGGATCGTCTCTACAATGTGTGAGGAAGTTAATTCCACTGTCGCAAAGGACCCCAAAGTCTCGAATAGGATTGGACAATGATCATGGTTTGGTTATGTAGGGAATCGGGGCGCGGGGATGAGTGAATACGAGAAAAGGTTATAGATTCGCACCTGCCAATGTTAAGTACACAACCGTTTTTGTCACACCCACTCAAGTTATCAAGGTCCGATTGCAGCAGTGCAAAACCAAGTGATTCGATGATTTTGCATATCGTGATGCCATCAGTGTATGGGACATCAGGGATATGCAGGAAGGACGCAGGTGGCTTCCTCGAGGAACCCCGAGGTAGTAAGGAAGGGATTGGATATCACAGATCTGAACCGAACGGAATAAAGACTATGTGGCGGTTCCGCCAAACCCCACTGTTACTTACCTGAAGAACCCCCATAGCTTCGACCCAACCTTATAAGTTTCGCTAATGCAATCGTATTAGCGCCTTAAATGCTTCATGCATCAAATAGATCAAATTTATATAACCTAAAAGTCCCTGTAAAAGAATTCTTACCTTTCATGCATTTTTTCGCATACAAATTCCCTACAAGAATTCTTTCCATTATACGGGAGCACAAAACAAAACCTATTCGGTACCTTCGGTTGCCGGGCAAATTCCAACCTTCCCACACCTGCACCGCAATCTCCCCGCAGCAAAAACATTTCCTTCCCAAGGATAATTAATGCTTTCAATGCATTACCTGGAAATGCCTGCAAAGAATTTTTCTACAAGGGCGTTCATACATGTATCAATGCATTTCTGCATTAGCGACCCAGAACCGAATTTCCAATTAGTGTAGATATTCACACTAGAGTTCGATCCTGGCGTCGCCATAGACGCCATGTACAATTGACACAGATGGTATATACAAACCGCCATTGTGTAACCATCTAATCTGCTTTGCAATGACTTGCAACTATCGATACAGCTGCAAGCACTTTACCCAGAAATGCTCCTTTGTTTGAATCTCCAAACAATCATCGACTTCGCGCATAGCCGTCGGATTGAATTCAAAGCATAAACAATGCAAATATAGAATCCGTTTCTCACAAACGAATTTCCCTGCATATACAAATGCAAGCAAGGGATTCGTTTCGTCCACCAACCCATTAGCACCTTTTCCCAATGGCTATTCGCCTATTTACACAAGGGCATCACTCATCTAAGACTTTTATGATGCCCTAGTCCCATATTTGCTTTTAGCACATCTCTTCGATGCATCGTCGTCTATTTTAACCCCGATGAACATCATCAACCATGATCGCCCCAATTCCTTTGTCCTTGCCTCCTGCCTGCTTTGTTTTTCCATAGCCTTCGTGCACTAGTAAGCAACACAGATCTGAACGATCACACACATACGTCATGTCGAGAAAGAAGTGCTTCACCTTGTTTAAAATTTATAAAAATCAATTTAATATTAATAATAAGTTTAAGTGAAGTATAAACACTAACATATTTAATAATGGCTGAGAACAGAGAGAATTATCCTACACAATTTTAAAGAGAATAAAACGGAATAAACTAAATCAGTGTGTTTCCTTTTCCTGTTGTGGACGTTGCATTGTGGAGTTTCGTTTGTGTTTTTTTCGGTCTACGGCAGACACTTTAGAACTGGTGGAGACGAGGTAGAACCCCGTGTCGTGCGCCGACACAACGACCTCGTACCCCACAACTATACTTTAGATAGGACAGAATCCATATCAGCAATCCAGGTTCGAGGGCGAAGGCGGATAATTCAGCCGCCCACATTCCTCGGTAAGCCGTCCTCACCTTGTTACAAAGACCAATGGAAAGGGGTAACCTTGTGGCATTTACAGGATGCTAAATTTAGTTCTAATACCCGAAAGTTACATAATAGCTTAGAACATGTGCAATTTTTCATACAAATTACACTATTTTTATTCGACCTTACAAAGGACTATCATCAAATCCTACGAGGAGGGGATATTTCAAAAACAACTGCCACTACCCGATTGGCCTGTTTGACTTTAAAGTGATGATTTTCGGCCTAAGAAATGGGGCGCAAACATTCCAGGGGTATGTAAACTAACTACGAAGAGGTTTCGAATTTTGCTATGCGTATAGCGATGGCATAGCATCGAAAATCAAGGATAAACATCGTTTATGCCATCAACACCAACAAGTGACATTTCGGGGGCGAACAGATCAAGTACCAATGATAAATGGCATGTCGACCAAACAGACTCAACAGATAAGGAATATCTGCCTTATACTACATTATTGTAGTATCCTATTCAAGAAGCTCCATTGTGCATTCATTGTGACATGTCAGACACATTAACACTATTCCTACCGACACTACACGTATACCTATTCCTACCGCGGCTGGTCAAATGACCGGTCTTTCACAACTTATATTTTTCAATATTGAATGCAGACCAATAGCCAGCTTACCAGTATAAAAATATATTTTCTTTTATTCAAGAGTACATAATCTACATTTTATTCGTTTTCGTCGCATTTTTTACAAATGGGCTTCTCAACTGTACATTTTCCGCATACGTACTTTTTACATTTTAGACAGATTTTGTTCGTCTTACGTTGAATGTAGGAAATTCCAAATGAAAATTTAAAAACGGTCATTTGACCGGTCCTGGTAGGAATAGTGTTAATAGTGAATGTACTATTGCAGAATAGGAACACGATACGACTTTGGAACCACAGTTTACATATTTGATCGGGCGCCTTCAAAGTTGCGGTATACATATTCGATAGGATGCAAAAATGAGAAAAATGAGCAGTGACCCTCATTGCCGACCCATGTGCAAGACGCAACTCCAACTTTAGAACATATTTATCATTCCAACCCCTTTATATATGTATAGGTATTATCATGATCGTGGCTTGGCTGAACTTGGGGAATGTATCCCAATTCTACAAACATTCTTACCCGATACCTGTCATTTAGAAAGTGCGCATTAGTTCACTTTGGAAATCATCCTCAAATGTATGAATATGCGCAGAGATTCATTTTGTAGTCACCGCACGAATGTGGACCGCTCTACCTGGTACCTGAAAATCACATTTTGTGCGCGCGTTAGTTTAAAAAAAAAAGAACTTTCGCATGAACCGTTATCTACGTCCAAATTCTTTAAAATGCATTCCACTAACGAAATCCGTACAGGAGATTTCGCGAGATCCGAGCACATATTACGCAATAAGTAGCTTTCATCTCATGTGTTCGTTAGATTATACTTCTCCCTGCGCAAGTAAATGAAAATGGCTAGAGCAAAAAGAGGAGCGAAATATTTAAGGTCTCCTAAAACATGCAATACTTCAACTAATCTAGTAGCACCATAATGATGACGTATGTTCGCCCAAATTCGAAGCAATCAAATTCATCGAAAACTTATTGAATTAAACGAGGTTGAACCGTACTGCTTGGTCATTCGAACCATCAGGCATTCAAGACCATTGTATATAGAAACTGCTTTAATCTATGTACTTCGACTTCTGCTGCAGTATGTTTTGCTTTCTAAGGGTAACAAAAAGCTCGGCATCTTATTAAATTAAAAAGCAATCTTATACGACTGTTTGCAATAGCAAAGTAGACGGGAGAAAGGTGCTTTAGCGATAGTGGGTTTTATTGCACATTAATGATGTTCTCGTCATTCTCTTTACGTGTGACTAAGAGGCGATTTACATGCAATGTTCACCTTGTTTAGTATTCCTGCCCATAAAACTTACACTCCTTTTGCTCCTGACTTGTCTTCTGGTGTGCTTTTTTGAGATAATGTCTTTTAGCAGGTTTCAAGTTATGTATTGCATGTCAAACAGTTCTCGCAGATTTTGAAATTTCTTAAAGATGATTTAATTGGGATGACAGACACAGACGCCTGCCGCCGTGAAATGAAATCAAAGCACGAGACACCACATATTATACCTCACAGCTGAGGAAAGCAATATTTCAAAATCAGATAACAGATAGTGATGACGAATCCGAAATGGAAGTGCAACTTCCAATGTCTCTAGACCCCGTTTCCGACCATGACTGACGCGTGATGCTTTTGTGTTTTACGAAATATTGTCTGTTATGTCTTAAAACATCATTAAACAAGAGATCTTTAAACACTTTTAGAAAATGATGTCATGCTGTTTCAGTTCCGGCGTGGGAAGCTCTCAAATTTTGTAAAAGTATAAAAGTCATTAACAAATATAAAAGGGTCGTTGAAATTACATGACAAAGTAGACGTTGACATTCAGTAATAAATTTCGAACAAACTGGCGGAAGACAAAAATTGGGAATTGTTATTTGTATGCAGTGTCAGATGTGATGGAGTTCGTTTCAAATAAAGATATATTTTTTTATTGCTCTTATCTGGTAATTGAATTCCTGTTCTGATGTAGTACACTCAAATGTCACCAAGAATTTTGGTGAAATTTTAGTGCTGAGGAGATAGTATATTTTCTTAATATTTGGAGAGTACTCAAGGTATACGATGTCGTCGTTTCGAATTCGGAAATGGCAAGTGAAAAGCAGAATCCCCAATAGTCGGCTTTAGGCTGATGAATACATTCAATCAGTAGTTTAAAAGATCGCATTTGAGTTTTAGAAAGTGTGTGTAATGATTTGGTAGGAGTACAGGTTCGCGTTCTGGGTCTTTTTGAATATTGGGGAACAGCTTAGTTTGATACTCGTATGTAAATACAATGTCAATTTTGTCTTTGATGAATCGCTAATCCTATTTAACGGCAATTTATATAGTATACGTATCTAATTTAACAGAATGTAATTGTTTAGTTACTAACCTATCTGCCCAATAAAATGTTTTAGTACTCTCCTCTGATAATTAGATTTTTCTTTAATTTCTTCTTATAATGCATTTTATCCATATCTGTATCCTCCAACAGCGAGAAACATTCTTTTTTGTTTTTTTATATTAACGTTTTTGAAGTACCCTTAAATGTCAGAGCACAGTGTGAGGATGGATGGGAAGTGAATAAGGAAAGGAGGTGTCGGTGTATATTGGTCCTAAATGCCTGGACATTACAATGACGAGGAAACACATGATCAGGTAGAGTATTCCACATTCGTGTGGTTCAGCTAAAGAATGACTCTCTATGTTTATTTGTGCGTCTGAAGTCCACTTTCAAAGTGAACTGATGCGCATTCACAGATTTAAGGGTATCGTGGGGAAATGTCTAAAAGGCCGGAACACATTCAGCAAGTTAAATTGAGCAACGACCGTAGTAATACCTATAGAAAAGAGATAGGTATGATATGTAGCGCCTGTGTTCCGAGGACGGAATTGATCGACTTACGACTGAGTCCCCAATAAGTTTCGCTGCTCGTTTTTGCATCCTGTTGAGCACGTGTACTGCAGTTTTGGATACGCCTGATCAAATAGTTGAACTCCATTTTTGGACAAATATACGCCTCGTAAATAGTGGCCAGGTTCGATGGAGTGAAGTATCTTTTGCGTATCATAGGGAACCCCATATATTTGGCAGTAATTTTCGCAGCTTCAAATATGTGGTCATTCCAATTAAAAGTCGAACTAATTCGAGTGCCGAGGATTGATAGTTCCTTGGCTTCGTCTATCCAAGAGCCGTTCATCGACAGTATATTTACTTTGGGGCTCGACTTTGACGACAAGAGGCAGCACAGCAGACAGTTAGGTAATCCCCACTGACATCTCTTGTTGAGGTCTGCATTCAATATATCAAGCATAAGTTGCTGATTGGTAGTGACATTGGAAGAGTTTGGACGGGAGTGTTCATATGAGTATGAGAAATTCAACGTGCTATCATCAGCAAACGAGTGGCTAGGGTTGTGAGTAATTGACAAGAGATGATTTATAAAGATCAATAAGAGAGTGGGTGAGAGTACTGAACCCTGGGGAACACCTGCATTAATTTGATGGGAGACAGTTTTGACACCATCAACAAACAACTTGGATTGAACGGTCCAAAAGATAGTCTCTTATCCATTAGATCAGGGAATTCTCCACTCCATATGAATGCAATTTTGAGAAAAGGGCTGGATGCCAAACTCTTTCGAAGGCTTTTGAAATATCCAATGCGACTACCTTGCTTTCACCAAGGTAGTGGATGGAATGGCTCCACTTTTCGGTAAGGTACGCCATCAGATCTCCTGTGACCTGGTGCTGCGAAAGCCATATTGGCGGTCATTGAGGAGGTCATTTGATGCCAGATATTTCGAAAGTTGACGCTTGATAAGCGACTCCATTACCTTAGAGAGAATAGAAGTTAGTGCTATGGGTCGATAAGAAGAGAGGGATGATTTGTCACCCTTTTTGGGTATTAGCTGAATGTTCGCTGACTTCCATCTTTTTAGGAAATGGCCAGTAGAATAAGAGAAATGAAAGACTTTCCGCAGTAGTTTAGCGAGTGAAGAGGAACATCTCTTCAAGGGGAATGCCATCCGGACCAGCGGATTTGTGTGCGTTTAGCTCCTTGAGTGCGCGGGCTAAAACACGTTGAAGTGGAACTGATGTGGTATTAGGCAGCGTTGAGTTGGCTACAAAATGTACAGCAAGTACATTCGCCTTCTCTATTGCACTGATGACTGATGAGTCATCGACTATAAGCCCAGGAATGGATGAAGAGACCGACTTTTAAATGTTTTTCACGATTGCCCAGAAGTTTCTGCTACCCGTGGGAGAGTCTAGTCTTTTTGTCTCACTCTTTGGTCGGGCAAGAACTTTGCGCGTTGAATATATGCATTGCAATCCTTTCTAGCTCTCTTAAATCCTTTCTGTCTTTCTTCAGTATTATTTGATTTATACAACCGGAAGCTCAACTCTTTAGCCTTAATGGCTTCTCTTGGGTTTGATACTCTTTACCCTGTGTGGGATAAAGGTTCGCATGCCAAGTAGAATCGTGTTTGTCAATGTGTCTGCTATAGAGTCAACATCGTTATTGAGGAAAAATAACGACTAATTTAAGCTCCCAAAAAAGTCGTTCAGATCTTCCCAGTTGGCTTTCTTGTAGAACCATACTGTTCTTTTGGGAGTTTTCCCGTAAGCGTTGTTGACGGTTAGAGGAAATTTAGCTGACACGACACAGTGGTCTGAAGTGGCCAGGGGCGAAAAACTTTAATTGGGTATTTGTCTCGGTGGTACTCGTAGATGAGAAACAGGTCCAGTGTGTTGGCGAAATGACCATATATGTCTGGTACCCGTGTTGGCTCATTGACGAGTTAAGTTAAACTATTTGAATCAGCAAAGAGCCGGACATATTTACTCAGGTGTTGTGTGTCCGGAGTGACGAAGCTACTGCGAGACACCATCAGAGGTACGAAAAAAAGGAAAACAGACACAAGGGCTGGAATAAGTAGGGGGTTTTCCCACACTGCACTTCACTCGCGTGTATATCCTCGCACAGCACTAAGACGCGAGTTATGGTTTTTTGGACATTTCCCCACACGAAAACATCCCCGAAAATGAAAAGCCAGTTTTGTAATGTTTTTTTTTTTTTTTACTTAAGACGAGTTATTTTTTTTCATTTTTATTGTTGTATAATTATTATCTTATATATTTTACATTGTGGCGAAATGTGGGGCGATTAATTGCATTATCGCTCCGGGGGTCATGTGGGTTCAAAATCGGTTGGCGTTTTTTGGTTTAAGTGCATCAATGACAATGTGGTCCATATATTTATTTAGGTCGTCATTGATGTACTGAACACGCGTGTGCGGCTATCCGTTTATTTGCCTAGGATCGCACAGATAACTTTGCACTGCACTCGGATGCGTGTGTGAAGATCCGTGTGTTTATTTAGAATCCCACAGTAAGACTTGTCGCGGGACAAGTATTTAATTTTTTTTTATAAACTTTAATATCACATTAAATTTCTGTCAGAATGTATGTAATAAATTTAGTTTATATTTTCGTAGGATATAAGATATCTATAAAGTAAAATATATAACATCTATAACGTAAGTTGGATTACAACGTGTATTCTTTGGACCGCGACATTGTTAGTTCGGGTTTTAAATACGTTTCTATACAAGAACCATCTCCCTGCTGCTGTTGGCAAAATGATAATTTAACTATCTACTGATTTATTCCCCAACTTTGGTATCACCATCCAACTTTAAATTCGAAAACAGCCCGTTGTCTCATTTGAAAATGGAATCATCTAATATAATAAACCAAACGGACTTTTGGGTCTGTACGACACTTTTTGAACCAACACCATGCAGCCGAACTGCCTTTTAAGTTGTAATTGTAGTAGTTGTTGTTCTTATTTTTATATAATCAAATAAATTCAAATTTTACCATAAATATGACAGATACAAACATTTGAAACAAAATATAAGAAAAACAGAAGACTTTCAGTGTTTTTATACAATTTAGGAAAAACAAACAAAAAAATAGTTGAATGTTGTTGCCTCTTCACATTGGCTGTGGTAATAAAAATATCGTGTTTTACAGTAGGGAAAGCATGATAGATTCAAAGAAAGTATGATCAAACATAATTCATTACAAACCGACAGAGCAAAAATGTGTATAAGTTAAAAATGTGAAATATGTTGAGAATAAATGAAAGAAAACATACTATGATTAGGCTAGAATACCAGAAATACGAGGATCTTAAGCAGCATAATCAGGCTGAAGAGACACTTCTTCACACTTTTGATGAAAGTACCAGGTCTTGCTAGCGCCCCGATTGATGTAGGCGGTTCAATAAATAATCGAAAGAACAACACTGTAAAGAAATCACAATAGGCTATAGTGCGGAATTTAGGGACAGGAAACATATTTGATAAGGTTAGGAGACCTAACATTAGATTAAACGAAAATTAAGATTACTAGATCTCAAAAAGAATATTTTTTACACTTTAAGGGCGTATCCTGGTGTAAAAGCAAAAAAAAAAAAAAATCAGATTCTGTCGATTTTTTAAGAAAAAAACTATATATAATGTATTTTTGCAAATTTGAGCATTTATTGTGCAGACATAGAAGTGTTTAAATTAATTTTTTCATTAAATTTTCTGCATAAACAAGCAAGTTATAAGTAAAAGACATCAGTGCCAAAAGAAAAGTCTTTGGTGGTGTGCGGTGTAGTCTCGTTGAATGATCCGTAAAAAAAAAGAAAAATGGTTTTGTTTAGTTTATGAGGGTAGTCAATTGATGATTATTTAAGGTATTTAACAATTTTTTTTTTATATAAAAACATGATTGAGAAAAGCCACATTTTTTGCGAAAATTTTCAACTTATTTTGTTTATAACTTTTTATAAACAAAATCCTAACTTCTAAAAATACATTTATCAAGTGGCATATTAATTAACCTTTTATTTAAAAAATTCATATGAATTCATCTGTAAAATTATGAGTTATCTTGCACGCGCGTTGTAAAAACATGGTTTTGAGAAAAATGCATTTAAAGTTTCCGAATACTGTAGAGTGTGCTCGGGCATGCGTACTTTTCGAACATTTTGACCCGTTCAAATACTAATTCATACTTGGGGCTTTGAGAGCATATTCTACAAGTGGTATACTATCGATTAAGACAACAACAAAATCGATTTTTTGAAGCTGCTACACTAGGATACCCCCTTAAAACAAAACAAATGTTTTATAGGAAGAATCCTTAGGGTGCTGAAGAAAGGAAAGCTAGGGAAGTGTACGGTCGGCTTTCGAAAAAAATTTCTGATGACTAATTTCTGCAAGACCAATAATGGTTGTAATTTATTTTTATAGAAGTGGCAAAGAGTGTACAGAAATATTTTTTCAAAGTATTTGCGTGACGTGAAAAACTCATCATAGAGTCAGTAGTAAGCCCCAGATACTCGTATTTAAATTCGTTTACATTTCTAATTAGAAAACCATTATCAGTTCAGGTTAGATTCTGTCAAGAAGAGCAACTACTTAAACTGCAGAATTTAGCCAGCGATGCGATCTAGGATGTGTGAAAATACAAATTGGCTTTCAGGTTGTGTGCGGAAGATAAGATGAAGAACTTTAATTTTGTTTTACAACTGATTACCAAATGATGTTCAACAAATTCAAATCCCAGTTAACATCAGAGATTAAGTCTAGCGGACTACCCAAGGCATACCAGCAAGCAATAACATTAGCAAAAGCCTCTGAAATCAGGAGAAAAACGTGAATTGATGTAGACAAAAACAAAAAAAACAAAAAATATATAAACACGACTCAAAACAGAGCCCCATGGGACGGCCTGGATAAGAATTCTTTCAAAGCTCCTAACATCATCTATCTTCACTCTCTGTGACCTATTTACAAGATACGACTTATACCAGTCGAGCACGAATAAAACTTCAGAAGAGCATCCTTATCGGATTTACCTATAAGAAAACTGGGCTTCTCGATAGTTTAGAGGTTAGTATACCCGCCTGTCACGCGGGAGACCGGGGTTCGATTCCCCGTCGGGGAGCCTCTGGCGCAAGACTTAATGACCTTGCCCGGAAAAAACAAATCATTATGGAAAATTTAACAAGCCTCAGGACTTGCTAAATAAGGCCAAGACCGGTCTCTGGTTGTAATGCCGATGATGATGATGATAAGAAAACTAAATTGTGTTGGACTGAAAATTCCAGTTTTCAAAAAATTTCACAATTCTGATTTTTGTATTTTCAAAATGTTTTACTAAAAACAGAAAGAAGTGAGATGGGCATATAGTTACCGACCTCTGCAGCATAGTCTTAAGTGAAAATAAGAATGACGTCTGCATGTTTAAGATTGGGGGAATATCCTATCCTACAAGTAACAATTAAAATGGGTTGGTAAGACCTCTACTAAGAAAAACGCTGGTCTCTTAAGTATGCTACAAACAATATCGTGACAAGATGGAAGCAGTACTTTGAAAATCTGCTCAATGTACGCACTCATCAACCACAAACAAACGCACCAGGCGTACATACAGCCGAGCCTCAGATCTCGATTGAAAAACATCAAAGCTCTCGGAGTCGATTGCATACCGGCAGAGATTGTGAATCATGGAGGAGGGGCAACCGCTCGAAAGATCCACCAGCTCATCAAAACAATATGGGATAAGGAAGTTGGGGCGACTCTAACAGACACACACACAATTCACAAGCAAAATAGTGAAGAGCACCGAACGAAAAATCGAATAAGAAAATACATCAGAGCCGTATACCTAGCGATAACATAACAATTCACATCAGTGGAGTATAGTCGAGTTTAAAAATCAAATTCTAAAATCGGCCAGTAGCCTGATGGGTAACGCTTAGGTTCAATTTTTGGTGATTCAAACTGTCATAGCGTCAGTTCGAATCACACATTCTTCTTCATTATTATTTCAAACGCTATAATTGGTGACCCCGACGTAATCTGTACACACAGCATACATTTCCCCATAGTAAACAGAAGTTCACACACGATCACGACTTCCGCATAAAGCACAGCCTCCGACGTTCTCTCGTTCGCTCCGTCGTTCGCATACGAATCTGATCGTAACGAAGTTACTGCGGAGGGAGTGGTGTGGCGACTCTAACAGAAACACACACAATTCACAAGCAAAATAGTGAACAGCACCGAACGAAAAATCGAATCAGAAAATACATCTGAGCCGTATACCTTAGCGATAACATAACAATTCACATCAGTGGAGTATAGTCGAGGTTAAAAATCAAATTGTAAAATCGGCCAGTAGCCTGATGGGTAACGCTTAGGTTCAATTTTTTGTGATTCAAACTATCATAGCGTCAGTTCGAATCACACCTTCTTCTTCACTATTATTTCAAGCGCTATAAAGTCACTCCGAAAGAATGGAAAACCTCAATAGTCGTCCCCATTTTCAAAAAAGGCGACAGATCTGACTGCGAAAACTATAGGGGAATATCATAGCTTCCAACCACATACAAAATACTTACAAATGTCATACTGGCGATAATCACACCGTACGCAGAAGACATATTGGGAGACTACCAATGCGGATTCCGTAGGAACCGGTCAACGAGCGACCAAATGTTCACAATAAGGCAACTACTGGAAAAGAAGTGGGAATACTGAGAGACGGTTCACCAACTGTTCGTTGACTTCAAAAAAGCCTCAGTTGCAAGGCAAAGACTCTACCATATTGTGGTTGAGCTGGAAATTCCGAAAAAATATGCCGCCCTCATTCAATTCTGTATGAACGAAAGCAAAGAGCGAGTTAGAAGAGAAAACCACCTCTCACAACCATTTGAAATCCGGGACGGACTAAAACGGGGGGATGGCCTCTCACCATGTCTTTTTAACTTTGTGCTCGAGTATGTCATCAGAAAGGTACAAGACGACAACATGGCGGAATCATCCCTGAATGGGGTCACACAAGTGGTCGCATATGCGGATGACATCGCCGTTTTGGGCGATAATCTAGTAACTGTAAATAAAACAGTGAAATCATCATGTAAGCGGCAGAAGAGGTGGGCCTAGAAATAAATGAAGACAAAACAAAATACATGATTACGGCGAGAGCAGGTGGAACTCAGGGAACACACATAAACGTCAGACGCAAGATATTTGAAAAAGTTAAAGAATTTAAATATCTGGGAACGATACTGACGGCCAGTAACGAAATGTCGAAGGAAATTAACAAAAGACTACACTCCGGCAACGATAGTTGCCACGCCGTCAGTAAACTGCTGAAATCCAAACCGCTATCACGTTACATAAAGCTCCGTGTCTATAGAACAATAATCATGCCGATTGTTCTATACGGATGCGAAACATGGGCTCTCACAAAATGGGAAGAAAACAAATTCCGCGTATTCGAGAATAAAGTTTTAAGGAGTATCTTTGGCGCAAATATGACGAGGAGGCAAGAAAATGGAGGAAACTCCACAACCACGAATTGGAAGAACTATACCGCAAACCCACAATAGTGAGAGTAATCAAGTCGAGAAGATTAAATGGGCAACGATACGACCGTGCGTAGAATTCTTGACGGTAGACTAACGGGAAAGAGACCGGTAGGACGGCCGCGACAGAGATGGGAGGACAATGTTAGGTTTGACCTTGAGGAGATCGGATCAGATGGTCGGGCGTGGAAGAAGAGCGCACAGGACAGGGAAAGATGGTGAAGTCGAGTCGGTGAGGTAATGAACTTCCGGGTTTCTACATGCCAATAAATAATAAAATAATAATAATCACTTAAGTATGCTATTCAAGATCCCATCACGTCCGCACGAATTTCAATTTAGTAAGATACCAATAAACTTCATAATTTCACAAGGAGTAAAAAGCTGAAAAGCACGGTTCAGATGGTGCGTAAATATTACGAAAAGTAATAGGTGTGCGAGTAGAAACTCGGCGCTAAAGTTGATTGCATTAAAAACATACTTGAATGCATCCAATTCTCTCGCCATTTTGGATATATTAGGCTTAGTCATTGCTGTTTTTATGACTAACTTTTAAACATTTGCAAGCTGTCATTCTGTGTGCATCAGTTGTATAAGAGATGGATGTCGATAAGCAACATTTACGTCATTGCATTCTATTCCATTTTCAAATGAGTCAATTAATTATGCTCAAGCTATGCAATTGATTAATTCGACTTTGTGTGAATATTATGAGTCATTCAACAGTAAAAAAGTGGTTTGCAAGATTTCGTGAAGCAAATTTTAGTCTTGAGGACGCCCCACGTCCAGGTGCACTAAACAAACTTGATGACGAAGAACTTAAAGTTTTACTGGATGAAAATCCATGTCAAACTCAGGAAGAGCTTGCAAAACAGTTAGGAGTTTCTTAACAAATAATAACACTTCGATTGCATGCAATGGGAGAAATGCAGAAAGAGAGAAAATGGAAAATGAAAATCATAAGCTAACAGAAAGAAACAATAAACGAAAAGTTGATATCTGCATTAATTTGCTTTCTCGATAGAAAGGAAAGAGTTTTTTTTTACACAAAATCGTTACGATTGATCAATAGTGGATTTTGTACGACAATTCTATTGCATAAGAGCATTGTTTGATCCAGGCCAGCCATCAACACCAGTTGCAAAACCGAATATTCTCTGTGTCTTGTGAGATTGGAAAGGATTTATTTACTACGAACTTTTGGAACCTGGTCAAATTATTACAGCTGAATATTATCAGATCCAAATGATCGAATTAAGTGATGTTATAGAAGAAAAAATGGCTCCTCGATAGTATAGTGGTTAGTATACCCGCCTGTCACGCGGGGGACCGGGGTCCGATTCCCCGTCCGGCGCAAGACTAATGACCTTGCCCGGAAAAAAACAAATCATTATGGAAAATTTAACAAGCCTCAGGACTTGCTAAATAAGATGATGATGATAGAAGAAAAAATACCATTTCGGGTCAAGCTACGCACAAAGTGGTGTTGCTGAATGACAATGCTCGTCCAGATACAACAAACCCATCCCAGGAAGTTGCCCACCATTCGGCGTATTCTCCATACTTGGTTCCTTCTGATTATCGTTTATTCAGATCGATTTCGTCTTATTTGAAAAACCTACAGTTTACGAAAGCTAAAAATGCATGAAAATGTCGATGACTATTTTTCTTCGAAACCGCAAAATTTCTTTTGCGAAGGTATACATCATCTACCCGATAAATGCTAAAAGACTCAGACAGCAATGACGCATGTTTCGATTATTAATCTTTGTATAAGTATCTTTTCCAGTAGTGTTGAATTTGCCAAAAGAATCCGAGTTTCTAGTTACCGTTTTCCTTAACACAGCTGTTGTTACTGGAACTTTAACTTATACACACTTAAAAATAAGTAACGCTTAAAAATAATATGTATATAATATAATCTTTTTAAATTCTGAAACCGAAAATCTCCTTAAAAGGAAATATTAGTAATGGCAGCCATGTTCCAGATAGTCCTCAGAAATGGTTTGTTATAGTTAGAAGCCTGTCAGCAGCATAACGGCACGGAGGCGACATAATTTTTAAGATATAAATACCCAAAACATTTTAAAATTTCAATTTTGAAACACTGTTTTATTAAAGAATTTTCGTTTTGAAAAAAAAAAAAAAAGTTTCAAGATACCCCCAAGCTCATGTTTTCTGTGATCGTAGGTTTTCGCACTTGAACGATCTTTAGCCACTCATCAAGTTTGAAAAGAAGTTAGTTTTCCATGTTAGCTTATCTCAAATCTTCTAAACACACTTTGTTCTATTTGACGGTACAGGTGTTCCCCGACTTACGACCGAGATAGTTTGCTGGTCATCGGTCGTAAGTCGATTAAGTCGCAAGTCGAATTTCATATAAAAAAAATTCCGACTTAGCTAATGTAATGTATTATTTGGACTGGAATATGTATGTAAATCGAATTTTTTTACTTTGTTTTTTTTTTTTAATTTTGCTCGTATATTTTAGGGAACTACATATTTGTCGATTCTCTCTGCGATCGTCGAAGTGTGTAGACGCGTCCTACTACTGCTTGTGAAAAACAAAAGGGAAAAGAAAAATTAAAAGAAAACACGTGTGCGCGTGCAGACATAAATGTGTGACCGTCATTAGGAACGGTCTGTGGCCGAGCAATAGTGTATCGTGTATAGTATTAAGTGGAAAATTTTGAGAAATTTCTGCGCGACATTTTAAAATTTAAGTAAAATTGGTAAACCAAAACATAAAATCAGCGACCGCATCCAGAGTTTGCGTTCGCAGATGCTGGTCAGCGGCCCCAGTACTGCCGAGCTACTTAAAAAACGAAAGAAAAAAACTACTCACAGTCCTCTGAACGCACCGAAGAAAGTAGCTACAATGGCTACTCAACTAACAACCGAATACCACAAAAAATACGATGACGCTATGGAAACAATAAGGATACTAACAGCCCAAATGGAACAACTACAAGAAAAAATTCGCTCTCTTCAAGCGCAAACCAAAACCAATGTCGACGTCCCCATGAAGGAAGTTCCTCCCCAACCCATCTCATTAACATTCAACAATAACCCATCATCATCGAATACCTCGCCACTGCTCCAAGATACCCACAAACCAGAAGACCACTGGCAAACAGTTGGACAGAAATCTGCAAATAAGGTGAGACCACCCCCAATTTATATTAAAAATCCTAATAGTACCAAAGAAGTCATCAAGACGCTTTAGAATGCCCTTGGACACAGGAATTTTACCACGGACTCGAAAGGATCTTCGATCTCTATCAAGACGATGACTCTAACGGATCACGACATGGCAATAAGAAAACTCTCAGAGAACAAACACGAGTTCTTCATATTCCAACATGCCCAGATGAAACCAAAAACATTCACCATAAGGCACATTGATCCAGCATGGACTACCGAGGAACTTACACTCGAAATCTTGAGGATATGCCCGTCAATGAAAATCCACAGATTGGACTACTTTCAAACCCCACACATGAGGGAGAATAATATTAGGAGCTTGCGAATCATACAGATCCCACCGAACGGTGATGTCACCCAACTTAAACAAATAAAATATTTGTTCACACACAAAATCACGATCGAGGAGCCACATAAACAGAGCATTCTCCATTGCAAAAGGTGTCAAGGATCAGGACACCTAGCAGTTGCGTGCCACCTAAGTGCACGATGCGGAAAATGTGCCGAACATCATATACCAGGAGAGTGCAAAGTGAACCCGCTTGGCACAGAACCATCAATAATTCAGCAAACAAACGCCGATGGATCAACATCCACGAAAAAAATTACCATAACTTGCTGTAACTGCGGAGGCCCACATCCAGCTAGTTTTTCACAATGCCCCAAAAAGCTACGGTTTCTGGAGAGACGTTCGTTACATACGGTAACTAATACGGCCAAACCAGCTGCAACGAAACCCTTATCACCACAACCATTCCATCTCAGGGGGTCAGGAACATCATATGCAGAAATTACGAAAAGTTCCCGTAGCTGCCCGAAATCTCAACAACCCAACCCCAATGTTTCTCAACCTGGATATCTTGGGATACATCAGGAGCCTGGAGACACTACTACCAACCTTAAAACACAGTTCCGAATTGGAAAAAAAGGTCAGATCTTAAATTTAATAACTTCCCACATCCTTTCCCTTAATGTATAACTTAACCCTTATCTCCCTCAACTCAGAGTCCATTTATTCCCACACCCGTAGACAATACCTCCGACTGTTTGTTGAAAAGTTCTCCCCAGATATTCTTCTGCTTTCAGAAACTTGGCTGAAATCCACTTCTCAAGTCTACATACCTAATTACACATTTGTGTCCAACCCACGAACCTCTGGCCCTCATGGAGGTACGGGAATCCTAATACATAAAAAATTCCAATTTACTGAGATTAGATTTGCTAATATAACTAGTGTCGAATACACGGCTGTTAAACTTTTCTGCCGAAATAATAAAGTACTGGTCTTGTCTTCTATATACATTCACCCTTCTCGTGAACCAAACTTCCCTAGTGCAGACATCTCACAAATAATCCAACAGTCTCTGCCAGCACCTTTCATAATAGGAGGAGACTGGAACACACGACATACTGCATTTAATGACATCAAATGCAACAAATACGGCTGCCAACTCCTTGATCTCCTCCGACTTCATCCATATGTCTACGCAGACTGCCCGTTGCAACCTACTCGAATTTGCAGCTCAACCAAGTCAACAATCAGTTTCTTCCTAAAGTCTACAGATAGCTATTCATTTAATCCTCCCACAGTGTCCTTCACATTCCCTTCGGACCATGGCTCTGTCCACACCTCGGTTCAAATCCCCTCGCTTAAACCACTCTACACTCTGAATCCTATTCCAAATTTCACCAAAACAAACTGGAAAAAAGTCAATAAGGATATTGCTGCTAGCTTTTCAAAATTTTCTTTACCGGAATCTTCTAACCTGCCCCCTACACAAATTGACCAAGCAGCGGCCCAAATAGAGCAAATACTGGGAAATGCTCTCTTCAGCCATACTCCCACTATCGTTCCTCATAATCACTTAGGAAAACCCCCACCCAACCTACTCACAAAATTATTACGTATAAAAAAACAACTCCGACGAAAATTGCACACTAGCTACTCAGCTTTTATTAAACAACAGATCCAGCTATTGACCTCCCTGATAAATGGACAACTAATAGTTTTCACTAATTAGACCTACACATCCACCCTAAACAGTATCAAACCAAATCGCGATCTATTTAAAAACATAAACAGACTAACGGGTCGCAAACTCAAGCCTCGAACAGATTATCTTATTCACCCAACTAATAATAACATCGTCCAGTCGGACACTGATATAGCAAACTGTCTCGCTGAACATTTCTGCAAAGTCCATAAGCAAAACGATACCCTCCCAGTAACAAATTTCCACGATACCGTGAACGATTGCATTCCACGCTCACTGGAGCCATCCCTCACACCATTTATTACTGAATTCACCGAAACCAATAAAGCATCACACCCCGTAGGAATCGACACATTCCTAAGCCTTGAAGAACTATCCGAAGTCATTACTTCACGTAACAATAAAAAATCGACTGGCCTAGATGGAATCCCTAACCTCCTATTCAAAAGACTCCACCCAGGCAACTTGCTCCCGATTCTCGTTCTTCTCAACCACATAATAAACGCTTCACATTTCCCTAAAAGTTGGAAAACAGCAGTGATCGTCCCTATTAGCAAATCTGGGTCCCCCAAGTACCCGGATAACTTCCGTCCGATATTGCACTAAACTCGCTTAGCAAGATTCTTGAATGTAAAATCTACAAAAATCTTTTCTCATTTGCCAGGGATAACTCCCTCATTCCGAACTCTCAATTTGGCTTCCGCTCACAACACTCCACTTGTCATGCTCTCTTAAAACTGACACATGATGTGACGACCCACCTCCAAAACCAATCCCCAACGGTATGTGTCTCCCTAGACATAGCTAAAGCATTCGACTGTGTCTGGATCGCAGGACTGTTATACAAACTTCATTCAATGTATGGATTAAACATCCACTCCACAAAACTTCTCGCTTCTTACCTCTCTGATAGAAAGTTCATGGTGAAAATAAACTCAACTCTCTCGACACCGTATAGCATAACCGCAGGAGTTCCTCAAGGATCCATCCTCGGCCCTCTACTATACCTTCTTTATACATCAGACGCACCGCAGCCACTGTTACCCAATACAAAAATGCTCAACTATGCCGACGACACCTAAATTTATTCAAGCAACAAGCTTGTCAAGGAGGCAAGAAACTGTATTAACAGATATCTCCCAATCCTGTCAGCCTACTTTACCAAGTGGATAATTCAACTAAATCCAACCAAAACTCAGCTCATTGTTTTTAAAGGCAGAAACGCGAGTTGTACAAACAACACTATTCGCTGCCATAATAAAATCAGAATTAAAATAAATATCAATATAATTAAACCCTCCAAAACCTTAAAGTATCTAGGTATAAGCTTTACCAACAATCTGTCATTCTCTGCCCACATTAAAAATACGATTCGTAAAGCCACAACCCAACTGAACCTCTGCAGAAAAGTCATGTACAAACCGAATGGTCTCTCTCCCAAAGTCAAATCACTTATCTACAAACAAATAATCAGACCCACTCTCACATATGCATGCCCGATATGGTACCATATCACATCCGCCCAAATGGAGAAGCTACGCATTTTCGAAAGGAAATGCTTCAGACTTATCACTGGCCTCAACCGACATCCTAACTCCCACAAATATTACAACAGTAGTTCGCTCTACTATGCCGCTAATATTTAACGTATAGATCGACGCTTCCTCGAGCTGTCCATCAAATTTATCGAAAATCTTCCCAATAATCCCAATCCGATAATAAATGCGCTCACATCGACTCCGTCAGACAACCGAACTGCCTACCCGAACTGTCTCCACACCAGAACCCTCTTCACCTCTGGCAGGTTGGTCAACAACTCCAATGAGATTGTATACCACAATACTGAACTCTCACCTCACCAGTTTAAATATTGTAATATACAACCCTTCTCTAATATCTTGCGTTTCAACGATCAATCGGAAAGTGTTCCCCCAACCCATATCCCCGACTGATAGTACCCACCCTAACCCAAATCCTACCCATCGACCACTATACCTCCCGCCCCAGCCTACTCTAACTTATTGTAATAATAATAGATTTAATAATTAGATAAGCTAGGCTAAGCTAAGTTAAGTTAAGTTAAGCAAATTAGTTATAGGTTAAGTAAATAATTATATCCTGGTTTTCTGACCTTTTCCAGGAAGCCCCACCTACTCCTATCTTGTCCACCCATGAAATATGTAACTTTATAATAATGTTTGAAAAATGTACTAGCAAGTATGTGTAAACGATTAAAGCTAAGCTAATTATAAGTTATCTGTATTACTTATTGTAACAAATCATTTATGGTCAATAAACACAGAAATGTAAAAAAAAAAAAAACATATTTGTCTTCTTTAAGTATTTTCTATGAAAAAAATTGGAAAAAAATGGTCGTAAGTGCGAATAGTCGGAAGTCGAACGGTCGTAAGTCGGGGACTACCTGTATTTATAAAATGGATAGTAAGTTTTAATACCTTACACTTGTCAATACCAATTCAAGTGGCATAGGGTATTGATATTAACCAAATAAATAGCTTCAAGTGCTAAGAATAGCCGTGTATCAATGAGAGAGAGCTATCATAGATATGAAAAACACACATTTACCTATCATTGCAAATTATCGACGGCTAAGGCATTTCGATAATGAAGAAGGGAGGCAATATTTTCCTTTCCCCTAGAAGAATGAAGATATAACCAAAAGTTTCAGTCTATTTTATATTACCAAACAAATTTTCCACTGACTTCTAAGGTCCTATTTATAATTTAATATACTTAAAATAATATTCCCAGAAGTATCTCTCTGGGAAAAGTGAAAATTATTCAGAACACTAAAAGTATAATTTATTAAGAAAACGTTTTCCAGAAAGATGTTAAGGCATTGTTCTTAAAATTTGAAGTGTATGCCTACTTTTTACTTTAATATAATATAATTACATGCTTTATAACGTAATGTACGTCGACGGCACAATAGTCAAGGGATCGCGAGACGCAATTTGGAAAGAATTTAACGTTGAAAGCTCAAGCGTTGCTTTATGCGCCTAAGATGCCACAACATGTAGTATTCACAGCGTAGTTCCTTAGGATACGGTCTGCGATGCGACTTTTGTTATTTCCGCTCACTTAAGATCACAGCACTATTTTTAGGTTTATCTACGTCTTCTTAGTAAATGTGCTTTAGGAATATTAGCTTTGCTACTATTTTACGGAATAAGAATACGTAGAAGGAAATTTGGCAGCACTGTTCTATACAGCGTGAGTACAAGTGCTCCGTGCAGTTCATACAGAAAGGTTTTCTGATTAATGTGAATAATAAACAACATTGTTTTAAAACAATGAACGCTACAAAGACTTCATTATTTCTTTAAATAACTTTTTTTTTGAATCGCTTGTATAGACGACATAAATCAAGCCACTGCATTGTTTATTGTAACGACATAATGGTGTTGTTTATTTTTGAATGCCAAGTAATTATTTAATATTAAACGTTTAAAAAAACACGAATAATGTTGATTGAACGAGATAAAGAATTTAAATACGTTTTTACTCTGCTTACTTGTTCTTACAGGAAAAGTAGGCTTTCAGACATAAAGGGAACCCCAAAGAGGGTGCCTCGGATATATTCTTCAGCAAGAAGTTCATCTTTAATAAGGAACGGTGAGTTTGGGTTGTCATTATAATTGAATTCTGCTGCTTATCTAGAGGAGAACTGTCTCTTAAATAAATATTAATTTTATTGCTCATTGTTCATTGTGTACATGCATGATTATGCGTAGATTCAACAGATAAGTTCCCCAAGACGGTGACACCTTTTAGAGCCTTTGATTTTTAGATTTAAGTAAGTTGCATTGTCATTCGATCTATTTTATTAAATGAGTACTTTGAGTGTAGGTGTTCTATTATAATAAATTAATCGTTTTCAAGTACACGATAATAAAGTAATACATATTTGAAATGTTTGCTTTTGAGTTGATAAGAAAACATCTTAATGGTAATTGTATGGGCAGATAAATAGCATTGGAAAACTGTGAAAACTGTTAAACTAAACGCATTAAAAATTGACGCTTAAATCTTTAAACAATTCGTTAGCTACCTACAAGGGATTAGCACGATATTCCGTATTTCCTGATTTGTTCAAGTATATATACATATATAATGTCTAATATATATATATATATACATATATATATATATATATATATATATATATATATATATATATATATCGGGTTTTCCAATAGGGACTTGATAACTTTTTTTTAAATAAAACTCAAACCATTTGAGATATTTGAAAAACTTTATTATCGGCTTGAAGTACAATCAAAGCATTTATGAATGGATTCGACTTTGTTTATATGGCACGTTTGCAGCGGTCGATTCGTTGGACCCAATTTTCGATTACTTGGCCACACATTTCGGCCGAAGCGGCCGTTATTTCGCGTTCAATGTTGGCTCTGAGCTCTTCCAACGTTGTCGATTTGTGGACATAGACCAGTGTCTTGACGTAGCCCCAAAGAAAATAGTCTAGAGGCGTTAGATCGCACGAACGAGGCGGCCAACCGACTGGCCCAATTCTTGAGATAACACGCTCATCAAACTTACTCTTCAATAAATCGATTCTATCGTGTGCTGTGTGGCTTGTGGCACCGTCCTGTTGAAACCACATGTGGCCCAAGTCCGCATCTTCCAATTCGGGCCAAAAATAATCGGTAATCATGGCGCGATAACGATGGTCATTCATAGTAAGGTGACGATCGTTATCGTTGACGAAAAAATATGGCCCAATGACGCCGCCGCCATGCAAACCGCACCAAACAGTTATTTTTTGTGGATGAAGTGGTGATTCATGAAGCACATGTGGATTTTCACCCGACCAATAACGCATGTTTTGCTTACTGACGAACCCATTGAGCCACAAATGAGCTTCGTCACTGAAGACGATTTTGCGATGAAATTCATCATCTTGACGCATCTTTTCCAGAGCCTAATCGGAGAACGTACGTCGCTTGAAATGGTCTATCGGCTTCAATTCTTGAGTCAGCTTGATCTTATATGGGTGTAAACCAAGATCCTTACGCAAAATTCGCCATAAAGTGGTCTGGGCGATGTCCAATTCTTGAGAACGCCGTGGAATTGACTGATTTGGATAGTTTGCTACGGACGCCTGAGCGGCAGCGATATTTTCGATACTTCGACCAACCCGTTGTCTCACTGGCACGGCTACATCACACAACGAATATGTAGACTCAAATTGTTTCACTAAACTTGTTATTGCCTGTCTACTAGGGCGAGAATTACGACCGATAATTGGAGTTAACGCTCTTAAAGTTGTGGTCACCGACTCCTAATTTCGGTAGTGAATTTTTATGATTTGCAGACGTGGTTTGTTCGTGTACTTAACCATGATGAAATTGTTGAGTTTACTGAATAAATCGACAGTGACAGTTCGACGATTAGTGAAAGTTATTATTATTATTATTATTTTTATTTATTGGCCTGTAGGAACCCGGAAGTTCATGACCTCACCGACTCGACTCCGCGATCGTTCCCTGTCCTGTGCGCTCTCCTTCGACGCTTGACCATTCGATCCGATCTCCTCAAGGTCAAACCTAACATTGTCCTCCCATCTCCGTCGCGGGCGTCCGGCCGGTCTCTTTCCCGTTGGTCTACCCTCAGGAATTCTACACACGGTCCTATCGTTGCCCATTCGCACCACGTGCCCGGTCCATCTTAATCTTCGCGACTTGATTACTCTCACTATTGTAGGTTTGCGATATAGCTCGTTCAATTCGTGGTTATGGAGTTTCCTCCATTGTCCTTCCTCGTCGTCATATTTATCTCCAAAGATACCCCTCAAAACTTTATTCTCGAATACGCGGAATTTGTTTTCTTCCCGTTTTGTGAGAGCCCATGTTTCGCATCCGTATAGAACAATCGGCATGATTATTGTTCTATAGACACGGATCTTTATGATAGCAGTTTGGATTTCAGCAGTTTACGGGCGGCGTGCCAACTAGCGTTCCGGGAGTGTAGTATTTTGTTAATTTCCTTCGACATTTCGTTACTGGCCGTCAGTATCGTTCCCAGATATTTAAATTCTTTAACTTTTTGAAATATCTTACCTCTGACGTTTATATGTGTTCCCTGAGGTCCCCCTGCTCTCGCCGTAATCATGTATTTCGTTTTGTCTTACTTTATTTCTAGGCCCACCTCTTCTGCCGCTTGCATGATGATTTCACAGTTTTTATTTGCAGTTTCTAGATTATCGCCCAGAACGGCGATGTCATCCGCATATGCGAGCACCTGTGTGACCCCGTTCATGGATGATCCGGCCATGTTGTCGTCTTGTACCTTTCTGATAACATACTCGCGCACAAGGTTAAAAAGACGCGGTGATAGACCATCTCCCTGCTTTAGTCCGTCCCGGATTTCAAATGGTTCTGAGAGGTGGTTTTCTATTCTAACTCGCCCTTTGTTTTCGTTCATGGAAATTTGAATGTGGGCTCAACTACGATATGGTAGATTCTTTGCCTTGCGACCGAGTCGTAGGCTTTTTTGAAGTCAACGAACAGTTGGTGAACCGTCCCTCCGTATTCCCACTTCTTTTCCAGCAGTGAAAGGGTGCGTTCTCAAATTAAATTCGAAGCTGTCCCTATTGGAAAACCCGTTATATATATATACATATATATATATATATACATATATATATATATATATATATATATATACATATATATATATATATATATTAGATGAAAAACTAATTTTAAAATTATATTCACCATTTAATCAAAGATTGTATACATTTGTTACTACTATTATTTAGTACCATATATTGGCTTATAGGAACCACTGAATCGGCTGCGTCATCGTTCCCTGTCCTGTGCATTCTCCTTCCAAGCTTGGCCATCCGATCAGATTTGCTTAAGGTCAAACTTTACATTGTCCTCCCATCTCCGTCGCGGCCGTCCAACCGGTCTTCTGTCAAGAATTCTACGCACGATCCTATCATTGCTCGTTCTCGTTACAGGTCCGGCCCATCTTAAACTTCCTGACCTGATTACTCTCACTATTATAGGTTCACAGTAAGGCTCTTCGAATTCGTGGTTATAGAGTTTCCTCCATTGCCCTGTATCTTCATCATATTTACCGCCAAAGATACTCCTTAAAACTTTATTCTCAAATACGCGGAATCTGTTTTCTTCCCGTTCTGTGAGATCTCATGTTTCGCATCCGTATAGAACAATCAGCATGATTATGGTTCTATAAACACGGAGCTTTATATTACGTGATACCAGTTTGGATTTCCGCAGTTTGTTGACTGCCTGCCAACTAGCATTGCTGGAGTGCTGTCTTATGTTAATTTGCTTCGAAATTTCGTTACTGGCCGCCGTCAGTGTTGGTCCCAGACTCTTTAACTTTTCAAATATCTTCCCCTAACGTTTATGTGTGGCCTCTAAGGTCCATATGCTTGCGCCATAATTAACTATTTTGTTTTGTCTTCATTTATTTCTAGGTCCACCTCTTCTGCCCCATGTATGATGATTTCACTCTATGCTTCCGTCAGCGCAGCCTGAGTGATTCATTGCAATTTAAGTCTCCGCATCACATAAAGATTTCTACCAAACGGGGGATACATTTGTTACGGCAAATTTAATACAAAACAAGCACTAGTCGCAATCTTCTTGTCCTTGTCTTCTTCATTCCATAACAGAGAATAACACCAAACACATTTACGTTATGTGCTTGGGGGGTAGTTTTAAGGAGGTTGAGATCCATCATGGTAGTCAAGTTTAATCGACGAATCTCTGTTATTTGTGGTGGTGATCCATAAATTTACTATTTATTTAATAGCTTTAAATGATTACTGTTGGAATGAATTTCAGACGATGTGGTTCTCTATGGACTGTAATTCTACGGCGAAATTGAGCTTTCGGAAAAAAACATTCGCCTAAGACATGACGTTATAAAACTATCCACAATAGAAAGCTGTTTAAAATATATATTTTATTACCTATTCATTTGTTTCTAAAGGGTTTTTGTTAAGTAAGTGAACTATTCGCAAGATAAAATATTCAAAATGAAATCAGTTGTCGACAAACAGTAAACTGATTGTTAGATTAGTTCAATTAACATAAAATCTTTAAAATGATTCTTAGGCCATTGAGATTCTTGCCATGTTTTATTGTGTAATTACTACATTTAACCTCTTTTAAATCATAACTCTTTAAGGAATACAATTCACTTTCACAATAGTTACATAAATCTGTCACCATCGTTTTGTTCCTTGCTTGGTTATCGAGTTTTTTCTTTTAAATTTGACCATCTAGGTCAGCCAGTTGTAATTGGATCTTGTTCTGACGATCAACTGCAGTTCTTATGAATTTTCGGTTCGTGCAGATGCAGCGTTTAAAATATGCACATCTCATATGTATTTCTTTAGAATGCTTACTCTTGGCTTTCGGATGAACGTTTTCTTGAGATTCCAATTTTGTTGCAGACTAGCAAGCCACAAATATTTGCTTATTAAATTCAAATTCGTGAACCACGATTCCAAGTAATTTGCGCAACACTTGTGTTTATCCTCATATTTTAGGTATGCCTTGATTAGATTTAACGATATCGAAGACATTTCTTCAAGGCACCATTTGTCCCAAAAATAGCATTTTTTCTTGGAAGAGTATTGTTTGCTATCTATGCATATTACTTATTGGCCTGTAGGAACCCGGAAGTTCATGGCGTCACCGACTCGACTCCGCCATCGCGCACTCTCCTTCCACGCTTGACCAGCTCGTCTGATCTCCTCAAGGTCAAACCAAACACCTCGAAATGGTATTAAATAACTATTGCAGTTCTTCTTGAGCAGTTGTAGATTGTAACGCTCCAGCAACACTTGTACATTTTGGAGATGAGCCGCCAATATTTGGGATCATTGGATTGTCTTGAGGAGCGCAAATAAGTTCCATGGAACAACGTCACGAACCTCCGAGGAACAGTCTCCGAGAAATACCTATCAAATAGGCAAAGCTCCGCTAAATCCGCGCCCTCGATGTAACATCGGTCACAGTCCCGAAGTCACCGCTGCGTCCTCCATCAGACAAATCGCCTATCCCTGCACACTATCAAACAGGTCATTGATCTGCCCAGGAGCAGAGCTCCAAACACGGGAACACCACTCGAGCCCAGGTCCGATCTGAGTCCCGTAGAAAAGAAGCTGGGCCGAAGCAAAACATTTGTTGGTCCCAAAAAGACAACTTAAAAACTGAGTTATCCTTTTAGAGCCAGGAAACACTTTACTCCAGCCCATCCTCTCTCGTGTACAAATCCCAAACCAGACCCGCGCCCGAATATTGCTCCCCCGCCTGGAGCTATGCTCCTAAGCATACCTTCAACCTACTCGAGAGCGTACAGAGAAGAGCGACCCGCCCGATAGAGGACACCGCGCTGGCGTCGAGAATACAGTCACTATCAGATCGAAAGCCCGTAGTTGATCTCTGTCTGCCTAGCAGACATTATCACGGGTACTGTACCTCGGAGATTCGTGGCACCGTTCCATGCAATACGGTTTATATGCGCTCCATGATGTCATTATCTTCGGCTGCGATATCGTTACAAGGTTTGTATATCCTTGTAGGAACAGTGTTGGTTCATGTATTGTTTATCTTCTGTTCCCACAATGGTTCTTTCGATAAAGAAAAACCAAACTGCAGTTGACTCAAGAAAGAATCATAAATATTTATTTCTTTTCATCGTTTATTTCTTGGCTGTATTCTTATCGCATGAGATTTTCTAATGGCTGTCGGGTACTTTGAAGGCAACGAAATAGAATTTGAATAATAAATAAAAAAGTTTTAAAAAATTAATATTGTTCTTACTTATCAGGCACAGTAGCAACTCGTGCATTATTGATCAAACAAATATTGACTTGTACACTTGTTAAAAAACGGACGTTCCATACTTAAACAAAAAAAAACGTTCTTGACAGTTGTTGGTTGTTCGAGTCTGTTTTCAGTTAATAGTAAAAAGTTAACTGGGAAAAATTGGATATATTTACAATTTGCCTAGGACAATGGCGAAAATGGAGTCCAAAAGTCTGAAACTGTGATTGGTATTTATGGTTCCGATACTGTTTCGTCGGTATTTTGAATGTTAAAAGTGCACCACATCGGATATGTCGATGAAAATGGCAATAATTGGCATAGGCCGGTACGTTAATGGTAGCATCGCCTACGACCTAAAATTGATCCCAAAATAGATTCATGAGCCCCGAATTGATCCAAAAAAAATATCGTTGGTAGAATTCTTATCCGAATTTTGCCGTTCGGGAGTTCTTGACCACGCGGAACAAAACGGACCCATTACTTAAATTAACGGTGATTACACGATCGCGGTCAAAGCGCGGTGAAGGGGCAAGTTTATGAAAATTGCTTAGAGAAGTTTTTCACCAACATGGATCAGGGCTAATAGGTATTACGAAGTTACTATTAATATGGCGATTATAGAACATCATCATCATCGGTACTACAGCCGGAAACCGGTCTTGGCCTTATTTAGCTAGTCCTGAGGCTTGTTAAATTTTCCATAATGATTTGTTTTTTTTTTTCGGCAAGGTCATTAGTCTTGCGCCAAAGGCTCCCCGACGGGGAATCGAACCGCGATCTCCCGCTATAGAACATAACGTTCCATATTTGTTATAAAACATATCGTTCCATATTTGACCCAAGTCGGACAATTAGAACCAAGCTAAATAAAGTCTTGAAATACACATAAAAATACTGAACTCCTTTATCTCCAAATAATAAATAACAAACCAAAATAAATGACATCACAGGTACTAGTTAAACAACACGTGTCAATCTCATTACTAATCGTTCTACTGGCGCCAGTACAACATAATTTCGATGTATGTGTGAGATACGATTTAAACGTTTAAAAACGAACTTCGCCCAGGAAATGTATAAATAAGTTGCGCGTCGTTTTTATTAGAAAAAGAAAACAGAAACAAATCACTCTGTCAATTTTATTACAGTCCACCAATTAGCAGTTCCTAAAATCTAAAACTTTGTCCCAGTGCACAATTCGTCATGTTTATGAACCTAAGAGGACACCTGACTCGTCTGGTATTAATTAAGGCGCTCCGCGAAAATCTGTGTTCCCAGCCATAGGAACACGTCGCTCTCCTTACTTCCTGTAGAGTTGATGAATATTTGTAAAATTCCATCAAACTTCTGAAATATTCATCATTTAAAATATCTCAAAATTTGTTAATTGAAAGCTACGAATCGCCTTCAAGATTTTAATTGGCTGCACAAAGCCGCACATTTACCTTCACCCTCATCGAATCTTCGTACACAATTTACACCCCATTCACACCTCTGCATCGAACAGTTAAAATATGCATATTGGGATTATGTATTTTTAATTACCACTCTGTACAATAATATGACGTGAAATTAATTTAAAATTAACCAACACGGGAAAGTTACCCTTAAGTGATTCCGAACCGGTTCGAAGAAGGCTCCCTGGGGAGGTATTAAACAAGTAACACCGAAATGCGTTACTTCAACGCATGACATTTTCCTAGCTTTAGAAAATGCGTGCAAGATGAGCACTCAGTAGAGATACGCTAAATATTTTAAAGTATAATATTTAACAAGGACATCAGAACCTTTGCCTTATCGTCTATTGTGTCATCAACGCATATATATTCTGTGTATATTTTTCGCTTAATGCATCCTAATACCATATTTGTTCTGCTGCTGCGATGTGTTTTCCTTTTCTCGACAAACTCCTTTTATACTGAACTAAGTTATTTCCTTAGATGGCAAAGGCAATGAACATTCAAAGTATTGATCCACGGCACAAATTCATATTTTGTAAAATATTGCAGAGTATTTGATCAGCAATCAACTAAAAGTACAGCGGGATAAGCGGTCTCCTCGGTGATCACCGATATGGTTTTCACAATGACCACACCACAGGAGAACTAATTATTATATATACTTCTCTGAAGAGAGAAATACTCCTTTGCTAACAGCCGGTTGACCACTGTGGGTATTTCCAAACTATTCGTTTTCAGTCTTGCTAAAAAATGAAGTGTTATCGAATTTAATAAACGGTCCTTCAAATGGCTAGATGCTGTTTTTCTGGACGAAGAATCCAAGCTGTATTTAATGTCGTTGAATGTACATCTCAGCCATGGTTTCAACGGCTGCGAAAAATAACAACTCTTCATTCACCCTTTATATGGATATTTTGTGAAAAGCCCTTTAGATATGATATCTCTTGATATTATCACAAAGTTTGGCTCCCCCAAAGCTTTTAAATTAATAATAATAATAATATGGATCATGGCTTCAAACTACACATTTGCTTATCTTCATCAACGATTTTTCTCACTATCCAGACGTTTGCTGACGACAGCACGTTAAATTTGTCTTAACATTTTGAGAACGCTCGACTAAATCGTTTCGTTATCATAGTTATTGTTTTTTCATTTTACGCACGTTTTTATTTTGCTCTTTTTCTTATATTTATCTTACTTGCTAGACAAAAATTGCTTAAGTTCTAGCTTATTCAAATTATATTCTAACTTACTGGTCCCTTGCCGACACTCTGAGCTAAACTTGGGGTGACTATTTCGGCTTGGCTTCTTTTATATTTATTGCAATCTTCATTAATAATTTTCCAAACAAAGAAAATTTAGAACAAAAAAGACTTTGTAATTTATTTTTTGCACCTACATAATTATTGTTTTAGGGGGGAACCTCATGTAAATAGCCTGTTTTTCAGGAATTTTTTTTGAAAAATGTAATGCGTAGATTAATTTGTAATTTAAGGCATAATTTATTTACGTTATAATATTTAAAGAAAATATTTTTTTAAGACTAATCGTTAACAATAAAACGGTGCAATGGCGGCTTGAAAATGCGCCGTGCGGCATACAGGTCACAAAAAGGATCTGAAACAAAAAATACAAAATGGGTTCTTTAGTTTATGCAAAAACGCTCAGCATGACGTTCCCCTTTTATTAAAATGTGCAAATTTGCAAAAATGGCGAAGTTTTGAAAAAAAAGGATTTCATTTATAAACAATTATTAATAACAATGTTTTAAATAAAAAAATAAAAAATCGGAGCTCGTCATGCTGAGGCCAAATATCTATAGAATTTCTATACCTAACTTCATAAATATCGAATGATTCGTTTTTGAGCTACGTTGCACGGCGTGGGAAATTTTGCGTTTCGAGAAAAACTCGTTTAAAGTTTGAGTAATAGAAAAATCGTGAAAAAATTCTTAATCCGTTCTAACTTACCGTAGTTCTTTGCTAATCTGCGATTCCAGGGCCATAGAGTAGACCTTCCTCTTTTTCAAACTGATCTAATTGAGCCGTTTTTTCTGTTGTCGCCCGACAGGCGGTCGACTATTTGAGTGCTCCGCCCAATTAGACTGTTTACTTTCTTTTGAAAATAAAGTACAAGGAGGTCTCGGATCACTTTCTAACTTTTTTTCTCGTATTTTTGAGGAAATTTCCTATCAAACCAAAAACCAAAAAATGGCTAAAAAATTTTATTTTACATGAGGTTCCCCCCTTAAACAGATTAGTGAGCACTATTTCGAAACCGAGAAAAATATTTGAGGAATTCAAGAAACATTTCGCACAGTCTGACTTAGCTTCAATTTATTAGGCAAGTATTCGACGAGTTTGGATTCCCGAAATTTAGTCAGGAGCATCAAAATTTCCACAACATGTGATCGCTATAATGCAAAACTCTCAAATAAAAAGCATTGCAGATGGATTCAATCTTGTAGGCAAAACAGAATCTATCTGTATTTTTTTATACAAGTTGTACAATCTCATTTAAGCATCTCATTTAAGCATTTCTCAGCCGAACTACACATATAATTATCTCGTTGGTCAAGTGTTTCGATTCCTTCTTCCTTTCCCCATCTGCTTCCTCTACTTTCACTTGCAGAGACCTTTAAATGTGTACAATTACTAAAAAAAAGCCGATGATATAACAAAAATTGTAATTTAATATTAATTAACTGATTATATTGGGTTGTACCACATGAAATGTCCGATTTATAGTAAACATTTAAAAGCCAATATTATTTATCCGTAAATTTTTATTCAGTTAAAATAAAATCCGTTGGCATCTATGATATTCTTCCAACGGGATACAAGGTCAAATATTGCTTTATCGTAGAAGCGCTGACTTTTTGAGGCAACGAAATCTTCAAAGGCTTTTATGACCTCTGCTCGTTTCCGGGAGACCTTCTGCCGGCAAAATGAGTCCAGATTGCATAAAAGATGGCAGTCCGTTGGGGAAATGTCAGGAGAGTACGGTGGTTGCGGCAAAATTTCAAATCCCAATTGCAACAGATTTTGCACCGTTACTTGTGAGGTATGGAGTCTGGCATTGTCATGCAAAAGGATCGGGCCGTGCCTATTACCAACGCAGGTTGCTTTTCAGCCAATTTGGCATGCAATATGTTGATTTCCTCACATTATTTGATAGCGTTTATCGTTTCTTCTTGTTGAAGAAATGAAAAGTGGATTGGTCCTTGCGATGTCCACCAAATTGTCACGATAACCTTTTTTGGGTGAAGATCGGACGTGTGGGTGTGTTGGTTTTTCACCTACATCCAACCACTGCCCAAGTCTTGTACGGTTACCATACAGAATCCACTTTTCATCACAGGCGTTCAGTTTGGTTTCTTAATCTAAACGATAGGCAGAGTTCCAGCCCGTTGCTCTTAAAACATCGTCTTCAACTAACGTTTCCAGCTTCCCATGTGGTTCATTTTCGAGCCTGAAATCTCCCGAACGGAACTTTCCAAAGCAACATCGTATAGTGCGTTCATTTACCGCTACATCCTCAAATGCGTCATTAATGTTTTTAATTATCAATGACCCATACTGGCGACGGCATGGTAAATATGGTAATTCCTAGAAAAAAAAGGATGTACATGTAACGAACCCCAAAATTCTCGCACATGCATCACACGTACCACTTTACTTTATAAAAACAGAAAATATAATATTCTGGCACTCGAGAACTTATTTCCGACTGAGCGAAAATCGGACATTTCATGTGGTACAACCCAGTAGTTGGTTGCTTTGCAATACGTAATGCCATTTGTGACATGAATTCACACTTAATAATCTTCAAAATATAATGGCTAAAATCTGGGTAACCGTTCTATTACATTAAATATTCCCAGGAGAACTAGCGACCTTTTACTAAACCAAATATTGTCCTTCACGTAGTTGATTTTTCTCAGAACTTCATTAATTTCACTTTTCGTGCTGAAATCCGATGAGCTCAAGGAGCATTTAAACAAGGCTGCCACCAATGAAGGGCTAGGCCGTATAGCAAAAAGCACACTACACATCAGCCATGATATTTTTAAGATGAAGGGAAAACTTATTGAAACCTAGAATAAAAGGAAATGAAAAAAAGACCAAAAAAGGCTTTCCAAAAATAAACACATTCAGGCTATTTAAAGCACGTGCGTGCAATTTAAGATTTCTATTTATGTACGTAGACTCAAAGACTAAAATTGGTATCAATATCACTAAGGGATAGCTTGGTTTGCTTTAAATGTTTGCCTTGAATTGTTATCCGGAATTATTTTCCTGATTGAGTTGCTTATGGATTTATTTATGAAAAGCAAAAGAAGACAGTTTTGCAATTTTAGATCAAATGCCAAGTTTATGTTTATAATAGAAACTCTACTGTGATTTTGGATTGTTTTGAGTTTCCTTATAACATGTTTCTGGGTTTTTCTAAAACATATTTCGCTTTTTGTGGACAGATTTTTTTTTTGTTTTTCTTTTAGAAAGAAAATTTAAATCAATTTAATTGAGGAAAACTTGAATCCAAAGATAATTTTTGTTTTATATATTTATTGACTGGTTTTTTTCATTTATTTGTATGGATTACAATGAAGCTACACACACACCTCTACTTTGTTACTATACACTGCATCAGTTTCAATTGATTTTGTAATTGGTTCTCATTTAATTCGATAGTTTTTAATTCTACCTTCTGCACCAAACGCAGAAGCACAAATTGTAATCAACATCTAATTATAAATTGGTACGTGTGTTTGACGTGTGAGAATTTTAGGGTTCGTTACAAGTACAGTTGTTTTTCTTCTAGGAATTGTTTACCATGTTGTCTGCAGTTCAAATTCGAACCCTCTTCTTTTATGAATTTAAAATAGGACATAATGCGTCATTGGTAATTAAAAACATGAATGACGCATTTGAGGATGTAGCAGTAAACGAACGCACTGTACGACGTTGGTTTGGAAACTTCCATTCGGGAGATTTCAGGCTCAAAAATGAACCACGTAGGAAGCCGGAAGCGCTAGTTGCCGATGATGTTTTAAGAGCAACGGTGGATGCGAACCCAACGAAACCGGTGCGAGAGATTGCACAAAGCATGGGACTGTCTCCAATGACAATAATTCGACATCTTTCTCTCAAAGGAAAGGTAAAGAAACCCGATAAGTGGGTACCCCATGAATTAAACGAGTCCCAAAAACTACGGCGGCTGGAAATCTGCGCATCGCCTGGATTAAGAAACCAAATTGAACCGTTTTTGCACCGGATAGTCACCTTTGATGAAAAGTGGATTCAGTATGATAACCGTAAAAGACCTGGGCAGTGGTTGGATGCAGGTGAAAAACCAAAACACACCCCCAGGCCCGATATTCACACAAAAAAGGTTATGGTGACATTTTGGTGGCCCTCGGAAGGGCCAATTCACTTTTCATTTCTTCAACCAGGAGAAACGATAAACGCTATCAAATATTGTGAGGAAATTGACATATGGCATGCCAAATTGGGTGAAAAGCAACCTGGTTGGTCAACAGGCACGGCCCGATCCTTTTGCATGACAATGCTGGACACCATACCTCGCAAGTAACAGCGCAAAAACGGTTGTAGTTGTGATTTGAAATTTTGCCGCATCCACCGTACTCTCCTGAGATATTCTCAACGGACTGCCATCTTTTATGCAATCTGGATTCATTTTGCCGGCAGAAGGTCTTCCGGAACCGAGCAGAGGTCATAAAAGCCTTTGAAGATTTCATTGCCTCAAAAAGTTAGCACTTCTACGAAAAAAGAATACTTGACCTTGTATCACGTTGTATGGATGTCATAGATGCCAACGGATTCTATTTGAGTTGAATAACAATTTACGCAAAAATAATATTGGCTTTTAAATGTTTACTATAAAATCGGACACTTAATGTGGTACAACACGATACCTATAGAAAAAGATAGGCATGATGCGATGTGCCTATGTTCTAACGACGGAATGATCGATTTACTGTTGCGTCCCCAATAAGTTTCACTGCTCGTTTTTGCATCCTGTCGAGCACGTGTACTGCCGTTTTGGATGCGCCTGACCAAATGTGGGACTTGAAATCCATTTTGGGACGACTATACGCCCTGTAAATAGTGGGCAGGTTTTATGGAGTGAAGTTTTTTTTTGGATCTCTTAAGGATGCTCTTTTCGCAGCTTCAAATATGTGGTCATTCCACTTAAGAGTCGAGTTAATTCCAGTGCCGAGGGAGTTGGCTGAATGTTCGCTGACTTCCATCTATTTGGGAAACGGCCAGTAGTATAAGACAAATGGAAGAGTTTCCGCAGTGGTTTAGTGAGTGAAGAGGAATATCTCTTCAAGAGGATTGGGGGAATGCCATCCGGACCAGCGGATTTGTGTGCGCTTAGCTCTTTGAGTGCGCGGGCAACAGGATGCGTTCGGAAGTCAATCTGGATCATGGTGTGCTGCTTATGGTCAAGTTGAAGTGGAACTGTTGTGGTATTAAGCAGCGTTGACTTGGCTGCAAAATGTGCAGCAAGTAGATTCGCTTTCTTTATTGCACTGATGACTGATCTGTCATCGACTATAAGCAAAGGAGTGGATGAAGAGACCGACTATTGGACGTTTTTCACGAATGCCCAGAAGTTTCTACTACTCGAGGGTGAGTGTAATATATTTTGTCTCACTCTCTGGTCATGCAAAAACTTTGCCCGTTGAATATACGCATTGCAATCCTTTCTAGCTCTCTTAAATCCTTTCTGCCTTTCCTCAGTATTGTTTGAATTACACAATCGGAAGCTCAACTTTTTAGCGTTAATGGCTTCTCTGCACCGGGAACCGAACCACATTTCTTGGATTTGATCTCTTTACCCTGTGCGCTATAAAGGTTCGCATGACAAGTAGAATCGTGTCTGTCAATGTGTCCGCTATAGAGTTAACATCGTTATTGAGAAAAAATAACGACCAATTTAACCTCCCAAAAAAGTTGTTCAGACCTTCCTAGTTGGCTTTCTCACAGCACAGTGCTGTTATTTTGGAAGTTTCCTCGTTAAAGTTGCTGTTAGTTGAAGCAAATTTAGCTCATATGACACATTGATCTGAAGTGGCTAAGGGCGAAGAAACTTCAGTTGTGTATTTGTTCGTATAGGAGGTGAGAAACAGGACCAGTGTGTTGGCGGAATGACCATTTATATCTGGTACCCATGTTAGCTCATTGACGAGTTGAGTTAAACTATTCGAATCAGCAAAGAACTGGAGATATTGACCTTCAGGTGTTGTGCGTCCGGAGTGGCGAAGCCACTGAGAGTTATGCAAATTGAAATCACGCACAATAACGATTTCAGTGTGCGGATATAGGGTCAGGCTCCTATCGATAGAATCAAATAGATCATCAAATTCGTTAAAGGATGCGTTTCTATCCAAGTTTGGGCTTCTGAAGAGAAAGCAGTAGTGTATGTTACTTACGAACGTGAAATTTTAGCCAAGAGAAATTAAATTCTGGATTGGAGAAGCGCTCATATTGAGGCAGAAGCTGATAAGCAATATCATTTCGCATGTATGTGGCTGCACCACGATATGGAAAGAACAGTGGCACTAAGTTATAACCAGGTAGACTGAAATCGGAAATATCTGTATTAGTTATTACCTGGGTTTCGCTAAGTGCATGGATAGTTGGTTTCTGGTTAGAAACGTGGGCAGACAAAAAAGAGAAATTGCATCTCAGCTCGCGAATGTTGCAAAGATCAACGCGAAATTCCCGTTCCATTGAAATAACCATACACAGAAAACCAATACCGCCTAAGGAAAGGATGCAAGTCATAGATAAGCGAAAGCAAGCATCATTAGAGATGTTCTGCCCTTGTAGTAATTGCCTCACTAGATCCGTGCCGAAATCCACGTCAGAGCCCTTCCATGACGAACATTATGTCATTTAGACTTTTTGGTGTCCAAAGATTATAAGTCAATCAAGAGTATCGATTCCTGAGGAATCGCAAGCAGACGTATGAAAAAAATGAAAACAGACAGAAGGGATGGGAAGGGTAGATATAATAATTTTCCCGGACTGCACATCACTCGCATGTATATCTTCGCACTTTGCATAGCAATAAGACTCGTGTGTGTGTGGATCCGTTCGTTTGTTTAGGATCTCACAGTATGACTTGTCGCCCGAACCGATGCTACGATTGGGTATCTTGTGTTTCTTTATGATTCCCAAAACCGATTGCAGAACTGATTCGATGGTACGGGTCACGAGGCAAAAGCGCACGTGCATGTCGGCGGCCAGAACTCGAATCTGATTTTCTAATTTTGAGTGTGATGTGAAAAAAATGCCCACAAAATTGTGCGTTCATTGCCGGCTGTGGTTGCTGACGCACATACTTGCACACAATTTTTTCTGTACTGTGTGTTATATCGAAGTTTGACCTCCGATATAAACATTTAAATATTTGGTTATCGGACGGTAGTTTTGTTTATTGGTTATTATTAATAGTTATTGTAATGAAATATCTGAGCGTAACCCCAGATATTATCATTTATTAATTATTTATCAAAATGTAACACCTGAGCGTAACCCCAGATGTTATCATTTGTTATTTGATTATTGGGCGGCTAATGGCCAAAATGTCGTATTGTTGTTGTCTACTTATGTGGTATTAGTCGGAAACTTACTTGGTAATTCAGCGCGGCTTTTCCTTGGCGACAGGCTCCTGTGCGATTGACAATAAAACACTTTTATTTCACTTAACTTGATATTTTATTCGTCGGGAATGTCGATCCCTTAAAGTTAGTTACACTTGTTACTTTTACACTAAACTGCCCTATAGTAATTTAATTGCAAGAAGACCCGCTCTACTTACGGTTGGCCGCAGTCTTCTTGCTTTCAATTACTGTGCGAATTACTACTCACTTGCAGCCACCTTATATACCAATTTAATTATCCGCAATTGCAGATGAAGCAATTTTTCCACCCAGCGCGTGTAGCCTAATTGGGGGTTAATTGCCTGTCATTCTTAATTCGCAATTTTCAATAATCGCTGCAAAAATTGCAGCAGAAGCGATTCATATATTAACTCGATTTGCAGCAGCAATTTCAGTGCATTGCCCTACGTGCAAATCGTTTGCGACTTCTCGCTGCGTCCGCCATTTTCGCTGCGATCAACATTTCTCCGAGGTTCAACTGTGTCGCAGCCGGTCTTCCTCGATCATGTTGCTGGCGCTCGAATAACATGTATTATTTTTGTTAACATGTGTATTCGTAAACTGAGACCGTTTAGGTCTGGTTTTGCTTTTCGTAATGCGAAACGAAATGCAAGGTCAAGTGCACGATGGATATATGCTTTGGCATGGACTTATCGTATGCGATATGGTTTGATTGGAATGAATGATGAATGACTGCGAATTATTGCATTATATGCAGAATAGATGTAATCATGATTTTAAGATGATGGTATCTTAATTATGTTATGTGTGTTGGGAGGGGGTGTAAAGTGAGGTGTAACATTCCTCCCCCCTTGAAAGAAAGAAAATCATCGGTACGAGTGATTTTCTGTGGTATAAGAGTGGGTTGCAGTTGTGAGTTGAGTTTGGTGTTTACCTATTCAAGTTTCTCTTCTATGAGTGGTGTGTATTTACATAAGTATTTTCTATGGTTTCTAACATGTATTAGTGCATTATGTTGTAGTTTGCCCATAGAGTTTTCTTCTGTGTTTTGGCGTAAGTTAACAATTTGTTTTGTCTCTCTGTAACATTGCAATAATTATATATATATATTTTTTTTTGTGTTAACTCATTATTTTATCTGTATTAGTCTTAGATATTACAAATGTTTTTTCTTAATTTTCTGTATGTATATGTATATATATATAATTTCTTTTCTTTTGGATATTGGGGCTTACATAGTAGTTTTATTGCATCTGCTAATATTGATGGGTTTGTTTTAAGTATATGAATAGTTTTCTAATTAGTTTTGCTTTTAACAGAAATCATATAGGTAGTAGCAGTTTTCCTTTTTTTTTTGTGTTTTTACTTAATACTTTAATCACAAGATGTGGTTGTAATAATCCTTTTATAAAGGGTTTATTATCTAACAATTTCCTTCATTATCTGTATAATTTTTCAACAATTTTTGTTTTTCTTCATAATCTGTATATATATATGTAAGTAATTAATTATTTACAATTTGTAATTTAAAATTTTCTTTAATGAATGAATTGATGATTTTCCTTGGTATATATATATAAATGTTTTCTTATAGTTTATTATTAACAATTGTGTTTTTTTTTTTTTTTGTTTCCTTTTGTTTGTATAACTATATTGTGCTATACTTATTTTTTATGTAACTAATTGTTTGTATTGGAATTTGTATCAGTAATATATTTTTTTTTTCTAGTATGATTAATGATTTTCGTAATTTGAATAGCGTTTATAATAGTAGAACTTATTTGTAGCGATTGTTTGTTCAACCCTGTTTATTTATTAATTTTAACATTAGTGGTAATGATGAATGAAAGTATTTATATTCGCATTTTTTATTTTCTTTATAATTTGTAATCAATTATATTTACTATCTGTATATATATATATTTAATTTTAATTTAATTTTATCAGTAGAGAAAAACTTTTGTACGACAGTGGTTGGCTTATTTGCAATTTTAATAGTACATGAAATTATTTATCTAATGGTTTTATTTTTTCTAATTAGTTTACTTTTAATAGTAATCATATATGTATTAAGAGATTTCTTTACTTTTGTTTTCGGCAGTAAAGGATTTGTTTGTACATAGTAATTTGGTTTATTTTCCATCTGTATGGTAATGGTAATAATATGTAGGAAAGTAAGTAATATGTTTAATTTGTACATCTTATTTTTATTTCCGTACCTGGCCATATTGTGCATGAATTTGAGAAGTGGTACCTACTGGAGATAGCGAATGTGTTGGGCTACGTAATAGGTGTGTATTGAAACTAGCTAATCTTGGAATATGGTTTTAACCTACCATTTCGAACTATTATCAATTTTTGGCCAACGTCAATGGCTGTCTTGTTTGGCCTTGTTACTGCCGTAACGAAAAACAGGCCTTTCCACATGGGTGTTTGGTTGGACTTTTGCAACAATAATTTTTTGTTGCCTTCGTTTTCCGATAAGGTAGCGTACGAGTTTAGTGAATTTGTATTTTTTGTGTTTCTTCTTTTGGGATTGGATGTAACGGTGTTGCCTTTATCTTGCTTGTTAATATTTTCAGATATTGTGGGTTTCTTCCACAATTTTTTGTTTTGAGAGGAGCTAGCGTATGAGCTGTCTGTTTCTGAACATGTCTTATATGTCCTTTTTATGTTTCTCCATGTAAAGGTGTTGCCTTTATCTTGGGTCTGTTTATTTTTGATTTTTGTGGGTTTTTGCCACAATTTTTTATTTTGTGAGGAGCTAGGGCACTTGCCGCTTGACTTTGGGTTCCTCTTAGAATTTAGTGTAAAGGTGTTGCCTTTATTTATGGCTCGCTTGCCATTTGGGTTTCTTTCAGCTCCGTTGTCCACTACTAGAGTTGTGTTTCTTTCAACACTAACGTCTATCGGTAGCTGAACAGTTGGGATGCTGGTTATTGGTGGGTGTGGGAACCCAGTGTGGTAGCTTCTTGTTGCTACTGGATGTTCTATCCCATTTCCTAGTATTGGGGGTAGTTTGTTTTGAGTTTGTGACTGATGACCGGGCTCTGGGTTGCGTCTCTGTTGGTCAGTAGAGTCGCAAATCTGGCGTATGCGCAAGATTCTTTTATTGGTTGTACTTACTGGTAGTGAAATGTCCGGTAGGAAGGCTCCATCGCGTGATTTCTGGTTCAGACAGAGCGTTTCCTCTTTTGGTTCCACTGGAACAGCTTTGGTCCGGTGAGATCGTACAGGCACGTGAACTTCTTCTACCAGTTGATTGTTTGCCACCATCGCTGAGGTTTCGCAGCCAGTTTCTCGAGTAAGAGAACTCTTGGAGAGGTTACAGGCGGTATATCTGACCTCTTTGGGTCCCGCTGTGACTGTAACTTGTCTCACATCGGCTGTCCGTTTGTGATTTGGGCTTTTGGTTTTAGATTCCATGGGAATGCTAAATTCTTCTGGGTTTCGTTCCGTGCGAGGGAAGGTTAGCTGTTGGTTACTTAGGTTTGCTTGTTGAAAATTTTCCGCCGTCACTGGGGTTTCGCAACCAGATTCTTTTTTGGAAGAATCCTTGGGGGTGTTACAGGCGGTATGACCGACCGCTTGGTCTATAACTTGCCCTACATCGGCTGCCCTTTTGTGGCGTGGGTATTCGATTTTGGAGTTTAGTGGAATACTAAACTCTTCAGGATTTCGTTTAGTACGTGGGAACCTAAGTTGCTGATCTGGACCTTCTATAGTACAATTTTCGGACAGGAAGTCGTTCCCTAGTAATCCGTCTTCGGTTAGGCCGGGTATATTGCGCACGACTTGGAATTTGCAGGGAATTTTAGTTTTTAAATTGAAGTTTCCGCGGCAACTCCCTAGGGTTCTCCCTGTTCCATATGGGGATTTCAACGCGCAAGTATCATCTCTTTTAACTTTAATATCTTTGAGTGTTTGCTCAGTGATGATGCTCGCTTCAGCGCCTGTGTCTACCACTAGTTGAACATGGTCGTTTAGACCTATGTCTAGAGGGAGGTTCACTGTGGGTGCACTAGTTCGTGGCTGCTGAGAGTATTCTAAATTGCGGATATTTTGTAATTCTGATGGGCCGGACGTGTTTCTTGTATTCCGGGATTCCCATTTTACCTTTTGGTGGCAGTCCGAAACGTGATGGCCTTGTCGACCACAAAAATCGCAGGCTATTCTTATGCTATAAACCTTAGGTGAGTTTTCAACGTAAGTGCTGTTAGGAGAATTAAAGGGGGTGGTCCTGTGTTGATTTGGTTCTCTTGAATGGTTTGTATTAATGTTTGAATTAATGATATTCGTGTAGTCTTCTGACTTCTGGTAGTTTGTAATGTCGTGACTATAAGGCGTATGGGGCGGAGTGTTTCTCCGTGTGAGGCAGTCACTATATGTATGTCCCTTTTTGTGGCAGTAATTGCATATGATTTTGGCGGTAATTAAACGCAACTGTTTCATGTTTGTAAGAGGCTCGTTTTGTCTTTGTTTTGCAGTGTCATTTTTTCTGCATTGTTGAGGGAAATCTGCATAGTGGAGACCCGAGGTAAGTGGAGTATTTGGGTTGAGAGGTACGGCTCGTGTGTTTAATTGATTCAAGGAATTAGAGACGTGAAGGGGTTGAGTAGAACCTGGTATGACGCTATATTGTTGGGTGAGAAACGCGGCCTGTTGTAGCTTTTCCATATCTAAAGCTTTTTGAATTAATTCGTCTACCGTTTCATCCCCCAGGGTCAGTAAATATTGGCAGAGGTGTGAGTTGTTGACGCCACTTTTTAGTGCGTTTTTGGCGAAGTCCTCCAACTGTATCTTCACACCGGAGGCTGCTGTCACACCGTATTTTTGGTCCGCGGCTTCCTTGCAAACCATCAGCATCTGCTTTATCCTTGCGGTAAAAGTGATGAGGGCTTCCAAGGGTAGCTGTCGGATCGTAATCAGCTTATTCACTAACTCCTGGTATGTTTCCCGAGGTAGGTAGGTATTTTTGAGGAGTCTTTCGGCTTCCTCGAAGGTGTTGGGAGGGTTTGAGGCAATTAATAAATATGCCTCACCTCGCAGACGCGTGGGGAATATTGTCAAAAACGCGGAGTGCTCTTCTGCAGGTAGGCATCCGATTACCTTCCTGCAGCATCCTAAAAATACTTGTAGCTCATTGTCAACCAGGGGACTGTGCCCGCCCGAGAAGACTGGTACAAGCTGGGAGGTGAGCTTTGCGATTTTAACGTAGTCGATGGGCATGATTTCGACAGAGGGTGACGCGGTTAAGTAAGTAGACGAGGTCTTAGTGATAAGATTTATTAGTTTTAAAAAACGCTTTCGTACGCGATTGTTGTATTATTGTAGTGGAAATGCTTCCCAAAGATTAGTGGTCGCAGTATGGAGAGATATGGAGAAGAAAGACAGTGGAATGGTCGAGTAACGAGTGTTGGTGGCAGATGATGGTCGTAGGGATAATTAAAAATTAAGGTGACTTATTAAATTAAATTCTAAAACATTTGCTATCCCGTAAATTATTTGTTTATGTAGGGGTGGAAATTGTTCCCTAGGATTACTAAGTGCACAATATGGTCTACGACAGTGTATTTCTTTTAAGGATGGGTTTTTAATAGGGCTTGGCAAACTAAAAAAAAATTGGTTGCTTACTCTGGTTTATTTTGCTGCTACTGTTACTACTGGTGTCGTGCTGTGCTGCTGTTTCCTTCTGGTATGATGGTGAATAGCCGTTGTCACTGGGGGTTTCTGCTGTCTTTGGTGTTGTGTTATTTGGTGCTGCCAGGTAAGCTTCACGCCCTACAGTTGAGATTTTTGACCTGGTCTTTTATTGTATTAATTTTTTTTGGTTTTGAGCTGTTTTCTCTGGGCTGCATCTCCAGAGCCGTCTTGCATGTTTATGCCAGTAATTGGTTGGCATGTAATTGTCGTCCGCGTCGCGGGAGTAGGGGCCTCTGGTCATCGGGTTTGCGATCTTCAGAGTTCATAATTTTTTTGCATTTCGCAAACTGGTCCTCCATTACCAGCTTTGCGAGTTGTCCGTTTTGGATTTGATTTTTGTTGATTAAAAACTTCCTTTTTGTTTGCTCTCGTACTTGTTTATGTATGTTTCATTATTCTTTTATGTGGATTTAGTTTTGTTTGAAATATTTATATTTATATTATCGTTTTTACATTACATGGTATATATAAGGAGTATTTGATTTTTATGTTTAGAACGAATGGTCCGAAGTTATGCCCGCTGGATAGTGCGTTGTATATTGTTTTGCTTGTTGAGATGGCATCATTTGTTGGCAGTGGTTGTCGTTACTTTTGGGAGAAACCGTTGTACCGAATCAAATGCTCTGGATAGAATATCTGTTTTATCAATTTGTACCCTCGAAGCCAGACTCAGCTCCGAGTGACGGGGAAAGGTGTCTTTTGCCCAGTACAATTGAGGTTAGTTATTATATTGGCTAGGCTTTTTAAAAGCACTTACAAGTTATCAAAACTTGGGCTTCCCTAGTCCTGTCACGGTCGCCAAAAATGTTATATCGAAGTTTGACCTCCGATATAAACATTTAAATATTTGGTTATCGGACGGTAGTTTTGTTTATTGGTTATTATTAATAGTTATTGTAATGAAATATCTGAGCGTAACCCCAGATATTATCATTTATTAATTATTTATCAAAATGTAACACCTGAGCGTAACCCCAGATGTTATCATTTGTTATTTGATTATTGGGCGGCTAATGGCCAAAATGTCGTATTGTTGTTGTCTACTTATGTGGTATTAGTCGGAAACTTACTTGGTAATTCAGCGCGGCTTTTCCTTGGCGACAGGCTCCTGTGCGATTGACAATAAAACACTTTTATTTCACTTAACTTGATATTTTATTCGTCGGGAATGTCGATCCCTTAAAGTTAGTTACACTTGTTACTTTTACACTAAACTGCCCTATAGTAATTTAATTGCAAGAAGACCCGCTCTACTTACGGTTGGCCGCAGTCTTCTTGCTTTCAATTACTGTGCGAATTACTACTCACTTGCAGCCACCTTATATACCAATTTAATTATCCGCAATTGCAGATGAAGCAATTTTTCCACCCAGCGCGTGTAGCCTAATTGGGGGTTAATTGCCTGTCATTCTTAATTCGCAATTTTCAATAATCGCTGCAAAAATTGCAGCAGAAGCGATTCATATATTAACTCGATTTGCAGCAGCAATTTCAGTGCATTGCCCTACGTGCAAATCGTTTGCGACTTCTCGCTGCGTCCGCCATTTTCGCTGCGATCAACATTTCTCCGAGGTTCAACTGTGTCGCAGCCGGTCTTCCTCGATCATGTTGCTGGCGCTCGAATAACATGTATTATTTTTGTTAACATGTGTATTCGTAAACTGAGACCGTTTAGGTCTGGTTTTGCTTTTCGTAATGCGAAACGAAATGCAAGGTCAAGTGCACGATGGATATATGCTTTGGCATGGACTTATCGTATGCGATATGGTTTGATTGGAATGAATGATGAATGACTGCGAATTATTGCATTATATGCAGAATAGATGTAATCATGATTTTAAGATGATGGTATCTTAATTATGTTATGTGTGTTGGGAGGGGGTGTAAAGACTAGGACGCACTTATGTAGAGATTCCATTGTTTACTTTTTATTTCACACTGGGCTTGTCGCATGATCCGATAAGAGTAGCTTTCGAGAGGTGGGATCGCAAATCCTCCTTCCTTGCAGGTATAACAAATAGTAAAATTAGAGAGTACCTGACTGACTTTCAATCCGACAACTTGTCTTACAGTCTTGCTCGTGCTATTCTCAGTAATTGTCACAACAATTGTCACAACCTAGTATCTGGTTTTCTTATTTTCTTTGCCTCGTTTTTCGCATACATAAAATTTGAACAAGTGTTAAACCGTTACGTTATGGCCCCTGGGCCACGCGTGTTAAACAAAATTAAGCGTAAACGGTTGCGTTACGACCCCGGTATTGGGGGGCAAACTCCTACCGCTAAACTTACAAAAGTGAATAATAAAGTGCTAGAGAAATCCAAAATGTGTTCAAACACTAACTTTTTCCAACCACTTCAAAGTCTGATGGAGTACCCACCTGAAATGGATTCAGTCGATCAGTGCGCAGAAGTTACTAAAGAAACCAATTGTGGTGTTAAAATCAACTAGTGCTAAAGTGCGTAATATTTTGAGTAACATCAAAATAGACAGCTATTTAATTAAAAACATATCGCTTGTACAAAAAATATGTGCCCCAACAATGGACATATATAATAAAATTAGAACTGAACTCTTACGGTTAAAATGTGAGTTTTTTACCCACTCGTGTAAGGAAAATCGTCCATTAAAGGTATTGCTATCCGGATTAGACTTGATTAGCAACGATATAGTGAAAAATGAACTAATTGCACTCGGGATTAAGTGCTTAGATGTTAAAACCATCACCATAAATTCAACAACAAAAGCCTTGTACAAATACTACCTGAACATTGTTTACATCCAACGCGGTACTATAAAACTAAATGAACTCAAACGCTGGGACTTCAAAAAACATCATCCAGGTAAGGTCACACAATGTCACAATTGCCGGCTTTACGGTCACGGCTCGATGCATTGTCACATAAATAGCTTCTGTGCAATCTGTTCGGGAAACCACAAAACATCCGACTGCAAAATGAATGAGGTCATCAAGTGTGCAAATTGCAGTGGGCCACATAAATCCACCGATCCAGAATGCATTAGTCGAAAGCAGTACATAGACATTCGCCGCAAATCATCCCCACGTGGACGTGGTACAGGAAATACAACGTTCCTACAGCCTCCGAGTGACAAACAGCAGCCACTGCCCGACCGATTATCCATTGATAATTTTCCTCCACTAGCGCGATCTGTGCGTCAACCTTCACATCCTTCATCCACCTGGGCTGGTGGCCTCCATCAAACCCAGCAACCTTCCGACAGTGATACGACACACACGAAGAAAAATCCGTCTGAAACTATAACTAATGATAACTTGTTCTCATTTAGCGAGATAAACTCTCTTCTTAATGAAGTTGTAACCAAGCTTAGGGCTTGTCAAACTAAAGCTGATCAATTTAACGTCATTACATTAGCTATTAACTATATATATTCGGAAAAAACATGTTAAGAAACTCTCTTAACATCATAACTTCGACTGCGAGAAGCATCAAAAACAAAAAGCATGCATTTTTTAGTTTCTTGATAAATTTTAATATTGATATTGCACTTGTTTCAGAAACCTGGCTCAAACAAGACATTTCTTTCTCTCATCAAAATTACATATGTTATCGGCTAGACAGGGTACAAGCTAGTGGTGGTGGTGTCGCCATTGTTGTGAAAAAATGTATAGAACATTCCTTGCGTCCTTCATTGCACCTTAAGTTAATTGAGGAAATTAGTATAGATGTAACATTAAGTGATAACTCCAAGGTGAGTATTTTTTCGGTCTATTTCCCTAGAGGAAATGGAAACATTAGAAATCTATTTACTTTAAGCGGGATCTGCAAAAATTGTATAGAGTCAACACTCGAAACAAGGTAATTATTGGTGGTGATCTAAACTGCAGACATCAGTCGTGGAATTGTCTTAGGGCAAACTGCTGGGGTAACATTTTACTAGATGTTACTGAATCCAGCTCAAGTTTTTCCATACTTCATCCGCTTCTCCCCACCTATATCCCAGCGAGTGCAAACAAGAACCCCTCAACTTTCGATCTATATATCACTAATATTCCAAATTACTGCACAGTACCATTAACTCTAAATGCGTTAAGTTCAGACCACCTTCCGATCAGCCTCACAGTGAATCATACAGTAGCTGTAAATCGTACCCGTTTATACCACAACTATTCCGACGCCAACTGGAATTGTTATAAATCATATATAAACACGAACTTGGTTCTAGATGATACCAGCCTAAATTCTATAACCTGCAGCGAGCACATTGATATCCTATGTAACAATTTTGTTTATGTTATCAATAGAGCGGCCGATCATGCGATGCCTAAATGTTCTACTGCTCCAGTTGATAAGGCACCGCTTCCTGAAAATATCTTACATCTGATTAGGCTACGAAACTCTGAAAGAAGAAAATGGCTTCGTTATAGAATCGATTGTTTTCTAGTTAATGTTAATATCTTAATTAATATCACTAAAAAAGAAATCTCAGCGTATATGAACAAGTGTTGGAATAAACACCTTTCCTCTGTTGACAAAGCAACCAAACCGTTCTGGAAAATATCAAAAATTATGAAAAAGAGAGGGTCAAGTATTCCTCCGTTTAAAGTTCACGACAAGTTGTTTATTTCTTCAGTGGAGAAATCGAACCTACTTGCTAACACGTTTAGTAAGAACCACTCCATATCTGTGCATCTAAGCGACACGTATACTGAGGCTGAAGTTGCTAACACTATCCATGTACTTTCTCAAACACCAGCTGAAGGTACTTCCCCAACTAATATTAGCAAAGTTAAAGAATTGATAAAAAAATCAAAATCAAAAACGGCTGCTGGTCTTGATAATATTAACAACAAATTAATTAAAGCACTTCCACCTGCTGCAAGTAGCTATTTAACGTTCATTTTCAACGCTTGTCTTAAGAATTGTTATTTTCCGGACTGTTGGAAAACAGGAAAGTAATACCTATCCCGAAGCCCGGCAAACCGAAGAACAGCCCCGAAAGCTAGAAAAAATCATTAAGGAAAAGATTGATAGTTTTGTGGAAGCCAATAACATCTTACCAAACTTTCAGTTCGGTTTCCGTAGTGGTCACAGCACAATCCACCAAGTCTTGCGCATTAAAAACCACATAGCTGGTAAATTCATCGACAAGGAGTCAACGGGACTGGTTCTTCTAGACATCGAAAAAGCCTTTGATACGGCATGGCACGATGACTTGATTTATAAGCTACTAAAACTTAAGCTGCCAATACCGCCTATCAAAATTATCCAGAGCTTTCTTCGTTCGAGAAAATATGTTGTGAGTATAGGAACCTGTAGCGGTTCTTTAATACATTCCCAAAGAACCGCCCATCCTCTTAAATGAACCACCTTCCAAACCCACCATACCTACCTGCAATTTTGGGCAGCGTAAGCTACCCTTCATTCTCTTTCACCTGAAAGTTAAATCTCATTAAGGCATGCATCACATTGAATTTTTCCGTTTATGAACCGTACCATATCTCCATCGGCTCGGCTTGTCAGCAATTATAATAGATAAATACTAGCTGGCCAGCGTAATTGTTGACATAGCCGAAGCCGATGGTTTCTTGCTACGGTTCATATCCATTTATTGCCCCAGTCCCAAGGTTCGCAACACTTGCGACCAATTTCCTTTGTCGGTTATCTACCGATCATGGGATTTGGACACTAATATGATTGACGTTAGACAATCATAACTCAGATCATGCTAACGATGCTCCGGCCTGTAAAACAAACAAAAGCTACCATAGCCTAGGTCATAGGCGAGCAAACCATCGGTTTGCTTATCGCCACGAAAACTCTATAGCCTACAATGGCATTAGCATGAACGCCTAAGTAAACACGATGTGCATATCATCGTGACCCTTGAAATAGCGTTTTTGTGTCTTGAAGCAAAAACCTATTTCGTTCTCAGGCGCAGGTCATCAAAGATTTATGGCCCTCGAAATAGCGTTTCTGTTTATTTAAGACACAGAAACCTATTTCTCCCTTCGGCGATTTTTCGCCATCGCATATCTCTATAATACCAATTCATTGCACCAGCCCATGTTTATTTAGGTGCATTTTCGTCGATTGTCGATATACAGGCTGAAGGGCAACGTAAATGTCCCATACGGACACATATAGAATCCTCCCACACCCATGTAATCCACACCGTGAATCTGGCAGATATGGATGGTTTCTGGGAGTCAGATGTCAGTCTTTATAGAAGACAGTCGCACCCTTTTAACGTGAGTTTATATCAAGAGTGCAATACCGTGTAGAGAGAAAGTCGTCGCGAGTTTTAATTAAATCAAAAATACACATAATTTGTACGCGTGATTTTATTTTCCTTTAAATGTCAATTTCTTGTCCGCGTACTAATAACTGTTAAGCTTTGTATTCCAACCTAGCAGCTAAGAAAAGAAGTAGTGTAAAATCTACATCAAATAATTTAACTGATATGTGCTAACTAGTCAAGCATCAGTGACTAGTGAACTAACCAACCATTTCACCAGTGATCAATAAAGATTTAACAAATAAAACAATCCAACAATTTCATTTCACGGCGTCGATGTTTGTGATTGGTCTTTTCGTCGGTGGAGTTTTGATCAACTCGCATCCTTGCAGATGCCAACGTAAAAACAACCCACAAACCGACATATCCTCTACTCACCAAATCCACTATGGTGTACCCCAAGGCTCGGTCGTTGGTCCTGTGGTGGTTTCATATTCTTCTTTAGTCTCTGAGGAGTCTTCCCATTGGACAAGTACATAAACACACTAAGTTATTAATTCGTGCAACACAAAAAACTCAAAGTACAAATTCACTATTTAAACAACAAAAAAAAAACATTGTTTTTCAAATCTTTACACAAACTTAGGCCTTCAGGTTAAAACGTGGTCACATAACCAAATCATTCGGAACAACGTTTGACTAACTCGACTAAAAACGAATCGCGTCAGTAAAATTATAAATTATGTATCCTGGCCTCTGGCGCAAGACTAATGATCTTGCCCGGAAAAACAAATTATCATGGAAAATTTAATAAGCCTCAGGACTTGCTAAATAAGGCCAAGACCGGTTTCCGGTTGTAGTGCCGATGATGATGATGATGTATCCTGGCGTTTATCCACCGACAGTGGTTGATTCAGACGAAATTTGTGACTGTTAAATCGCTATTTGTTAGGTAAAGAAAAAACAGAAAAGAAAAGAAAACAAAATCTTCGCTTCGCATCCTTGACCCAACATGATCCATCGGAAACGATCTCCGATGATCGGTTCCAGCGAAGAAGCACACACACTATGATTACTTCGGTTGCCAGATCTGAGCATCCCCCAACAAAACGGAACGCGGACACACAGACACATGGGTCGGGATTTGTGAGCGACGTCGCACCCAGTTGCGAGGCATTAAATTCGTTGGGGTTTTATTATCCGTCAACAAGCACGCAGATGTGCGGTGGTTGCTCACAGCTACCGCTCGAAAGGGCTGCTGCTGTGCACTCCCTGAATCACGGGAGACGTCGGATGTTTATTCCACATGCTAATGCACGCAGCATTTCCGACGGTCATGTATCTTTCGTTGCGATTCATTGGTGTTGTGCCGGTTCGTATTATTTGTACCGCCTGGCGTGTTTTCCCAAGTCATCTGTAGCTCAGTTAAGCGACCGAGATGTTTAAGATGATCAAGAACGGAAGGAGCATATTTTGCACGTGTGCGGCGGGATTGGACAGGGAATACGCGCGCCCAAATACATTTCATGTTGTATTGGTTGCTTAGGGCTACTAAACAAGAAGATGGTGCGCTTGGGATAATATCGGTGGCGCCATACGATGACGCCGTAATATATGAATAAAATTTGTCTTTCAGGAAGTTTTCGAAGATGCATTGAATGCACCTGTGGCCTAAGAAGTATGGGTGCCGGCGTACGGGACAGGTCCACTTCACTCCACCAACGTCACTGTTAAGAAAGGTCAACGGATCGGTATGCACCATGGAAAACCAGAACAATTAAAACGCTTGGTGATCACTGCTTTATTGTTAATATCCTTTTCTTAGTTTTATTTTACGCAAGTATTCTCTCAACAATATATTTAGTTCTACTATTACGGATATATTAATTTAATGCTTCCTTAACTTTTTGGTTTCCACAAGATAGTTCCACAATTACAGATGTATTAATTTAATGCTTTCTTAACTTTTTGGTTTCCACCAGCTATAGTTCCACAATTACAGATATGTTAATTTAAGGTTTCCTTAACTTAGTTTCCACAAGATAGTTCCGTGTAATTAGTGTTCGCACTTCTTGCCGTACCGGAGAGGACTCAACATTCGCACATTTTATTAGACCCAAGGGCCAAGAAAAACTGAATTGCTAGTTAATACGCACGACTGCGAAAGGAAGTCACAAGTACAATTTTAACGTCGACCTGGTGATCGATTCCGCGACTCAAATCGGAGTCCTCGTTGTGTGTGTACACGGTGAGAGATGATTGTTGAAAACTCTTTCGCGTGTGCACGCAGCGGTGTTTAAGATCTGACTGACTTTAGCTGAGCGACATTGACCCAGCCTCGGTGATTGCGATGGGTTTCAACGCACACCATCGCAGGAGAAACAATCTTACTGTCACGCTGTGACCAATGAGAACCGATCCGTGTCCCATTGGAAGGTTCTTGCAAGATATCGTTTCCATTGGAACGAATGTCTTCCTATTGAAAGGAAGGACAAACGAAACGCGCGTTGAAGAACGTATAGAAAAAAAAATATGCAGCTGTTTAAACATAAGCGTGCATAGGCCCAACGTTTCTATCATAAACGATAGAAGGTATTTTGTATATACCGTAATGGTATCTAATAAAGGGCAAGCGCTAAGATGCGCATTTGTTTGGATAGGCAAATGTAAATACATTAGGATCGCATCCAATGCATTGCTGGTTTATTGCCTATGCAACCGATCCAAGCTAATTGGTTGCAGCTGTATTAGGCATCGATTTGCATGTCATGATCGTGGGATCGGCGGTTGCTTGAGGAAAGCAAACACAGTAAGATTGCTGTGGGAATGATTGACAAGGTTATGAGGGCGATGTTTGCTTTAAGTCGGCCGAAACCTTGTCGGCGGTGGCAAACTGGTGAGGCTGGGTGGCCACATGATTATATTGACGTGGGTAAACAAAACAAGCACATTGGAATACTGTGTGTTTGGTTTAGTTTTCATGGCATGACATGGGTAAGCATGTCATGCCGAATATACGGAAAATGCTCCTCAGCCATGTTCGAATGTTTATGTCGGTTATCCAAGGGGGTAACCGAATTGTATTTCAGGTCATAGGTAGAAGTCCACGCAATGGCAAGATTGTGTAATCTTGGCGAGGATTAATGAATCAGGTAAGTTGTCTATAGTATTTTGCAAGAAAAGCAGGTTATATGGGGTTGGGGCGATGCGTGGCTCTTCGGTGCCTTGAAGAATCCCACACACCTTGTGGGGAAATTCGTAAGAATGGAAATGTCTGCATGTCTACTTTTCAGGTAACTAATGACGCTCAGTTGTACTTGCCAAAATATTTATAGTATAGGGTTTTTGTAAGCTTTTGGAACGATTCCGAATCATATGCGAAAAGGTAAGCCGTGGCGTTACTTGTAACCGCCACAGTCCCATATTATTCACATTGTTTGTCGCAGATTTCCCATGTCTAGGTGAATGCCGACGATACGGCTATTTTCTCTTCGGGTGCCTTATTCACTAATGTCTACAACTCTTTGCAAGCAGCTCTTGACAAACTAACAGTGTATTACAGGAAATAGAAAACAAAAATAAATGGTAATAAAACACAAGCTGTCTGGTTGTCGAGATGTAGGAAACTCTGCTACCTACCAAATGGCACTAAACTCAGTATGTGTGCAGTTGATATTGATTGGTCCGAAGACTGTAGATATCTAGGTATTATTCTAGATAAAAAACTTATCATTCAAAAACACATCACTACCACAATTGACAAAATAAACAAAGTCGTAAGAGTTATGTATCCATTAGTGTGTAGAAAGTCAAAGGTTAGCATCGAAAATAAAATTATAATTTTTAAAACCATTTTTCAAGCTATACTCCTGTACGACGCCCCTGTATGGTGTAATTGTGCTCGCACACACAAAATAAAATTGCAAAGGCGTCAAAATAATATATTGTAGCGAGCTTAGGGTTCGCTGGATTAATTATTTTAAAATAAATAAGAGCCGTTAAATCGATTTTGAATTACTCTAACACTTTATTAGTCCGTTAATAACAACCGTTACTTTTACCGTACACTTAACGTTTTCTTTATTATCGCTTCCGTAATTATCGCGTATTTTACTTCTTACTTCTCACTCGAGACGTATCGCTTGCTTCACTGTCTTACTTATCTCTAACTTAACTTCCGCTCTGCGTGCGACGTATTTATACCGTTTTTCCTCATTCTGATTTGGTGTATCGTTTCCGTCCGTTCCATAGTCTTGAATGTTCTATTCCAGTTTTCCAGTACTTCCTAAAATAATCTAGCACTTTGTTTCGGACTTTCTCGAAGATTCCAGTACTGATTGTCATATGCGTCACACTACCCTCCGCCTAGATTAGTTCGTCCCGAACTAAGTTCACTGATCTCCTGGGTTAACAAAAGTCGTCAGTCGGTCACGGTGTACCACTTTCATCTTGGCGTTCGGTCGTCGCTGAATCCTATAGACAACGTCGTTAATTCTTGTGAGAATCTTATACGGTCCTTCCCAATGTTGCTGCAACTTCGGAGACCTTCCTTTTTGCCGATGAGGGTTATAAAGCCATACGTTATCGCCTGCATTAAATCCGGATGCGTTGGCTCGAACGTCGTACCTTGTTTTCATCCTGTCACTGGATACCTTGATTTGCTTTCGAACCAAATGATGAATCTCATCGAGGCGATTTCTCCATTCGGCTACGTAGTCTTCGGTCTTGTCTATGGCGTCTGGAGGTATTCCGAATCGCAGATCGGCTGGTAATCGTATCTCCCGTCCAAATATAATTTTTGCTGGAGAATGGCCCGTCGTATCGTGATTAGCCGATCTATAGCTCATGAGAAAGGTTTGTACATATTTGTCCCAATCTCGTTGGTGATCACTAACGACCTTCGATAAATGCTCTTTTATTGTTCGGTTGAACCTTTCGACCATTCCGTCTGACTGCGGATGTAAGGGTGTGGTCCTGGTTTTCCTTACGCCCAGTGCCGCACAGATGCCTTGAAATATCTGTGATTCGAAATTTCGGCCTTGATCAGAATGAAGCTCACAGGGAACTCCATATCTGCTGATCCAATTATTGATTAGCTGCTCAATGACGGTTGTTGCTTCTTGGTTTGGAATTGGAAGGACTTCTACCCACTTGCTGAAGTAATCCATGATAACTAACATGTATTTGTTGTTGTCGTTTGTTTTTGGGAATGGTCCTGAGATATCAATCGCAATTCGCTCGAAAGGGGCACCCACGTTGTACTGCTTCATAGCGCTCCTTGGTTTTGCCGTTGGTCCCTTGGTCGCAGTGCAAGTTGTGCACTTCCTACACCAAGACTCGACGTCATCTCTCATGTGAAGCCAGTAGAAACGAGATCGTAATTTTGAAAGTGTCTTATTAACTCCCAAATGTCCACCGGAGGCCCCGTCGTGCATTTCTGTTAGAACATCTTTCACTTTTGATGGTGGGACTAGAATTTGCATTCGATGGGATTTTCCGTCCGCGGCTTCCCATTTACGCTTAAGAATACCATCTTCCACTAGCAAGGAATTCCATTGTGCCCAATATGCCTTAAATGTTCCACTCTTGTCGGAAATATTGTTCCAAGTTGGCCGCTCGTTCTTTTCTTTGTATTCCAGAATTAGCGACATATCTTCATCCTGAAGTTGAGCTGCGCGTATAGCATCACTCGTCCACCCATCTAGTACTTCTACTTGTACATTTCGCAGGTCGTACGCCTCTTCTTTCTCTTCCGCTCTATGACAATGTTTACAATCTGGCTTACATGGTCTTCTTGATAGAGCATCAGCGTTATTATGCACCTTCCCTTGACGGTGGGAAATTTGGAAATCGTACGTTTGAAGTCGTTCGATCCATCGAGCTATTTGTCCTTCCGGATTCTTAAAATTTAGCAACCATTTCAGGGCCGCATGATCCGTCCGAAGGTGGAATCGACGTCCGTAGAGATATTTATGGAAATTCTTAACGGCTTCTACGACAGCCAGCAGTTCCTTTCTTGTTGCGCAGTAATTTCTCTCTGGCTTAGAGAGAACTCGACTATAACATGCGACAATTCTCTCTTTACCATCGACTTCCTGTGACAACACTGCTCCGATTCCTGTGTTACTTCCATCAGTATCCAATATAAATGGGCAATCCGCTCTTGGGAATGCCAATGTTGGTGTCTTACATAACTCGGCCTTCAATGTGTTGAATGCTGCCTCACACTTTTCTGTCCAATTGAATTTCTTGTCTTTACCCGTTAGTTCATGTAGGGGTTTTGCCACATTGGCGAAACCTTTAACAAACCGTCGGTAATATGTGGCTAATCCCATAAAGCTTCTCAACTGCTGCTTGTCTTCTGGAGTAGGCCACTCACGGACGGCTGCTATCTTGTCAGGATCCGTTTGAACTCCTGCAGATGAAACGATGTGTCCCAGAAATTTTACTCTCCTTTGGAAGAGTTCACATTTCTTCGAATTGAGCTTTAAGTTGGTCTGTCTTAGTCGTTCGAAGACGGAGCGCAGATTATTGATGTGTTCTGGTAAATTCCTTCCAACAACGATGATATCATCCAAGTACACAAGACACGTCTTCCATGTAAGTCCCCGTAGAACACTTTCCATTAATCGTTCAAACGTTGCTGGGGCATTACACAATCCGAAGGGCATCACGTTGAATTGATATAGTCCGTTTCCGGTAGTAAACGCTGTCTTCTCCTTGTCCTCCTCCTCCACTTCCACTTGCCAGTAACCGCTTTTTAGGTCCAATGTTGAGAACCACTGAGCTCCAGAAAGGGTATCTAGTGTGTCGTCGATTCGAGGAAGTGGGTAACTGTCTTTCTTCGTAACGTCGTTTAACCGGCGGTAGTCGACACAAAATCTAGTTGTCCCATCCTTCTTCTTGACGAGCACTACCGGCGAAGCCCATGGGCTCGATGATTTCTCGATGACTCCTTGCTCTTCCATCTCTCGAATCATGTTGCCTACTTCTGATTGTTTGGCCAACGGTAGTCGACGAGGTGGCTGTCTTATAGGTCTTGACTCACCCGTGTCAATGCGATGTTTAACTATACCGGTGCGTCCGAATTTATCATGTCCTGTCACAAAAATATCAGAAAAATCGTTCAGGAGTGATTTAACGCTTGCCTTTTCTCTGTCTGTTAATCCGATTTTCCGGGATATCAACCTATTAACCACAGCCGGTGCACCAGAGGGCTGTTGGATTGAATGGTCCTCTTCCCTTGTCGGAATTGAGCTTATCATTGACACGGGTGCACATTCTGCGATTACCTCTCCTTTTCTTATTACGATCGGCTCTTTGGACGCATTTAGTACTCTGACGGGTACGATGTGCTTCTTCGCATCGATAAGGGCTTTCCCAACAAGGATGTTCCCCTTGCGCTGATTTTGTGCAGCTTCGGTGATGTAAAACCGATTGTCACCGGGATCACTCTCGAGACTGGTCCAAATTACCGAGTCTGAACGAGCTGGGATCTCATCCTCCTCACGCACATAACATTTCAGCCTTCGCAATTGTTCGTCCTGCAGTGTAATAGCAACCTCTAAGTTACCAATTCGCAGTGTTCTTTGCCCGATATCTAGAACAACTTGGTGCTCCTTCATGAAATCCATTCCAAGAATGCATTCGTCCGTAATATCGGCAACCAAAAATTGGTGGGAGATGGAAATATTGCCCAGCACTATTATTCTCTCGACTTCTCCGTAGACTGTAGCACATTCTCCTGTGGCAGTCCTCAAAGCGTATCTTCTATTTTTATTAAGGGCAATTTGGCCCACGACATCCGGCCGAATTATGGATCTCGTTGCTCCAGTGTCGATTGTCACTGTTGTTGTCCTTCCATTAACAATCGTAGTTATAACCAAACTTTGGTTATCCCGTTGGAGTTGTGATACAGTTACGATGCTGGGGCTGCAAATTCCACCAGGCGACTTTCGCCCCGTAAAGTCTGCCCTTACAAGTTTCCCGAGCTATTGACCCCAGGTTGGTCCGTTGATAGTCTCCTCTTATGATTAGCGCATGAATAACAATTCTCACTTGATGTTTCATTCATTCGTCGACGTTTCCTACAGTCAACAGAGATGTGGCCGACTTCGCCGCATGTCCAACACTTCATGTCAGTTCTCGGGGTTCTCCGTTGTACATGCCCGATTCTTTGGCAGGAACATTCTTGGACGGACGTTTCTCGAACTCTATATGTACTCCTGGTAGCCAGTTTAGCAGATTCATATGCCAATGCGAACGCCAGTATTTCATTAGTCGTCTTCTTTCCTGCCAAACGAACGGCCTGTTGCAAGTCCCGATCTTGGAGTGCGTTTATAAATGCATCCATTGCTACCTCGTTCAGAAATTCTTTAGTCATATTTGTATAAGCCAAGTTTGCCAATCGCTCAATGTCTGCCTGCAACTGTTGAAGATTTTCTCCCGGTTTCTGCGTTCTGCTCCGCAGTTGCATGCGGTAGACCTGCTGCATGTGGTTGTCGCCATACCTTGCTTCAAGGCCGTCTCTTATCGCTTGGAAATCTGTTTGCTTCTCTGCTGGTATGGTTTGTAGCAATTCTGCAGCCGCCCCGCGGAGTGACAGGATTAGTGATGTTGACTTTTGCTCATCCGACCACTTATTATAATTGGCCGCGGCGTCAAACTGACGTATAAATACGGAGAAGGGTCCCGTTCCATCGAAGGTTGGCGGTTGCATCCTTGTATCTTTGTAGTCATGTTGATTGCCTGGCGATGTCTTATTTCTCTCAACACAATCAAGTCTCTTTTCGATTCGTATTATTTCATCGGTGACTTTCTTGAATTCAGTTTCGTTTTTTAGATCTAGATTTTCTACTTCGTTTCGAATTTCGTCCTTAAAGTGTTGAAAATTACATTTCATCCATTGTGTTTGGGCATCCAACTTTGCATTGACATCTGCAGCTTGCGCGTCCAATTTTGAATTTACGGCGTCGAATTTTGAATTTTGGGCGTCGAATTTTGTCATCATCATCCGGAACATCTCCGAAATGTCTAACAGTGGCGAACTCTTCTCCGTTACATTGCAACCATCTTGACTCGCTGTTTCTTCTCCATCCGGACAGTCTGGACCAATCGTAAAAACATATGTGTCGACATCAATACCCTCTTCCTCCATAGCTGCTTGCAGACGTTGTCGAAGAATTTGCTTCTGTCCTCTGCTATCCAGATTCCGGTCCTCAAGTTCCTTCTTCAACTCAGGAACGCGAAGATCCTCCAAATGTCGATCTGACATCGCCACAACACACTTTCACACACTTATTCACTTAAACAATAATTAATCCCACTTCTGACACCAATTGTAGCGAGCTTAGGGTTCGCTGGATTAATTATTTTAAAATAAATAAGAGCCGTTAAATCGATTTTGAATTACTCTAACACTTTATTAGTCCGTTAATAACAACCGTTACTTTTACCGTACACTTAACGTTTTCTTTATTATCGCTTCCGTAATTATCGCGTCTTTTACTGCTTACTTCTCACTCGAGATTTATCGCTTGCTTCACTGTCTTACTTATAACTCTAACTTAACTTCCGCTCTGCGTGCGACGTATTTATACCGTTTTTCCTCATTCTGATTTGGTGTATCGTTTCCGTCCGTTCCATAGTCTTGAATGTTCTATTCCAGTTTTCCAGTACTTCCTAAAATAATCTAGCACTTTGTTTCGGACTTTCTCGAAGATTCCAGTACTGATTGTCATATGCGTCACAATATTGAAAATGTAGCTGAATTTGCCATGGCATTATTCGACACATGAACTACATGAAGACGCTAACGTTAAACCGGTAGAGTTCCTTAGTGACAAAATCAATCGAAACTTCTTCGTCAATTGTTCTTTTTCTGACAATGTTCTCGTTTCCCGTCTTGCGTTATCCTAAATCACTACATATGTACCCTGTCTATGAAAATTATATCGAGGTCATTATTACATAAAATAACCGGAAACCAGTGCAATATTAGTCTTAAGATTCAAATAAGGGTTTTTTCTTGTAGTTTTCCCTTAATTTATTATTTGTTATTCATTAAAATTGTGCTAATGTCATTATATAGATTTAAGATTATAGTTGGAATTGCTGTCCTAAATCTTTTAAATACTAGTTGTAAAATATAAATGTACCATATTATCTACCTAACAAAAATTGAATTGAATTGAATAGTAAAATTAAAAATGTTATCGGAAACAGGTTTTCTTTTTTTTTTACTATAATTAAAGATATTTTCTCTTGAAGTTTACGAAAGGCTCTACTATCCAAACAATATATTAACTCTCTATATTTTAGACTATTTGCCAGTAAAATAAGAAAGAAAAAAACCCATTCTGAAAGAATAGACACTCTGAGTTTTATTATTACTGGTCTGAAGTTAAATGGGACAGGCTTAGCAGAGAAGTTGCACTTTACATTATGAATGTGGGTCCATTGTTGTAACGAAACTCTGGAGTCATTGCAACATTTCGGCACAAAGTATCAATACCTCTGTTACGTGCGGCTTCCACCACCCATCATTTAGTTGTTTTTAATACAATTTGGTTTTAGTATAATTTGATGGTAAGGTGGTGGGAAAAACGCACGATCCACATGTTGAGTGTGGATCGAGAGAAAGGTCTTTTGTGTACCTGGGAAAGGAACAACAGGTTAATATGATGTTGAATACGGTTTTTGAATCCCAGTTAGTTGATTCTTTAACGAGTTGAATACTGTTTTTGCAAAATTCCGTTGATTGATTTTTTGCAGTAGAGTTGATTCGGAAGTGAGAAGAAGAAGAGAAGAAGCCCGTTCCTAGTTTTTGTCAAATTAAAAAAGTAAAGTTAAAGAATTAAAAGTAAGGTTAAAGAATTGAGGTGGCACGGTTGTGTTTTGGAAGAAATAAAGAGAACCATTTATAACGTGAATTGGACTATTTTTTGACTGCTGAACTTCGGGGAGGTCCCTGTGGACTGTCCGCAGCTGGAAGCCGGCGGAGTTGGATTGAACAAAGAGTACTCAAGTTGGTTCGGGCCATTTCTGCCGCCCATCACAGTTTCCAGAACCAAGGGTTGCCTGGTACAAGCCCTGGTTAATTTCCTCGAGCAGGAATCACGACCGCCTGCTGATCCGGAATTACGACGAGTTGAGGACCACCGCTGGGAGAGCTGCCGAGCGAATTCACCTGAACTACAGCTAATTTGGTTATGTAAATACAATTAATTTTCTGTGGCAAAACAACGTCACACCTCTTATATTTGGTTTTAGAGACCAAGATAGATAGTTGTTGAAATTGCGCAGTGTCAACTGACAAGCAAATTGACTGCGTTCTCCTTGACCATTGTGTCAAGTCACATAACCTGTCATGATGTTTTGGCCTCATATGAGGCGTGATGCCATTGGGTTTTTTCATATATGAAGCTAGACTTAGCATTTCATTTTAAAAAGTGTAGACTTCAATTTTTTGCTTTTAATTAAGGGCTTTTTAAAACAATCGTGTGAGAATGTTCGAGTAATAAACTTCTTATTATCACATTTAATATATGGGGTCTTTTAGTAATGGCACAATAATCTGTAATAGGCCAAACTACCTGTTTATTTCAACTTTCACTTTCAAGGATAAGGAAATAGTAGTAATCGTTTTCTGTTCACTCATATTGATTTATATTTAAAAACGAAAAATAAAATTAAAAATTATTGAGCTGAGGGATTGCAACTGAATTAAATATGAAGAGCAAATCTCCGTTGTATAAGAAGTGTTATATTCGTAGTGAGAAATTGGGTCTTTTCCACATTTACATCAAAGCAGATACGGCTTTCAACACTATAAGCACACTTGGTGAATTGGGGACCGTTCAGATTAACGATTTAAATGACGAAAATACTTTTCTTCAGAGGCATTTTGTACAAGAGATAAGACAATGTCAAAGTGTTTGGCGTTGGATTACTGCTATGGATTTCGACATCCGACAATCTGGTACTATTTACCCAGAACTGGATGTATCGGAATATCCAGTTATAGATAATGAACGAGATGCTAAATTTATTCATACTGAAATCGAAAAGTATAGCAGCAGAGCTCTAGATGTTAGCAAGAATTATCAAACGATTCGTAGCAAATATTTGCAATTAATGGAAGACCAAGGAGTTTTACAAAAAGCGGATGGCTTTTTTTCTGAGACCCCGACACTTTTGTGGAGTAACTCGTTAACCAAAATGCTATTACTGGACACAAATGATTTTCGGGCTGTAGAATTGATGAGAGATGACGAATTGAAATTGCGGTATTTAACAGGTACAATACCCATCGAGCACTTTTTCTCGTTTGAAAGAATGCTATGGAGGACATGTCGCGGAAATTATTTTATGCGTCATGCCTACCTTGATCAAGATCAAAACGAAAATAATCCCGATATGAAGCAAAAGTTTGTATTTATGATATTCTTTCAAGGGGAAGAGCTGAATCAAAAGATTCGGAAAATATGTCAAGGATTTCAGATATACCTATTTCAGTGTCCTGAAACGGATCGAGAACGCAGACTTCTGCTTATTAAATTGGATGGCCAAATTAACGATATGAAGATCATATTGGAAAAAACCATGGAGGAGAGAAACCGAATACTTCAGACTAGTGTTTATAATTTGGCTCGGTGGAAAGTTGCCATGAAAAAGATCACAGCGACTTATCATGCAATGAATAAGATGAGATATATGTACGAGGAAAAATATTATGTGGCTGAATGTTGGGCACCCATAAGAAAGCTTGCAAATATTCGGAAGGTGTTGATGGCAGCTGCCATCAAGAATGGGACACACTATCCAGTGATATGGGAGATAAGTTACAAAAAATTAGTTCCTCCGACGTACAATAGTAAAAACCGTCTGATATATGGTTTTCAGCAACTCATCAATGCATATGGAGTTGGCACATATTTAGAGATGAATCCTGCACCATTTACAATCGTAACGTTTCCATTTCTGTTTGGCGTGATGTTTGGTGACATTGGACATGGAGTATTATTAGCCGTTTTCGGTTCCTGGATGGTATACAACGAGAAACGATTAAAACAGAAACGAGCCACTACGGAGATATGGGTTATGCTGTTTGGTGGCCGATATATAATTTTACTTATGGGCCTATTCTCTATGTATACCGGGTTTATTTATAATGATATTTTTTCTAAATCCTTAAATATCTTCGGTTCGGCTTGGTTTGCAAACTACAATTTGACGAAGATTTTGGAAAATAATGAGCTTCAATTAAATCCCACAGAATCCTATCTAGGAACTCCATATCCATTGGGAGTGGACCCTATTTGGCAAATATCTGGATATTCGGCAATAGTTACAATGAACTCCTTCAAAATGAAGACATCCATTATACTGGGAGTAATTCATATGTATTTTGGACTATTTCTCTCTGGCTGCAATCACATTTATTTCAAGAACTATGTAGATCTGTTCACAGTGTGCATACCTCAAATGGTGTTTTTTAGTTTATTCTTTTACTTAGTTATTCTAATTTTTATCAAATGGGCGTGGTATTCAGCATCAAATCCAGTACCATACAACTCTAGCTGTGCACCATCCATATTAATTCTATTTATCGATATGATGCTATTGCACGAATCAAAACCTGTCGAAGTGGGCTGTCAAGCATATATGTTTGAATCGCAACCAATAGTACAGAAAGTGCTCATAATTTGTGCCCTAATTTCTATTCCCATAATGCTTCTGGCCAAACCCCTAATTATACACTATAAAAGGCATACAGATAAACATCGTCGAAAAACCACAATATCTGAACGTCCTACTTTCGACTTGGATAGCGACGACAACTTTCATGTCAAGATCACATCATTTGAATTGGAATTACATGATTCCAGTAGTTTAATGAGTGCTGTCCAGAATGCTGAACATGAAGAACCAATGTCCGAAGTTTATATACATCAATGTATCCACACTATAGAGACTGTCTTGGGATCGGTCTCACATACAGCCTCCTATCTTCGGTTGTGGGCGCTGTCTTTAGCTCATGCACAGTTATCGCATGTTATGTGGATGATGGTCCTGAAGAGGGGTTTCCTATTCACCAATTTCGTGGGTGGATTTGTGTTGGTGTTTTCTTTCTCAATGTGGGCTGCCTTAACAATTGCGATTTTGGTTGTAATGGAGGGACTTTCAGCATTCCTGCATACCTTACGTCTACATTGGGTGGAATTTCAGTCCAAGTTTTATACTGGCTCAGGAGAGTTATTCAAACCTTTTGACTTCATACCACTCATCGAGATGGAAGATGATACCTTTTACTGATTCTGTTAACATAATTGCTAAATAAATTATTATTTGCTTCATTTAACATAGTGCCTTTTGTATTTTGACACTTTGCAATTAATTCAGTAAAGATGGTAAGTTGGATCCAAATTTCAATTGCCAGATGTGGTATCATATCAACGCTATAGGCTCGGTGGAATGCTCGCGAGAATTCATTGTCGGTGTATTGGAGCACGCTTGCTGGTAGGTCAATGGGATAAACAGTAATAATATCGAAAATGTCCTTAAATGCATATCTTTTTTAGAGACTTTTTTGATCTCGACGCCTCCGCCGTGCTTCTGGGGCTTCAGGAAGAATGGTAACCAGGGTTGTAATGCGGAATTGACGGAATTTATTTGATATATATGTATTTTCGAATAATCAGCGTAAATTTGTTTGTTACATTGCCGTCTACCAATTTGCGGCTAATCCAGAGATTTGGTTTAAATAAGTGAATTGAAGTTTGAATTGATTAATATCCACAACTGTCGAACACCAATGCAGGATCCGACCATCGAAAGCAAGATGTATCGTGGGCGTTCCGTACGGAATTTTTAGGAAATTGAAACATTGCATTCGGTGACTGAATTCTTAGAAAAGATGATCAGGGGATGCATTTAAGTATGCACGTTTTATGATCACGTAAATTTCGTGAATTGTATCAATACATGATAAATGAATATCTGGTTCACCGACGTAACGTTCAGTTCAAATGCAGCGTAGCATGAACATGGACCAAGTATAGTAAAGTCCATTTCAAGGAAATCGAATTTTCCTTTTAAAACAAAAATATATTTTGTTCCTCAACATGAAGAGCACAAATCACAAATTGAATTCGCGCTCGAATACTTTTCAATGTTTGAAATTCTGCTTCCAAACACATTGTTGATCTACTCCACAGTATCCAGTGGCAAAAAATCCGCTTAATTTAGAATGCGCTATTAATATCAATGTTGGTCATTATCACATCAGAGGCGCATGCCCTCCTTTGTAGGGAGAGACGCTTGGCGTATGGCTAACGCGTTCCGTTTCCCGTCGTTGGGAATATAGTTACTATGAATCGTTTTACGGGATCCTGTAGTGTGTGCGCGAGTTTTGTAAAAACAATAATCCTGTTGATATTGTGTTGAAAATTGTGTAATCTGTAACAAATTCGAAATGTTGTTGAAAATAAACAAATCCCGGGCGGGGCGACGTAATGTTCAAGAAATGAGTGCGCAAAACTCCCGATCTCTCCGTTTGTAGAAGGGGACTGGATTATCGGAGCGATGATTAACAACAGCAAATTATTTTTCTTGTTTTAATCATAACACGGTTCCAGGAAGTTGGAGTTTATGTCTTTAGTAGTTGTTCTTGAAATTTTCTCTGGAAAAATGATATACAGACGAGTTGCCATGAACTGCCATGTACGTAGTCTCGCATTGACAACAATGGATTCTATGTGTTGGAGCCATCTAAAATTTAGAATATATGGTAACAGACTTCGCTCTATGGGTCTGTGGGGATATGAAGTTGCGACGCCAGCATGGGCGAGATTTCTACCTCGTCCCCACAACTTCCTCTGAATGTTCCGACCAGTACAACCCGAGGGAAAGCCAAACACCAACACAGAACACGTAAAAATATGAAACACTTTTGTTCTATTATTAAGGGTTCCTTTATTGTTGTTTTATTTTCTTATTGCATACTAAAATTTTACGGTAGCACTGCGTGCAAGTTATATTATGAAGTCAATAAAGAAAACACAATCTTCGAAGACTGCCGCAAATATTATATTCGACATGGAGGTTGCAAACACTTCGACACGACCCCGGGGTATATTACGCATCTCCACAGCCGGCGGAGAGCGGAAGATCGCGTGACCATGATGGTCAGCGGATGGAATTTGACCCCGAGGATAGAACTCTGACATGAATACTATCCTAGGTTAGGGACAAGATTTGGTAATAACACTTCATGAGACCCAAGTGGACAATGCGTTCATGGACATGCCCAATTAGATTTGTTTCCATCTCGGTCGGGACACAAAAGAGGAGTCTACCAGACATACCTTGGGAACACAACATCATCATGGAGGGCGAACGATGTAAATCCCTCACCTAGTTTATCCCTTAGACATGAGATTATCCGATCACGATTTTTGGCTGCTCTCAATTGGAAGTCTATGTCTTCGGAATTTACTGCGGAAACCATAAAACATCTACTTAATGCATCTGCATGACTCATGTTAAATCCACTACGATGGATGGCCTTATAGTTGTAGTTCTCTAATTCTAATGCACGCCTCGCGATTAGTGGGTTAACGGTTTTCTTGTTAATTGTAAGGGTAAGAGAGCTACAATCAGTAACCACAGTAAACGGGATTCCTTCCAGCTAAACGCGAAAACGTCGAAGAGCAGAAACTATTGCCAGGGTCTCGAGTTCGAAGCTGTGGTACCGTGATTCCTGTGGTGTAGTGGTTTTCGAAAAGTAGGCCACGGGGTGGAACCCATTGTCAACCTGCCGCTGCAGGAGCACAGCGCCATAACCAAGTGCGCTAACATCACATTCAGCGGTGAAATTAAAAACATGAATGTCTGAAATAAAAAAAACTTTTCTCTTAAGGGTGTGGCCGCCACAGAAATGCACTCTTTCAGTGCAGTGGTGTGTGTGCGTTGTTTTTTCATGGATGGGAACGAACCTAGAACAAGGAAAGGACATAAAGTGCATTCATGGGATACGATTTCGGTAAAGTAAATCAAACCGAACTCCTCGGATGCTAATGGGTTTGTATTTGATTATGCATCGAGGTCATGAGGGATGGATTCAGGGTAATTACAATACAAAGGGAAAAGCGACCTATGCATCGTTCGATAATGAGGGTCAGCTGGATAAATAGCAGCCACTCATTAAATGAAAGCTGCGTTTAGAATACCACAAACGATATGGATTGTTTATGGTATCGCCAGGAAGCCTATGGAGGAACATCGTTCTTTGTTTGCACTTGGTGCGAGTTAGGGAAATTGGCTTCGGCGTCGCTTGCGCTAATTACATGCACCTGCTTGGGTTGTTTATTGCTGGGAAAAAAGCTCGCCAGCCAATGTGTATGAAAAGGGATTTGTTGTACACATGAATGAAACTGGGAATAGGCGACGCCATGATCATTATCCCTGGTTGGGATGGTTACATGATATGTGAATCGATAAATTTTCTTTTCAGGGATATGCTGTTTGGAACATAATTCTTAAGAGGAATTTTGAATTCAAATAAATTAATGCAGGTAAGAATTCTGTTACAGGTACTTTTAGGTTATATAATTGGATCTATTTGATGCGTGAAGCATTTAAGGTGCGAACGCTTGTGCAGACTGGGTTGTAGGGATGGGGGTTTTTTAGGAAAGCGAACCGTGGGGTTTGGCGGAGCCGCCCCAGGTCAATTAAATGAATATCTGACAAGAAATGGAAAGACTGGGATCGGAAGTGTGTGTTACTTGTGTTTGAAAGTTTGTATTATGTTCAAAAAAGTACCAGTAAAATCATGGAACATTAATAATTATATAATTATTGCAAAAGGAATGCCCAGAATCGTACTTTCATAAAATGAAATCTTGATTCATTTAATCTGTTGTATTCAGTATTTTAATAAAGCCATTCTTTTTAGCTTTTTGATTGTGAGGGGTGGTAGTTGAGTGTGCCAGGACAGGGGCACGGATTCACTTTATCCCACCACTTCACTGGATAAATATACCAAAAAAATCCAAGCACCAAGGAAAGTGCAGGAGAAATTAAAAGGCACTGGTTTAATCTAGTTGTTCGTTTTTCTTTATTTATTAATATAATCCGTTTCTTTTATTTTACATTAAAATAAATTATCACTAGATTTAAACTGAAGAACTTGTATTTGTATTTACACAGGAAGGGTTTTCGTAATTTAGTTGTTGTTTTTCTTTATTTGTTAATACTATCCGTTTCTTTTATTTTACATTAAAATAAATTATCACTAGATTTAAACTGAAGAACTTGTATTTGTATTTACACAGGAAGGGATCACGACACAATGTAACTATTGGAAAAATACGATTTGGCAACTAATACATTAGGAACTAAAGACCTTTTGAGGACTGCGGCGAGTATGTTGTATGGCGTTCCAGACACTTGTGTGTCGTTTGATGAATGAATAATGACTGCCGTGAAAAGTGTCGTAATTAAATTTTACACCGAGCGGCGTGACCTAGCACGATGGTGGTTGAGATGTGACTCTCTAACAACTACAGTAATTTCAATTTAGACTCGAGCGCCGGCGTGACTGCCCGCGATGGTGATTGTAAAGCGATGACTTGCTTAGGGATGAAATTTTAATTTTGAATTCGCACAGCTATTAGCCAATCATCATTGCGCTCTTCCCATGATTCCTCTCATTTGCATATCTCAGTGAGGTGAATAATACTCGCGCATCATTCGACAGTCACTGGACATGCGAAGGATGAAAAGAACAAAAGAGAGAGCACAATAACTTCGGGGTTGGCTTACCTTGTGCGCTTGTATCAAATTCTGTATCTGAGGATGACCTACTGCCCTAGTGCGATGACTGTGGTAATCTCAGAGAGCATTGAACTATAATGAGCTTAGGTATGCGTCCGTTGGGAAAACAATGATTCTCAGGTGAATAATGTTGGTAGGAGAAATTGGGGAATATAAATGACACGCTGTTAGCGGTCGAAATAAGGCTGAAATAGTGGTTGAAATTGTGGGTTGGTTATCCATGTAATATGGAGAACCCCCACAGGATCACCATGTATTGCCTCGGGATCGGTTCCTGCGTAATATTATTCTAAGGAATTTGGCTTGGTTGTCCTCGATACGTCCCATCAATTTATAATTAATCTTTCCATGGCGTGTACATTTCAATAGAAGTGTTTACCCAAGTTTTTCTTGGAATGCTTTAATTTTTTTTTACATCCGTTTAAACATTCATTATTGTTCGCCGAAATGCATGACAAAATATAAAAAAGGGAAAACCAGAGCCAATCAATTATATGAATAATATATTATTGCGAAAATAGGTTCATTTTAATTTCAAAAAATATGTTATATAAATATGTTTGTAACTAATTTTATGAATTATATTTTGATTTAAATTATCGGCATCCACAGTTTTAATTTCTTTCTTACGTCCACCCACCGCGACTGCTCGAACAAGAAGAAGGCAAGGAACTGGAAGTCCATCTATTATCGTCCTATTGCACTAGATCAGTCACAATGGGTTTACATTAATGATGGGCTTACAGTGTAAGGTCTAGCGATAAGTTATGTGTACACTTTTTTATTTATTTACTACATAATAAATAAAAAGTTACGTGATGTGTCTGATGTTGAAGCCTTAAAATAAAGAGAATGCCAAAATTGGTTTGATAAATTTCGTCCTAGTGATTTTTCCATGAACGATGGCCAACACTCTGGTCGGCCAGTTAAAGTAGATGATGATCAAATCGAAGTCATAATCGAATCTATCATTATACAACTGTGTCCGAGATTGTAGAAAGATTAAATATATCGCAAACAACAATTGAATATCATTTAAAATATCTTGGATTCGCTAAGAAGTTCGATATTTGGGTTCCACATGAATTGAAAAAAAACAAACATTTCCGTTTTGCATCTAAAACACAATGAAATGGAGACTTTTTGGAAACGAATCAGTGATGAAAAATGGGTTGTTTAAGATAAAATCGCTCGAAAACGATCGTGGCCAAAGCATAATGAACCAGTAAGTACCACAATGAATCCTGAACTACACAAAAAAAGGACTATGTTTTCAATTTGGTGGGATTACGAGGGTGGTCTGAAACGAGCTAACAAAGATACAAGACATTTTTTCTTAAAATTTATTTATATTTTTCTGCATAGTCTTCTTGTAACTCTACACTCTTCTCTCAGCGACGCTCCCATCTCTCTAACCCGTCCAAATAGTACTCGGCGTTTTTCTTTGACGAAAGTCTCTGTCCTCCGAGCGCAATTTTTAGATTAGGAAACCAAAAGAAGTCGCTTGGGGCTAGATCTGGTGAATAAGGTGGATTCAAACCGTAATTCGTGGATTTTCGCCACGGCAACCGCTGAGGTGTGAGACGGCGCGTTGTCTTGATGAAACAGGGTTTTATTTTTCTGCAAAGGTGGCCATTTTTCGCAATTGCCGCCTTCAGTTGATGAAGTAATGATGTGTAGTATGCTCTTGTAATGGTTTTTCCTTTTTGAAGATAATCGATTAAGATAACTCCATCACTATCCCAAAAAAAAAACAGACTCCTTCACTTTCCCAGCCGAAAAAAAACAGTTTTTGCTTTTTTTGGAGCTGATTCCCCCTTTGTAGTCCTCTGTTTTGACTGTATTTTTGTTTCGGGCGTATAATGTTGTACCTAAGTTTCATCGACAGTAATTAATCGGCGCCAAAACTCGGATTTATTGCGCCTAAACTGGGCCAACAGAGCGCTGGAAATGTTCATTCGACCATTTTTTCGGTCTAACGTGAGCAAACGCGGCACCCAACGCGCGGACAGCTTTCTCATGTCTAAATCTTGATTTAACATGTGACAAACACGTTTGGACATTTTCATAGCCTCTGTTATTTCTCTCACTTTAATTCGGTGGTCGTATGAGTAGAAAAGTATATGTGCCGTCGTTGGCACCGGTTCTACTCCTATCCACTAAGTTACCCCATTGGGTTGTCATCAATGTGGGGTACGAGTTCCGGTTTCGGCTTTGTTATTAATGGAGCTGACGATCATTTCGTGAAATGTAACTACCGTGGATGACATTTGATTTTACTGGGCATCTTGTCGATGGGCTTCTCCATAGCACTATTAACGCGTCTATCGTAATGCAATGAAACGACGCATCATCAATAAAAGCGGATCACTTGGCGAAAAAGTAGCAAAAGGATAAACGTCAAGGAATTTCAATGGCGAGCAACGCACTTCCCGATTGTGGTCAGTCCAGAATTAGTCGAATGAGATAAAATCACATTTTTCATTTCCTTTAATACAACACATCGATTTAACATTATTTTATTGTTTATAATTTACAAGCATTAAAATAAATTCACAATAAAAATGAAAAAAAAACAATGTTCATCGAAAACGTTATCAACCCACAACACTCGCGTCACCACACCACTGTAGACTCGCGTTTTAACGTGGAAGACCCGATCTTCCTCCGCGGAATCAGTTTTACGATTGACTATCTCAACCGAAGCGACAGAATACCAAAAATTCCATCCATCGCTTCGGTGACCATATAAGGGATGATCTTTGATGCTGATCACCGAGAGGATGTGCACACACACAGATGCGGTTACCTCGCATGCTCATGCTGTGTACGAGCAAGCGGGTCGTGGATATTACATTTCCATAAAAGGAAATGTTTATCCGATTGGTACCGCATAAGAGACCCATGCTGATCGGGCGCACGTTGCTCAGAGGGTCGAACCATCGTGTGTGTATTTACACTAACGAGAACTCGATCCCTTTTTGCGGCCAGGTGCGAGTTAACCATTTTGTGTCGATCGGTTTAGCGACCGATATGGTTGCAGCATTGAAGTAAAGCAAGACTATCGCCTGCTTGTGTGCTGTAAATTCGATGGGGGATATGTGCATCGCGGTGGTCGATTTATGTCAGTTGCTTCATAGCGCAACTGCATTGCTTTTAAGGAAATGGTGCGTTTCATGAAACCGTGCCTTTAGGGAAATATCTGTTTGGTGCTGATGGTTTTTACATCAGCGAAAATTATAGGTTTAGATACTTTAGGCGAAGGTTTGAACAAAAAATGGATAGGTAAGTGAATTTATTCCCGGGTTTTAGTGCACTAGGAAACTGTTTCCTCATTGTAAGCTGGAAAGTAAGCAGTGGCGTTCAATGGAACTGCCACAATACTTGTTTTATAGGGCCTATGGATGCTCTATGTTGGAAGTCCTCGTATAGTTGGTGGGAAGGCATGTAGTGACGTTCAATGGAACCGCCACAGTCGTCTAGCACCATTTGGTGAACTTTAGCGATGTTATCGTCAGATGTTGCAGTTTTTGGAAATCCCGAACGCTCATCGTCTCCCAAGCTGTCACGGCCACGTTTAAATTCAGCTGCCCATAATCATAATTTCACTGTAGTAAATGATGACTAGAAAGCCTACCCCCCGAGCACATGGTGTTTTGCATGACAGCTGTAATAAATGTCATACTCGTTTCTTTGAATAACACCACTCCCCGTCCATCTTATTTCTTGTAATGCTGTTATGTTAGCCTTACATTCGGACAGGGCATCGGCTAGTTGCTGTGCAGCTCGAGCTCTGTATAGTGAGCGGACGTTCCATGAGAAAATTCTCAATTTGTTTAGCCATTTTCGTGTCCTTGGTCGTCGTCGTGTATCCAGTCCATATCCGAGGCTTGTTAAATGTTCCATAATATTTTGTTTTTCCGGGTAAGGTTATTAGCCTTGCGCCAACCTGTAGCGTTCTTCGAACGTACAATTCCACCTAGGTAAGGTTCCTACTCTTCAAGGAACATACTTACCACACAGACACGTGTCCCAAAGCTCCTAATCATACCTGTAACAAGGGTCATAGAAAGTTGCAACAATGTTGAACCCGATATCAAAAAAACAAGGAACTTAACGTTCCAAAAGCTTCCAATATCCAGTTCAACGTTTCTTCCATCATATTCAAAAAAAAAATTGAAGAAACAAATCTTCAATTCCGAACATCTGCACGTGGTCTGCCAGAAAGACCACCAAATCCATCGGCAAACAAAAGAAACGGCAACCGTAATTATCTCATCGAGATAATTCGAAAAATGTATGAGGTTTAAAACCTACAAGGGAACTACTCCTATGCCACGGTGCCTTTTTTTGTATTTCACATCTATTAGAAAGATCTAATGGAATTCGGTGTGTGTTTACAAAAGATAAACAAGCCACGCACTGTACGTCCTAACAATCATCTCCGTTCTGCGCGCCAGATGTGGTGCGAAAACAGAAGGCCGTTGAGATGAAATGCTATCACCACCACCGATGGTGATGATGATGTATGTGTTGATCCCTTTCAGGCATCCAAATTACCCCTGGGATTAAATAACATGAGATTTGGAAATTCTGTTAGCAGATGAAATGGGAAATTTTCTCCAGCGCAGATACAGATCGGAAATCTGAATCGTGATATTTTTCTTGGACAGACGGAGAGTCTAATTTGGATCGTCACCGGGACGAGAAGTCTATATCGAATATCCGTCCAGAGACGAGACGTTAGAGAACCCCTACGAGGAGGTCGATCCGCGCGTTGTAATCCGAGAAAGAAAGTATAAGTATAATTAAATCGCGATTGTTAGAGGTCAAGAAGTTGTGACGGTCGAGTGTGCATTGTGTAAATCGCGCGTGTGTAATGGAAGGTCGAGTATCACCTAAGCAAAAGTAATGTTAAAACCTTATTGTGCTTTACGAAACAAAAATAGAAACAATAAATAAGGATTCGAAATCTACTTCTCCGTGTATCATTTATGATTGTGTTCGCTCCGCTGGTGTATTTTTCCTCCACGGTAAGCAGTGTTCGGCGGAACACTCCGACATCATTCAGCAGTGACTTTAGGAGAAAATCCGCGAAAAACCTTTCTCAGGATGTCGCTGTATGCATTGGTTCACTACTTGGCGGGTACCAAAGTAACTATCCAGGGGTGTCACGTGGAGACTGCATGTCAACTTGGATTGAACAGGGACAAGGATCGTCCTGGGCTTTGCCGAGTTGAAAGCAATCAGTGACTTTGCCCCGTATGTTCGCTCTCATCCCCCCACTATTGTTTATCACTTTTTAGTTATTTAAACAGAACGATTGTCCAATTTTAATTACAAACAGAGATTAAAATAATTAATTATTTTTGATTTATTTAAACAGAACTAATGTTCAATTTAGATTACTACTAGAATCTAATATTGTTTATTACTTTGGAATTATCTAAACAAAACTATTGTTAAAATTTGATTTCCATTGAGTTTAATATAATTATGCACTTTTGATTTAATAACACGGGACCGAGGTTAAATATCCTTTAATGCGTTTGATGAGACACACAAAGATGTTTTTGGCACCCAGCCGTGTTTACTTCTTGACCTATCGAAATTCAATTTTCTTTTACACATTCTGTTTTTCGATTGGCACATATTTCAATCAATTTAATTTCTTCCACTGGCTGACTGACGTCTGGTTACCTCTTGTTGCATACGGTGTCATTTCCTGTGACACAGGTATATGCCCCCTGTACGGCAACTTTAAATTTTGTCTTTCTCGTAATTTTAATATGTATGAGAATTTTAATTTTTGCGATTCTCTGAGGTTTTATATATAAAATATTTTTATTGATTTAAGGTACTTTTATACGATTGGATATTTGGGTCGACTTTTGTAGGATTCAATGATTTTCGTATTTTACAATTTAACTATTTTCGTTTTACTTTTATTATCCACCGTAAACAGGACACATGGAAAGTCAGTTTCCATTATATTGCAGATATCACCTCATTCGTCGATTGTTAACACAATAAATCCAAACAAATTCTTGGGAACCATGGATATGTAATGTGACCAAAGAATTTTATGACCATTAAAAAAAAGCGAAACATACTCATCCTTGAATTAATTCATCTCTTCATTTCTGTTTTTCTTGCATATTGCAGGCTTTCAAAATAACCAGTAAAACATTTTTTGTTCCGATTTGTATTTATATTCGGCCGTTAGGTCCAATCAAGCTGGAAAAAGAGTCAATTACGTAAATATTTATGACGGAATTTTATTTAATATTTCGTGATGTATTAAGGCGTTAGCGTGTAATTCAATTTTTAAATTTTCGTTTATAGATTGTTGATTTTTTACGAATATGGAAGTAGAATACCTGCATTAAACGATGAAGCTTTGTTTGTACCACAATTACGAGTGCTAATATTTATTTGAATGATTCATTTTTCATGAATACTAGTAACTTTTGAGTACAATTTTGTAGTGTTAATTAGGTAAGAAATACATAACAGAAGACCTGTAGACTTCTGTAACAACGGATATCACTTTTGAATCGTTGGTGGATGCCTGTAACGTATTTAATCACAGCATATCACTTGAGACATCACCTGTAGCTTGCGTTGCTCCATCACACCTCTCATGTTTTATTTCCTCGCATAATACTCGTAGAGTTCTGGTTGGCATTCAACATTCACTTAATCACATAACATAATGTATGTTTGGAGCAAAAATCGTTGGCTTTGGTGAAAGGCAAATGAAAATAGAAAAGATAGGATGGAAACAGAGTGAGTAGCAAAATGTTTACAATAGAACGCGTAAAAGATCAAATGTTTCGAGATATTTTGAGAGTTGGGTCTTGATTAATGAATTCATAATTTTCGATATAATTGAGAAAAGTGAGTCGTCTTTTATGGGAATTAATTCTAACTAACCACACCGTGGTATCACGTATACCTTCTTACCGTAACGAGTCATATGACTGGGGATGAAATAATTGTTTTTTTAAAAGAGATTTTCGGTATATTTCAGTATATAAGGGAAACTTACAAAAAACAGTAAAACATTAAATTAATTATTCTCATTTAAATTCAATAATGTAAGAATTTATGTAAAGTCATATGAACACGGAACTAATATTCAGTTTGTAATTTTATATTTAATTTTGAAACCGCCCATTTGGCTGGATTTAGTACGTTTAGTGTTAAGTATATTTAAGAATTGAGCAGTTGAATAGAGGTGATTATCGAAATAGTTTGGCGAGTGAAGAAAAAACTGAAGTGATTTTTCCATTTGGACCAACGCACATGTGATATCAGTAATTAATGGGTTATGCCACTGTAGAGACCTGAAAACCGACCACTTCTTTGATATTTTTTTTTGAATGGGAAAACATTTATTATTGATAAAACGAAGTATACCACATGATTATATACGTATGAAGGTACAAATTCCAAAACAAAATGCAAAGTGACGTCAAAAAAAAACCCTGTTTTTAAGATGTTGCTCGGGGGCCGCACAAATATCCTGAAGAGTTTTGATCCTGCAAAAAATAAAAAAAAAATTCTTCTTAAACTACATGAAAATGTCTAGAGAAATCCGTACGAAATTTGGAAAATATTGATTTTTGAAAAAATGGCAAAATTTTGAAAAAAAAACAATTTTTTTTGCAAAAAATGACGGTTTTTTGTTAATAATTTTTATAATTTAAAAATTTATATAAAATGTTTATACCGCTAGTCAGGAATGCCAGCACCAGACAAATGACCCGTGTCTGGTGCTGGCATTGTATATTTGCTCTATCTTCCAATTTTTTTCAACGACGACTTCACGTGACTGATTCTCGTTTCATCGATATCCGTGTTATTCTATACATAAATGTAACAAGTCAAGCCTATCGGCAACTGCAACACCTCCATTGTCTTCAGTATACCGAAAAATCCATCCATCCAATCCAGTTTTAAGTTCTGTTTAATTTCATACGAGGGTAGGTTAACAAGTTTCCGGCCAGACGAATAGATGGCGCCAGCAGGCCTCATTTTTTGCTTGTCTTCTATAGGACTATGTCGCATTACATTTTTAGGTCAATTGCTTTGTTAGTATAGATTTGAGAGGCAGAATAATCGGCATGATTATGGTATCCGATTATCATTCAATTTGAACGTGTAAATAACTTGCTTTGTGTAAGCAAGTAGTTTTTTTAGTGTTATTATAATATAATTAATCGGCGCAAGGCTAATAACATTGCCCGGAAAAACAAATTATTATGGAAAATTTAACAAGCCTCATATTTGTTAAATAAGGCCAAGACCGGATCGCGGTTGTAGTGCCGATGATGATGATGATGATGATGATGATGATGATTATGGTTCTATAAACACGGAGTTTTATATTGCGTGATAGCAGTTTGGATTTCAGCAGTTTACTGACTGTGTGCCAGCTAGCATTGCCGGAATGTATTCTTTCGTTAATTTCCTTCGACATTTCGTTACTGGTCGTCGGTGTTGTTCCCAGACTCTTCAACCTTTTCAAATATATTGCCCCTAACGTTTATGTGTATCCCCTGTGGCCTGCCTGCTTGCGTCATAATTAAGTATTTCGTTTTGTCTAATTTCTAGGCCCACCTCTTCTGCCGCTTGCATGATGATTTCACTGTTCATGCAGATTTGAATGAGGGCAGCATATTTTTTCGGGATTCCCAGCTCAACTACAATATGGTAAAGTCTTTGCCTTGGGACTGAGTCGTAGGCTTTTTTGAAGTCAATGAACAGTTGGTGAACCGTCTCTCCGTATTCCCACTTCTTTTCCAGCAGTTGCCTTATTGTGAACATTTGGTCGCTTGTTGACCGGTTCCTACGGAATCCACATTGGTAGTCTCCCAATATGTCTCCTGCGTACGGTGTGATTTTCGCCAGTATGACATTTGTTAGTATTTTGTATGTGGTTGAGAGCAATGATATTCCTCTGTAACATTCGCAGTCAGATCTGTTGCCTTTTTTGAAAATGAGGATGACTATTGAGATTTTCCATTCTTCCGGAGTGACCTCCTTATCCCATATTGTTTTAATCAGTTGGTGGATATATCGAACGGTTACCTCTCCTCCATGCTTCATAAGTTCTGCCGGTATGCATTCGACTCCGGGAGCCTTGTTGTTTTTCAATCGATTTATTTACCTGCAACTTTTTTGAAAGGGCTCTGGGATCTGAGGCTCGGCTGTATGTACGTCTGGTGCATTTATTAGTGGTTGATGGGTGAGCATATTTAGCAGGTGACCAGACAGCCATTCGTTTCTCGGATTATTTTGGCTCTCCCACCATTTCTGATTGAATTTATGCCGATTTTTTCGATCTGAGTCTTCTTTCATTCTCGATTTTTTTTTCGTTTGAAAAGTCTCGATGTCTCTTTCCGAATCGTCGCGTATCTTTCTGCGTTGACTTCATCATATCTTTGTAAGTGGATCACTCTGAGGCGTTTATGTTCTTTGATCTTTGCCTTGCACTCATCGTCAAACCAAGGTTTGCAATTAATTGTTTTCTTAAATCCTAATACCTTTTGGGGTCTGGTTTGATAAAGTCTCTGGTTGATGCCTATCTAGTGGCCACATTATTGGTTTCCTCTTCCTCACTACACCCATTCTCTAGGATGCTCAATCTATTCGTTAGTTCGTCTTGATATCCACCTTGAACATCGTGCTTTTCACTACCAGATCTTTTGACACAGCGAACGTGATAATTCGAATGCCATTATCATTTGAAAAGTTGTGTAGGCTTACTTTACTTATAGTTGGTTGGAAGATATCTTCCTTTCCAATTTTCGCGTTGAGGTCCCCGAGAAAGATTTTAACATCGAATGATGAGAACCCTTCAAATACTTCCTCTAGGGTCTCGTAGAACGTATAGATACATAATTGCGCCATGGGCCCTATATTTTTAGCACCGACATTCGGGCATAAGTAAATTTCACATCTTTTAGATGGGGCGTAATCTTCTTGCTTATGATGAAGCCAGTTCCGAGATTATGTGTATCGGTACCTTCACACGCCAGTGTAAACCCGTTGGTTTCGATTACTTGATGTGGGATTCGCGCTTCCTGAAGCGCGACGATGTCCATTTTATATTGTTTCGCGTTTTCTACGACTTTCTGTATAGCGCCTGGTTTATATAACGTTCCACGCGCCGACGCGTATAACCCACTCTTTCCGTATTTCCCTACGTCTTCATTTTGCCTAGTCGGTGTTTTCTTGATGATTTCTTCCCTTATGGTAGTGTCGGCTCATCACACCTATCGGGTTTTTCGTGGGATTGTTTTGTGTATATTGGTTATATATTTTTGTTCCCACTAGTCTTTGGTGTTTCAAATAATGCGCCAAATCAGAAAGCGGAAGCGTATGCTTCCGTCAGCATAGCCTGAATGATTCATTGTAATTTAAACTCCCGCACCACCTCAAGGTCCGCCAAGCGGGAGAATTTTTTGAAATAATTAATTAAAATAAATTATGGTTATACACAAGGATGTACATCTATGCAAATATAATCCGGAATGGTCGCATGGGCAGTAAATTAAGTTAGGAATTATTAATATTAAAGCGGATTAGCATTCAGTTTAAGAATACAACATTGTTTCCCGTTATTTTTTTTATAAATAAATTTGTTTCAAATCAATTAATTGCCTAAAAATATAAGTTGTGAGTTTAGCAGTTTTTTAACATATTTATGTGATATGCTTCCTGACGAAAGTTAACTACTTTGGGGAGCAATTCGGCTTTGGGGTGTAAAGTAAGAAGAAATATTTAATAATATTATCATCATCATCATCTCATCGTCATCATCATCATCATCATCATCATTGGCACCACAACCGGGATCCGGTCTTGGCCTTATTTACCAAGTCGCGAGGCTTGTTAAATTTTGCATAATAATTTGTGCGGGTTCTCTATACTACATGGAGAACCAACCCACTGTTTCTGCCTTATTTCGACCGCCAACAGCGTGTCAAATCAACCCCAATTCCTCCTACCAACCTATTCACCTGTAAATCATGTTTTAAAAACGGACGCTTGGCTGAATCCATTATTCTATGCAGGTAATGCATAATTCAATTCAGCTACCTTTTTGCCATACGGCAACTCCATTCTTCTAACTCATGAGATTTCCCCCGGAAATTCCAATTCATGTTGGGTAGCAACAACCAAGTCGAATCCAACGACGCGGTTGCACCATTATCCAACGCCTTGGGTGATTATCGAATTCCTCAGTGTGTTTCCCACGATAATATTACCCTAGCCAAAGTAGCGTCACTTCGACTTTTCCCAGACACTCTATTCACTGGGGATCAATGATCTCTTCTTGCAGGTGAATAGCACAAGATACATTTTCCTCTCTTTCACGATTTTATATTATTAATGCACTCTGAGATCACCGCAGTCACCGCACTAGGTCAGTGAGCCATCCTCAGAGTTGCATTGATACACGCACACCAAAGCCAGATCAACCCTGGGTTGTTGTGCTTTCCTTTTGGTTTCTTCATCGTTTTTATGCCCATCGACGTCGAACGAATACGCAAGTATTTATCCACCTCGATGAGCGTAGAGAATTGAAGCATGCACAAGAGAGCGCGATTACCATTGGCTGATCGTTGTGCAAAAGCAAAATCCCATCTTCAACCCTAATTCCAGTCAGTCGTTACACAGTCATCACCGCGGTCAGTCACGCCACCGCTTACAGTCGTTATTCAACCACAGCGCGCTAAGGTCCCACCGCCGCTTAAAGAGTCGTCAAGTTTTCGAGCACCTGTAGTGTTGAAATAATTGTACTAAGCGAAATTTAATTTAAATCTATTAATTAATTATAAGGTAGTGATTTCGTAAATAAATTAGTGTGAATTGATTTATTGACATTCAGCAATCCACTGTTCGAGTGGAGGTTTTCCAAATAAAGCTTAATTCTAATTTATTCTCGCGCCACCATTTGTACCTGGATACTAACACAAAAGGATAGTCAAAGTGTAGACTTATTAAACAAACGTTTAAAGAAATTAACAGTTACCAACACAAGAGGATAGTCAAAGTGTATATGATTAAACAAACGTTTAAAGAAATTAACAATTACCAACACAAAAGGATAGTCAACGTGTATATTATTAAATAAACGTTTAAATCAATTAACAATAAAGAAACCAAAAAGTACAGCAGAACAACATCTTAGTGTTTTCATTAATTTTTCTCTTGGATATACCTGGTGAACATTTCTCACAGTGGAACATTTGTTGGGGGAAGAAGTGAACCGCGTGTCCGTGTCTTGGCATCCAACATCACCCCCACAAATTTGTTTTTCCGGGCAAGGGTATTAGCCTTGCGCCGTTTAATTATATTATAATAACACTAAAAAACTACTAGCTTACACAAAGCAAGTTGTTTATTTTACACGTTCAAGTTGAATGAGAATCGGATAGTGCACAAAAAGACACTGCTGAAGTAGTAAGTACGCCTAATTTATCTGTGATATTCGTGATATCCTTTGCTTCGTGATCGCCCTTTTTAACCAAGTACAATTGTTCTGAATCGGTCGATGTAACGGATAGGATAGGTTCTATTATCCTAGAGCTATATCGTGGGGGTTCTATATACTACATGGAGAACCAAACCACAATTCCAATTTAATTTCGACCGCCTACAGCGCGTCACATTCAATTCATTCTTCTATGCCGATAATGCATAATGAAATTTAGCTACCTTTTTGCCACACGGCAACTCCATTGTTGCTAGCCCATGAGATTTCCATCGGAAATCACATCATATCGGTTAGCAACAACAAATCTAACCATACGACGCCGTTGCATCATAGCAAAGCCGCTGGGGTTATTTCAGCGTCTTAGAGTCTGGTTCTCACGCTGATTATTTCCCAAGCATCAGCGGCGTTCTATTGACTTTCTCTAGATACTTCATTCGCTTGGGATCAACGATCTCATTTTACAGGTGAATAGCGCAAACTACATTTTCCTCTCCTTCACAGTTCTGTCTTCCTACAGTTCAATGTACTCGGAGATCACCATATTCAGCGAATTAGGTCAATGGGTTATCCTCAAACCTGCATTGATTCATGCACACACAATCAAACCACCCCGAGATCATAGTACTTTGTGTTTCTGTTGTCTCATTCTCTCATGTTCGTCGACTATCGAATTAACCGATGTATCCACCACACATCGACGGGCATGGTGATGAGAGAGCAGAAGTATGATCTCTATTGGTTGTCCTGTGCAAAAAATTAAATTACCCTATTGAATCATAACAGCGCCAGGTCACGCCGCCGCTTAAGGCAATCTTCGTCCCTCGCGAGTCAGTCGTTACTCAATCACCATCGCGGGCAGACACGCAGCCACGAGTATCTGAAACGCCATCCAACAATCTCGCCGCTGTACTTGCAAAATGTTTTTAATTCCTTGTGTATTATTAGCCAAATCGTACTTTTACAATAGTTACATTGTGTCGTGGTCCCTTCATGTGTAAATACAAATATAAGCCCTTTCATTTAAAATCTAGTGATGATTTATGATAAAGTAAGTGAAAGAAATTAAAAGCCACCACCATGGATTATATTAACAAAAACAAGAAAAACTAAATCAAATAGTATAATGTATTTATAGTATAAAATAAAAATAACAAATAAAAAGTATTTTCTAATTCTTTCGATGGAGCAATTGTTAAGGGTGAAGTGAATCCGTGCCCATGTTCGGCACCATACTTCGTACCCCCACAATATCACATCAAGTAGCTACATAGATATTTGATATACATTTATTTTTAATATCGATTGAAATGTTAACAACGACACTTTAGCTAAGTTTCAGCCTTAACCTACTTAGCTGTCAACATCCACGTTGAGTTAAAAATAGATCAAAACAGCAATATTATTTGAACAAAATTTGAAATGTTTTTAGTCCAGTTTGCTTATTTTGATGTAACAAGTTAAGGTTACTTAAGCCTTGAGATTGCATGTTGAATCGTAAACATTGTGGTGGAAAAAGTGGCACACAAACGGATGTAGTAGTATTTATAGTTTTTGTTATAAAAACAAAGATTTGTTTACTTGGAATGTATACTCATAATGCGGGTGGGTCGTCAAGTCTTTTATTAGGAAAGTCTGTCAAGCCATTTATGATAATTGGGAATTGTTTTTTTAGATCCACTATTCGGTTTCTTGTTTTAGAATTTAGCTTGCACACAATAACACAACAAATCTTCATAAGCGCAATTGACAGTTGAGTATATAAAGATGTGTAATGCCTGCAAAAGTGAAGTACGAGCAAGTAGTCAATATCTATAGAGTGCTTATAAAATACCCGATTGAGTATTAATAGGTAGAGTATTTATAGATAGTGCACTGTAATGGTTGTACATTCGTCATCCTTTAAGTTTAAGGTTAGGAGTTAATAACCTTTTTTTGCACTGCAAACGTTAGAGTCTTGAGTATTTATTCTGTTATGGTTCTCAACTCATTAAGAGCAATTGATGGTTTAACATTTTGGAATCTTATAAACAATCATTTGAACATGTTTAAAAATAACATTTTGGGAACAAGATGTTTGTTTATGTGTAAGCAAGACGAAAGGCGAGAATGGGAGAAGTTTAATTAAGGCAGACATTTTGGAATATATCTGTAAGTGCCTAAAATCCAACAGATTCAATATGCTGCATGAATGAGGATAGAAATATATGCATCAAGCACGCACAAAAAGTGATTTTGAGGCACCTTAAAATCGCAAAGCCAAGTGTAAGTGGAAGAAGAAGAGAGTATGTTGCTCGAAAAGGAAAGGATAATGAGAAGGTGTGTAAATGATTGAATTCGATGTCAAATTCTTATGGTAAAATACATATATGTCATCATCATCATCATCGGCACTACAACCGGGAACCGGTCTTGGCCTTATTTAGCAAGTCCTGAGGCTTGTTAAATTTCCCATAATGATTCTTTCCGGGCAAGGTCATTAGTCTTGCGCCTGAGGCTCCCCGACGGGGAATCGAACCCCGATCTCCCGCGTGACAGGCGGGTATACTAACCACTATACTATCGAGGAGCAAAATACATACTTATATGTATCGAAACCAAATATAATTCGAAAAAGTTCACTATTTCTACAGTAACAATAATAATATATACGCAACAGTTACCCACACACTTGTGCACCTTACGCTATTGTTAATGAAACACATTTCTGCGTCAGTTTATTTTATCTTATTTATAAATCGTGCAGATCGAAGATTGCATTACTGGTTTTCACTTACCCTTTGTTTAGGATACTTCCATCACACAATAGATGCATGTCTTGCAGTACATTTTTCATTTATCTGGCATTGAAAATGTTTATGATCTGCGATTTCCTCATTAGTGGATATGCGTACTGCAATCCATAGAACCTTGTATTTACACAAGTGTTCATTTTTGGTCCATGGAGTTGGTCACTATTAATATTGTGACGCATATGACAATCAGTACTAGAATATTCTAGAGAGTCCGAAACAGAGTACTAGAATATTCTATAAAGTAATGGAAAACTGGAGACTAGGAACAGTAGAACATTCAAGGCAATGGAACGGACGGAAACGAAATGCTGAAACAGTATAAATACGCCGCGAACAGAGCATAGTGATGAGTAAGAAGTAGAAAGTCAAGCAAGCGATTAGTAATGAGTAAGAAGTAATAAGTGCGGAAACGATAAGTACGGAAGCGATAAGTGAAGAAATCGTTAAGTGTACGGTAAAAAGTAACGGTTGTTATTAACGGACTAATAAAGTGTCACATTAATTCAAAATCGATTCAACGGCTCTTATTTATTCAAAATAATTAATCCAGCGAACCCTAAGCTCGCTACAATTGGTGTCAGAAGTGGGATTAATTACTGGTGAAATAAATAAGTCTGTGGAAGTGTATTGTGACGATGGCAGATCGACATTCGGAGAAGAGGTCGCAACCGTTGGACATTTCGGAGATGTTCAGGATTATGATGGCAAAATTGGATGCGCGAGCTATCGATATTAACTCAAAATTGGATGCTTTAGCTGCAAAATTGGATGCGCGAGCTACAGACGTTAATGCAAAATTGGACGCGCGAGCTGCAGAGTTTAAGGCAAAATTGGATGCCCAAAGGCAGTGTATGAAAGAATTCTGGGACTCGGAAGCGGAGGAATCTGAAGATGAGGAGAAATTGGAGCCACAGGAAATGAAGATACTCAGGAAGAGCAAAGCTATGACCGACAGTGGTGAGGAAGAGGAGGAAAATGACGATGATGTGTGACGTGAAGAACTGAAGGATTTCATCGATGATAACCCGATTGAAGAGGACGGCAGTGATGATGAAGACACTGATGCTTCAGGCCGTTCCCTGAAACGGATTTACAATGATGATGACGAGTTGGACGACCGACTGGAAGACGACGACTGTGACCTTATTGAAGAGAATCTTGGTTTGAAAGTCGAGGCCACAAAGCGTTCCAAGCGTCTGCGTCGTACACGGGACGAAGAAAGTGATGGAGAGGAAGACGACGACTGTGACCTTATTGAAGAGAATCTTAGTTTGAAAGTTGAAGGCAGAAAGCGTTCCAAGCGTCTGCGTCGTACACAGGATGAAGAAAGTGATGGAGAAGAACAGCACGTCGATGAAGGTTCAGCACGTGAGGCTATAGACGACGAAGACGATGTTAAACGCCGCTCTGAACGTAGTCACAGGGAAACTGAGGGGGCAACACATTTCAAAGATGAATTGGAAAGGGGTCACTTTACTGATTTGGAGAATGAAATCCGTAAAACAGATATTCCTGAGCGAATGCAATTGCGCGAAGTTCCGGTTACGCCTGTTCCAGAGGGACCCAATGAACTACAAGATGAAGCTGAATGGATTTACAAACATGCGTTTTGTAAATCAACTGTTTCCGAACAAGAAAGATCAAAGGATGTTGGAGGTCGAGACCGCTATTGTAAGCCACCACATACGGGGGGAAAGATCAAGCAAGCCCTAGATTGTAGGCGTAATCAACAGCTAGAGGTGCCGTTCATTGCGTTCTACGGAGAAGAACACGTGAAACAAGGTTTAACGTGCGACGATCTATGGAAAGTCTATTACTACGACGCACGTTGGTGTTTACTGTCAGCTCCAAAGAACAAACCGCTCCAGTTATTTGAAAAGATGCGGAACTACCAGTTGGATACGGTTATGAAATCGACAGATGCTCCAATACCAGATGATACGCGTGTAAGTAAAGATGAAGATCTAGACCGCTTACGTGATGTGCAAACTCCAGAAGAGCTTAAGGGTGTGCACATGCATTTTCTCTTATACTATTCGCATGAGATCCCTAAAATGCAAGAGGAATTTCGTCGTCAGGAAAAGAAAGAATGGCGGCAGGCTAGAGCTGACGGGAAAAGGAGAGCAGTAGAAAATCTGGATGAAGGTCAAGAACTTCCACCGCCGAACGCCAAGATAAAAGTGGTGCATCGCGACCGACTGGCGGCTTTTGTTGGCCCGGGAGACCAGTGAATTTAGTTCGGGACGAACTAATCTAGGCGGAGGGTAGTGTGACGCATATGACAATCAGTACTAGAATATTCTAGAGAGTCCGAAACAGAGTACTAGAATATTCTATAAAGTAATGGAAAACTGGAGACTAGGAACAGTAGAACATTCAAGGCAATGGAACGGACGGAAACGAAATGCTGAAACAGTATAAATACGCCGCGAACAGAGCATAGTGATGAGTAAGAAGTAGAAAGTCAAGCAAGCGATTAGTAATGAGTAAGAAGTAATAAGTGCGGAAACGATAAGTACGGAAGCGATAAGTGAAGAAATCGTTAAGTGTACGGTAAAAAGTAACGGTTGTTATTAACGGACTAATAAAGTGTCACATTAATTCAAAATCGATTCAACGGCTCTTATTTATTCAAAATAATTAATCCAGCGAACCCTAAGCTCGCAACAATATAATGAGTGGCACAATCTGTTAGATTTATTTTTGTGTCGTCATAGAGATGAGGTCGGAATTGACTTCGTCTAGCATGTCTTCAGCGACATTTACGCGATTGAATTTATAAAAAAAATTCAGGAAAAATCGCAAAACACACTTGAGATGAACTGACAAAATCGAGCACTGTAATCAAACTAAATTACAGATCGCGTTCAAACGTCAGGATAGAGGAGAGTTGTGTCAACTTAGCGACAAAAAGACAACAGAATGTACTCTCTGTTTACCGTCCGACTTTGTGGCAAGAATTCATGGTGCATAACACCGTTGTAATCCGCGAAAACTGTGAGTATTGTTTTCTTTCTTAATTAAGAACGGGGTGATTTCTTCGGTGTTCTCATTGGGTTCACGTCGTTCCATTATTGATCAACATTTCTTTCATTTTATGGTTATTTTCATCGGTTTTCGATATTGACGGTCTGCCACTGTGTTCGTTGTCATTGAGGGAATCATCACCTCTACTGAAACGTTCATTCCTAAGGAAAACGACTGTTCTTTTTCGAGTAACTCTGTCGCAGCAGTTTTCCAAGATCTCCAAGATCCTCGCACCATTCAATCTGTTTTTGATTCAAAATTTAATAACAATAAAAAAAACTTGTCGATGTGGTTCCAATTTCCTTTTTGAAATAGTAAAAAAATTAAAACGCCACGCCGAGGAAATATGCTCCAGTTAACGTAATTTTTATAAATGTCAGGCCATAATGTGTCTGAGGGGCTGCACCGTATTTGAGGCTTATATTTCTGTTCTAAGTATCATAGGTCTTGTGGGGGTTCTAGGAGAGGGGTGCGCCGGCGTACGGCGCTGGTTCTCTCCTGCCCCATCAAGAATACCGTCGAATACAAGAACACGACCCCCAAGGGGTAATGGCAACACAATAGAACGCCCACTCTCGTGGTGATTGTCCTTTTATTTAATTCGGGGGCTTAACTGAAACTTACGCTCACAATATTGACGGCAGACGAGATATGATTCAAATTCCAACATGGTCCTTTCCAACCCACGTCATGAGCAAGGTTCCGCCGAAAGTAATCACCGTGTACTTCTTGTAAATGATAATATACACACAGTTTTGGTAGAGTTTATTATATTGTGGTTACAAGCCCATTCAAATTGTGATGAAGACATAACTTATATATTGCGATTACATTTATGTATAAAAACTATTTACGCTTATGATTATATAATTATACCAACACGTTTAAATTGTAACAGCTTTATAACATGTCGTATTCAGAGCCGTAAGTGTAATCTTGGTCTTCGACGGTAGGCGCGTTTCGACCGGGTGTTTTCTCTTCTATTTCTCTCTAATTTCGTTTAAATGCAATCACACATTGCAACATTGGACCGTGGGTATACGCTAACTAAATGGGGAGGGACAACGCGTGGCGCAACGCGGCGCTGCCGAGCGCGGTGGCGGCCGGACGACGCTGGGTGCGTGTGCGCGCGGCGGTGGTTGCGAAGCGACTAATGATGATGAAGGCGAGAACCTATTCAGGGTGTCGTGGTAGTTGAGTCATGGCGAAGTAAGCTCACTGTCACTTACTAGGAACACGAAGAAAGGTTGCTATGTCTGCATAGGGTGTTTGTTGTCGGGAATTCCTGCCGTACTGGCTGGGCTAGATTCCTCGGTTGCTATGTGTACCGAGAAATCGGTTTTGGGAACACGAGCAAGTATGGGCATGAGTTTTCGGAGGAAATTGGAATTGCTTGGGTGCAAGCGAGGGATATAATTTAGATAGAGAATTAACCGAAGCATTTTCGGGGAGATGTATGCGGCTCGGTGTAGTTGGTAGTGATGATTAATATTCCGTTGTAGGTTTAAATATGCGTTTTATTGCAGCATATGCATTTCCGGGGATATTAAGATTGCTTGGTCGCAAGGAAGGAATATAACTTAAATAGAGAATTGGTCGAAGCGGTTTTGGAAAAAATTATATGTGGGGTGATGTAATTGAGGGAGATGATTTAGAATATATTCTATTGAGTTGTATTCTGTTGGGAGTTTTGGGAAATGGCTTTCATTGCAGATTGGGAGATGGATTCTTGCAAGTTTGGGATGGATGCGCTTGCAGATTTGGCATGGGTGCGAATGTGTGTATTGCAGGTTTTGAAATAGGTTACAGGTTAGGTTAGGGTGACGCGCTGCTAGCGGCCAAGATTGGTTGGCATTGTGGGTTGGTTCTCCATGTGATATAGAGAACCCCCACAGCCTCATAGCGATTCTCTAGATATTGATGATGAATATATTTGCAAAATTATTTCAACAAAGGGGAACCTTGTAGAATCAAACCTAGGAAAAAAAGAGAAGTAAGACAATCACAGAGGCTTCGTCCGCGAGAAGTTTATTTCATACAGCCATAACATAAGTAAAACGATGTTCTGTTACGATTTTGTTAATCTCTGTCGTTCCAAATGATATTGTAATTTTAAAATCCGTCTTGTTATTTCTGATTCGATATTGTTCTCAAAGAGTCAAACTTCTCTATGTTCGCCAATAACATTGAGATATCTAAAATGGTATCATTATCCGTTGATGCCATTGTGGGGGGAGAAGTCGCTACGCCTGCATGGGCGAGAGTTCTACCTCGTCCCCATCATTATTATCGGTTCGTTGGACACCACACGGAGAGAAGCAAAACTGTTCGAAAGCACGATCACGAAGAACAATAGGGAAAACACTATCAGGAACAGCAGCACGACAAATTAAAGCACTGGTTTCATTTTGTTTAGTTTTGTTTCTTAACACTTTCTTTTGGATTTGTCTTATTTGATACAACAACTACATTTATTTTTAATTTAAAAACGGTGTATACGCCGCGGCGATGAACGTTTATGAAACACGACTCCGGTTTGATAAAGACTCCGGGTATATAAGACGGTGTATATTTACGCGTCTCTGCAGTCGGCGGAGAGCAGGAGTGAAGCGTGACCGTTCTGGTCCGCGGATGTAAAAGGATTCAGCAATAATCATCTCGTACAGCGATGATTCGCTTCTTGGGGTGAGTTTATGGTGTCGTGGTACATATCCTCTTCAATAAGGATATCGTTTTTACCTACCACCAGAGAAACGTAAAGTCTCTCTTAGTGGTATGTGTGCGATCGTTCAGATCTGTGTGGTTTACACGTGCTCGAGGGCAATGGGTAAACGAAGCAGACAGGCGGTAAAGACAAAGGGATCGAAAAGATCGTCGTCTATGGAGTGTATCGCATCCAAATAAATAGACGACGATACAGCGAAGAAATGTGGCAAAAGGAAAGATGGGACGAGGGTATCATAAAAGTCTTAGATGAATGATGCCCTTGTGTAAATATACGAATAGACATTGGGAAACGTGCTATGCGCGAAGTCGATGCTTGTTTGGAGATTCAAACAAAGAAGCAATTCTGGGTAAAGTGCTTGCAGCTGTATTGATAGTTGCAAGTCATTGCAAGGCAGATTAGATGACGGTTTGTATATACCATCTGTGTCAATGGAACATGGTATCTATGGCGATGCCAGTGTCGAATGTTAGTGTGAAAATCTACACTAATTGAAATTCGAGTTTTGGTCGCTTATGCAAAAACCCATTGAAACATGTATGAATGCCCTTGTATAAAAAAAATTCTTTTTAGGAATTTTAGGGTAATGCTTGTATGCATTAGTTGTCCTTGGAAAATCCCTTGGAAATGTTTCAGGAAATTGGAATTTGCCTGAGATTCTTGAAAAGGTAGAAAGAAATTCTTAAAGGAAATTATATGCGAAGCAATGCATGAAGGTAACTTTTATTTCACAGGGACTTTTTAGATTATAGATTTGATCTATATAATGCGTGAAGCATTTAAGATACTAGCGAAAGCTTATGCAGACTGGGTAGCAGTTATTGGGGTTTTTTCAGAAAGGCGAACCGTGTATTTGGCGGAACCGCCACACCATCCTTTAAAAATCTGACTTAGGTAACTTTTCAATTCGGTGCCAAAGGCATTATTGGAGCCTGGCGCATATAAATGTCAGGATATTACCCTCTTACAAAAGTCCTCACCTTTGGATTTACCGAGTTAGTTGTCAGCTTCCAGTACGGGTAAATAACATACTAGGCAAATCGAATGATTGGTTTAATAAAAAGATGATTTTAAGAGTTCTTCGACCTCTACATCTATATCGCATTCATTCAGTAAGTCCTTGAATACGCGAGTCCAGAATAATCATCGAACCACGATTTAGGCATGTTTGTTCGATCCGCTCTTGATGCGCTTTCAAGGAGGGATCAAATATCACTTTCATCATTAGAAATCTGGCACGTAACCTTTGGTCAAAAGACGTGATTGTGGCGATATTCGTGTATCAACTGCTTAGTGGTGACATGGATGGCATAGCACCTGCAATTCCTTTTAATTTCAACATTGGCAATTTCAGGATTGTCCCGTTGTTCTTTCGTACATTGCGTAAATAAACCAATTTAACGGAAATATTTTACTTTCACCATTCACCAAATTCACGAAAAACATCTATTGTACCACACGCAGGTATTTTTGACCCTTACTTTATATAATAAAAATTGTGAGCTAGACGTAATGCTAGGAATAAAGTTAGATTGTTATAACACCTTAAGACCTTCATACAGCTGAATAAAATAAGTGATGAAAGGCCATTGTCAACGCGATGGCGTAACATCGATTACCAACGCGATTCCAAGAAGCGAAAAAGGGAAATAACTAAGGATTGGTTGACTGTCTAAATTGAGCCTGAGGAATTTTCACTACACTAAATAGATCCTAAATAGTCGTGAATGAAGTCCGCAAACTTTTGGAACAGTTTGATCCCTCTTAAGGAGAATGTTGAGTAAAACCGTTTCCGTTTTTAGTTGGCACTGTTTTTGCAATGGGAAAGTGAATCCTTCTTGAGAAATGTAAAAGGGGGTATTGTGGAGAAAGAATTCGAAGAAAACGAAAAAGAAGATTTTCGGTATTCTGACCATCGTTCTGAAGCCCTAAATGAACTCACCAATAGGGGGGAAGGAAATGACCCTAAGAGATATTGTGTAAATAGTAACTCTCTAATTTACGTACGGCTTGTTTGCATATTAAACGAAACCCACTCCGTCGACGACGTCAATACAAATACCCGACACAGAAGATGCATATCAAATTAGCATAAAATTGCACAAATCAAAACTGTATTCATATAATTAATCCAATTCATAAACAAGAACGAAGCCACGAAATAGAAAAACAGTGACGTGACGCGTTGTGACATCTAAAACAAAGTGCAACAACAACAAACAAAAAAATGTTAAAAGTGACAATAAACGTGCTTACAAAATAACTTCAGTAAGGTGCAACAACAACGTAAGACGTTTTAATGAAAACAAACTGGAAAGAACCAGCATGAACACGGAGGAAGACAAAAACGTGACAAACAACGAAAAAAGGTACACCGAAAATCTCCATTGTGACGCGAAGTAAAACCGCGAGATTAACAATGGAGAGAAAAGGTCAGCAAATGGAGGAGGACAGTGAGCGTCCCTCTCCCTACAATTTTAATATGTATGGGGCAAACAATTCGTTCGCTTCTCTTGCATCCTCAGAGTCTGAGGATGAAGAAGAGGAAATTACTGAATTGGAGGCAAAACTTGCGATGGCAAGAGCCCGTCTAGAAGAGAGAGGCCGAAAGAAAAAAATAGCGGCACTCGAAAAAGAAAAAGACACCGAACAACAACAAAAGACGAAGCCAAAAGTCGGCCAACAGCAACAGCAACAGCAACAGCAACAGCAACAGCAACATCAACATCAACAGCAACAATCAACACAAAATCGACCACAATCGGTTCGCAATCTTTATTAGAAAAGGGATCCCTCATAAAGTTATATATAGTGGAGAAGTGCGCAGGTTCCGGGTGCTGGAAGCCTGTATCGTACGCATACCCCTTCAGCAAGGAAGGGGTTTGTATGCGATTGCGGTCTACGCACCTGAGGAGCACCAACATAATCTATTTATAGCAGAGCTCTAGACTCTCTTCCGATGCTTACAATTGCACCTGGGCAAAAATTACTTTATCCTAGGGGGAGATATGAACGCCAAGCATAGAAATTGGGGAAATCATATATCTAATGCCAGAGGAAATCAGTTGGCTGGCTGGTTAGATCAGTTTCATATTGAATATAGAACTGACCTGCTAGCTACCGAATATCCATCGTTCCCTAGAGGTAGATCGTTCTTAGATATCTTGCTAATCGACTCACGACTGAGATTACTTAACACCAATAGACGAAATACAAACTGTTTACGGACAATTGAATACGATAGTGACCACTGTGCATTCACGGCAGTAATAGAGCTTCCGAACGAGCTCGCAGATCTGGAGGAATTCGTGATCCCGCAACTCTATAACTACGAGGCAATGCGATGGCCGCGGTTCACCAGATCATTAACAAGAGAACTGCGTTCGAATGACTTTAATCTGCCAGTAAACAGAAACCTGACTAATGGCGAAATCGACAAATACATTCAACAAATGGACGAAACCGTAAAACGAACAATGGACAAAACAATTCCCAAAACAACAGTTACAGATCACACTAACATGTACAGAAACGCAACAATAAACGCACTACAGAAGAAAAAGAGCAGACTGCTATCGAAATTAAAACAATTACACAGACAGTTTACAGACAGACAAGACCAGGAGATAATATCACTGAAATCCCGATTAAAAAACCTCCAACAATTACTTAAAGCTAATTATAGATTAGCAACAAATTTGTATTGGAACAACAGAATTCGAGCTATAAAAACTAATAACCCGAATATGTTCCCACAAATAAATAAAATATTCAGGAGAAATAATCAAAATGAGATTCAGTGTCTCCAAATTCCACGTACTGAGGTAAACAAGCAGCTGCTAACCAACATTGGCATATATACGGAGAACGCAATCCTCAATAGTGAGCTCTTCGTGATCGAAGATCCTTTGGAAAATGTGAACGCTGTGGGAGCTATCTTTCAGGAAATGTACAAGGTGAATGAAAGCATTTACGGAAATCACGACCTGGAGGACAGAGTTCTACTCAATCATCTGCACCTCCGGAATGAAATTTCACTTTGGCAATCGGAGAATCCGGGTTTTACCGAATTCAGTGAAGATAATCTGTCAATTGACATTAATGCCAATGGTGTAGTGGCTAATGGCCTTCTAATAACAAAGGAATCCAGAGTATCTTCGACTCATTAAGAAGCAAAAAGGCAGTGGGAATAGATGGAGTACCTAACATCGTACTCAAGAACCTGCCCCCAATGGCAATAGATATATACACGGTCCTGTTTAACAACGCGTTGAATAATGCATATTATCCCACGCGTTGGAAAACGGCTATCATTCAGCCCATCGCAAAAAAGGGCAAAGACTGCACAAACCCAATGAACATGCGTTCGATAAGTTTAATCCCAAGCATCAGTAAAGTATTTGAAAAAACCATCAACAAAGCTCTGGTAAAATGGGTAGACGACAACAGCATTATTCCAAATAACCAGTTTGGCTTTAGGGCGGGTCATGAAACCACACATGCCGCAGCTAAACTGGTCTCCGACATACAATGGAATAAATGTAGGAACCAATGCACAGGTCCCTGTCTGATCGACTTGGAGAAAGCCTTTGATACCGTCTGGATCGAAGGGTTGTATTACAAACTGGTCAGATATGGCATATATAAGCCTTTACTATATGTACTTTACGATATGTTAAAGGACAGGAGGTTCGTGGTCAAAAGTGGTAATGTGACCTCTAATAAAACGTATAATATCAAGAATGGCTTGCAACAGGGCGCGGTACTCTCTCCGATTCTTTTTAACATTTACATTAGCGACTTATTAGATGCACTTCCGCAGGCTATTGCGTACGCAGACGATCTCATAATTTACAGAACAGCTCCGAAAGTTGCGATCATAAATAGGTTAATACAGCGAGACTTCAACAACGTGCAGCGCTATTGCAATGACTGGAAACTTAAGATCAACTTCCAGAAATGTGAAGCCATCCTATTTAGAACTCCATTATATAAAGCCACGAACGACACAAGGAAAAACTGGCGAAAGCTAGTTATCGTGGGACCGCATGGAGATAAACTGGAAACCAAGAGTTTAGTTAAATACCTGGGCATCTGGCTAGACCAATATCTGTATTTCAACAGACATGTAGAGGCTGCTTTGCTCAAAGCGAGGAAAACTTTTGCTATGACAAGGAGGCTATTTCACAGTAGCCAACTTGACAGCAAGGTAAAAGTCATATGCTACATGACGCTAATCAGGCCAATGCTCATATATGGTTGCCCAGTATGGTTCAACATAGGTCCAAATTTGATGGAAAAAATTCGGGTTTCGAAAGAAAGTGTCTCAGAAGTTGTCTCAGATTATATCGGACACCGGAATCGGACTATAAAAAGTGTTACTCAAATGAGACTTTATATAATGAAGTGTACATAAATAGGGTGGATAATTTTATGATTCAATTAATCAGAGGACATATTGCGAGAGCAATAAGCTCGTCTAATGACCTAATTTTCCGGGCCTATTATCCAAACACCTTGTACTATGAGAGCGTGCGTCGCAACGGCTTTGTTCCACCAGAGGCGTTCCTTGACTTGGATATGAAAGGGCTTATACAGGATAGATCCGGAATTCCGCTGATCTATCATGTAAGTAGATCATCTGTAGACGGGCGATTGTGCTACGACCGGGAAGTAGCGCGCACCGAAGAAGAGCTCCTGCGCTTCAGTAGGGCTATCTCCCACAGAGACCGGGAGGATAGTATTAGACAGCGTCAACAGTTCTGGTGGTTGAATGGCATATAAAGACCTGGATACCAAAGTCGGTATAGAATCATAGTATCATCAGGTAGCTTACATAGACTTAGCTTTTCTAGAATTAGGGTAGTATAAGATTTAAGTTAAGATAGGTTAAGTGCTTTTACATAAAAAAAAATAAAAAAAAAGTAGGTAAGTTAAGTAAGTTAAATTTTAAGAAAAAAAAACAAAAAAAAAAATTGACAAAAGTTTTTCAAATTTTTCTTTGTATTTCAACTAATTATCAGTACTGCCACAAAGTTCTGTCGCCGAAAGGCAAATTATACAAATGTTAAGTAATGTTTAGCTTAGAGCGTCTGCGAAGGACCAGTAAGTTATTATATAAGATAATTAAGCTAGAATTTAAGCATTTTTTGTCTAGCCTTTAATTTAGAAATTAAGGATATAAAAAGAAAAATAAAAAATGTTGTAAAAATGAAATGAAATGAGGGGGGAAGGAAACACGTTGGTAGAGGTGAAAATTTGAGCGATAACAACCGGTTCCAGAGTTTTTTTTTTTTTTAAACTTCCAATAAAATTATCTTTTTTATATAGCTGCACCAGTTTAAATATTCTAGATGGTAAAACTGTTCAAACGACCGTGGGATTATGCGTAAGTTTTTCTCCTTCCGAATCTGAACTATTGAAGTGGCTCGATAATAAACTTATTGTAAAAGTTCTAGAAAGCTGCGGAACTTATGAATTTTGGTTCTGATAATAATTATGATTGTAAGTCAAGTGATGCATGTTATACGCATCAAAAAGAATTTAAATCAAATATAATGTCTACATTTGGTGTGATCAAGATCAACAATTTTTGTTGATACTCTCTGGCGTATCACGTCGGAAATAATATCTGAAGAGTTTCTAAAAAGAAAGGCTACACAAGTATTCACTTGAGGGTAATACCTTTACGAACTCCTTTTATATGTTTAAATTGCTGCTGTTTCTTAATGCAGCAGCAAAAAAGGTATGCTCTGAACTTGTGGGTTTACTCCTCTTTGCACATTGAATGCAATTGACATGTGAAGGGCGACCCTTTGAAGTCAAATTTTTCGATAAATTCGCATCAGGCCGTGAGTCATTCTATCTAAGGCCTGTACACGCAGACTTGAGTTTGTGCATCAGCTCGTTTATCTACTATCGATTGAGAGATTGGCATTCGTTTCCGAATTTAAAATTAGAATTTCTCATATAAATCTAAGCATGTAGCCAGAGTTGCAAGTGTGGGTTTTCTATTTTTAAAACGTATACATTCTCCCCTCTGCGGAATACAATGGCTACAAGAGCGCGTGTTCAAATTGGCTCCTGCAGCACTAGAGAATTTTACAAAACACACAATTCAAAATGAAGAAGACCAGGGACGTTCGTTGTACATAAAGCTACCGGTGTGCATTTTAGCGCTCCACATATTTGGGATATTCTCTTATTGGATTTTCCTTTTTTCGCCAGAATTCATTATCGTTCAAGCTTATGGAGGGAAATGCTTTTGTTTTATTTTACATAGTGTGGTAGTCGGAAGTTGTTTAAAATGAAAGATTTATAAAAAGAGCGTAAGGGGTCAACATTTTTGTTTAGATATTATTGCAGTTTTTTTGCCTTAAATTTGGTTCACGGACTCTAGCAAAAAAAAAAAAAAAAAAAAAAAAAAAAAAAAAAAAAAAAAAAAAAAAAAAAAAAAAAATATATATATATATATATATATATATATATATATATATATATATATATATATATATATATATATATATATATATATATATATATATATATATATATATATATTATAATGGATATCGTCGTTAATCCCTAGAGAATTGTAGTTTGGGTGTTATTTCCTAGAGAATTGCGGTTTTATTTAAAAAAACTAACTCAAGATTGAGAGAGAAAGAAGGTAGTAATGTGCTGTGGCATTGGGTATGTCATGATTGAAAGAATGAACCTTGACAATGCAATACACATTCGAATCTTTCGATGAACGAACAATGCAATGTGGTTACTTATAACGTGAAGTTGACGTTTACACAATGCAGTTTACATCTACTTAGTGGCGCGTATCATGAATAGCTGCGCAAAATTATGTATTGCTAGTGCTTTGGTTTTCTTTGCGCAGTGTTTGACGAAAGAAACATAGTTGAAGTAGTTACATCTGTTACACATGGATTGTACTCGTGTAAGAAACATGACTAATAGTCAAACTCCTTTCTACGGATGAGTGATTAGTCGTGTTAATAAGATTTTGATTCGTCGTATTTAGTCCGGATGAGTTCAACTTTTAACACATGATGTTCGAATCGTTAAGGTATTATTATTATTATTTTGTACGATTGCCTCAGAATTATCGAAGCTATAGCACTCTGAGATGCTACTAGATACCAGTTGGAGTAGTTTTTGAGTAGTTTCAATTAAGAGCGTTCTGGAGACACTTATGCTGGAATGGAATTCAGCGTTTATCTCGGGAATTCAACGGATTTCTTCAAATATTTGGGAAGTACTCGACTGTGGTTTGAAATTTTGATTTGTAAAGGAGTGGAAGAGGGTGGGGTTGCTGTGGTGGTTATACTGCTAATTTACGTTTCAAAAATTTCAGACTTACAGGTAGTACACTTAATTTTATAAGTAAGCACTAACGATCAGTGACTACTTGATTTTATGCCATCGAAATTTACTTGGCGAAAGAAAAATTTAATTTTTAAATACTAAAGGTGTATGTTGCATTTTAAATATAAGGCAGTACAAAATAAATTTAACGAATCTAATTAAGAAATTCTTATAAAGCATGTAAATAGGTTTTTTTTTAAAAATGTTGTTGAAATTGCGGCTGGAGTCCCAAATTCCAGCTTGCATTTGTGTCGTGTTGGGAATGTAAAAAGTTCCGTATTTCTATACCTGGCGAGGCTGCTTTAGAAATACACCTGTGTAGAAATGTGGGGTAAAAGTATGTATGCCGACGTACGACACGGATTCACTGAAATCCCCAACAATGTTCCGCAGAAAATTATTCACGCAAGAGGAATGAAAAATAAAGACGCTGGAGGTGTTTGCTATTTTAATGTTTTTATTTTTGCTTATTTTCACTATCAGTACATACACATATAACGCTCTGCTGGTGTTCTTAATGTACAAGGTTTTACAGGATCACTTTCGTATTTAATATAATATCATCACATACACATATAACGCTCTGCTGGTGTTCTTAATATACAAGGTTTTACAGGATCACTTTCGTATTTAATATTGTTTATGAAATAATTAACGTAGAATTAATTAAGTGATGGACAAGAAGCCTTTTGCATTGTTCGCTTTTCACAACACACACTCTGATTTGACAGTGATATTTTGTTATACACCGATTAATTCACACGATCCATTGGTGATGGATATCAACCCGGTAAACAGGAACAAAAGAAAACTAAACTTGTCAATAAAACGTGTGCTATTTTTGCTTATTTTAATCTGATGCACGACGTCCCCGATACGTGTGTCCGGTTAGCTGGATATTATCTAACTCCTCGTTTGGACGACATTGACCCAGCCTCAGTGCTTGAGATGAGTTTTCACTCATGTCATCGGCGGGGAAAGCAATTTTTCCTTCGCCCCAACGACCAATGAAAAACGGTTTGGCTCCCATTGGAAGGTTCTCGTGGACGTCGTCCAGATACTTTGAATGTCTTTTTCTTGGAAAGAAAGACAAACGAGACATGCGTTGGGCGAAGGAAAGGAAAAACAAACATGCAGCTGGTCAAATATGATGATCGGTGTACGGGCTGGGTGTATTGCCACCGTACGATAGAGGATAGATTTTTGATTGACGTTAAGTCAACAGAACTTTGCCCACGTTGGTTAGGGAGCAGAATGGATGTGAGCGTTCTGGAGACACTTATGCTGGAATGGAATTCAGCGTTTATCTCGGGAATTCAACGGATTTCTTCAAATATTTGGGAAGTACTCGACTGTGGTTTGAAATTTTGATTTGTAAAGGAGTGGAAGAGGGTGGGGTTGCTGTGGTGGTTATACTGCTAATTTACGTTTCAAAAATTTCAGACTTACAGGTAGTACACTTAATTTTATAAGTAAGCACTAACGATCAGTGACTACTTGATTTTATGCCATCGAAATTTACTTGGCGAAAGAAAAATTTAATTTTTAAATACTAAAGGTGTATGTTGCATTTTAAATATAAGGCAGTACAAAATAAATTTAACGAATCTAATTAAGAAATTCTTATAAAGCATGTAAATAGGTTTTTTTTTAAAAATGTTGTTGAAATTGCGGCTGGAGTCCCAAATTCCAGCTTGCATTTGTGTCGTGTTGGGAATGTAAAAAGTTCCGTATTTCTATACCTGGCGAGGCTGCTTTAGAAATACACCTGTGTAGAAATGTGGGGTAAAAGTATGTATGCCGACGTACGACACGGATTCACTGAAATCCCCAACAATGTTCCGCAGAAAATTATTCACGCAAGAGGAATGAAAAATAAAGACGCTGGAGGTGTTTGCTATTTTAATGTTTTTATTTTTGCTTATTTTCACTATCAGTACATACACATATAACGCTCTGCTGGTGTTCTTAATGTACAAGGTTTTACAGGATCACTTTCGTATTTAATATAATATCATCACATACACATATAACGCTCCGCTGGTGTTCTTAATATACAAGGTTTTACAGGATCACTTTCGTATTTAATATTGTTTATGAAATAATTAACGTAGAATTAATTAAGTGATGGACAAGAAGCCTTTTGCATTGTTCGCTTTTCACAACACACACTCTGATTTGACAGTGATATTTTGTTATACACCGATTAATTCACACGATCCATTGGTGATGGATATCAACCCGGTAAACAGGAACAAAAGAAAACTAAACTTGTCAATAAAACGTGTGCTATTTTTGCTTATTTTAATCTGATGCACGACGTCCCCGATACGTGTGTCCGGTTAGCTGGATATTATCTAACTCCTCGTTTGGACGACATTGACCCAGCCTCAGTGCTTGAGATGAGTTTTCACTCATGTCATCGGCGGGGAAAGCAATTTTTCCTTCGCCCCAACGACCAATGAAAAACGGTTTGGCTCCCATTGGAAGGTTCTCGTGGACGTCGTCCAGATACTTTGAATGTCTTTTTCTTGGAAAGAAAGACAAACGAGACATGCGTTGGGCGAAGGAAAGGAAAAACAAACATGCAGCTGGTCAAATATGATGATCGGTGTACGGGCTGGGTGTATTGCCACCGTACGATAGAGGATAGATTTTTGATTGACGTTAAGTCAACAGAACTTTGCCCACGTTGGTTAGGGAGCAGAATGGATGTGAGCATGTTTGCTTTAGAGGAAGATAACGAGGGGCACGATCATGGGTATGATTGTATCCAACTCAATGGTCGGTTGGTGGTCGATCCTGGGAAATTTATTGCGGCTGCTGAAAACCTAACACACATCGAAACATTGTATGTTTACTCATTGGCCACTGCGTACAGCATCAATTCGCTTGTACGCAGATTACCAACGTCCCATCAGTCGGGTGTGTGTTTATGTTAAAACAACACTTGAGATTCCTGTTGGTAGCCAGCAATGGGCTGTGCTGTAGATTGTTGTTTGATCGATCGACCGATGGTTCAGCAGATAAGGCGAGGATGAACATGTCATGCACGTGTATGAGAAAATGCTTCTTAGCATTGCGCATTGACATGTTCGGGGATTCATGTTGGTTACCTGATAAGGTAACCGAATTAGATCTCAGGGGCATGATGCGCTGGATGCAAGCATGCTCCGAGGTGAAAGTTGATGGCCCGGCAAGATGGGCAATCTTGCCGTGGGCTCATGTTTTCAAGTGTAAGGTGATGCGAGGTAGCTTACGCTGCTCATTTGCAGGTAAGTATGGATGACTTGCGTGGAAAGTGGGAGACAGGTAAAAGGGAAGGGTGGTTCTTGGGAAATGCCTTAAAGAACGCCCACAGAAAGATGTCACGACTTCACGACAGGATAGAGGACAGTTGTTCCAACTTAGCGAAAACAGAATTTTGACCATCCCTTTAAGCGGGCTTTTTCAATGATTAATTCCTAGTAGTTTTTTAGTAGAATGTTGCGGTATATGACTCTATGTACTTTAATATAGTTCCAAATCTGATGAAACAGATTCGCGTTTTAGTAAGGCAATGCCATATAATTTGCTTTAGTTTATACCGGACTTCCGACTATGAAAAATGATATCTCATTGAATCTTATATAATGGAAGCAATATAAACATGCTTTAAACTGCAGTAGTCCATCCCATCCCCAAAAAGGGCAAAGACAGAAGCAACCCCGCCAATCTTCGCTCGATTAGCGTGCTACCAAACATCAACAAGGTATTCGAGATAATAAATATAGCCTTGATAAACTGGTGTTACGAAAATAGTTTTATTCCGAACAACTTGTTTGGTTTTAACACTATTCCTACCGACACTACACGTATACCTATTCCTACCGCGGCTGGTCAAATGACCGGTCTTTCACAACTTATATTTTTCAATATTGAATGCAGACCAATAGCCAGCTTACCAGTATAAAAATATATTTTCTTTTATTCAAGAGTACATAATCTACATTTTATTCGTTTTCGTCGCATTTTTTACAAATGGGCTTCTCAACTGTACATTTTCCGCATACGTACTTTTTACATTTTAGACAGATTTTGTTCGTCTTATTATCTTTACAATACCTTATCTGACATGTTTTCCGTTCACGAGAACCTGTACTTGTACTTGCAATGGGTATTGGTTGATTTTTTTTGCCGAGCTCTTGTTGGTATTCGATGGCAAGTTCTTCTGCCAATTGAAATAGAAATTCCTGTCTTGTAATTTCTCCTCCCGTAGTTTCTTTATATAACACCCATGCATTTATCCCGGCTAAATCCAAGATATTAAAAAATACTTGCAAAGGCCATCTCCGAGATTTAGATTTTACCGAATAATTTCTGGCCATTTGGTCGGTCACATCTACGCCAAACTTGGTGCTATTATATAGTTGAATTGTCTCCGGTGTTCGGGTGTCATTTTTTTCAATTTGTACGGAATTGCGCATTGAACTGAGAATTAGAACTTTCTTTCTTGGTTTGGCTTTGTAAACTGTCAACATACAATTATTTGAGCGATAGAGTTTGGTTGAAAAAAGTTCCATGTCGTCATTTTTCAGTTTTGCCAGTCTTGGTAGCTCTTTTCTATTTGCTCTAATTGTCCCAACAATCGTAGTTTTTTTTGCTAAAAGTTTTGTTGCTAAAGGTAGGCTTGTAAAAAAGTTGTCCGTGGTTATATTTCTTCCACATCCTACATACGGTTTTGCTAATTTCATAGTGACGAACTCTCCAAGAGGAACTGAGGGTTCTCTACTTTCATCTTTTCCCAAATATGGAAAGCCGTTTATTATATATTTGCTACGCACATCGGATGCTAACCAGAATTTTATACCAAATTTGTCCGGTTTATTGGGCATGTATTGAGTAAATCTACACCTTGCTTTCGTTGGAAACAATTGTTCGTCAATAGTAATATATGGTCCTGGTTTATAACAATTTTGACTGTTGTCAATAAACTTGTACCAAACTTCGGAAATCATAGCAAATTTATCGGTTTGTAACCGTCGGCTTCGTTGATTTCTGTCGTCAAATCGAATAAATCTCATAATCTCCGTAAAGTCATGTCTACTCATAGTATTTGAGAAAAAAGGCAACACTACACAGTTCATGCTGCGACAAAATTTGTTTCCGACATACAGTGGAGCAAGGCAAAGCGGCAGTCTTGAAGAGGCCTTCGACACCGTATGGGTAGAAGGACTTATATATAAGTTGTCAAATCTAGGTACGGCCGAATATTTGTTATACTTTATCTACGATGTGATAATAGGTAAACAATTTGTCGTGAAATGTGGATATATAATCTCTAAGAAGACCTTTCACATAAAAAACGGCTTACAGCAAGGAGCAGTGAATTTTCCCATTCTATATAACATTTACATACGTGATCTAGTGGGTTCTCTCAACCATGCCATTGCATACGACCATCACATTGTGGGGTATAGATCTGCTGAGAAGATTTATATCATCAACCGACTTCCGCAAGATGACTTTAATAGAATCAAACGTTTTTGGGACGACTGGAAGTTAAAGATCAATTTCCTGAAAACGGAAACTATCTTTTTCAGAGCGCCCTTGTCCAGGCCATCGATGTATATAAAATGGAATTGAAAAAAAAATCAATTGTAGGAAGTAATAATCTTACCCTACAAGTAAAAACTATAGTTAGATACCTTGGTATCTGGCTTGACGAGTATCTTTACTTTGATAAGCATATAACAGCTGTTCTTACCGCAGCTAAAAACGCATATGCAATGACGCGAAGTGGTAGTTTTCTGGACCCCAAGGTGAAAATAATTTCATACTCGGCATTCATCCGACCAGTATTAATGGTGTGGTATAACATATCTCCATTCTACATGAAGCAGTTTCGGGCGTTTAAGAGGCAGTGATTGTGTGGCGGTTCTACGAACCACACAATCCACTATAGGTTGAGATATCGTCGTTCCACCAAGGAACATACTCACCTATACCCAGATTACACGTGCCCACAGACACGTGTCTTCAAAAGTCCTTGTTTCCGCCTGAAACAAAAGGTAACATTCCATATACCCAACATTGAATTCACTGGTCAAAATCAATGGAACTAAACGTTCAAAATTTGCTAATATTGAATTTAATGCATCCATTCAATTTAATTCAAGGCAATTCCCCCAATTACTCAATTCATCCATGAAACGCAATTTTCTGAAAACAAACCGAATAACGCATATCTCCTCATGTAGCTAATAGCAATTAGCACCCTAAATTCCTTGCAAGATCCCAAAACCCAAAAAGTGCACGTGTCCAAACAAAGGAATATCTATTCGATCCGTCGACAAGCCTTTGTCCCTACCGCAATGCGCTTCACCAAACAAAGCCATTGCGGAGAAAAAGCAATTAACTAAAACGCTGTTCCCATAGGGAAAAGCAAATATAATTATCGCAACCGAAGATAATTATTGTGGGCACAAAGGGATCGCCACCATAATAAACCACACCAAAGATCCACCCATCGATTCGACAGAAGGTGTGAACTCCGGGATCCCAGGAAGATCTTCGGCCACACAGGCAGCAACACCCGCGTCTGTGTGTGCGGGTGCAATCGCACATCTGGCCTGTGACGAAACAGGAAACCGCAGGACAAAGATTAGTCGAAATAGTACAGTTAGAAAAACCCAACAAGGAGGTCGGTCCGCGCGTGTTTAATTAGAAAAAGAAATTTAGCTCAAAAGTTTGAATGAGAAATAGTGCTGAGTCGTACACGAAAGACAGACCACTGGTGTAAACTCCGTGTAGTTAAAACGTTGAATGATTTTTGGTTTAAACGATTATCTATGTTCTTTAAATCCGTGTAATCGTTTCATCGAAACTAAAGTTTATCGTGTACTCCCGTAACGATGCGAAATATAAATACTTAAATTATATTAATAAAGCAAAAAAAGTTATAAATAAACGCTTCAGAAAACAACTTAACAGTGTTTCATTTGTGTGCTGAAATTCTTTGGTGTTAAGTATTGGACAGTGTTCGGCGGAACACTTCTTGCGCGTAAAGACACGACAATCCGCCAAAATGGCATTCTTGCCTTGGAATGTATAGACCACCAGAGTTGCAACATAAGAAGTTCTACCCCAATAAGGTCCTATCCCACAAATCAGAACTGAACAGGATAGATAACTTCATAATCAAAATTATCCGTGGTCACACTGCAAGGGCAATGTGCAGTGAAAATAATCTTATCTCGAGGACATTCTATCCCAATGATATGTGTCTGGAGAGTATTCTCCATAACGGGTTTATTCCCCCAGAAGCGTTCCCCTTTGCGGATATAAAAGGTCTTATCCAAAACAAGTTATTATTTAACATGCCTTACGTGCCAGGGATAAACGAATTCTCCATGATATTGATAGCTTTAATGTTCCAGATCGCCTACGTTTCAATATGGTGATTAGTAAACGATATAAATCTAAAAGAGAGCGAACTAATCCCAACTGGTGGTGGGTCTGTAAGGAAGAAAGGACTTTACATCCCCGAACATAGTATGCGTCTCAGCCGCAACGCTTTTCTTCCCCATCCCCCACTCCTAATTATTTTTTATTTTTATTTATTTATTGTTTATATTTGTACGTTTTGTTTCGTTTTTTAATTCTAGTCAACTAATTAAAAAAAAAAAAAAAAAAAAAAAATTGAAAAATTGAAAATTTATATATCCCAAAAAAGCACAAATTTAAAGACGAATACCTCTTACATATACACTATTATCATTCGTTATAAAAAACAAAAGTAATTGTACGCCGAAAGGCATAAGAAAAAAAAAATTGATACTGCATAATTAAAAACTTAACCTACGGTGCTCCACAATCACCATATTCGTCGGATTTAATATCCGTATTACTATGCTGTACAACATTTATTTTTCTGCAGGGTGCCTATAATCGAAGTTTGGAATAGAAGGTGGCATACATATATGTGTCTTGTATCGGTATTATTGATTTGGAAATATACATTGAGATTCTAAATGTTACAACCAAATTTCGGGCCATATTTGTACAAAACATAGGGTACAATTTGCGGCGCAGAGGGTACCGAGTGATTGATTTAAAATCTATTTTTTTAGGATGTAGAGGATTTTGATACTATCTTGGGCGTAAAAACATTAGCCACCATTTTCCAGTGAACATTGAGGCCAAGTGATTGATTTAATAGCTTAAATTGATTTAATAGCTTAAATTGATTTAATATCTTAAGCCAAAACTCGCGATAGTCCGTTATCTGATCAGATGCATGATTAAGTTTTGGTCCGACGGATCTCTGTTTATTTTGGAAACATTGATTTAAGGCTGTTGAATACGTTGCATTTCTCATACACTCTGTATGAATGTATATCAAATCAATATAAGCAATCGAATGTTTACCTCAAAACGGATCTGCCATTAATTAAATGTATAGTATATTATATATATTTAATATGACTAAATACGTACAAATTTAAAACAAAATGTTTTACAGTAGTCTCGTTATACTACAATACTCGTATTATCACCCCTGGTATTTAGAATCTAATTCAGTAATATCAGAGTGACATTTTTAAATTTGCTATAAATTCACAAGAAGACACCAAGTATTTTTCTCATATATCGTTGCAATTTGTGCAATGACTGCTCAAGTGATTATTTTTTATAACGTTCGGCAAATTTACAAAGTGATTAATATCGATAGTTAATCCTCAATCCTCCCTTTGTCGATGGCCTGATATATGAAAATACTGTACGAGCGAAGAAGTATAAAGCAATCAACGGACAAAGACACCTATTAAGAACACAATCTTGGAACACTTTCGCGGAAGTGAAGAGGCCATCATTGGGGTATGGGACCATTATGAAGTGTCCAAGTATTTTGACCCATGTAGAATTACGTTGTGCCTATTGTACCTAAAAGACAAACGCCCACAACTTTTCTTCTGCCAAGTTATTCATCGCATATTCCATCGAATAGTCTTCACTAGTAACGCATCTGAAAATGTATTACCGCTTCGAGTGTTTATTTTAAAACCTTCCTTTGCCAACAGCTACATTATTCCGGTCGCCTGAAGCGACTGCTAATTTGAAAAAATTATTGCCTTTTCGTAGATATCACGACCGATCTTCATTAGTATCTGTGCGTTGAACTTGTATGAGGAAATTCCATAGCTGTTCGAGAAAATGCGTTCTCGCACACACATCCTGTTCGGTGAATGTTTCTCGCACCCGTCTTCTATTAGTATCGCCTTACTTAAGATTTTCTTACTTTTCGAAAACACATTTCTCTACAAAATTACAAAAGAGAATTTCCCTCGCCTGCTCCAAGAATAACTTTTTTCGCTATGTACTCTGACGATCATGAAAACGGACGTTGACGACGGGAGTTTCTAGTTTTCCGAGTGTCGTGATACGGTAGACCGGTTTTTGAAAAGTTGTGCCACGTTTCAGCAAGACCTCTGTGAATGGCTTTCGCAAAAATCTAATCGAATTGTAGCATTTCGAGGACATATTTTAGGAATCGAGGATACAATTTTATATTCTTTTGATGAATCCAGCGCTGAGGAGAAAGTGTGATGAAATATTTTTCAAAGGAAGTAATGTGTTTAGTGAATCGAGTGAAAGTTTTTGAGAGTAATTTAAAGTTTGAGTATCTGAAATTGTTTTCTGTAAATTGACTGCCATCTACGAGCAAGCCAAGGGCAATTAAATCTTGATTATTGTAGTGATTTTAAACTGCCTTCAATTTGTCGTTGCTATAAAAGTACAATCTAGACAAACAATAGGATTAAGTAAAAAATATATACAGGTATATATAAATACAGAAGAAGAATACAAGAGGAATAACAAAGAACTTGGTAAGTGATTCCATTTGCAATTTTTCTTTCTTTCATTTGGAAACAGTTGTTTCAGATTTCCTAACAAAGACTTTTGGTTACAGACTTCGGTCTTGTTCTTAGACATCGAACAAGGAAATGTTGAATTCTTTAGGGGGTTTTGTTAATAAGAATGATGAACTTGTTTGTAACAGCAATTTACTTACGTCTTCTAGGAAACAGAAAAATATTTCGTCCTTCATGTGTGCACTCTATTTGGGTGTAGAAAAGAAATGGGCAACAATGTATTATGTACTTTGTATCCTTTAGCGAAGAGTGCTGCAACTAGCATGAAGTTGAGAAGAAGGATATGAAATCTTGATTTCATGTGAAACCCTTATTTTATGAAGTATAGTTTTCGAATTATATATGGAGAGTAATCCATAACAAATCTAAAGTCTTGTGACTTATTCAAGACCTCACTTTTAATAACTATTATATTTTGAATACTAGTTCATCATTTTCTCGTTTACTTATTACTCGTATTAAACTTAACGCTGAAATGTGAGGATTCGATTCGAGTTTTCAGTGGCTAAGGAAACTTGAAATAATAAACAGTAAGTTGAGTCATTATTTATATAAATGTAGTTCTGTCACTTAATAGTGCATGATACCGTGCTGGCTTTCCGCATTGGTGAATCGATCATTTGCTAACTTGTAACTTTGATAGTAACTTGATGATGTACTATTCTAATTTGTATTTGTTATGTTTTGCCAACTTTTTCTAAAGAACTAATAGTTGTAAAAACAGATTGACTTAGGTTATTAAGATAGATGCAAGGACGGGCTTAAAATTTACATTAAGATGGCAGATATCGGTTTACAATAATATAACAAGAAAACAAGAAGACATTCGGTGTTTTTTATACAACTGAGGAAACTTATTAATAAAGGACGAGAGAAATTAGTTATTGAGTTACACTTTTTTTGATTTGCACCCATTGAAAAATACATGAGCAAACAGCATGATACACCTTAATACGAGGGTTGCCTTTTATATTTCGGGATTAGAGAACAAAAACAAATATTGATCATCGAAAATAACTTTATTGTTTTTCAAAATATTCCCCATGAAGATCTATACACTTTTGCATGCGTTTGAACCAATTGTCGAAGCACTTTTCCCACTCTGATTGAGGTATCTCCACCACATGCATTCTGAATGCAGCAACCGCTCCTTCAGGTGTCGAAAAACGTTGACCTCTCAGTTTGTTTTTTACGTACGGGAATAAAAAGAAATCATTCGGTGCCAAGTCAGGACTATACGGCGGATGACCCATCAAATCGATGTTTTGGGTGCTCAAAAATGCAGTTGTCGCAGCCGATGTGTGAGAGCTCGCATTGTCGTGGTGAAGAGTGATCCGTCTTCGGCGGTTGGTTTTCCTGATTTCTTGGAAGACAACTGGCAAACAAATGGTTGTGTACCACTCAGAATTGACTGTTCTGCGTTGTTCTAGTGGTACGGTTGCGACATGTCCAGTTTTTCCGAAAACACAGGCGACCATTTGCTTGGAAGTGCTTTGTGCGCGAACAACTTTTGTTGGATTTGGCTCATCTTGAAACACCCAGACAGTCGACTGCTGTTTACTTTCGGGCTCATACGCGTAAATCCACGATTCATCACCTATCACGATGTCATAGACGTGTTTCGAAGCACCGCGACCGTATTTTTTGAGCATTTCTTTCGACCAATTGACACGAGCCTTTTTTTGGGCGATTGACAAATTGTGTGGGATCCAACGCGAACACATTTTTTTGACAGTCAAATGTTTATGCAATATTGAATGTATGCTGGTCCCACTAACGCCTAAGGTTGTCTCAATCTCACGATAGGTCACATGACGATCTTCCAATATCAGTTCGCGCACAGCATCAATGGTTTTCGGAACAACAATCATCCATGCACTGTTGCTGAGTTAATCCACGCCGAAAGTTGTAAAAAATAATCGCACGAAAATGTTGACGATTTAATTCCATTTTTGGGCCGAGATGAATCTTTTAAGTTACTGTAAACAACACAAATAGCGCTCGTATGTCAAAACGTTCTGAGTGCGTATAACCTCAAAAATGTCCAACTTTACGACAGAGCTGTCAATTGCCGGATTGCAACACTAGGGTTGCCAAATCCCGAAACATAAGAGGCAACCCTCGTATTATTCGATTGCTGAATAATTTTCTTTGCTTGTCCTCTGACCCAATAGCGTCCATTTATGTGAATTGATGAGTATTAATTGCTTGATGAATTTTTACTGATTGATGAACACACTAAACCGGTAGGTTGCTTGTTGAAATTGCTGACTTAGTCGTTTACGGAATATATTCAGGATGAGTTCACCAATCTGTAAAGTTGTTAAAATCAAAGCTGACGCGGATTTTGAACACATGCCCCTGATTGCTGTTTAACAAACGTTTTTTTCCGTCAGAAAAGTGCGATGAGTCGCAAATATGTGTATAGTTTATGTTATTGACTGTATAAGAGAACATCCTTATTACTATTTGTTTCAATCATTTTGTTCAGAAGGTGCTTTCTGTTGGAACTAGGGTTTTTCTTTTGATTTTGGTGAATGCATGGTAATCTAAGCTACGTTTATTTAAGCTAAGATAAGAGAAGGATTTTAAGTAATGGAAGTGAAGAGTAGGTTCAAAAAAGGGTACAGTTTGATAGGGAAAGGGTTTTAAGGCAGGGTGGACTAACAATTGGTATACGAGGATGGGCTGCAAAGTTTCCGACCTAACAAAGATCCAAGACGTTTTTTCTTATTTTTTCTTATTATTTATAGGCCTGTAGGAACTCGGAAGTTCATGACCCCACCGACTCGGCTCCGCCATTGTTCCTGTCCTGTGCGCTCTCCTTCCACGTTCGACCATCCGATTCGATCTCCTCGAGGTCCAATCAAACATTGTCCTCCCATCTCCGTCGTGGCCGTTCTGTCGGTCTCTTTCCCGTTAGTTTACCGTCAAGAATTCTATGCACGGTCCTATCATCGCCCATTCGCGCTACATGTCACTATTTTAGGTTTGCGGTATAGCTCTTCCAATTCGTGGTTGTGGAGTTTCCTCCATTGTCCTGACTCCTCGTCATATTTACCGCCAAATATACCCCTTAAAACTTTATTCTCGAATACGCGGAATTTGTTCTCTTCCCGTTTTGTGAGAGCCCATGTTTCGCATACATATACGAGTAGAACAATCGGCTTGATTATGGTGCTATAGACACGGAGCTTTATATTCCGTGATAGCAGTTTGGATTTCAGCAGTTTACTGACTGCATGCCAACTAGCGTTGCCGGAGTGTAGTCTTTTGTTAATTTCCTTTGACGTTTGGTTTCTGGTCGTCATTATTGTTCCCAGGTATTTAAATTCTTTGACATTTTCAAATATCTTGCCCCTGACGTTTATATGTGTTCTCTGAGGTCCACCTGCTCTCGCCGCAATCATGTATATGGTTTTATCCTCATTTATTTCTAGGCCCGCCTCTTCTGCCGCTTGCATGATGATTTCACTGTTTTTACTTACAGTTTTGAGATTATCGCCCAGAACGGCGATGTCATCCGCATTCGCGAGCACTTGTGTGACCCCGTTCAGGGATGATCCGGCCGTGTTGTCGTCTTGTACCTTTCTGATAACATACTCGAGGACAAGGTTAAAAAGGCATGGTGAGAGGTCATCTCCCTGTTTTAGTCCGTCCCGGATTTCAAATGGTTCTGAGAGGTGGTTTTCTATTCTAACTCGCCCTTTGTTTTCGTTCATGCAAATTTGAATGAGGGTGGCATATTTTTTTTGGGATTCCCAGCTCAACTACAATATGGTAGAGTCTTTGTCTTGCGACTGAGTCGTCGGATTTTTTGAGGTCAACGAACAGTTGGTGAACCGTCTCTCCATATTCCCACTTCTTTTCCAGTAGTTACCTTATTGTGAACATCTGGTCGCTTGTTGACCGGTTCCGACGGAATCCGTATTGGTAGTCTCCCAATATTTCTTCTGAGTACGGTGTGATTCTTGCCAGTATGACATTTGTTAAAATTTTGTATGTGGTTGGGAGCAATGATATTCCTCTGTAATTTTCAGTCAGATCTGTCGCCTTTTTTGAAAATGGGAATGACTATTGAGGTCTTCCATTCTTCCGGAATGACTTCCTTGTCCCATATTGTTTTAACCAGTTGGTGGATCTTTCGAGCGGTTGCCTCTCCTCCATGCTTCACAAGCTCTGCCGGTATGCAATCGACTCCGGGAGCTTTGTTGTTTTTCAGTCGAATTATCGCGCCCACAACTTCGTCGAAAGAGGGCTCTGGGATCTGAGGCTCGGCTATATGTACGTCTGGTGCATTTATTAGTGGTTGATGGGTGCGCACATTGAGCAGGTTTTCAAAGTACTGCTTCCATCTTGTCATGATATTTTTTGTTTCTGTCACCAGACAACCGTTTGTGCCTCGGATTATTTTGGCTCTCCTTCGGTAGCCATTTCTAATTGAATTTATGCCGGCATACATACCTCTGCTGTTCTTTGCTCTGGCATTTTCTATGATTTTTTCGATCCGAGTCTTCTCCTATTCACGTTTTTTGCGTTTGAAAAATCTGGTTGTATCTTTCTGAATTATCGCGTATCTTACTGCGTTGACTTCATCATATGCTTCTAAGTGGATCATTCTGAGGCGTTTACGTTGTTCGATCTTTGCCCTGCGGTCATCGTCAAACCAAGACGTTTTTTCTTAAAATTTATTTTTATTTTTCTACATAGTCTCCTTGTAAACTCTACACACTTCTCCCAGCGTATAGTACTTGGAGGTTATATCTGCAAAATAACTGTTCACGAATGTGATCGACTCCTCATTTCACAAAAATCTCTGTCATCCGAACGCAAGTTTTAGATTAGAGAACAAACAGAAGTGGCTTGGGGCAAGATCTGGTGAGTAAGGGTGATGGCCAGGCAGTTCAAGCCGTAATTCGTGGATTTTCGCCATGGCAACCGCTGAGGTGCGAGACGACGTGTTGTCTTGGTGAAAATGGATTTTATTTTTCTGCAAATGTGGCCGTTTTTCCACAATTTTTGCCTTCAGTTGGTCAAGTAATGATGCGTAGTATGCTCCTGTAATGGTTTTTCCTTTTTGAAGATAGTCGATTAAGATAACTCCATGACTATCCCAAAAAACAGTCGCCATCAGTTTCAAAGATGAAAAAAAAAACAGCTTTTGCTTATTTTGGGGCCGATTCCCCCTTTGCAGTCCACTGTTTTGACTGTATTTTTTGGGCGTATAATGGTGTATCCAAGTTTCATCGACAGTAAGTTATCGGCGCCAAAACTCGGATTTATTACGCCTAAACTGCGCCAACAGACCGAACGCGGCACCCAACGCGCGGACAGCTTTCTCATGTCTAAATCTTGATTTAATATGTGACAAACACGCTCTTTGGACATTTTCATAGCCTCTGCTATCTCCCTCACTTTAATTCGGCGGTCGTCTAGCACCATTTGGTGAACTTTAGTGATGTTATCGTCAGTTGTTGCAGTTTTTGGGCGTCCCGAACGTTCATCGTCTCCCAAGCTCTCACGGCCACGTTTAAATTCAGCTGCCCAAAATTTCACTGTGGTAAATGATGGTGCAGAGTCCTCATACACAGAATCCCCATACGCAGAGTCCAACTCTTTGATTTGCGTGGCGTATTGCCTTTCAAAAACAAAAATTTAATGACGCTCGATACTCAATTTTGTCCATTTTCACAAAAACACACATTCAGTCACTAAAACGACCGTCAAATAAAAACGACGCTTCCAAAATGCCTGAAATTTTGATGAGTAACTGTCAAAAGATGCACAACTACATTCACTAGCTTTTATTGACGAGTGCTGCTATCTTCACGTTGAGGTCGAAAGCTTTTCATGCCACCCATTTAAATCGACAAAACTTTACTGAGGATGTGGGACATTGATTGGATGGAGCCATAAGAAGTGCAGTCAATGTGTAAATGGAAGAGGAGGACATTGTAAATTACAAAGGATAGCGTTGAAGAAAGTGGAACTGTGGGGAGGTGCACAATCTACATCACCTGAGAATAATCATTAAACGAAGAACACTTCAGCTACTTCCCATGTGACGTTCATGAACCTTTGAGGGTATTTTTAAGTAGGTAAAGCAGCGGGATCATTTCAGGAAAGACCACGAAGGGTGGTTAAATAAATACAACCCAACTATTGTTAAATGCATGGAACCCAAGGTTCATACATTTAACAATTAGGAGTTCGATGTTCGATATCTGGGTTCTGCATGAATTGAGGGGGATCCTCTTAATGCAAATTATTTACAGTATGCATCTCAAGCGGAAAAAAAACTAACACTTTTCTGAAAAGGAAGCTCACTAGTGATACTAAATGGACCGTTTATGGTAATCAAATAAGATCGATCCTTGTTTGAACATGACGCACAAGTACAACCAATATTTAAAGTTGAGGTAGTACAAAGATCTGCTGTATTTTGAAGTGCTTCAGTGAAAACTGAAGACCAATTTAGATGTTTATTGTTAACAACTAACGAAACTGGAGAAACAAATTAAAAGATGAGAATTGTCAAATTGTAAAAGAATTGTGGCCCAATATTGAAATGTTAAGAGCGAATGATCGAGATTCATCTAACGGATTGTAGGTACGATAAGTAATTTACACGAAAAGGGAACAAGAAAAAAATTTAAAAAAAAGCCAAGGGACGTCATCCTTTCGCAGATTAAACTTAAAAACCAATAAAGAAAAGACAAATCTACGATAGCATGTATTTTATACAATAATAATCATAGTTAAGTATAAAATTCCTGACTGCAATCAGGTAATAAAAAAATGTAGATACTATATTTGTCTAACACTGATGCACGCACAAAAGTGATTTTGAAGCACTTCTAAATGTTAGAGCACATTGCGAGAGGAAGAAGAGGAAGTGGATAAGGAAAGCAGGTATCACTGTACACTGGCCTTCACTCCTTGGACATTACAACGACGTGGAAACACATGATCAGGTAGAGAATTCCACATTTGTATGATTCGGCTAGGGACTGACTCTCCGTGTTTATTTGTGCGTCTGAAGTTGACTTTCAACGTGAACTGATGCGCATCGTCAGATTGATGGGTATCGCAGGAAAACGTCTGGAGAGGCGAAACATATTCATAAAGCTCAGTCGAGCAACGACCGTGATCATACCTATAGAAAAGAGATGGGCATGGTACGTTGCGCTTATGTTCTGGGTCCTCAATAAGTATCACTGCTCGTTTTTGCATTCTATCGAGCACACGTAGTGTAGTTTTGGATGCGGCTGATCAAATAATGGAGTTGAATTCCATTTTAGGGCAAATTAATGCATTGTAAATAGTGGTCAGTTTGGATATAGTGAAGTATTTTTTGCATCTCTTAAGGAACCCCATACATATAGCCGCACTTTTCGCAGCATCGAATTTGTGGTTGTTCCAATTAAGGGTTGAATTAATTCGAGTGCCGCGGATTGATTGTTCCTTGGCTTCAAGCCCTTCATCGACAGTATATTCACTTTGGGGTTTACCTTTGAGGATAAGAGACAGCATTGGGTTTTTTAGGGCATTGTGTTCTACTCGGTTAGATAATTCCCATTGATATATTCTGTTGAGGTCGGAATCCAATGAATTAAGTATAACCTGTTGATTGGTAATGAGGTTCGAAAAGTTTAGTCGGGAATTTTCATATGAGTATGAGAAATTAAACTTGCTCCCCTCAGCAAACGAGTGGAATTGGGCTGTGGGTAATGAATAAGAGATCATTTATAAAGATGAGGAAAGGAGTAAGCGATCTTACAGAACTCCGGCGAACATTTGCTTTAATTTGATGGGAGACAGATTTGATGAGATTTTGACTCACCTGGACTGAACGGCTAGAAAGATAGTCTTATTTATCGGATTGTAGTGTTTTGAAAAGCCCTACCATCTCCTTCCCCCACACACACATCCCAATCTCATAATCCTTAACTAAAACTCAAAAAACAATCATCTAAATTGAAAATTCGCGATAAACGAATCAAACCCTTGCACCCAACTCCTCATAATCATCCAACTAATCCAGAAATACATTATCCTAATCCAGTAAAATTCTTGGTAAACGATTCAAATATTCGTTTATCATCCATACACATCAATTTCTTATGATCCTCAAACAAAAGCAAACATATGGTAAATTGAACCAGATGTTCAATTTCCATACTCTCGCTCATGGGTCCGAGAATTCGGCTAACCAAATTCTTATCTTCTTATCTCAAAAAACAAACACTTGGCTCTAGCCAAAGTATCTAAATCGAGAATTTGCTTTGTATTCGATCTCTTCGAGATACAAAATCTCTCAGTTATAAGGATGAATTTCAGATTCGAAGATCAGTCTCGATTGGCGTCCGGAGTGGTAGGACGCCAATAAACAAAATTAAAATAAATTAAAAATTAAAACCAAAAAGATAAAGTATTTGAGATTTTAATTAAACCTGGCCTCTTTTATAAATGATCGGTCGCTACTCTTCCCTCAGGTCTGAGGAAGCACGGTGGCGACCGCAACGAGCCTCCTCAGTAGCGGTCTTAAGAGATCCCTCGTGCTTTTAAGGACAAGGAGACACGCTCCCTGACTGAAAGGCTACAACAGGATCAGTGAATTGTCCACTTCATAGGAGTGCAATTTCGATAATGTATGTATGCCAAACTCTGTCGAACGCTTTTGAAATATCCAATGCGACAACCTTGCTTTCACCTAACTAGTGGGTGCACTGGTTCATGATCTCCTGTGGACGTGTTGCTACGAAAGCTATATTGGCGTCACTGAGGAGTTCATTTGATTCCAAAAATTTCGAAAGTCGATGGTTAATCAGTGATTCCATTTTTCCTTTACGGGAGTTGAAGTTAGTGCTATGAGTCTATAAGAAGAGAGAAAGATGAATGTTCTAATAAAACTTATATAAAGAGTGGATGTGCAGAACGTTTGCAAATTATGCAAATGCATTTAAAAAATCTTGGTACGATTCGCGAAACTTTGCGTGCGCTACATCCGTTTTTCGGTGTAGATAATTTTCCGCCTAAACAGGTTATTCGATTAACCGTAATTCGTTTTGGCATTAACATCTTAAACAGTGACAAGCTTACATAGATATAGCCTTTCCTAGCTTAGGGTACTGTTAGGTAAGTTTTAAAAATTACATTTTAAAAAAAGGTTAGGTTACTGAAGAAAGTTTAATTGAGTGTCAAAAAAATTACACAAAGCTTTTGGTTGTCTTAAATTTCCCTTGTTTCTACAAAAAATTAATAAAGATACCAACAAGTCGAAAAGAAATAAAGCCGAAAGGCAAAAACCCATAATAGTATGCACCTCAAATTTAGCTTAGAGTCTCCGCAGGGAACTAGTAAGTTAGGATATAATAAAAAAAAAGCTATAACTTAAACATTTCTTTTCTATATAAGAGAAAGGACAAATTAAAAAATGTATATAAAATGGAAAAAAAATCGTTTTTCCTTCACGTAGACTCTAAAAATTTATTTCCGAAATTATTTTTGCTGCGAACTGTAAAGTTCAGAATGACCCGAATGAGTCGATTCGTCTTCGTGCATAGCATTGGATTGTACCACATGAAGCGTCCGAGTTTATAGTAAACATTTAAAAGCTAATATTATTTTTCCGTAAATTTTTATTCAATCAAAACAGGATCCGCTGGCTTCTGTGGCATTCCAATGTGATACAAGGTCAAATACTTCTTTCATCCGGTAGACCTTCTGCTGGCAAAATGAATACAGATTGCGGAAAAGATGGCAGTTCGTTGGGGAAATGTCAGGAGAGTACGATGGATGCGGAAGAATTTCAAATCCCAGCTGCAACAGTTTTTGGACCGTTACTTTTGAGGTATGGGGTCAAGCATTGTCATGCAAAAGGATCGGACCGTGCCTATTGACCAATGCAGGTTGCTTTTCAGCCGATTTGGCATGCAAACGACATATTGCAATTTTCCTCACAATATTTGATAGCGTTTATCGTTTCTCCTGATTGAAGAAATGAAAAGTGGATTGGTCCTTTCGATGTCCACCAAATTGTCACCATAACCTTTTCTGGGTGAGGGTCGGGCTTGGGGGTGTGTTTTGGATTTTCACCTACATCCAACCACTGCTCAGGCCTTTAACGGTTATCTTACAAATTCCGCTTTTCATCACAGGTGACTATCCGGTGGGAAAACGCTTGGTTTTTTAATCCAGGCGATGCGCAGATTTCCAGGCGCCGTAGTTTTTGGGATTCGTTCAGTTTATGGGTTACCCACTTATCGAGTTTGTTTACCTTTCCTATGAGATAAATGTGTCGATTTATTGTCATCGGGGATAGTCCTATGCTTTGTGGAATCTCCCGCACCGATTTTGTTGGGTCCGCATCCACCGTTACTGTTAAAACATTGTCGTCAAATAACGTTTCCAGCTTCCCATGCGGTTCATTTTTGAGCCTGAAATCTCCCGAACGGAACTTTCCAAACCAACGCCGTATAGTGCGTGTTTTACCGCAACATCCTCAAATGCGTCATTAAACTTTTTCATTGCCAATGACGCATTATATCCAATTTTAAATTCATAAAGGAAGAGGGTTCGAATTTGAACTGCCAACAGCATGATAAATAATTCCTAGAAAAAAAAATAAACGTACTTGTAAGGAACCTAAAACTCTCACACGTCAAGCACACTTTACTTAAAAAAACGAAGAAAATTTAACGTTCTGGCACAGAACGTTCACTCGAGAACTTCTTATTTCCGACTGAGCGACAATTGGACATTTCATGTGGTACAAACCAATAGTAGCGGCATCCAAGTTTTCTCTTCAGTAATTATCCATGATTAGCATTTTTTCAATAAAAAATCATAAAAGCGGAAGATCTCATATTCTGAAGTGTAATATTGATGCAGTTTGAACGCTTCATAAAAAATGGAATTGAACAGGTTTTCCTGTATATAGGGTAGTAGGTAAGAAATTGATCTGCTGGATTACTCCTTTCATTTATTTATTATAATCCAATACACTTTCTGAAGAAAATTGGACATTTCATGGGGTACAACTCAATAATTGGACTTGTGTCATAGACTCTATGGGTGATTTTGCGAAAGAATCTTAGCTATAGAGCATACAAGAATCATATCTTGTAAGTTTCATAACCGGTCGCACCTTTTGTGAACCGGCCTAAAACTGTTTGTATTGCTCTTGATCCACATTTTTATCGCAAAATGTTCTTCCACGATGGACCTTTTTGGTTGGATAGTTACGTCAACAAACATTTTGTCAATTGTCAGGTCTGGACTGGAGGAAACGCAAACACTCGTAAATAATCACATTTCGGCATGGTTTATGGGCTGATGGAGTCGTTGCCCTTCAAAGAGAGGCAGACCAGAACGTTACTGTCAGTGGAGAGCGCTTTAAATTTATGACTATGGATTTTTTCGTTCTTCAATTGATTGGTATTAACGTGGGAGGGCGCTGGTTTTAACCAGGCAGTGCAGCATACCATATAGCAGGTGGCGTAATCAGTTTATTGCAAAAAACTTTCGGAGAGCACTTAATATCGCGGGGCTCCTCGATAGTATAGCGGTTAGTATACCAAATCATTATGGAAAATTTAACAAGCCTCAGGACTTGCTATATAAAGCCAAGCCGGTTCCCGGTTGTAGTGCCGATGATGATGAATTAATATTGCGGAATGGGTCCGTGCATTAGTCTCTGAGGTCACACTCGTCGGTTTTCGTTGTGATCCATCAACACGAAATAAGAGTTGCTATTTAATTTTTTAAATTAATCCTTGTCGTGTAATTTTTAAATTAAATTGAGTTTTTTAATATACATTGATATTACTACTAATTATATTTAAACAAATTGCATCTTTTCAATAACGACAATACCGTGTTCATATCATGATTTGTATGACTTTTATTTCTATACCCTTAAAAACCACTTTGTATATATGTATATTGTCTGTTATTAATTAAACGAATTTGTTATTGTTATTAAACTGATTAATAAATAAACAAAAAAATGATATTAAACAAAATAGTGGTTAATTAACAAACAAGTAATCAAAGAATAAAGGAAGTTGTGTGATGTTCATGTTTCTTTTTGATCCCATTGTACCAGGACCATAGCAACAAGACAATGCCTCTGGTGCATCTCTGGGTTGGCTTTATCTGAATACCTTTCATTTGAACATTGAAATATATTTTAACCTTTCACAAATCATGATGATTTTAACTAGCAGTTGGAATGGATAGCAGGTTTTTAATGGAACACACCATGTAAACGATTTCAGTGCCCGTTAATAAAGAATTGAGTTGACTGAATTAAACGGTAGTGAGTTGAGTAGTATTTAAAAAAAATGTTGCAAGATCAAAATTAATTTTAATACACTGTATACGCTTTATCTTGGCGCAAGGCTAATAACCTTGCCCGGAAAAACAAATTATTATGGAAAATTTAACAATCATCGGGACTTCCTAAATAAGGCCAAGACCGGATCCCGGTTGTAGTGCCTATGATGACGATGATGATGTATACGTTTTATGTATTAGTCTTTCTGAGGGTAAGGCAATCATCTCGGGCTATAGTTTAAAATATTAATTGCCATTGACAAATCATGATTAATTTGTAGATTTATATATATGTTCTCGTGTTCAGGGATTAAAGAAAGAATCTTTTAAAAGCGTTGGCTCTTCAAACTAAGCAGTTAAAAAGTTTTGTTCCCATTGAAACTAGGTCAGTGTACATATCCAATTTCATATAAAAAATCCACAACCATACTGTAGTTATTAATATACGGCGAACAGGATGCACCCGTCTTTCTACTTCGAAAACCCCTGCTGATGTACCACTATCCGGTGTCGGGTTTTAAATTGCATGCAACTTTGAACAGACATCCAAAAATATACGAGTAGCATCCTCATCCTGGATCTGATACTGTTATTTTTTCGTATTCATGAAGATTGGAAGATAATTATATATCTGTGCAGAACGACACTGTCTTTCACCTAAGTTGTCTCGAACATAGAGAAGAACGTTTAAATAAATGAAGGCCGACAATAAGGAGCCCATCGAACTTGGGCTAGGTAAGGCAACACTCTTGAGAATTGTTTGGTTTTTAATGTACCAGTATTTTGACGTTGCGTGGGCTTTTCATCAGCCAGTTGCAGTTAAAAATTTTATGTGAAGACTTTTCTCATCGACTTTGAGTTTGGTTCTGGAACTTAATAAATTCTCTGACGCAAATCTCGGATTCGTCATGAAATTTTCTCTTTGTACTTAAAAAAATAATTTGCTCACATCAGCATCAGAAACACATTCGTATTGGGGAAGATTGGTATTGTGGGCGTTCGAAGTGGAAGCGCGGCATCTGTTGTATCTGCTAAATTGATTTATTACAACCGCCTGGATGGTTTTGCTTACAGATGATCAAATGAACTAATTTTATAGAAATCGTTTTACTTTGTCCAGAAAGAGGGGGGAAGTGAATGTAGGCAGTCTCAGATGCGGACATCAGGCGTTACATTAATCAAATAGAAAAAGTTTTCTCTGAATTCGTTATGAAGCTCAATCGCGTGAATTTCTAATTTGGTTTAGTTTCATAAGCTACTGGTCATTTTATCCGATATTGGGCTATAAATTATGCATTGGTTGATGTTAGTGACACCAGCAGGTATTTTTATAAAAATATGGTGCAAAAATTTCAGCAAGATATTGATACTGTTTTTGTTTCTTTATTCAGTTCGTGCAAGCAAGAAATAGAGATACATATTCTTCTATAATTTGGTTTGTTTGCATGAGACCTAAACGTGTGATAGTTTGATGAAATTTCTTTGACCTGCATCTATTTAGATGCCGTGATGTCATGACAAAAATACTATTGAAGAATTCGTTTGCGTGTAAAGAATAGATTTTTTTCTTTTTTTGCATTTCTTATAACTCCGAATATCATTCTGAAAAGATGAGACGCATTATAGTTTCAATGTTGACTTAGTATATTAATGGTTTGCGGCTAAAAAGACAAATTTTCAACGGCACTGCCAAAACGGATCAAAAACAAATTGACATTATGTGTAATGATTAAAATCGAAATTGGTTGCTGCGATAGCTGTGTAGCGTTCGATTCCCCGTCGGGGAGCCCCTGGCGCAAGACTAATGACCTTGCCCAGAAAAAATAAATCATTATGGAAAATTTAACAAGCCTCAGGACTTGCTAAATAAGGCCAAGACCGGTCCCCGGTTGTAGTGCCGATGATGATGATGATAGCTGTGTAGCAAGTGACTTGAATACGAAGATTTTCCTCTGGAATTTCGCTGAAATTATTATTTTACTGCTGTGAAGAAATAATAATTGCATAATCCGGTTAGATTCTGTTCATCAAATCATCGTCGAACTCAAAAGCTTCGAAAAACATGGCATAAACGATTATTATATTTCGCCTCAGCGGGAGATCTTAACAAGAAACACTTACCGGTGTGAAGTGAGCGTCAAGATACAAATGTATCGATAGGGAACGTTTGTTGTGAACGAGCCCTTATATTTTTTTTATTTGGTTCCTATGACATCTGTCAAGCATATTTAGTATGCATCAAGTCATTATACAAACAATATCATTTTTTTAATCGTGTCAAAAATGTCGAATTTTGTACCAATAAATGATGATTTGTGAAAAGCATACTTTTTTTTTTCATTTGAAGAAAAGTGGTGCAAAGTCGCATCGCATGCTTGTCGAGGGTTATGGTGATAATGCTCTATCGGAAGCAACATGCAAAAGATGGTTTAAGCGGTTCAGAAATAATGATTTTGATGTGCGAAATGAAGAAGGTAGAAGGCCACCAACAAAGTTTGAAGACGCCGAATTGCAAGCAATATTGGATCAAGATGACACTTTAAGTCAAAAACAAATGGTAAAAATGTTAAATGTTGCACAACAAACAATTTCTGACCGTTTAAAATCTATGGGAAAGATCCAAAAGTGTGGAAACTGGGTGCCACATGAATTGAATGACAGGCAGATGGAAAAGCGAAACACCACATGTGAAACGTTGCTTCTACGACACGAAAGGAAGTCAGTATTGCATCGAATTGTGACTGGTGATGAAAACGGATTTATTTTAAAAATCTTAAACGCAAAAAATCATGGGTACATCCATGAGAATCGTCAACATCGGCCGCAAAGCCTGATTGGTTCGGAAAAAACAATGCTCTGTGTTTGATGGGACCAAAAGGGGGTGATGTATCATGAACTTCTAAAACCTGGCGAAACTGTTGATGCGCAATGCTACCAACAACAAATGATCAATTTGAACCATGTATTGATCGAAAAACGACCAGAATGAGCCACAAGACACGGAAAGGTAATTTTGTTGCATGATAATGCCTCGAGTCATACAGCAAAACCCGTCAAAGAAACGATAACATTTCTTGGCTGGGAAGTGTTACCCCACGCGCGGCATTCACCAGACTTGGCTCCTTCCGACTACCATTTGTTTTCATCGATGAGACACGCATTGGCTGAGCAGCATTTCAATTCCTACGAAGAAGTCGTAAATTGGGTCTCCGAATGGTTTGGCTCAAAAGACGGCCGGTTTTATTGGCGTGGTATCCACAAATTGCCAGAAAGGTGGTCGTCATGTGTAGAAAGCAATGGCCAATACTTCGAATAAAATGTTTTTTACTTTCCCATTTAAAATGAGTGTTTTATTTAAAAAAAAAAAAAAAACTTCATACCGGTACAGCTGGTAAATTGCTTGCGTTATACCACCAACGAGGCACCTCATGCAATCCTGGCTGAGATTCTTATTTCGAAAATCGGTGGTGCAATCTGTCGGTTGTGTTATTGGTTCATACGATTAGTTTTGGGAGGAATCCAAAGTCAACAATCAGACCTCCAGTCTGATTAAAATTTACGGGCCCGAGAAGTGCAATGCGGGAAAAGCTTCCATCAATCTCTATATTATTTGCTTTTTTAACTCTATTGCGAATAATAGATCTCTATTCTCTAATGATGTTTGACTAAAACTGGAGAAGATTAAAAAGGACAAGTAACTCCAATGCGTGCATTCAACGTGAAAAGACCAGGAAGTGAGAAAAAAACTCTCCCACAAATGAAGGACATTTCTATTCTAATCTTTCACTTGTAGTTCACTCTTAGTTGATGAGCAGTCATTAGCGTAATAGATACTACTAACGTATCCGGTATTTCGGGTATATTTTTGGAGAGTGTAGTCACTAAGTTGATGGAAGCATGGCTGCCGCCTTAGACTAAATGTCTAAGGTGTTCGAAAGAATGAAATTATACAATTTCGTAAAACGGTTGGGTAATGGGTAAGGAATAATTTACCCCAGCCGCTCAAATCCATTCAATTCTGGAAAATGTCGAATTTACCGCCTATCAATGTAATGCTGGGGTGCGCTAGGACTCACATCACTCACACCCAGTCTATTCCTGATTTTTTAAACAATATTGTCCATTACTTACGACGAAATGCATTTGTTTGTTGATGACAGCACGTTTCCTTTTTCGTACTCATTCGAAAGTTCAACTTTTTCGATTCATTTGATCCAACACCATGGTGTGCTGAGATAATCGTTTTCCTAGTTCAGAGATATGCACCAATGGGGATTATCTGAGCAAATATAATTAAATGCGTCTTGTTCTAAAAAAAGAATCCCAGCAAACTATTGATTAATGTCATCTGCATCATCGAAGCCATCTATTAATTATGACTTTAGAGTGGGCCGACATCCCATTCAACCTGGGCACAGTTTGAAAGGTGTATATTTGACCTAGACTAAAATTCAATTTCCATGTTTGGTCTGTGGTACACCTGCTCGATCACCATCATCATCATTATCACCATCATCATCATCGTCATCATCATCATCATCATCATCATCATCATCATCATCATCATCATCATCATCATCATCATCATCATCACCATCATCATCATCGGCACGACAACCGGGATCCGGTCTTGGCCTTATTTAGCAAGTCCCGAGGCTTATTTAATCTTCCATAACAGTTGGTTTTCTCAGGATATCGCTGCATGCGTTGGTTGCGGGTGCCAAAGTAGCTATCCAGGGGTGTCCCCTGGAGACTGCATGTCAACTTGGATTGAACGGGGACAAGGATAGTGCCCTGGCCTTCGCCGGGTTGAAAGCAATCAGTGACTTTGCCCTGTATTCCCCCCCCCCCCCGCCTTATAGTACAACTAACTGTGAATTATAAACGAGGAAAAATTTCACGTCGTTTATAAATTTTGTGCAGTATATAAATCTTTCGTGAGGTATTTTAAAACGTTGTTGCTGAGGAGGGTGCATGTTCCTCCAGTCGGTGAAGAGGTTAGTATTTAAAAATTGCTATCGAATTAACGCGAATAAAATATGAAAGTTTGGAATTTCATTGCATCCTTTTAATTAACTGGAATTAACCACTTGCCCTACGATTTAATTTTCGGCTGCCGTGACGCGCTCTACAATATAATATGCGGTATGGCGTTCCATTGACGTCGCACCGCGTCTGCGCTCACAAACCTTTAGGCAGTGGGTTAGAGCGTTGGTGGGGTTTCACATAAAGAATTTTACACGGGTATGACAAAAAATATTCACAACATCAATAACATTTTATTAATTAATAATCTAGTTCTGTATGCTAAATTTCAAAACATTGTGGAATTGTAATGCCACAAGGCATTCCTTGCACTCCCAAGTAGTGTCACTGGGTTTTTTATGTTCGGCGCAAACTTTACACATTCTTTGAGGATTTTTTGTAGCTTCTGTGGGTCGAAAAATCTTTGGAAAATTGTCCCATTGTTTTGATTGTAATCGAAGTGGTATATCACTAGCAGACAGCCTTCCACGCTTTGTGTATTCAGTCGTTTTTGTATTGGCGACAAATGCCTATCGACGTGGTATACACTTCGTTGGCGGCTTTGGAACAAACGCATCTCGACGTGCGTGGCACGTCTTTATAGCGAAAGTGGTTAAGTAATTAAAAATTTAGTTTACTTGTTTTAAAGTTTCAGTCAAGATTATTGAAAATGAAAGGGGAATATGATATTTTTTGGGTGCACCACCGCGCTTCCGGTTCCCCGGGCAGAGTCAGCTACCGTTGTTGTCCTTGATGTCCTTGATACCGAAGGTGTTGCCGCACAATTATACTGATGTTTCTAAAAGAGCTAAGAAGCTCCTGCTGAGCAGTCACAAAAACAACACTTCCGATTCTTTTAAAAACTGATTTATTTTTAGATTATTTCTAATTTTTTGAGGAGGTCTTCTCCTTACGCGCGCTACTCACTGACTCCTCTGTCGACTCCCGATTCTTGATTCAGACTCTGTCTGTATCTTTTGTTATCCTTATCTTTTTCGAAGTCCGGAAGCGTCGCCACTTATCACCGATCCTTTTTGGGGTTTTGTTTGTGTTATCCATCTGGCTAATGCAAACAAGAGTTTGCGTGCACTTCAGATGGGTAACACAAGATCCGTGGCGAATCGGTGTGAAATTAAGATCTGGGAATCTGTGTCTATTAGCAAGTCATAAAACATCTCGGATGTGGAGATATGTATTATAATGTATAGATTGCCTGAATTGTGTGTCGGCGGATCAAATAGACAGACTTTTGTTTTCTTTTCTTTTTATGAGCACATTTCGTTTGAACAGAAAACCATTTAAGGGGAGAGTACTAGTACTAGGCAAAATGACGAAATTTTTTTTCGACAGCATAATAAATATTTATTTCATAACTCATTATAACATCGATTAGTACATATTATCATGTATTTGTCGAATTTTTTTTCATTAAAAAATATTTAAAAATAACCGAATTACAGCTGCCCTTTTTTGGACATCACTTGTGCTGGACAAGATAATTCGAGAACGGCTTATCTGAAACAGCATTCCAAAAAGATTATTTAGAGTTTAAACAAAGGATTTATAAAAATTTTAATTTAAAAAAAAATGACATTTTCAACGAAAATGTATTTTTAAAGGTGCTAAATATTCGATTAACTTGCTCTAAAAAAAAAATTCAACAAAATTGAAAATCCCTCGTTCAGACTCCACCTATTATCATAATAAATACGTGCTATAATTTTGGGATTGATGGTGTTTTTAAAAAAACACGTTTCTGAGATAAGTTAAATATTTAAGTTTTTTTTTTCATATTTAAAATTGATTTTTTTAAACTTACACCGTGTCGTCAATGCGACCATATAGTAGCCCTTGTGCATCTGCTGCAATCTCTAAAACATTGACTTGATGCTGCCTTCGAACCATTCTAGCTTCTCTTGTAGCTGCTTGTGCGGGCTGCTCGGCATTCGTAATACGGGATTCATCCTGACTAGCGACACAGTTATGGGCATTTCGGCCACGGGTACTTCTGGTGCCTCGAAAATCTTGAGTAAGGCTACGTTGCCTATTCAATATGCAAGCAGATGCATAGACTGCAATTTGAATTAATACTGCTTCGTCAGAAAGATGTTTGGGTGTGATTTTCCAAATGAGTTGATTATAACTTTCGTTATTATTTTGTGTAAATCCACCAACGCATCTTTCAAGGAGTTCTTTCTTTGATAAATCTTCATAAATGGGCTTAACAACTTTCAAAATATCTACAGGAAGAACAGTGTAACTATGTTTAAAGGATGTTACTTCAGTCTTTTTATTTTCGGGCAGCGCTGCGTAAGGTTTCTGCCAGAATGGGGACGAACTAAAACTACGCTGGTCGGTCTCTGCGGTTTTCGGGTTAAAAGACTGCTTTCTTTTTTTTTTGATCTGTCTGGGAAATCCTGTGGACGGTCTTGTTTCGCGCGTACTTTTATTATGTGAACTGGGCATATTTATAATACAAAAAGTTCGATATATCACGAGTAAATGTAAATAAACTGAAAGTATTCGATGGTTAACGTTCTACCCCAAGATTTAAAAATTCAAACAGATGTTTCCAAATATACAAATGTAAACATATTTCAAGGTTTACAAGGCCACACATTTTAAGAAATACAATAGAGCAGTGAAGGTATATCTTATTACACTGAGCGACAACTGCGCGTGATTCATAGTTCCAAGTAGCGCGCTTTAAATACCTACAACTTTGGATCTAATTCTTAGATTCCCATAAAAAATCCGTGAGAGTATTCTTGAGATAATGCATTCAAAAATTATGCAATAAAAAAAAATAGATTTTTCTGAGCAACACATCTAGTCATCATCATCGTCACTACAACCGGGAACCGGTCTTGGCCTTATTTAGCAAGTCCTGAGGCTTGTTAAAATTTCCATAATGATTTGTTTTTTCCGGGCAAGGTAATTAGTCTTGCGCCAGAGGCTCCGCAGCACATCTAGTACTCCCCCCTTAAGTTCCCAATTTAACATGAATGTTAAAATTTTTTATGTCTAAAGGGGGTTGCCACATACGTGTGTGTGCCTATGGTTTCAATTGATAGGGCTATGGTATCGTGCGAAGTTACATAATCGGATAATTATCTCAGTATGTTTGACTAAATATGCAGTGTTATGTCATTGGTAACTGTTTAAGAAGTTTAGTAAATAGGGAAATTAACCAAAAATATATACAATCAACTTATTTCAACTAAATTTTGGCATGTTACAGAATTTATAGAATTCAAGAGATATAGTCTCTATTTGCTATAATGACGTTTGGTTTATAATGATCACTTATGCTATTTATCAGAGAGTTGTCTACTGTGTTAATATTTAAGTTAGCTTAAAAAAATTGAGTATGTCCATAAAGGATAAGTAAAGTGAGTGAATCAACTCGATTTTAAATATTTTGTCACCAGATATGTTTTTGAGACAAAAAAAAAAAAAAAAAAAAAATGGAATCACAATACAACCAGTGTTTCTGATTCCGTCATGTGCCTTATTTTAAGAAAAAAAAACACATTGCTCAATCCAGTCTGCTAATGACACAACTTGGCATTCAACCCACGCATTCCGTTTGTTGGGTCGACTGATCCTATCAGTATTTCATATGATATGTATCCATCAGAATGCGAAACACCTTCATACATGTTGGCCGTTTTAGAGTGGGCCCAATGTGTTGATGACTTACCATAAATTTTTATAATTTTGTTATATAAATGATGTAATATACCTATAATAAACTTGAAGAAGTCATATCAAAGAGAATCATTAATACAAGTGATCTTTAATGACTACTTTTTATGTTTTTAGTTTTTTGAATGTGATAATTAAGGACTTAAACAAATAAAGCAGAAAAGCTTTAGAATGCGGTGAGAATCTAAATAAGCGCTTTGGAATTAATTGCGCTGTGAAGATTTGTTTCATCATTTCAGTTAATTAGAAGATTCATCTTACAAATGATTTTAAATCTGGGTGTAACTTTTTATAAAAACTTGAAACCTCAGATATACTATAGCTATACATATTTCGGTTTAACAATCGATTAAAAGTAGACTTCATCCACATTTAATTGATATATATATAATGAATAAAACTGCACACTACTCTAAAACTAACCACACTTCTGAGGTCAGGATGTCAAAAACCAGAACCTGAAAATCAAGCACCTATTTGTTCATCATATGTGACGTATCCATAGAGGAAGTACAACTTCCTGGTTGCATTTTACCTGCAAAAGATAAATCAACCCGTGTATGGCTGTCTAAATTTACTTTATTCTGTAGTTCTTAGTTGATTTCTGGTGCCAGCAAATTCTGACTTTGTAGCAGAGGTGGAATAAAACCGGGAAAATCTGTCAGAGAATTCGCCACTCCACTGGCAAGGGATTGCAGACACAATTTTATGGGAATTCCTGCTCCACTACACACGAGCTCACTGAAGGAATGCAGCGGTACATTATACATTTTCATAATTCATCAGGGAGACGACTTTCCTCTATTTCGTTTTTGATTATTGTGCTTGCCTTTAGCACCGGCTCGAGGTGGAACGCCGACAGTAGTTGCTTCAGTGCGTCCGACTTATAAGTTATGCAAATCAATTGGAGTGTGCACCTGCAGTCCTCAGTCTTTAGTAGATTCACCTAGGAATTTCGGGTGCATTTACATAATGACCTCATTACTGATTTCTCTGCGAATCTTTTATTAGCTCAAATTAGTTGTGATTTATCTAATGTGTTGAACATGCTGTCTGACTGGAGTGATCCCATGAATCTAAAATTTTATTATGAGAAATTTATATGAGAAGAGACAACCAATAAGCAGCAAATACAGGGGTGGGAAAATTATATAAAATGGGTTTTTGCGGGGTAGTGACTGATAGGGATAAAAGAAACTAGTAGGAGATATAAAATGTATCAGTTGAATTTCAATATTATGGTGTAGTTATGGGATTAGAGAAAAAACCCACAGATTAGGCTCTTGAGAATTTTGGTTGCAATTTTCGATTTGCAGGATGGAAAGGATATGTCATCATCATAATCATCGTCATCGACACTACAACCGGGATCCGGTCTTGGCCTTATTTCACAAATCTCTACACCGGTCCCGATTTCAACTCGATGTTATCCGGTTTGGCACTCCCAGGCTCTGGGCGTCCTGGTCTACGCTACCCCTCCATCGCCATTTTCAAAGTAATGATATTTGTAACTTGATTAACTGCTAAAATTTGTAATGATAAAAATAAAAATGTTAACACATTTTTTTGGAAAAAGTTTATAAATAAAAAGTTCATAGTAAATTGTATTCATTTTTATCATTAACTAATTTTTTGTCAAAATGGACTTACACCACTTTCAAAGAAAACGGCTCATATATATCATTCAGTTGTATCACATGAAATGATCGATTTTTCCTCAGTCGGAAATAAGAAGTTCTCGAGTGAACATCTGTTCTAGAACGTTAAATTTTCTTTTTTTATAAAGTAAAGTGTGCTTGACGTATGACCGTTTTAGGGTTCGTTACAAGTTGATCGTTTTTTTTTTCTAGGAATTGTTTACCATACTGTCGGCAGTTCAAGTTCGAACCCTTTTCCCTTATGAATTTGAAATGGGACATAATGCGTCATTGGCAATGAAAAACTCTAATGAGGCATTTGAGGATGTAGCGGTAAACAAACGCACTATACGACGTTGGTTTGGAGAGTTCCGTTCGGGAGATTTCAGGCTCGAAAATGAACCACATGGGAATCTGGAAACGTTATTTGATGACAATGTTTTAAGAGCAACGGTGGATGCGGACCCAACAAAATCTGTGCGGGACATTCCACAAAGCATGGGATTATCCCCAATGACAATATGTCGAAACCTTGCTCTCATAGGAACTCGATAAGTGGGTAACCCACAAACTGAACGAATCTCAAGAACTACGGCGCCTGGAAATCTGCGCATCGCTTAGATTAAGAAACCAAACTGAACCGTTTTCGCACCAGATAGTCACCTGTGAAGAAAAGTGGATTCTGTATGATAACCGCAAAAGACCCGAGCAGTGCTTGGATGCAGCTAAAAAACCAATCACACACCTCCAGGCCCGATCTTCACTCGAAAAAGGTTATGGAGGCAATTTGGTGGACATCGAAAGGACCAATCCACTTTTCATTTCTTCAACCAGGAGAAACGATAAACGCTTGCAAATATTGTGAGGAAATCGACATATAGCATGCCAAATTGGCTGAAAAGCAACCTACGTTGGTAATAGGCACGGCCTACATTTCCCCAACGAACTACCATCTTTTCCGCAATCTGGATTCATTTTGCCGGCAGAAGGTCTTCCGGAAGCGAGCAGAGGTCATAAAAGCCTTTGAAGATTTCATTGCCACAAAAAGTCAGCAATTCTACGAAAAAGGAATATTTAAGTCTGTATCACGTTGTGAGAATGTCGTAGATGTCAACGGATCCTATTTTGATTGAATAAACATTTACGGAAAAATAATCATCATTATCGGCTTGTTAAATTTTCCATAATGATTTGTTTTTTCCGGGGAAGCTCATTAGTCTTGCGCCACGGAAAAATAATATTGGCTTTTAAATGTTTACTATAAAATCGGACATTTCATGTAGTACAACCCAATATGTATATATGCATATATGTATAAGGAATATATATATATATATATATATATATATATATATATATATATATATATAAATACATATATGTATATGTATATTTAATTATATATATGTATATATATATAAATACATATATGTATATGTATATTTATATATATATATGTATATATATATGTATCATTATGGAAAATTTAACAAGCCTCAGGACTTGCTAAATAACGCCAAGACCGGTTCCCGGTTGTAGTGCGGATGATGATGATGATGATGATATATATATGTATATATATATTTATTCAAAAATTAAACAGCAATCTTAAAAAAGTACGTTAGACCAAATGTGGTGTACCCATCGAAATAAATAAATAATATCTATTGTAGGCCATTACACCACAAAAACAAAGCGCTGTTTTGACGTATGTACGATAGGTGTATAATAAATGTATAAAAAATAATTTGTTGTTAACATAAACTGCCCATAAATATAGCTGTTTAAACTTAACATTGGTTTTCTATATTGGGTATATCCATAGCATGATTTTATTGTAAAATGTATGTGGCCTGACTACTGAGGGAATTGTGTGTTCTGAAAAATGTTTTTGAAAACGTTATCCTGAGTCGAAAGAAAATAACACGACTCCGACTCCGATTCCTATATTCACCAACAACACGACTCCGAATCCACGACTCCGAGACTTCGACTCCAACTCCGACTCCGCCTCAAAAAAGCCCAATTTTATCACGTTGTTTCCTACCTTTGCATATAGCCACATTTTTCATGTTATATGGATAAAAATAAAACAAGATCAAGCTTTAATAATTATTTATTTGAATTTATTCTTAAAAACAACATTGCTTCTATTGAATCTGTATTCGTAGAGGCTCTCAAATCAGAATTCAGAATTTTAAGGGGGGAAAATAACCTCTCTGCGGATACTTGGGTTGGCGGTAATGCTGTAACGATCAATGCTGAATCTTTTACGATTGCTGGATACCGCTGTATTGCCATTTCAACATTTAACTTATAAGTTCGGTCAATTTTTTCCATTTCTTTCAATGCATCATAAAATTCAATTTTAAATTTTAAAATAGAGTCTCCTTCATCTATATTGGGACTGTGATTCAAACGAAGACGTTTTAGTTTATCTTGTTCATTGAGATATTTTTCAAAATCGTCTTCAGATTCACCGGTGTCGGGTGAAGATGATGGCACTTCGTGTATGCTGCCTGCTGTCGTCTCTTTTTCTACTCGAAGGCCTGTGGCGGTTCTTTAATACATTCCCAAAGAACCGCCCATCCTCTTAAATTAACCACCTTCCAAACCCATAGTACTTACCTGCAATTAGGGGCAGCGTAAGCATCACACCTGAAAGTTAAACCTTATCAAGCATGCACATCGAACAAAGTATTTCATTCATTCATACATGGGCCGTGTCAGACAATCGGCTCAGCTTGTCAGCAATTATAAAAGATAAATACTCGCTGGCCAGCGTAATTGTTGACATAGCTGTAGCCGGTATTCTTGCTACGGTTCATGAGTGAATATTGCCCCAATCGCAAGGTTCGCAACACTTGCGACCAATTTCCCATATCGGTTATCTACCGATCATGGGATTTGGGCACTAATATGATTGACGTTAGACAATCATACCCCAAATCATGCCTAACGATGCTCCGGCCTGTAAAACAAACAAAAGCTACCATAGCGTAGGCCATAGGCAAGCAAACCCTCGGTTTGCTTATCGCCACGAAAAATCTATAGCTTACAATGGCATTAGCATGAACGCCTAAGTAAACACGATGTGCATATCATCGTGACCCTTGAAATAGCGTTTTTGTGTATCTTGAAGCAGGTCAGCAAAGATTTATGGCCCTCGAAATAGCGTTTCTGTTTATTTAAGACACAGAAACCTATTTCTCCCTTCGGCGATTTTTCGTCATTGCATATCTTTATAATACCAATTCATTACACCAGCCCATGTTTATTTAGGTGCATTTTCGTCGTTGCCGATATGCTGAAGGGCAACGTACTTGTCCTACACGGACACATATACAATCCTCCCTTATCGATGAAATCCGCGGCCATCGAACTGATAGAGGTGAATTACTAAGTCGAGTCAGATTTCATCCGTCGTCGGGAATACACGCGTGTCAAGAGTCGAGTTCTCCTTTACTCCCGGGTTGTAGAGTGTGGATGCGTAAAAAACTTCAAGTTTCAATTTTTATTTCGTACTAGAGAATTCGCGAATAGCTTATTGTGCGATCGGGCTGTCACCAGTTCCATGGATTATCGGTGTGAACGTGCTATCGGGAACTAAAGACTATGTGGACATACTGCGGACGTTCAATATCAGTGAAGAAACATTCAAACCAAAAAGTCGAAGTGCTCCCGACAATTTCTAACATTATTTTGAATCACATGTGTGAAGTTGTAGTTTGAATTAAGTGAACTCAAATGTACTAGGCGCCTCAGTGCAATTAAGTCAGCTTTGTCAACCTAAAAAAATAAATAAAGGAAGAAAACATTAACAACAGTAAATCCAGCGCGTTTAGTATTTTTGACATTTTTTGCCTTCTTGTTATCCAGAGTTAATCAGTGGGTGTTTATCGAATCCGCTCCCGTGCAGGAGCACAGTTAAAACCCCTCACAGGCCTTTCATGCGAACGGTTAATTCAAACAGAGCCTTTTTAGCTCTATTTATTTGTTCTTCCGCCAATAGGGATCGAACCATGGGGTCAACCTAGATCCCAGCCAACAGAACATCGTTGTCCAGCGAATGTTTTTCTCTACATAGCATAGCCTTTTTAATTCCACCAGCAAGAGTAATATTTAAAATCTTTGACAAACGAAAAATGATGTTTTTCCACTCCTTGAAAAATAAACCAGGAGTCAAATCTTCCGCTTGCATTACTTTTGTAGCGATATAAGGATGGCGAAGCACGGACTCAAGATCCTCCACTTTTTTCCATTGAATTTTAGTCATATTCACGTTCGGGCTGGCCATGTCCTCAAGATAAAATTTCAATTCAAGAAGTCGCTGTATCATTAAGTATGTACTACCGCATCTTGTAGCTTGATCCAAAATCGCTCCCTTTCCAGCTCTTCGTTTGATTATGGCATGTATTTTTTGTGTTCTGGCGGCTATTGCGACGTTTCGTACATTTTCACAAATTCTCGTTGCGTGCACTTCTCTCAAGCCATCACGAATTGCCAATTGCAACGTATGTACTGCACACTGCATATGATGGATCTTAAAAATATCAGAAGCCGCAGCACCAGTGTATCATCTAAAATACTAGAGTAATCAGCAATATCGTCTTCCCCCTCAATAGTACTTAATTTGTCGACAGTACTCAGCATATTACGAGCATTGTCTGTCACAATGGATACAGTTTGTGCTAGTTTAATATTAAACGCTTTCAGAACATCCATCACAAGCATTTTTAAATAATCGCTTGACTGGTCAGATTTAGTGTCTTTGATTGCCAGTGAACGTGTTACTATTCTTTTATTATTATCAACGAATTGAACATTAATTCCCAAGTAATTAACCCGATAATGTGTACATGTGTCCATTTTCAAATAAATGAACTTTCCGTGTAAGAGATTTTTAAGTTCATTCTTCTGTTTTTCAGTGTCCTCTATTACTAAATTTCGAACACTGCTTCTTTCTAAAGATACTCTGTTTCTACGAGTCATTTCCCCGTTCAATTTAATAAACGCTGGACGGGAGAAAAAGTGATAGGCAAAGAATTTTTATATACCATTTCACTGATGCAGTCCTTAAATTTGTCGGCCGTCATATTCACGGTAACATTATCACTTGTAAAATACTTAGTTAATGGCACTTGATGATTCCGATTATTACTTACATTTAAACTACTGTGTACTTTTCACAAATGAGCCTTTATAAGTTTGGGTGATGGCGTTGAATGTGATGCTTCATATTTGACACCCTACTGGGTGCACTAGATCCTTTCCCACCGAAAGCACTGATTTTTTCACCACAGTTTTGTTTTTCGGGGTCATCCATAGCTTGACATACACAAATTTGATCGTCTTCAGTCATCTTAAAATATTAATACACCGTAAATTTTTTCTTAGATCCCTGATACATTCTGAATATTATTTACACTAAAAAAAATTTAGCCTATTATATATGAACATTTAAATAAAAAATTAAATATGTTGTTACAAAGGAAACGTACCTCTGACCTCTGCTTTTACAAAAATTTATACAGGAATGGAGAGAATTTTGTTTATGTAACGCAATAATTTCAACACGTGGACGTGACCAATGCAGAACGACGACTGGCAAAAAAATGCGCGCAAATTGCGTGCAAACAAAAGCAGAAACAAATGCTCCTTTTCTTTCGAGGTGAGAAAGAAAGAGACAAACACATTTTTGTAGACTATGCATTATTATGCGCCTGCAAGTTTAATATTCGTTCACAATAGACATTCATTATAATAATTAAAAAAAAAAGGATTTTAAATTTTTACGAGGAAGTAGTCGGAGTCGCTCGTTTTTTACGACTCCGACTCCGACTCCAACTCCAGCCCAAACACCGCCACTCCGCGAGTCCGACTCCGACTCCACAGCCCTGCCTGAAGCACTTGATACGATGAAAGAAGACATACAAAAACCACCAACTCAACAAATTAACCATTCGGTCTTCCAATTTAAACCTATGAGTATCTAATATGCTGAAGCTTCGGGTATTCGAGTAATTCGGATTTTCAAAGAAAAACCTGACATTTAAATTTTCAGAGTTATGTTTTTAACAGAAAATTGCTGGACTTGTTTGCCGAGAATTTATAATGTCTTATTTCCTACGCGACTACTGTTACGATTGGTTTGTTTTTTTGGTATTTTGGGTGTAAACGGATACTTATTAAGCTCAAGAAACTGATATATTTTAGTCTTATATTGCTGCTATTATATACTACATCTTGCTTTATGAGGATGCGAGTTATAATTTTAAAACTTTATGCACCTGTTATTTCCTTACCTAACCTACTATGTAAATATCTAAGAGAATTGTAAGAAATTCCAAAAGCAACAGCAAAAGAATATAATTATGCTGCTAGCTAGATAAGGTTAAGTAATAATATTGTTACATTCAACCAAGGAGACGGAGGCGAAATGGTATATCCGGTCTTTCGATTATAGTCGGATAAAAGACAAAAGTGTGTCACTGTGTGGTGTACAATAGGCAGCCCCTAGGGTTCATACCGGCATTGTACAATGTTACCACACTCAGTACTGCTTTGTTTCATTATAACCTAACCTGTATTGCCCTGTGTTGCGTATATATTAAACTAAGAAGGTGATCTGACAGAATTACAGACCAAGGATTTGATAAATTAGATAAATTAGAACCTTTTTCTTTACCTTTTCCAAAACATAATGTAAAGTCAAGAATATATAAAATGTGTCACTCGTTTGCCTTTAACACCTGTCTCAAAGACTAAAACGTAATCTTTAATATCCATTTTCCACGTGTTGTTTGCCATCAAGTATATTTATGAACTTGTAAGCGCATCAAAACATCCTTTTTGTACACGTGAAATATTACACAAATTTGTTCTAAGTTCTACCAGCGAAGTATCCGCTAACTTTTAGGAGGAGATTGAGTGTGATTCACCCTTTAAGACATTATTCTTGTTTTTAGAAGGGTGAAAACGGTCTGCACCAGATTTATATCATCTTTGTTGCTATATGACTTTTTTTATTGTAACATAATGGTGGATATTGAAAGAGCACCGTTTCTGGAGCGTTCTGTACCGACGTTTAGTAGATTTTCAGTAAATATTTTACAAACATCATTTCATCTTTTTTTTTTGCACCCGGAAGGTTGAAATTCAAGAACCTTCGTAACTCAATGAAAAGTATTGTGCACGAAGGGAGCGAGGTTTATAACTTTTGTAAATTACTTTTCAGCTTCAATGGCACAACAGAAATATTTTTACTGGTCACGCCGTGCTACTGTAATAATATTCTCCATCGGAGAATGCATTTTGCCGCTTTTTTGAGACAGAAATTAAATAACAAATTTTCTGTCCTTCCTCGGACAATGTCGTTTTATCAACGCCCAGCTGAGTATTGAGAAGTTGAATTTTCACTTTCCTTTTAGAAAAATGATTTCGAAGCTCTTGTTAATTTGAGTAGCGATAAATTATAAGATGCATTGTGACACTTTCGTGTAAGGTGAATGACGAAAGGTTAAATAGAGAAAAGCTTAAAACAATTCAGTTGTCAAACCTGTCGATGTAATCCAGTTTTTAAGTTGAAATACGGAAGCGATTATGCTTAAGTATAACTCCCATCATTGAAACTATTGATAGTTACCAGATAATTTATTATCTACACTCGTATAAGAAAAATTAGGACCTTGAATTAGTTTTCGCTGATTTAAATAAGTTCTTACGCTTCCAGCAGATGGCATTGGCCATGTCAGGTTCCAGCTGAATTTGCAATATCATTACAAAACCAGAGCACATTGGATGTTGTACAACTTGAAACCAGGAAGACTTTATTCAAATCTGGGAGACCTTATTCAAAGTCCTAATGGAATCTGAACTTACTTTTAGAAATATAAAAGATAAATTTTGAATAAACACTTACATGTCCATGCTTTTTGGGATATGTTGATGTTGATTGGTGTGTTTATTATATTCTATACAACTTTTTTTTGTAAAATAAACACGGGTACTGGGAGGCCGTAGCACAGCAGACAAAAAGCTAACATGAATCAACAGACCCTTGTGTACTACGTACTGTATTATACCCTTTCCTTGTAGAAGTACTATCCAACAAAATTAGATGACTAACAATGCTATGAAGTGCGAGTTTTCTGCAAAACGTCCTTAGCCTATAATAGAAAAATGTGAATATAACAATTAAAAAAACAATTCTTTGGGCGCCATTCAGAAGTAAGATTGTTATATTTTACAGTTGCCATTCAAGAAACCACGTTCTATCGGAGGATTACGGAATGATTAAGAGCGTTCTCTATAATTAGCTTCAAACCAACATATGTAATTCTAATATATTTGAAAATATCAGTCTCATAAACGCTTAGGAATACGCAAAGTGACAATTTTCCAACATCTCTGAATGTCTGCGCAGATACAATACAACATTTTTCAAGAACACACACCACACACTTTACATGAAAATACCAATGACAATGGATAACGAGTATTAGGGATGGCTGTAAGAATTAGTTGTTTTGAGTATGAGGTTTTCATGTAAGACTAGTTGGGTATGCTCCTACAATTCAATAGACGATATTGATTTGCGATGAAGTCAAAAATATGACTATATCGCTATAATGACTAGAATCACGACAAAAGTGAGAGCTAAAGCATCAACACATCAGATCACGACCGCGTGTACATACGGATGTATTTTTTCTCCAACTTTTTAAGTGGTGGCATTTCTAAGTTCACTGCTATGGTATACCTGGCGCAAGACTAATGACCTTGCCCAAAAAAAAAAAAATTATTATGGAAAATTTACTCAGGACTTCCTAAATAAGGCCAAGACCGGTTCCCGGTTGTAGTGCCGATGATGATGATGATGGTATATGGCTTTGATGATCTAATTTCGAATTTTCTTTTGGGACTATACTTTTCACAATGTATGGGCGTTCGTATGGTATGTCGTGTTTGCTGGAATTGTCACAAGACTATGTGTGGTTTCACCGTCATCACATACCGAGTATGATAATAATAAGAAAAAAAAAAAGGAATCGACAGTGCTTTTAAAGTAGCTGATTTAAGATCCGCAGAATCAGGCATGAATAGAGTGGACATGCCTGGAAAACACGTTCATGCTTTGCCCGAAGAAGCAGGAAACAGTCGCGGAGTACGTCATAACGATCATAACCATTTCTTCGACGAAGCGTATGTGGCGGTGTCGCCAAACCCCACTTACCTAAAAACCACCATAGCCTCATCACAAGTGGCATAAGTTTTGCTAATGCAATCGCATTAAGCACCTGAAAATCCTCCACGCATTATATAGATCAAATCTATAATCTTAAAGTCCCCGTAAAGAAAACTTACCTTTCATGCAATGCATTCTCTTCGCATACCAATTTTCTGTAAGATGTCTTTATTAGCTTATCAGGAATTCCAAACCAATTTCGGCATCTACGTTGCCAAGCAAATCTCCCTAGACGAATTCCTGAAAACAAAAGGATTTGAATTACATACAATGTAACCTTAACCAGGGGCCATAAACATTGCGCTGTCTATTTTTCAGATTCGCCATGTGTATGATAAATCTCTTAACGTACACATTGGGCGGCGACATTTTTCTCCCAGCAATAAAATTCTCTAACTCGTACCATGTGCAAACAGAAGAACGCTGTTCCTACATAGGTTTCCTGCGATACCATAAACAATTCATATCGTTTGTGGTATCCGAAAGAACATTTTTTTCATTTAATGAGCGGGTGCTATTTATTTAGCTGACCCTCATTACCGGTCGATGCATAAGCAAACCTATTAGCATCCGACGAGATTCGATTTGTTTACACACATCTGTTGGATGCCCATTATGCCTCTTCTTTGTGTTCCCCGTTCGTCTAATGGTTTTGATCCTTGAAAAGAACCGACGTACACCAACACATGTGTGCCATGACGATCTCCTCTAATGAGATCCGGTTATCACTACTAATAAAGGAGATGCATCCAAAGATTCTTTTAACAGCGACTTAATATCGCTGAGTCTTTTAATATCAGTAGGCCAGAACGGGCACGCGTCACTCCCGCTCTCCGCGCGCGGCGAAGGCCTGTAAAGAGTTTAGAAAAGTTTTAAAACGTTTTCACATAGTGAGCACAGACCAACAGGGCACGTAATTTTTTTCTTAGAATATTTATTCTAATTCGTACTGCCATGTCATTTTTATTACTGATCGATAAGTCAAACGAACTGGGCGTGTTAGTGTAAAAAAAAAACTCAATTGTAGTTTAATTTTATTATTTTAGTTATTTTAGTTGTAATTTTTCCTTTAAATTGTTGTTTGCATCTTTTAATCGTTTTGTTTTAAATTTTTGCTTGTTAAAATAAAAGATAAAATAGAAGACCTACATGTATATCATCATCATCATCGGCACTACAACCGGGAGCCGGTCTTGACCTTATTTAGCAAGACCTGAAGCTTGTTAAATTTTCCATAATGATTTGTTTTTTTCCGGGCAAGGTCATTAGTCTTGCGCCAGATCTACATGTATATAGTGTTGGCAAAATTGTTAAATAGGAAGGCCTCGTATATACTGACTATTCATCATCATCATCATCATCGGCACTACAACCGGGATCGGGTCTTGGCCTTATTTAACAAGTATGAGGCTTGTTAAATTATTCATAATAATTTGTTTTTCTGGGCAAGGTTATTAGCCTTGCGCCAGATACTGACTATTCACTGTAAACAAAATTATAAGTCATTCCATGCCAAAAGGTATGAACAAAAAACTAGATCCTGTATAATTTAGAGTGCTTGCAAAGAGCGAGTAAGTTAACATAAGAACGTGTAAAATAGGGCATGCATTTAATGCTCCATAAAGAAAAAATGTGTAATTTAATTGTAAATAAAATAAATTCCGATTTAAACCAGAAAAAGGAAAAAAACAAGAGGTTGAACAAATAAAAATGTACCCTCTGATGACCAACGACCGGGAATTGATTATTTGAAAAGCCCGCTTAAAGCTATTGTCGAAATTGTTTTTGTTGCTAGGTTGGCATAAGTGTCTTTTATCCTGACGTGAAGCTTGACCGCGATCTGTCTTTTAGTTTGTTTACAGTGGTCGCTTTGGTCAGCACATTTCAAGTGTTTTTTTTTTTTGCGATTTTTCCCAAATTTTCTTGAAAAACAATCGCGTAAAGGTTGATTCAGGCAGCAACTAAGCATCGGAATGGTGCTTTTAATTGGCCGAAATCGAAAAAAACTATGTCAAAGTCGACAAAAAATCAAGGTAATGGTGATTGTTTTCTTTGATTATCGCGGTGTTGTGCACTCGGAATTCTTGCTAGAATGTCAGACGGTGAAGAAAGAATATTATCGCTGCGTTATGCGGCGTTTGAGAGAGAACATTTTTCGAAAAGCACCAGGTTTGTGGAAAGAAAACTCGTGGATTTTGCACCACGTCAACGCACCATCTCACAAGGCTATCATTGTAAACTAATTCCTGGCTAAGAACTCAAGAAATACCATATTCACCTGAAATGGCTCCGGCCGATTTTTTTTTCTTTTCAAAACTCAAATTACCGGCCGTTTTAAGTCGATACAAAACGCAAAAGAGAATTCACGGCGAGAAATGAAGTCTATTCTGGTAACTATCTTTGAAAAACATTTTGATAATTGGTTTAATCGTTAGTAAATGTATTATTTCGGAAGTGGCCTACTTTGAAGGCGATACAATAAACTTGAATAAATAATAATATTCTGTGATTTGATTAATTCCCGATACTTTTTTGACAATGTATAACGTATTGGAAATCAAACAAATTTTAATTCACCTTGCTTGAAATCTGAAGAACTTTTGGGAATTGGGGACCCTTTCGAAATCATCTCCAAAAGTGTATCGCGAATACAGCATTGCCATCAAGTACCGCAAATAATCTTATTTTGAAAACATTCTATCCCAATGATATACATTCGTTATGTATTTGAATGTTTTTATCCCCTTGAAACGTTGTCCTTCTTGGATAGAAATATCTAATGCAAGGCAAACATTGGGTTCCTGTCGAGATTTTTAACACTCATTTCATGTTGCCAAGGATAAAGGGATTCGCCATGATGGGAATACCATCATTCTTCATTACGACTTAGTAAGGTTGTTATTGAACAAAAAAAATTATGAAGAGGGCGATTCCATCCTAACTAACTTGGAGTTGCCAAATAATATAAAATGCCTCTTAGCGACAAAACTCATATTAGCTTTTTCACTTTTCTATTCATTCGTTTGGCTTTTAAGTTGTTATTTGTTGTAATTTTAGGTTTAAGGGATTAAAAAAAAAAACAAATAAAATGAAATAGAAAAAAAATTGAAAGTATATACGGGTATATGAAATATGTTTTTATGCTAAAAGGGGAAACCCTCTTATATATATATGTATATATATATATATATATATATATATATATATATATATATTTCTTCTTCAGCATCTATATTGTGAGCTATACTATGAAAAAGTGGGGCTGTTTAATATCTGGTTTTAGGCTGCAAAAGTATTGATAATGTTTCTTGAACCAAAAAAAAAAAAAATAAAAGGATTTTGGAACTTATTCTAAAATTGCGGTAGATAAAATGCTATTGTTTTCTAACGTTGTATGTTAGTATATTTTGTTTTACCTTGATTTACCGTCGAACCTCTTTTTAAACATGTAAATCAATGACTACGTTGCCGCTTTAACCCAGAACCAGAGCATACTACAATCTAAAAGTGCTAGAGTAAAATTTTACCGCACTTATGATTTTGTGACAGATTAAAATTGGTTTTACATATTCTTTGTTCGTCCTTAGGGTTTTCTTTTATTAACCTGCTGTCAAATAAATTCCATGAAATTGAAACGTAAACCTATTTATTCTCCATATCAATATCAACTGACAATCTAATAAGGTACCACAAACAGGACATGCTTTCCATCTGTCAAAGCACTAAATCTACTTTGCGACGCAAAACGTTCAGTTCATAGGAGTAGTTGAAGTAGCACAAATACTTCATTTTGCACATATAATGTTTGTTGTTGGGAGAATTTCTTGATAGGTTGATGCCGTGCTCCGAAATTATTTAGTATAGGACCAAGGTCGTCTTTGAATTAGTTATGCTCGAAAAGGTCTTACTGTTCTTGATTTGGTTGACTTCCTTATCAGCCATGCAGTGCAGGCGTGTATGTACTTGTAAAGTGTCAGTTACAGGGTCACGTACAAACACTGATAGCACGTTTTCGCAGGAATAAATCTCTTGCTTAATGCTTTTCAAAATGTGAGGAGTACTTCCTACATTTTGCTAGCTTCAAAGAGGAAACGTTCATAGAGAAACTATTGCGTACGGTTGGATAGAGAAACACGAAACAACAAGGAGCAACGAGTGCCTGCGAATGATGTGTTCTGAACTCGTACATCAAATTCGCCAATGTAACGTGAGCTTAATTTGAAGGATTTCGTCATAGGCAAACATTGAGAAAATGTAGCCCGGATTGGAATGCTAACATTATACAGGGAAACTAACAACAGCGGGTAATTCTAGGACTGAGAAAACTGGACGTATGATTCGACGTGTTACTTATGTTATTGCATTTTATAGAGTTTTGCCTTTATATCAAACTTCCACGTCCGACAACTCACATCAATTAGACAATTGCTTTTAAATTCGTGAGTTGCGATAAATTGCTGGTGGCAGCTAGGGATAACTGAAGTTAATGTAAAAAATCGTATATCAGTATATTTTTGTTCGCTTAATTCATCTCTATATCATCATCATCATCGGAAATACAACCGGTGTCCGGTCTTGGCCTTATTTAATAAATCTCTGTACCGGTTCCGATTTTCGATGTCATCCAGTTTGGCACTCCCAGGCTCTGGGCGCCCTGGTCTACGCCATCCCTCCATCCCAGACAAGGTCTGCCGTGATGTCTCCTTACATACATCCTGTCACAGAGGACTTTCCGGGCAGGCTCCTCTTCGTCCATTCGACCTAGGTGTCCCCCCAACGGAGTCTACCGAGCTTGATTTTTTTTTACAACATTAGCTTGAAGGTAGATCACGTGCAACTCATGGTTGTAGTGTCTCCGGAATCGTCCTCTCTCATATACTGGGCCAACTATTCTTCTTAAGACCTTCTTCTCGAACGTGGTTAAGAGTTTAGGGTGTCTTTTATTGAGCATCCAGGTCTCGGATCCATACATGAGTGCTGGCAAGACCTTGGTCTTGTACAGTAGGAGCTTGGATGTTCTGGATAAATTTCGGCATTTAAAGTGCTTTGATAGGCCATACTAGGGTTTGCTGGATTTGATCAGCCGTTCGCTTATTTCTTCTTCCATATTAATATCGGCTGATACTATTGACCCAAGGTAGTTAAAGGATTGCACTACTTCAAATTCGTGCTCCACTGATAGCTTGACCAACGTTACGTCTTTTCTTCGCAGAAGTACATGTACTTAGTTTTCCCCTCATTAATATGCAGTCCCAGTTTTTGTGCCGCCTGCTCGATCTGGGTGAAGGAGTTCTGTACAGCCGAATCGGATCTACCGATGATGTCGATGTCATGTGATTAAATCATTAAAAAAGAATCACATTTTTTGTAGTTTCTAAAAATATTAAGAAAATACGAGGGTGAATCAAATATAAACGGTAATTTTACTTTTTTCCTTACCTACAAGTTACGAGCTAGATAATCTTGTGCGTGGTTGTTGTTTGGTTTATGAAGAGTGGGGTAACCTGTAGGTAGTTTTTATGTTGGCATCAGCAACGATCCAGGTTCCATAAAAACATCACCACAATATCCGAAAAAATTAAATTTATGTTCTTCAAGTGACCCCCACCTTCTTCTTGAGATTCCCATTAAGGCATTGGCCAGTTGCTCTTGGAACGGTGCTGTTTTGCTGCACAATATTTGTTGTAACTGGTCATTTGTTAACATGTTACCTTCATAAACTCTTGATTTTAAATACCCCACCGAAAGTAATTACTCGGAATAAGATCCGGGCTTCACCAGGGGCAATTAATGCTCCCTCTTCGTTGTATGAACTTCCCAGGGACCATCTGTTTCGACGGTTTCTTGTGTAAGTTGAATTTTATACGATTTGAATTGGTCGTTTTAATGTTTGAGGTATGGACTCTCTTACGAAACGATTGTTCTTCCTTTTCCCTTACAGATTCTCTAATGCACTGAGTAACCTCTGATGTGGTGATTGACTTCAAGCAGACTTGATTTATTATTCTTACTGCTGACCCGACAGTCTTAAACAATGTGATCCAATTACAGATAGATTTGAGCTTGGTGCTTCACTAGTGCCTCACACATCGAATTAAGTACTGTACATTCGGCTCGAAAAAAGAATAATAGTTTATGTAATACGTTGGAACACAAGGGCTGTGCCATGAACGGTTCTATGGTGACTAAAAATTCCACGGATTTTCACGTGCAACGGGACAGCTGCCTAAGACTATTCCCAATTGCGTAGAGAGCAGGTAATATCCAATCGATTCTCAATCCAAACCCCATTCTCCCTAAAATGTTGAATGTGTATACTTCTGACCTCAGTAGGGTTTTCCTAACTATCCTTTTCAACTGCACAAGGCCTAACTAGGTCTGAGGCAGATAACACCCAATCGATAATCAATTAGTGCGCTTCTTTGTTTCCCCCTTTTATGTCTATCTTCTATTCTGTCACATCTAAAAACAATTCAATTCTTTAATGATCTGTAATGTGATTTATGCGGTAACACTAACACGTAGACTAGAGATCTAATGACAAATATAACCAAAAAGTCGAGGGTTTCACTCACTGCAGTGGCAGTATAGTCGCCGCACTGCATATCTTCAAAATAATCCGTAGAGTTCAACAATTTGCTTTTCGAAATTTCACTTAGATGCAATTGAAATATAATGTTTATAGAACAGAAAGGTGGACATACAAAAGGTAAAATTTACTGTTAGGTGTTTAAGTTTTCGCAATTTAAAAAATAAAGCATTTTTTATGAAAAAAGTTGTTCGATTCTATTAATTGCTATTCCTGAATTTTACCTGGCTTCCGGCATTTCTTTGATTATCTTCAAGGGCATCCCGAATTTTTTCCAGACTTCAGTATTGTTTTTAGGTCAGTAAGAGCAGAAATTAATATAAATTTAGTTTACATTTAACGATGTCATTTTACTATTTGACTAATTTGAGGTATTAACAAGTACGTGTAACATCCGTATATCAATTGCAAACTTACATAAACGGGAATACATCGTATCACAAAGTATTCGTCCGGAAACTTCTGAAACATATTGCCTATATGTGTGCTATTGCAAAGAGCAATACTTGTATCTTTAAATAAAGTCCCTTCAATATGGTTGGAACAATGCACGTTCGTGCCCCGGTTGTAACCTTGCGTAATCCTGTAGCCACACAATATACGCAAACATCCATTGCCTATCGGCGTTAATTAATTTGTTTCCCCCTTCTCAATTTAAATTTAATTATTCTGAAGTCCTTTGAAATTACCACGTCCTGTTTTTTCTTTTTCATTTTCAGTTAAAAAATGGAACAATTCGAACAGCTATTAACGTGTTGCGTGTGCCTGGATCGATATCGCAATCCGAAACTGCTGCCATGTCAGCATTCGTTTTGTATGGAGCCTTGCATGGAGGGATTGGTTGATTATGTTCGGCGACAGGTAAGTAATACAGCTGCGAAGTGCGTGTGAACGTATAATAATGAAAGGGAATAGAAATATAATGAAAGAGTACAGGAAAAAGTCATTAACGTTGAAATTTCCGCGGTTGCTGATTCCTTACTTTTACACTTTTCCATGCGACAATTTGATTGTTTGATGTCGGCATTAATAATCGTCCTTCTGTAACCCTTTCTGATATTCCAGTTAAAAGTAATAAAGTTTAATTGAAATGGGGATATAATATGTTTGGTATATAAATATACACGTTATTGAGACCGGGAAGTGTTGCTGACGACAAAGTCCAAGGAGAAGAAGCGAATGCGTTTTGCACAGAAATTAAAGCAATTAAACTATATGAAAATTACCATCGTATGAAGCTTGAAATAGTACCCATTTTCTTTTGACAGTTTACTACTATGAAAAGCTTGTTTGGGTAAATTACTTCCATGACATTATCCATTTGTCCTTGAGCAAGTATTTTACAAAGTGAAATTAAAACAGAAATAATCATAATCTTGGATGAAAATGGGAGTGTTCGAATTGAATTTTAAATAAGATGCTTTCACGATATTATTTTCTCAAACTCATTATGTTGTTGTTTTTAGCATTTAGCTGGGAGTAAAACGACGTTTTGAAATTTTAGATTTCTATTAAAAAAAAAAAGTAATTTGAAAATTCGTGATTAATAAGGTAATTTCTTTGTAATATGGAATGTTTTAAATTAATGTAAACACTGAAATAGGTTCAAAGCAGCATAAATTTGCGATAAACTCGACTCCAAATTATGAGTGGTTCTAAACATAGAAACAATTTCTACAATGCAATTTGTTAAAGAACTTACCATTGCTGTTTATTGAATATGCTTCAGGAGTTCATTGTTCCTCTGATTTCTCTTGCTAATTTTTTAACTTCTAAATGGTCCATTATCAATTCTAACATCATATTCCATTTTTGTTGAGGTATTTGGTGAGTATAATTGTCATTTCAGTATGCGACCTGCTAATCTTTTGACATTCCATTTGCTTTTTATTGTGGTGATATTTCTACAGATTTGAACATATGCGGGTTAATCTAATATGAACTGGAATATTTTTTTTCAATTTATTGGGCTTGAAATTATTTTTCTACATAAGTTGAGTTATGAGTCAAATCTACTAAGCGAACTCAGGTTCACCCCTAGTAAAAGTCGCACTGCTTTTGAGTTATTTGGGTTTTTCCACAATCTTTAAATATCGACAGAGTCAGGGTCATACCCCTCTCCAAACGAGGCCATATTAAAATTTTAAGGTGTTTATTAAATTGTGTGCATTTTTGAAATCTTTTCGTTAACTTTAACGAAATTGGTTAAAAGTAAAAAATTTGTTTTGAATGTTTTGAAAAGTTGCCACTTTAGTTGGGCGGTTCGTTCAAATATCCTCCATTTTGACCAACACATATGTCTCAATTGAGCTGGGAACTTTTCCGAACGCTTCTGCATGACAGATTTGTTTAAGGGGATATTCCGGTTTGTCGGGTCAAAAAATAGGTTATTTTCATGATTTTTTTTTAAGAGAAAGTATTTTTATTTTTTTTTTTTTAAACATTTTATTCATTTTACTACTCCGGAACCAGAAACCCCCCCTCCAGGTGTTCAAAGTTAGCCATCCGTTCTGCTCGTGTAAGGGTTATTTTCGTCCCCGGTGAAAAAATACGAAAAGTGCAAAAAGTTTATTGAACCTAAATACATTTAGCCCAATGTGAGTAGAAAAAATTTTAAAATTCATAAAAAACAACAAAATGGCGGACTATTAAAAAAAATAGATTTTTCGGCCCTTTTTTACTCTACTTTTTAGTTATAACTAAAAAAATAAATAAATAAATAAAAAAGTAATTCACTCACAATTTGCGTGTGCTTGTTAAAAATATGTGTGCGAACTTTCATAAGAATCGCATGCACCGTTTTCATATTATCGCTTACACTGCACTCAAAAAAGTCGTTTCGAGAAAAAAGCATTCAAAGTTTGGAGATAACTTAGACAAAAGATAAAAGTGATTTTTTTCATGACAGTATCGGGATTTTTTATACTAACAGCTAGACATCTATTCCTGGACCATAAACAATTCCTTCCACGACTTCGAATTGGTCCTCCAGTTGCATTTTCCTCTTTTTCCTCGCTGTTCGTGCCTCGTGCGAGTTGTATACTATGCTGCGGTCAGCGTCTTGCAGCCGATATCTGTCCCCCTCGTTCGCAAACGCTCTCGCAGCATACCCAATTTTGATGCCCATGACTTGCATTATTAGCAATACGGGTAAAAACCCCTTATTAAACATACAGGCTGCGGTAAGAGCCGCAACTTCAATGATTTTCTTACCACTGTATGTGTGTTTTGGCGCCATTTGCCAGATAGTAGCATTGAAACTATCGTTGTTATTTTGCGTGAAACCTCCCTCGCATTTTTTTAACAAATCGGGATCTGTCAGTTTTACGTAAACTGGGTAAATAGCTGTTCGTACTTTAGGATCCAAGGGAGGTTTGTCGTGGGGGAACTTTGACAGCTCATTCGCAGCTTCCGCGCGTTTCCATTTGCACCATGACTCCGGGCCCTCTGGACAGTTCTGATGTTGTGAATTTTCATCAGTTGATATTTTGTGGTATTATGTTGCCCAAATTCCTTTCGCCATTTCTTCAGCAGAGTGAGCATTGCGTCTAATCGCAAGTTTGTAATAAGTTGTCAGTTCTGTTATCATGTTTCCCGTAAGTTTGCCAGGACCAGCTCCTCCTAATTGGTCTGTTTTTTTTTTGCTTTTTTTATGACACCGCGTAATTGCGAACCGATTCGCTTTCCCACGTGATTGATACACTCGGCCTTTACAACATTTGGAAATGATTTCTGCAATGCATTCATTATTTTTACATACCCGTCTCCAACGTACCTTTCGTAAATGCGGCCATGCAGATCAAAAGCCCGCTCGAACTACTCTAACATTCAGTCAGGCTCCATTTTACCCGAACTTCCATTGTGATCCAATGTGCAAACTGGTTCGTGCTCATCCCACCAAGTATCATATTCAGGGGTGCCTTTCTTTGTTTTCATAAAGTTGCAGCCTTGGCAATAACGCGATTATAAAGTAAGATCGAGAACTTTCTTTGTTTTGTTGCCGAATAATGTCATAACGCCATAATTAGCAATCAGACCCCTTTTGCTCCAACTATTATCTCTAGAAGCAGTACATTTTTTATCTTCACTTTCATCATTTTTTTTCTAGCCTTTTTTATCACGGAAGAAAAAAACCCCGATACAAGCGGTGTGTGCATTATCGAGAGCAGCGTAGTAGATGTGTTTCGTAAATTCGCCAATATCCATCAGTGAAGTGAAACAATGTAATCCATATAACCCCACACCCAAGATGCGCATTACGAATACTATTCTACGATTAATTTCAAAAAGAACTGTAACAGTTATTTGATGGCATCTCGGGGCACCCACTCGGCGCTATAGGTTCGCCTCTCCCGAGAGAAGTCTAATAAAAAAAAAAAAAAGCTTTGTTGGCGATTCGTGGACAGGACTCGATGACCCTCTCACCACAGTTGCATTCGACGATCAGTTTGAATCCTAGGCCTTTCTCAGAATTTTTTTGAAAAGTTTATCGAACCGTCACAGTTTTTACACTTTATAATGTTTGATAGTTCGGAAAAAACTGAAAAAAAAATTACATCACGTATGCTGCCGTCACTGTGACCGTTGGAGCGAAGTCGGGCGATGTAGCCAATTTTTGTGCCGATGTAGTCGCATACTCCTTTTCCAGTTCATTTACAGTTCCCATAAATCCTTTTCGTTTTTTATATCGACTCCCTGGACGCACCCCTGACAAACATTTGTGGCGGTTCTAGCAGATACACACACGACTAGTAAAGAACAACACCACAAAACGCATATCCATTAAAGCCGTATACCATAGCAATAATATACCATTACCACATTAGTCGAATGTATTTGAGTTTAGAAATCAAGTTCACATAAGCGGCAGTGGCCTGATGGGTAAGAGTTTTGGTTCTATCTTTTAGTGATTTTAACCATGATAGCGTCGGTTCGAATCACTCGCTCTTCACTATCGTCGCAAACGCTATAACTGCTGACCCCGACGTGATCTGTACGACATAACACACTTCCATCCACACACAGAACTTTACTTTACTTGCAATCACACGACTTCTACACAGAGCAACGGCCCACTGGCCTGCTCTGACATTCTCTCGATCGCTCTCTCGCTCGCTCTTCGCTCAGTCGTTCTCAAAGTTGATCGTAACGAAAGTTACTGGGAAGGGAGTGAGTGGCGGTTCTAGCAGATACACACACGACTAGTAAAGAACAACACCACAAAACGCATATCCATTAAAGCCGTATACAATAGCAATAATATACCATTACATTAGTCGAATGTATTTGAGTTTATAAATCAAATTCACATAAGCGGCAGTGGCCTGATGGCTAAGAGTTTTGGTTCTATCTTTTAGTGATTCTAACCGTGATAACGTCGGTTCGAATCACTCGCTCTTCACTATCGTCGCAAACGCTATACATTATGTTAGAAAAATTTTTACCGTTGAAAAACGTATGAAACGGACGCCTAAACGCGAGCACTGTACGCTCTGAGACCACGTTTACACCAAATACTTTTTCCTCCTCATGAAAAAGAAACAAAGAAACATCAAAAATACCTACCCCGCGATGTCACCGATAGGAACATCTTGCATAGTCAGCAAACAAGAAAAAACCACCAGCACCGTGCAACGAGCAAGGTAGTTCCATATATATGAAACTATCTAAAACTCGGGCAATCGCAGGCCACCCGCAGTACGTCCGTATGTAAAAACAGCATACACAGGAGCGACTATCCATTACCGCTTATGAACATGTTGTTCAGTCGCACAAGATTACGACATATTCAAAGAAGTGGCAGTTGGCCCAAGCCAACAGCGAAGCAAATTAATGTCAATAAATGGATAGTCTGCATCTTTCTAAATACACGGTAGTTGCCACCTATGAGACGAAAGTGTATCCGCGGGAGACCCGACCCTTTAATGACCTATAAGTTTGGAACCGCCTAAGATTTCGTTTCCAAATGTTAACATATTCTTTTTGAAGGATAAAACTATCGATTAAACAAAAACAAAAAAATTGATTTTTTGAACCGAACAAACCGGAATGTCCCCTTAAACTACCCAATTGCCGTCAGTATCCATCCAAACTGAATCTTCAACAAATACCATACCCTTCTCTTTACACTACTTTCCATTCATGAAGTTCATCTTTTGACGCCGTTTGAGTCGAATCATCACGTCGGGTCCAAGACAGTTTGCATTCCACATTGTTGTAAAAAATCCACTTCTCATCACAAGTTATAATTCTTTTTAAAAAAGGATGATTTTTTTTCACTTTTCAGCAGCATTTTTTAGATGTTTAAACTCGCCATCGAATGAAATTTTTTAAGTTCATAAGGAATCTAAATATCGAGCTTGGTTACGTAACCAAACTTCTTTAGGTCATAGTAAACACGTTTTTGGCTGATTTTCAACGTTTCTGCAATCTTCCAATAAATTCATATAACATGAGCTTGACTTAATCAATGCCATTATTTTGTCGTCATCAAACGCGGTGCGGCTTCCTGGCCGAGGAGCATGTCTGATATTAAAATTACGAGCGCAGAATTTCTTGAACGAGTTTTGGCACTGATATTCTTGTAGAGCAGCGTCACTCTAAACTTTAGGCAATTTTTCAGAAGTTTGACGTGCGTTCTTCTCCCTACGAAAGTAAAACAGTACAATAGGGGGAAATGTACAGTTTGGTTTTCCATCTTCAACTTGTAAAATATCCAAAACTCAACCTGTTAGCGACGTGTCACTCCATGTGTGGAGGAGACGCCGCTTCGATACATCGTGCGAGTTCTCAGAAAGATGTTACATCAAATGACAACTTATCGATTTCTGAGATAACCCAACGATCAATAATTAATGACTCGCTTCCTAGGAAAACGCAATGATCGACCACATATGGCTGGTTTCCTGGAAAGAGGCAACGATCAATAACTAATGACTTGCTTGTTATGAATACGCGGCCGATACAATAGCAGCACACCCTGTAGCTGCTCGCAGAACAATGGTACACGAGCACGATTGCCGTGTGCAGGATGATATAAAAGGCAAAGGATCTCATCTTTAGTTAAGTGCCTCGCCCTGTGGACGGGAGAGTAAACCAGATATGCTATGCGGACGACGTCCTAGTATACATGTCATCCAAAAGCCCTCAACTCGCAACAAATCGACTCAACCGTCACCTAGACGAACTGTATCAGTATTACAGTCAATGGAAAATCCGACTTAACCCATCCAAGCAGTAGCTATCATTCTGAGTAGTAAACACTCCCAACCTACTTCTCGATATTCACAGAATATTCGAATACCAATATGAGGTACTACGATTAGACCACGGGACAGGATAAAATATCTTGGGGTCATCTATACCCCAAAAATGAATTTCACCAAACATGTGACCTACATTCTTCAAAGGGGCCTCGGTCGGTCTAAGCAGCCGCACAATATTTTGAAGTGGAGCAACAAAGTTGACACCAAAGTTAAGCTTCTCTGCTATAAGCAGTTAATCCGATTTGGAATACCGTAGGCCTTTCCCATATGGTCCTCCATATCTTCGGCTCAAATAGAAAGACTTTGACTTTTGGAAAGAAAACTCCTCAGAAGATGCATCAATCATTCTAGAAGGCCTGACGGTTACCATTACTCGAACTCTTACCTATACGAAGGTGCCTCATTACCCCTATCGACGAGTACTTGCTACAATTAGCATACAAGTACCTCGAAATCATTCCGAACAGCGAGAACCTCTTGTACGGGAGTCTTGCGTTCTGGACCCTTCTCTCGTTCGATCTCTTTGGATCGGACCACCACAATTTCTTCTTCAGTACAAAACTGAAGAAAGCACCCTTCCCAACAACATTCCCCTCTATAATAGAGGATTCCTGGACCCATCCCATAGGTTATACTGCTAACATACCACACGCTCACACACGCTCACAATACAAGACGGCACAAACATACACACACCGACCAAAGCGCAGATCATCAGACGCCAAAGACGTGATCTGCGTTTACTACCGCACTCAAGACCTGCCGGTCTTGTACGATTTCTTTCCCACCATCCCTCCATCCAAGTGGTTAGAGAACACCTGAACTAACCCCGTCCACACTATCTTTAGATACCCCCCCCCCCCCCCCCCCCCCCTTTCTTTTTCAGATATCTCGAGACCGAGCCCAATATCCTCACGGATGTGGGTGATTCTGGTTATCGCAAGATGACCAGAAGCCAGAGACAAGATGAAGGACACATCTGCCCTTGTCTCGCCAAAGTCGGCCTCTTGCCACCCATTGTTTTTTTTCTTTAGTTAAGTGCGATGACGGAGCTTCTAGGCTGGCTTAGGTGCGTTAATTAATTAGGAATTTACGTTATAAGAAACAACTGTAACTAAAATTTGTACATGTAATATACTAGGACCATTAAAAGGAAAGTCGCTTTTAAACCGTTCTTGCTTTTAGGTACCCCAGAGTTCACAGCCCTTATGCATCAGGCAACTATACTTTTTCCGAACGAGGAATGGACAAAATGAGAATCAAAATCAGTAATGTTCAATGGGAATACAAATCAGTGATGTTCAGTTGAATATGTAAGTAACGGGTCTCCGAGCAGAGGTCGTGGGTATCGCAGGAATCCTCAAATAGACGCCGCACTCATTCGCGCGCTTCTGCTAGAGCAAATCTGCCTACCACTTGTTATTATCATAGACTTTTCGACGCAAAGGCCAGGAAGTGCAAGCAGCTATGCAATTAGCTACAAACAGCTTCTGCACAAGAGAATCCTTTAAACTTCGATCACTGATTGCTTGTCGATCTCGGAGAGCGGGTCACATTACAACCGATACAGATGCCAACATTTCCGTTCTGTCACGATCTCTTACACCTGCAAAAAGAATGCCAGTTACCATACGGCTTATTTTAGCAGTGGGATTGTGATGCTAATCGCCATGGCATACGGTTTTGATGACTTTTTTCGATCTTATTTTTGGTGCTTTTTGTTCACTACGGCTTGGGGTCCTGTATTGTGTCGTCCCGGGTAGAGTCGCCATATGTCCTTTGTCGATGTACGGTATTATACACCGAATTATCAATTCTTAGCATTCGAATTAATTCGATTCTCATCTAAAATAACTAAATCTATAAAGCTGTCAAAATTGTAGCATGTTTAAGTAACACGAGGGCAGTTTGATAAATCAGTGACTTTTTGAATTTTCCGCGCAGTAACTTTGAATGCAACACTGCTCCCACCAACTACCAATAAAGCAGACAACTTCGTGAATCTTAACGAAACTGGAAAAAAGTGAATTTCGTGTGCTGATTGATTAAGCATTTTTTTCCGTTAAAAAACTATCACTGAAACCAAGAATAGGCTTGATAATTACTATGGGACTCTGCACCATAAATTTCAATGGTTAAGTAGTGGTTTACTGAGTTCCGTTGTGGTCGTACCAGCACAAGTGACACCAAACGTTCAGGTCGCCCAAAAGAGGTCGTCACGTCAGAAATCGTCGATGAAATCCATGGAATGATATTGGATGATAGGAGAATGAAAGTGTGTGAGGTGGCTGAGCCTGTAGGCATCTCAACTGAGGGGGTACATCACATTTTACATGAATATTTGGATTTGAAAAAAACTATTTGCGCGATGGGTGCCGCGATTTCTCACACGCCACCATAAGCGCAACCGTGTGACCACTTCAAAGCGGTGTTTGGTGTTGTTCAGTCGCAACCCAAACGAGTTTTTGCGCTGTTTCGTTACCGTGGACAAAACCTGGATTCATCACAACACATCAGAGACCAAGGAAAAATCAAGACAGTGGCTTTCTCCGGATCATGGGTCTGTTGGCCAACAAGGTCATTACCACCGTTTTTTGAGATGTACGCATTGTTGTTCACATCGATTACCTTGAAAAGGGTAGGACGGTCACCGGCGAATATTATTCAGAGCTTTTGAAGAGATTCGATGTAGATTTGAAACAGAAACGTCATCATATGCCGAAGAAAACACTGCTATTCTATCAGGACAATGCATGGATGCACACGTGTCTAGTCGCCATGGCAAAAATTCATAAATTGGATTATATGAAGTGCTACCCCATCCAGTTTATTCTCCAGATTTAGCCCCCAAGGACTATTTACTGCTTCCAAATTTGAAGAAATGGCTGGGCGGTAAGGGATTTGTAACTAACCCCTATTTTGAGGGCCTTAAGGGAAGAAATGAAAAAGTTGGAAAAACGCCGGACTAAATGTATCGAGCTAAAACGACACAATGTTGAGAAGTAAAATATTTATTTGCCGAAAAAACCTTCTTTTATTCAAAAAGTCACTGACTTATGAAGCTGCCCTCGTACTATATAACATCTAACTAGGTCACAATTTACAAAGTGTACTTTTTTTGTCATCCGATCATACTAATAAGGTTTTGAGGTACTCTTAAATGTAGTTTTGTGTGTATTCCGTATTTTGTCAGGTGCATCCAATACTGCATTCCACCTAAAGCGAGCACTGAGTCCCATTGGTGAATCGTGCACAAGTTTTTTAATATCAGCATTAGAAAATAGGCACTACATATCTTCATCATCATCATCGTCATCATCTTCATCATCATCGGAACTACAACCGGGATCTGGCCTTGGCTTTATTTAACAAATCTCTCCACCGGTCCCGATTTCGAGCCGATGTCATCCAGTTTGGCACTCCCAGGTTCTGGGCGTCCTGGTCTACGCCATCCCTCCATCGCAGACAAGGTCTGCCGTGCTGTCAATTTGCATACATCCTACCAAAAAGGACTTTCCGGACAGGCCCCTCTTCGCTAACTTGAGCTAGGTGTCCCGTCCACCCGAGTCTATCGAGTTTGATTTTTCTTACAACATTAGCTTCAAGGTAGATCGCGTACAACCCATGGTTGTAGAGTTTCCGGAATCGTCCTCTCTCACATATGGGGCCAACAATTCTCCTTAAGACCTTCCTCTCGAACGCGGCTAGAGTTCAGAGCGCCTTTTATTGAGCACCCAGGTGTCGGATCCATATATGAGTACTGGTAAAACCATGGTCTCGTACAGTAGCAGCTTGGATGTTCTGGATAAATTTCGGGATTTAAACGGTCTTGGTAGACCATAGTAGGCTTTGTTGGATTTGATCAGTCGCTCGCTTATTTCTTCTTCCATATTTTTATCGGCTGACACTATTGGCCCAATGTAGTTAAAGGATTGCACTACTTCAAATTCGCGCTCCACTACCATAATAGTTTGACCAACGTTACGTCTTCTCTTCGCAGAAGTTGCCACCATGTACTTAGTTTTTCCCTCATTAATGTGCAGTCCCAGTTTTTGTGCCGCCTGCTCGATTTGAGTGAAGCAGTCCTGTACAGCCGAATCGGATATACCGATGATGCCGATGTCATCTGCGTAAGTATCTGGTAGGACTTGGTGACAATAATCCCTCTAGTTGTGTCGCCAGAGTCACGGATTGCTTTCTTCTTTGAAGCTCCTCTTGCTCCCATACGTGCACCACGATCTGATGAATTGCGTGCTGTAATTCTGTCCCTCCTTGTTTGATCAGCTCAGCTGGTATGCCATCAGCTCCGCGGGCTTTATTTGATTTCAGCTGTCTTATGGTTTTTAATGTTTCCTCAATGCTTGGTGACGGCAGCATTTGGTATTAATCCTTCATTGGTGGAGCCTCCAATTCTTCTGTGAACTGACCATTTAGCAATTCATTGAATTGCACTTCCCATGGCTGCAGAATGCCTTCAGCACTTACCCTCTTTATCCTTGCAGTTAGTGCAGCGTGGTGTGTATCGCGTCATACTGGGGATTATTTGGTAGAACTTCCGCGCTTGGTGCGGACATCGCTCTCTACTTTTCTCTATTTCACAGACAAGGTTTTTTTCCCAGGCACTTTTCTTTTGTCTGTGAAGTCTTTTTTCGGATCTACTGAGCTCTATGTATGTCTCCTCGCGTACCTGCGTCATATGAGACTGCTGCATTGCCCAGTATGCAGCATCCTTACGTCCAGTCGCTAGTTTGCACTCATCATCAAACCAGTCGCTCCGATCTTTACGACTACTGCCTAAGATGGAGTTGGCAGCACTAATGACAGTATTCTTAAGGCGTGTCCATTTCTCTTCTCAGAACCCTCCGTCGAGCTCTTCGAGAGCGAGTCCTAGCGCATGACCAAAGGTGTTACTGGTATTCTCATTGCGTAAGGCAATACGTCTCCGTAAGGCAATCCGCGCTCGGAAAACTGTACTAAAAAGATAGTGATCCGAGTCGACGTTGGCACTTCGGTACGTTCGTACCATCATCAGGCTCGAGGAGTGGTGGCGATCAATCAACACGTGGTCAATTTGGTTGCGAGTGGCTCCATCCGCTGTTACCCAGGTGTCTTTGTGGATATCTTTACGCGGAAACCTGGTACTCGCAACCACCAAGTTTTTCGATGCTGCCAGTTCGATGCCTCGTAGTCCATTGTCATTAGTGTTCTCATGCGAACTATGGGAACCTGCGTAGTGCCTGAAAACCCGCTCCTGGCCTATTTTCGCATTCAAATCACCAAGAACGATTTTCACATCGTATCTTGGGCAAGCATTGAGGGCCCGTTAGACGTTCTCGTAGTATTCTTCTTTTTCGTCGTCAGGGGAGTCCTCTGTATGTCCGTGAACGTTTATGAGGCTTATTTTCTTAAACTTGCCTCGTACGGAAGGAGTGTATAGCCTTCGTTTATTGCATTAAAACCGATAATGGCGGGCTTCAGTTTTTGGCTGACTAGAAAGCCTACCCCGAGCACATGGTGTTTCGCATGACAGCTGTAGAAAATGACATACTCGTTTCTTTGAATAACACCACTCCCCGTCCATCTTATTTCTTGTAATGCTGTTATGTCAGCCTTATATCCGGACAGGGCATCGGCTAGCTGCTGTCAGTTCGAGCTCTGTATAGTGAGCGGACGTTTCATCAAAAAATTCTTAAGTCGTTTAGCCATTTTCGTTTGCGTGGTCGTCGTCGTGTATCCGGTCCATATCCGAGGCTTGTTAAATTTGCCCTAATAATTCATTTTTACGGGCCTGGTTATTAGCGTTGCGCCAACCTTTCTCAGGATGTCGCTGCATGCATTGGTTCACTACTTGGCGAGTGCCAAAGTAGCTATCCAGGGGTGTCACGTGGAGACAGCATGTCAACTTGGATTGAACAGGGACAAGGATCGTCCTGGCTTTCGCCGGGATGAAAGCAATCAGAGACTTTGCCCTGTATGTTCGCTCCCATCCCTCACTACATATCTTACCTTTCCCTTTTTTACATGTATTATGTTCAACTGAACTTGGAGAATGGATTCCATCCCTGCAAATTTATACTGCAGCACATTGAATTAGTTCACGTTAAAAATTAATTTCAGACCTACTAATAAACGCAGAGAATCATTCTTTAGCGGGAAAACACAGAATGAGAGTACCGCACCTGTTTACGCATTTCCTCGTCTTCAAGCATTCAAGCGCAGTGTACACATACGAGTATATACCTCTATTTCATTGATTAAAAAAAAAAAAAAAAATTAGTTTAGTATTTAAGTTAGATATAAGGTAAAAAAAAATAACAAAAACAAAGTTTTTTCTGTTCTTCATTTTCTTTGTATCCAATTAAGTTCCATAAAAATTCATGTAAACAAAATAATCATAATGTCGAAAGACAAATTTTCAGGCATTAAGCATATGCATGTAACTTAGAGAGTCCGCAAGGGACCAGTAAGTTAAGAAATAAGATAACATAAGCTAGAGATTAATCATTTTTGTCTAGCGAGTAAGTAAATTATAATAATAGGAATATAAATAGAAATAACAAATGATATTATAAAAAAAAAATAGCCTCTATTTCATATTGCTTCTTTCCGTTTCCGTGCTTTGACATTAAAGAGTTCAAAATGCATTTTTGCGTAAGTTTCATTAAAAAAAAAGGATTTGCTCATCATTGTAATCTACAGGCATATTTAAGACGAATGTGTATCGATACCTATTTTCCCTTCCATCTACCAGATACCGGTTGATGGCTCGGATAAGTAAATTAATTCAATTATCAACACCTGTTTTAGACACATTTCTTATGCGGGGGTTTTAACGAACGCAGATCCGATTTGGTATAGTTGTGCGGCACACAACATCCGTTGTGTTTTTATAGAGTACTCTGTTACATTTTTTGTGAGCTCTTGTCACTTTAGGATATCTAAATATGCCTTTTATATTCGAGAATTAAAAAGACCTATCCGACGTGCCATAAACGAAAACAGATTATACTCGTATTTATATCAAAACAAAAATGTTGCCAGGATTCTGGTTCCAGAATAGTGATTTACAATTGTTAATGTTTTACTTTTGAACTCGACTGAAATGCGGTAGGGGCTATGTTACATATTTGCCCAAGAGTGTTCGGTATCCTTTAGGTAGTGGTGCACTTCTTTGAAAGTCAAAGTTGTCATATGATTGTGCAGTATCAGATCCATAAAACGAAAATTTTCAAATCAAAGGGTTTATTGTGAAATGCTGACTAAAATGATATCTACTTGGTCTCAAGAGACACCTTAATTTTCCTTATGGTCAAAGTCATCTAAACTACTTTAATGTGAACTTGAACACACATGGAGACCGTTCATACTCATAAGAAATTCCTAATTAAGTTAGGATCAGTGCTTATGAATCTGAAATCATGGTATACAAGCCCGAGGAGACTGTATTGAATCACATAACGAAAACCTAGTAATGGAAGTTGTGGCGCCGGCGTATGATGGCAATGCAATTAGAATTTGAATATTGAATGGAATATGCTTCCATATGCTTGCAGATCCGGTATTTCGCTATGAAATGAATTGTGGTAATAATGAAAGATATGCAGTGTGAATATGGATGGCAAAAAGTTGGAGACTTTAATTTAGCATAAGATAAGAATTTGCTTCTTGAATCTTTTATATCAATTCTCATTAGGGGTTAAACTATTTATATAACATTTAAGGGGACAGCAATATTGAGAATGCATACACTCTGATACAAAAATCATACACTAAAGTGAACATCTTATACTTCGCATAATTTAATCAAATCAGTATAATAAAGTATATATTAATCTGGCATTCAGTGCCCAACCGTATCACTCCATAGTATTGTAGGGTTCACTCGGCGGAAGCTGTTGACCAAATTTCGAAGTTTGCTTGATGGCCCATCCAACAAAGTTGAATAATTTGCACCACAATCGTCTGCCATAAGATGCAGCTTCACCAAGTACGAAAATGCAATTTTGAATCAGATTAATAATGTGGAGAATAACAATGAAACTATTATGAAGGGAAAACTCAAATTAATATACTCGTATACATATATATATATATATATATATATATATATATATATATATATATATATATATTCCAGATCCATATATATATATATATATATATATCCCAGATGGGATATATATATATCATATATATATATATATATCATATATATATATATATATGATATATATATATATATTCCAGATCCCAGAGCCCTCTTTCGACGAAGTTGTAGACGTAATAAATCGACTGAAAAACAACAAGGCCCCCGGAATCGATTGCATACCGGCAGAGCTTGTGAAGCATGGAGGAGAGGCAACCGCTCGAAAGATCCACCAACTGGTTAAAATAATATGGGAAGAGGAAGTCATTCCGGAAGAATGGAAAACCGCAATAGTCATCCCCATTTTCCAAAAAGGCGACAGATCTGACTGCGAAAATTACAGAGGAATATCATCGCTCCCAATCACATACAAAATATTAACAAATGTCATACTGGCAAGAATCCTACCGTACGCAGAAGAAATATTGGGAGACTACCAATACGGATTCCGTCGGAACCGGTCAACAAGCGACCAGATATGTTCAAAATAAGGCAACAAAATACGGAGAGACGGGTCACCAACTGTTCGTGGACTTCAAAAAAGCCTACGCCTCAGTCGCAAGATAAAGACTCTACCATATTGTGGTTGAGCTGGGGATCCCGAAAAAATATGCCGCCCTCATTCAAATTTGCATGAACGAAAACAAAGGGCGAGTTAGAATAGAAAACCACCTCTCAGAACCATTTGAAATCCGGGACGGACTAAAACAAGGGGATGGCCTCTTGCCATGCCTTTTTAACCTTGTCCTCGAGTATGTTATCAGAAAGGTACAAGACGACAACACGGCCGGATCATCCCTGAACGGGGCCACACAAGTGTTCGCATGTGCGGATGACATCGCCGTTCTGGGCGATAATCTCGAAACTATAAGTAAAAACAGTGAAATCATCACGCACGCAGCAGAAGATGTGGGCCTAGAAATAAACGAAGACAAAACGAAATACATGATTACAACGAGAGCAGGTGGACCTCAGAGAAAACATATAAACGTCAGGGGTAAGATATTTGAAAATGTCAAAGAATTTAAATATCTGGGAACGATACTGACGACCAGAAACAAAACGTCAAAGGAAATTAACAAAAGACTACATTCCGGCAACGTTAATTGGCATGCGGCCAGTAAACTATTAAAATCCAAACTGCTATCACGTAATATAAAGCTCCGTGTCTATAGAACCATAATCATGCCGATTGCTCTATACGGATGCGAAACATGGGCTCTTAGAAAACGGGAAGAGAACAAATTTCGCGTATTCGAGAATAAAGTTTTAAGGGGTATATTAGGCGGTAAATATGACGAGGAGTCAGGACAATGGAGGAAACTCCACAACCACGAATTGGAAGAGCTATACCGCAAACCTACAATAGTGAGAGTGATCAAGTCGCGAAGATTAAGATGGGCTGGTAACGTAGCGCGAATGGGCGATGATAGGACCGTGCATAGAATTCTTGACGGTAAACTAACGGGGAAGAGACCGACAGAACGGCCGCGACGGAGATGGGAGGACAAAGTTAGATTGGACCTCGAGGAGATCGGATCGGATAATCGAACCTGGAAGGAAAGCGCACAGGACGGGGAACAATGGGGGAGCCGAGTCGGTGAGGTCATGAACTTCCGGGTTCCTACAGGCCAGTAAATAATAATAATTATATATATATATATATATATATATATATATATATATATATATTTATGTATATATACATATATATATATATATATATATATATATATATATATATATATATATACGTATATATATATGTATATATATATATATATATATATATATATATATATATATATATATAAATACATATATGTATATATATATTAAGTGCACAAATAAGCTGTGTGGCAAAAGATGGTCCCACCAGAAAAGATGTCAAACGTAATATTGTGAGTTTGAACTTGTGATAACCACATAACCTCAAAATATTAGTGACTTTGTATCAGCTTTACATAATTTTTTTCGTGCAAAAATGTCTAGTTTTGTGCCAAATAAGCGTCATTTGCAGGAACTTTTGATTTACTTTTTTAATTCGAAGAAATCTGCCGCTGTGGCACATCGATTGGTTGTATAAGCATATGGTGAGGCTACTTTGAGTGAGAGAAGTTATCGTGAGTGATTTCAAAAGTTTAAAAACGGTGAGTTTGACGTGTAAGACAGGGAACGAAGTGAAAGGACGAACGTGTACGAAGACAAGGAATTGGAAGCAATATCGGAGTAAGATCTATCCCGAACGCAAAAAGAAATTGCACATATAATAGATGTAACTCAACAAGCAATTTTACATCGTTTACAATCGTTAGGGATGATTCAAAAACAGGGAAATTGGTTTCCATACAAACTGAAGCAGAGAGACGTTGTACGCCGACTTTGCATAAGTGAAATGCTGCTTGCCAGGCAAAAAAAAAAGAGTCTTGTATCGTATAGTCACTGGGGATGAACAATGAATCCCTTATGATAACCCAAAGAAGAGAAAATCATGGGGACCACCTGGCCATGCTTCAACATCGACAGCAAAACCGAATATTCATGGGAAAAAACTCATGCTGTGTATTTGGTGGGATCAGATTGGTGTCGTGTATTATGAATTGCTGAAACCGAGTGAAACCATCACTGGAGTTCTCTACCGAACAAAATTAATGAGATTGAGCCGAGCACTTAGGAAAAAACGCGCCCATTACTACTCTAGACATGACAATATTATTCTTCTCCATGATAATGCTCGTCCGCATGTTGCGGTGCCGGTAAAAACGATTTGGAAACACCCGCTGTATTCACCAGACCTTGCACCTTCTGATTATCACTTATTTCGATCCATGGCACATGGTCTGTCCGAACAGCACCTTACCAAAAAATGGGTCGATTCCTGGATGTCCTCAAAAGATGAAGGGTTCTTCCGACCTGGTATACGGATGTTACCAGAAAGATTGAAAAAAGTAATGTCTAGCAATGGACAATACTTTGAATAAAACGTAATGTGCCGTTCTTTCACAATAAATTCCTATTTTTTTTTTATAGAAAACGGAAACTCATTTTTACACCTAATATATATATATATACCAGGTGTACCGGTATGAAGTGAGCGTTTTTTCTTTTTTTAAATAAAACTAATTTTAAATGGGAAAGTAAAAAACATTTTATTCGAAGTAGGGGCCATTGCTTTCTACACGTTTTGACCACCTTTCTGGCAATTTGTGGATACCACGCCAATAAAACCGGTCGTCTTTTGAGCCAAACCATTCGGATACCCAATTTTCGAATTCTTCGTAGGAATTGAAATGCTGCTCAGCCAATGCGTGTCCCATCGATGAAAACAAATGCTAGTCGGAAGGAGCCAAGCAAGGTGAATACGGCGGGTGGGGTAACAGTTCCCAGCCGAGAGCTTTTATTGTTTCTTTGACGGGTTTTGCTGTATGACTCGGAGCATTATCATGCAACAAAATTACCTTTCCGTGCCTTGTGGCTCATTCTGGTCGTTTTTCGATCAATACATGGTTCAAATTGATAATTTGTTGTCGGTAGCGTTGCCCATCAACAGTTTCGCCAGGTTTTAGAAGTTCATGATACACCACCCCCTTCTGGTCCCATCAAACACAGAGCAATGTCTTTTTTCCAAACCGATCAGGCTTTGCAGTCGATGTTGACGCTTCTCTTGGATGTACCCATGATTTTTTGCGTTTAGGATTTTTAAAATAAATCCCCTTTTCATCACCAGTCACAATTCGATGCAATACTGACTTCCTTTCGTGTCGTAGAAGCAATGTTTCACATGTGGTGTTTCGCTTTTCCATCTGCCTGTCATTCAATTCATGTGGCACCCAGTTTCCACACTTTTGGATCTTTCCCATAGCATTTAAACGGTCAGAAATTGTTTGCTGTGCGACATTTAACAATTGTGCCATTCGTTTTTGACTTAAAGTGTCATCTTGATCCAATATTGCTTGCAATTCGGCGTCTTCAAACTTTTTTTGTTGGTCTTCCACGTTCTTCATTTCGCACATCAAAATCATTATCTCTGAACCACTTAAACGGTCTTTTGCATGTTGGTTGCTTTCTATAGAGCACGATCACCATAAGCCTCGACAAGCATTCGATGCGACTCTGCAGCACTTTTCTTCAAATGAAAACAAAAAATTAATGCTTTCCGCAAGTCATCATTTTCCGATACAAAATTCGACATTTTTAACAGGATGTTTGTAAAATGACTTGATGCATATTAAATATGTTTGACAGATGTCATAGCAAACAAATAAAAACAATATAAGGGCTCGTTCACAACAAACGTTCCCTATCGATAGATTTGTATCTTGACGCTCACTTCACACCGGTACACTTGGTATATATATATATATCTGTCTATATATATATATATATATATATATATATATATATATATATATATATATATATATATATATATATATATATATATATACATATATATACGAGGGTTGCCTCTTATGTTTCGGGATTTGGCAACCCTAGTCTTGCAATCCGGCAGTTGACAGCTCTGTCGTAAAGTTGGACATTTTTGAGGTTATACGCACTCAGAACGTTTTGACATACGAGCGCTATTTGTGTTGTTTACAGTAACTTAAAAGATTCATCTCGGCCCAAAAATGGAATTAAATCGTCAACATTTTCGTGCGATTATTTTTTACAACTTTCGGCGTGGATTAACTCAGCAACAGTGCATGGATGAACTTAATTCAATTTTTGGCGCTGAAGCTCCATCAAGGACCTGTTGTATTCCAGAATACTACCCTTATTAAATTTAACACTGAATCTCCTAACACATCCTTAAAAACTTCACTTAACATATATTACATTCTCACCTAATACATACCATTCATAAACATTCACAATATTACCAGTTACAGCACACTTAATAACCTGCACCTTTTTATTTATTCAAAACATAGTAACTTGGATTTTCGTCCAAATTGATTAATGTGAAAAGTCACAGAGAGAAAATAGAATAGAAAAAATCAGTTTTAGTTAGAAGTTTGTGTTATCAGTTCTAGTTGTGTTTTGAGTTGAGAAAAAGAGGAAGTTGACTGTTACAGTTATTACAATAGATGAAAAGAAGTTATACGAAGAAAAGAAAGAATAAACAGAAAATTAAACAGAAGATAAATTAATCCTGCGTTTTAATAAATATTCAAAATAAAAGGTCCACGCTCTTCCCTCAACCGAGGAAGCACGGCGACGGACATACAACACTGGTGGCAGCGGTGGGATGCCCAGATAACGGGATCCCGAAACAGAAAACAAAATTTAAAACAAAAAAAAAAAATTTTTTTTGTGAGAAAAGAAAAATTTTTTTCAAGAAAAAACAAAGAAGAGAGAAGAAAAAACACAAGAGAAATAACCAAACCATAAGAAGAAAGAAAAAAAAAATTTTTTTTCAAGAAAAAAAATAAGAAGAAAAAAAAAAACCCCGACATAAAACCACGAAAAAAAAGTAAACATAAAACAACGAAAAACAAAGTAAACAAAAATTTAAAACAACAAAAAAAAATTGATTATAAGAAGAAAAGATAAAACAAGAGAAATAACCAAATAAGAAGAAGAAAGAAAAATTTTTCAAGAAGAAAAGAGAAAAAAAAACACAGGAGAAATAACCAAACCAAAATAAGAAGAAAAAAAAAACCCCGACATAAAACAACGAAATAAAAAGAAAAAAAAAGGAAAGCAGCCAAGACCAGAATAAGCAAATCAACTTTAGGACGTGAAGTCTGCCTGGCGGAAAAGGAAAAAAAATCTAAAAAGAAAAAAAAAAAACAAAGGAAACAACTAAGGAAAACCGAAAAAAAAAAAAAACAGCAACACTCAAGACAAAGACAGTACAACGACAACAATTACTAGAGTAAGAATTTTTTTTAAATAGCGACTTTTCTCTCTACTTTTTTTAGGAATATTTTCTACTTGGAAGTTCTCCTTATCCCAATAGAATATTTTTTATAGAAATTTCTATCTATATTCTTTGCAAATTCTCATTTCAGTATTTCGAAGACATTTCCGTTTTTTTTTCTTTCTTTCTCGTCGAATTTTCTTTCTTTTCAGTTTTGGGACCAATTTATTTTTCTTTCATATATATATATATATATTGAATAACCAAAAGAAAGGCCAATTTTTCCATAACCATATTTTTAAGTTAACCATATTTTTAAGAATTGATAACGAATTTTCGCCTTTTATTTTAAATTTTCACTATTACAAGTCCATATTACACGAGACAGGCGGCTAGGCAGGGGGAAGAACAAATCCACTATCAACCGATACACATTAAACCCTCTGAAATGGCTCTTTCTGTCGGAATTTCTGATGTTTTCAGAATCGTCCCTACCTTTGACGAGAAACCCTGCGACTTAGGTAAATTTATTTCCGGGGGAGACGTTTTATTTAGATCTATAAAGAAGGCAGACCCGGATATCTATGAAACATTTTTAGAGCTAGTCAAAAATAGACTAGAGGGTCATGCTTACGATCTGATAAGGTATAGCCAAATCGCTAAGTGGGAGGATTTAAAAGAAAAATTAGAATCGGAATATAAAGAGGAGCAATCTCGGTCGACGGCACACAATGAGTTGATTTCTCTGAAACAACGCTACAGAGAAACCGTCCGGGAATATGGCGATAGAGTCGCGAATGCTCTAAGGACTCTAAACTCTGCCACGTGTGAAATAACAGCAGACGCGGTGGTTAGGGAATTCTTAATGGAAGAAAACAAAAAATTGGCCGTACAAACATTTGAGGATGGACTAAACAACGAACAGCTAAAGATACTAGCTAAAGTCCATGGGGGAAACAATTTAAAACAGTCGATTGCAGATGTAGTGTCACATGCGGCTCGAATGGACAACTCTCCCAGGTCATATCAATATAACGAAAAACCTACATTCAATCGTATAGTCTGCCAAACCTGTGGTAAGTCAGGCATACACAGGACACATGTTATCGAAACATGCAGTCCACTTTTCCGAACAGACAACCCATAAAAAAGGAATATAACATTTTTTGCAATTTCTGTGGACGGAATAATCACACAGAGAACGAGTGTAGATACAAGATATCTAGGAATGGAGCGTCTTCAACAAATTACCAACAAGGTACAACAACGCGTAACCCACTCCGAAACAATCCTACAAACTCTGAAAATCGTTTTGGTGAAAATTCTAGGACCACCAATAGACAAAACGATCGGCAAAATGTTCACTTTTCTCGGGTGCAAGAGTCGGAAAACGAGGCCTGACGCCAACCAAAAATTATGGAAGACAGACCAATTTTTTCTATTTACAGCATTAGATCTTTGGAAATAGATAACGACCATTTTAATGATTATCCTAACCATATGAATACAAATATAAAAGAAGTTAAACCAAACCCTAATATAATGACTCCGATTCAGACTGCAATTCTGGAAAATAATTCAGCAACTAAGACTGAAAATTCGAAATTTTCAGCAGTATTAAAGACTGATATCCTTAATATTTCAGCTATCCCAATTGATTACCCAGACACTTCAGCGACCAAGACTGAGAACTCAGCAGTAATAAAGACTGAAAATTCGGAAATTTCAGAAAATATACAACCAAAAATCCCTAATATTCCGGCTATCCCAATAGACAACCCCGACACTTCAGCAACAAAGACTGAAAATTCAGCAGTGTTAAAGACTGAAGACCCAATAGTTGCAATAAAATTCGAAACCCAAGTCAGTTCAGCAGCTAATACTGAGGAACAAATCTTTTCTGCAGCAAAGACTGAAGGATTGAATGTTTCTACAGCAGATATAACTGAAGAAATAGTTCAAACAGCAAATAGGACTGGGAACCAAGATGTTCTAACAGCTAATAAGTCTGAAGAACTATACGAATCAGTAAATGAGACTGAGAAACTAAACGATCCATCAGCAGTGAGTAAGACTGAAAAGGTAGACGTTCCGACAGCGGTTAAAGCTATGGATAATGACAACACAAAGCCGAAAACAATAAATATTTTAAACAACGAAAACAAACACAAACGCTTACTCAAACACGATATAATAAATAATGAAAATAATAATTTATCTAAAATAGGTACGGAAAAGGAAAACCATATAAGTACATTACAAATTTTCTTTTTCAACGATAAACATTTATTCAAACACAAAATACAAAAAAATAAAAAGTTACACAGTCATTTAGGACATTTGAAATCATTTCTTAAGAAGACTTTTGGTATTATGCATTTCTATACAATCATCATAATAATAGGCCCAGAAAGGTTTTGGAAAATTTTCCATAAATTTAAGGAAAAGATAAACACATAACAAATGGCCTTTGTTTTATTATTCAATATATATGAAATAATCTAACAATTGTAGGAAATGACGGAAAAAAAAAAAAAAAAAAGTTAATGAGGGGGACGAAAGAAAAAAAAAATTTTAGAGGTAATATGTATTGGAAATTTTGGAATTAATATATATTCGAACGGAAAAGGAAAGAAAGAAAATTTTATTGGTAATATATATATTAGAAATTTTTGAATTAATATATATACGGAAATGAGAATTTTGAAACAATAATATTAATATTATATAATTAATATAAGTAATAATGATTTTTTTTGGATAAGAACAGAAAAGGTTCCAAGGAGAAATATTTAAATTTAGTTAATATATAATGTAAATAGACTATTTTGGACTATTTTTCTAGTGTTAAGAACTTTTTGATTATTGTATATATAGTTAATATATAATGTAAATAGATTAATTTTCTAGTATTAAGAACTTTTTGATTATTGTAACCTTTGATGAAAGATTAATTTTGAAAACCATTGTAATGTAATTGAACGAAAATCCAAGCCTTTAATTAATCTTAATCTAACCTATAGTTACTAGAAAATTATTCTCTTCAAGGATAATTTTCTTTCTCGAAGAAGGGTGGGATGTTGTATTCCAGAATACTACCCTTATTAAATTTAACACTGAATCTCCTAACACATCCTTAAAAACTTCACTTAACATATATTACATTCTCACTTAATACATACCATTCATAAACATTCACAATATTACCAGTTACAGCACACTTAATAACCTGCACCTTTTTATTTATTCAAAACATAGTAACTTGGATTTTCGTCCAAATTGATTAATGTGAAAAGTCACAGAGAGAAAATAGAATAGAAAAAATCAGTTTTAGTTAGAAGTTTGTGTTATCAGTTCTAGTTGTGTTTTGAGTTGAGAAAAAGAGGAAGTTGACTGTTACAGTTATTACAATAGATGAAAAGAAGTTATAAGAAGAAAAGAAAGAATAAACAGAAAATTAAACAGAAGATAAATTAATCCTGCGTTTTAATAAATATTCAAAATAAAAGGTCCCCGCTCTTCCCTCAACCGAGGAAGCACGGCGCCGGACGACAACAGACCAGTGTTTATCGATGGTATGGTGAATTCAATCGTGGTCGTAGTTCACTCCAAGATGAATTTCGTGAAGGTCGTCCGAAATTAGATGATTGATGCTGTGCGCGAACTGATATTGGAAGATCGTCATGTGACCTATCGTGAGATTGAGACAACCTTAGGCGTTAGGGGGACCAGCATACATTCAATATTGCATAAACATTTGACTGTCAAAAAAATTTGTTCGCGTTGGATCCCACACAATTTGTCAATCGCCCAAAAAAAGGCTCGTGTCAATTGGTCGAAAGAAATGCTCAAAAAATACGGTCGCGGTGCTTCGAACCACGTCTATGACATCGTGACAGGTGATGAATCGTGGATTTACGCGTCTGAGCCCGAAAGTAAACAGCAGTCGACTGTCTGGGTGTTTCAAGATGAGCCAAATCCAACAAAAGTTGTTCGCGCACGAAGCACTTCCAAGCAAATGGTCGCCTGTTTTTTCGGAAAAACTGGACATGTCGCAACCGTACCACTAGAACAACACAGAACAGTCAATTCTGAGTGGTACACAACCATTTGTTTGCCAGTTGTCTTCCAAGAAATCAGGAAAACCAACCGCCGAAGACGGATCACTCTTCACCACGACAATGCGAGCTCTCACACATCGGCTGCGACAACTGCATTTTTGAGCACCCAAAACATCGATTAGATGGGTCATCCGCCGTATAGTCCTGACTTGTCACCGAATGACTTCTTTTTATTCCCGTACGTAAAAAATAAACTGAGAGGTCAACGTTTTTCGACACCTGAAGAAGCGGTTGCTGCATTCAGAATGCATGTGTTGGAGATACCTCAATCAGAGTGGCAAAAGTGCTTCGACAATTGGTTCAAACGCATGCAAAAGTGTATAGATCTTCATGGAGAATATTTCGAAAAACAATAAAGTGATTTTCGATGATCAATATTTGTTTTTGTTCTCTAATCCCGAAATATAAAAGGCAACCCCGGTATATATATATATTTATATATATATATATATATATATATATACATATATATATATATACATATACATATATATATACATATATATATATATATATACATATATATATATATACATATATATATACATATATATATATATATATATATATATATATAAACATATATATATATATATACGCATATATATATATATATATATATATACACATATATATATATATATCATCATCATCATCGGCACTACAACAGGAAGCCGGTCTTGGTCTTATTTAGCAAGTCCTGAGGCTTGTTAAATTTTCCATGATCATTTGTTTTTCCGGGCAAAGGTCATTAGTCTTGCGCCAGAGGCTTCCTGACGGGGAATCGAACCCCGGTCTCCCGCGTGGCAGGCGGGGACACTAACCACTATACTATCGAGGAGTCCATATATATATATATATATTTTTTTTTTTTTTTTTTTTTTTATATATGGGCTCCTCGATAGTATAGTGGTTAGTGTCCCCGACCGCCACGCGCACAAAAACACTCACATCAACTCACTCAAACGACTGTCAAATAAAAACTACGCATCCATCAACTACGCTGACATTTTGGTGAGTAACTGTCAAAAGAAGCACAACTACATTCACTAGCTTTTATTGACGAGTGCTGCTATCTTCACGTTGAGGTCGGAAACTTTTCACTCTATCCTCGTATATATATATATATATATATATATATATATATATATATATATATATATATATATATATAAATTGAAGATAGCAGCCCTCGTCAATATGAACATTCGACACGGTAAATTTCTTGTAACGAATTTTTTGTTTGTTATATTGACACGATCGTCTATATAGACGGTTTGTTTTCGACTTTCAGTACACCTAAATAACATCAATATTGACCGTAGGCGGTTTATGAACGACTTCGTAGATGGTTTAGGAACGATTCTTGCTTTTCAGTGACTTGAAAATTTACCCCTCTTTGACGATTGAAAAATATCAGAACTCAGAAACTCACATACTAATTTCGATGAACACCAACACAAAAATTAGAAAAACACTTTGGGAACAATAACTGTGTCAGTACATTATTTTGTTGCGACACGAGTCTTTCTGAACACGGATAATTACCTTTAAAAATTACACCATATATATTTTGCGTAAAGGATTTTGAACCTTAAACCAGAATTTCATGAAACACGGTGCCATCGAGGATTATTGGTCAGTTCCGCATATGTTGGGAGTAGCCGCAGGAGTTAAGTATTTATGGAAAAGTTTTTTGCGTATAATAATCTACAAAGATATGGATGGGATAGTACTGCCTATGTACTATGCCCCCACCAATGTGAATTACTCTGGAATGTGTCCCATCTTCGTTGTAACATCCAACAGATGTACATGGATATCCGCTTTCTTTAAACCCTAATTTTTCTGTAAATGTACTGTACCGTGACGTTTCAAAATCCCCTTTTATGCGTGCGTTTGTGTAAAAAAGCACATCAAGTACAGAGTTTTGAACTAATGAAAAAATATTGGGCCCAAACAGATTCCATGGAAGGATATACGACTTTATGAAACACATTCTTGTGAATGAATTACAAATATAACGAAATTGATTAAATTCTCTATTGGAGCACAGTTCATTATCCGAGTCCATGTTTTATTCTCTAAACATTGCTGTAATTCTTTTTTGCACTACCCAAGTCAACTTTCAATGAAGCCTCTTGAAAGTTTGATAAAGATGTCTGTAGCGAGCAAACTCCAGTTGTATTGTTGTAAAACATCCGATGAATGAATTTAAGAACACAGTTCTTGTAGTTCCGCTTGTTCGTTGAAGACAACTTTTCGTTGAAGAGTTGTTCAGACTCCCTGCCCAGTTTTTATTTTAAATTTCACACACGTTACTTCATCCGTGGTTACTCACATCAGCGATATAAAATATCCGAGTATTTCATGTTCTTCGAGATCCGATGTGACAACGTACACCGATTTATGACTCTCCTTTCCCTTTTGGGGGTTTGCCGAAATAAGTATTCTACACACACTACACCTGAATTGTTTCGTTTCTACTTAATAATTTAAAATAAACATCTTAAATGTGTAATGTCGAAACGAAAAAAGAAATGACGGCATCTGAAACTTTCGCGTAAGCTACCTAAGCAAATATTTGAAGGTGTAAACTACTTTTAAAAGCAAACGTCAAAGCTTGACTTTTGTACACCTTGAGCTAGTAAACGAGAAGTCCTTACAGTTACAAGTATACAAAGTAAACGTAATACTAAAATTCGTGAATGCCTAGTCGTCCTCTGGATGGTGCTAGAACTTTTAAGTGTTTTTAGATGTTTTTTTTTTTACGATAGTGTATAAAGTCATACGCGAGAGGAGCAAAGGAATATTATTGAAGAATGTTTCAACAGATGCTTTAACATGTCTGCTGTAATGCACGTACGGTGCACCATCTACATGTATAGTCTTCTTCACCCTTATGAAGGCGCAACAACTGGCGTAAATGGAACGCTGAGTGAAATCTTCCGACGTTTTCGTTTCATGTGCCGACGTTGAAAGATTAAATACATCATGGTATTAAACAATTTATTTTTCACACTTAACCTGATGGCATACAAGGGTCGGTCTGGTGCTTTTGTAGAAGGTTTAAAGAAGGCAGAAGAAAGTGTACTTCCGAAAGCGGTGAATTATATCAAGCTTGGAGGACAGTAAAGTTTGTAGCGAAAAGAATGAACAGGTTATAAAAAAATTGTTTTAACGTAGTAAGTCGTGAATCAGTGGGAAGGATACGGAAATGTTGTGTATATGTATATCATTATGAAGATGCATATTTTAAAGGAGTATATGTTTTTGTATCACATTACACTCAATTTATTCATGGTTCTTGATCAACGTAAGGTGTTTACAAATGTGCTTTGTGATCTTTCGCTTTGATAAACTTAAAACATATCAACTGAAAGTTTCTATTGTTCAAAGAGTAATCAAGGGCAAAATATTTGTTTCTGATTTAGATGGAATAACTCTTATTATTTACATATTTCGTTACGTACATTACACTCATCCCCCATGATGGAATTTCCGTGTGACACTACAGAGGACGAAGTGAATGTGTAGAATCTGTGGACAAGGGTGGCGAAGTCTGACTGTAATTATTTTTATTTCTAATTTTGTTTTGCTTTATTTTAATTTATAACAGTGTGAACACCCTATAGGAATTCTTTTTAATGTTGAACGCGTCCATCACACTTTTTTTTAATGTTTCTGATGTGCTTAAATGCCAAAATATAACATAGGTCTGCATGTGAAATCTTAAACATAACCATAGTAATCACGGATGTGAGTCCATTATCATACGCCTGTGCCCAATAATCAGTCTGCAGAGTGGCTAGAAACACATAACAATTAACCTTAATGGCCACAGAAATCGGACACACCTGTCACATGGATCTACAAAATTCTACCAAATATCAAAGGATAGACGTATGATTACATGGCGAAGCAGATTTTCACGTGCTCTAATGCCTGACGTGACACGGGTGTTTGAGACAATATTTGCACAGATCCAAGTACAAGAAAGATCCGTAATGCTCACCTGAAAAGAGATGTGTGGAACACATCTTAATCGAATGTAGTCGATTTCAGAAGGATGGCAATATGTTCACAGAGCAAATCAACGTGATAGTAGACCCGGCTGTTCTATATCGCTATACGGCAAAGTTATATTTTTTATTTAACACTTACTTGCAGATGCTTCCGGCTTGTATATTGGCCGGGGACTTCCTTCTTGGGGACTTCTATGGGTAGCTGGTGTTTGAAATGACAACGCCGACTATTGGGTTTGGTTTATTAAAACTTTATTTAATTTACTACTGGTTTGAGTGATGCACCCCTGTTGGTGTACTGATTCTAATTAATTTAATTCCTAACGGAACTCTTTATTTATACTCATAATCTAAATCAAAACCCACATACCTTCCCACGATCATAGCTGTCCTTCAGATAGCCACCTGACGCCAGTCGCAGTCGAAGGCCAAGCCAACGACGGTGAGAGTCACAAATTTGCATTTCTGTAAATTCTTCAACCCAAGGCCATGAGAATATTTCGATTCACTGTGACGTGAATCTGATCTTCTCATAGCGAACGGTGTGCGGGTAGAATTACCTGCGCGATGATGGGGTGTTGGGTTGATTTTTCATCTGGGTGATAGTGTTAGGTGTGGGAATTGCAGAATTGCAATTTAGATATGGCTATGGACAAGCATGCATTTCAAGGTAAGTAGAATGCGGGAATTGCAAGATTGCAATTCTAAGTATGGGAATTGGGAATGCGTTTAGCAATAGGTAGACATGTGATAAGGTTGCACATGCTACACCGAAAGGATTCCATGGGTTGTAGCAAGCATTATTTTATGCTACACTGAGAGAATGCTTTTGGTTTTAACATTAATTAATGTTGTCCCATATGTATGCAATATTGTTCTTTGCAGGATAAATGTAAGGGTTAATTTAGATGTTGATTGGATAATAGATTATAAGATGCGTATACTTGTTATGTGTACGCGAATGTTAGGGTTATTTGTTAGATTTGGGTGAGGGTCTTGAGATTCTGCGTGTAACACGACCAACGTAAGAGTGCTAATGTTAAGCTTAACTACGGGATGACAATTCAGTAGCGCATGGTATATTATGCAGAAGACGGAGTATATCGGAGCTTGCCTGAGGAGTAAGCATCGGAAACGATGCAAAGATTACAATAATATATAATGCCTATCCAGGTTCCCTATACATTTAGTTATTCCATTCTCTTTAGCTGCGTATATATATATATATATATACTGTGAGCGTCAAATGAAAGTGTACAGCTATGAACCGCATTTTTGCAACCCTGTTAAAGCAAGGGGGTTCGATCTTTTAGTAATTTTTTTTCTTTTGACGCTCACAGTATATATATATATATATATATTTATATATATATATATATATATATATATATATATATATATATATATATATACCTTGTTACCGAACATCGGCGCAGACAAAATTAGATTTTATTTATAATTATTTCTCAAGGTTTTTAGTACACTGAATAACATGCACACAGTGCGTTGACATTTGTTCACGCTAACAGTTTTCTTTTGCCAAGTCGGTGCCCTTTCCCCAGTTGAATTTCAGACACGTCCGTTCTTGACGAGAACCGCACTGAAGCATAACATATACCAAATGCGGTTATAATGCACGACCTTCGACATGCGTCCATATACAATATACGATATACAAGATACAAGATACACGACACAAGATACAATATACAACATACAACATACAACATACAACATACAACATACAACATACAACATACAACATACAACATACAACATACAACATACAACATACAACATACAACATACAACATACAACATACAACATACAACATACAACATACAACATACAACATACAACATACAACATACAAGATACAAGATACAAGATACAAGATACAAGATACAAGATACAAGATACAAGACACAAGGCACAAAATACAAAGTACAAGATACAAGATACAAGATACAAGATACAAGGTACAAGCTACATGAGACAAGATACAACATATAAGTTACAAGATATTAGTTACAAGATATAAGATACAAGAGAGAATTTATAAATTACAAGATACAAGTTACAAGATACAAAATACAAGATACACGACACAAGATACAATATACAACATACAACATACAACATACAACATACAACATACAACATACAACATACAACATACAAGATACAAGATACAAGATACAAAATACAAGATACAAGATACAAGATACAAGATACAAGACACAAGACACAAGACACAAAATACAAAGTACAAGATACAAGATACAAGATACAAGATACAAGGTACAAGCTACATGAGACAAGATACAACATATAAGTTACAAGATATTAGTTACAAGATATAAGATACAAGAGAGAATTTATAAATTACAAGATACAAGTTACAAGATACAAAATACAAGATACATGATACAAGATACAAGATACAAAATACAAGATAGGAGATAAAAGACACAAAACATGGTGTACGAGATACGACATACGGGATACGATATACCTATCTGGTAAAGCAGTCATGTAGTGCAACATGTGGGAGAAGATATGCTGTATATCGACGAACATTTTGTGGAACGTCATTAGTTGTCTCTTGATTGCCAGAGACAAGTCGCAAGAAAAAATTGACCATTTCTTAAATGTGCTCATAGAAGAAGCAAAAATATCTTGAAAATTCGAGTCGGCCTTAAAGATTTTATATATATGTATATATATATATCTATTTTATAAAAAAAAAATTCTCCGGGCAGCAAAAAACTCTAACGTTCAGCCCGGAGGAAACTGAAGTGAAAACAGAATGAACGTGCAAGTGAACTAACTCGGCTCACCCGTATCTTCAGGAGACTACCACCTCCCGGTGTGGTGGAGCCTGGGGACAGTTCAGCGATACTTTACAGGGGGTGAAAACGCCTTTTATGTATATTATATATTTCATGGGAAGAATTCATTTATATTTAAAGAACCTTGTTTCCGCAATGTTTCGTATCCAACTTAACGCTAGTTTCTAAATAAATTTAGCTATTTGAATACATTCGAGAAAGTCTTATTCTTTTACCAAAATATTATATTGCCGACCAAAGCGTGTGTTTATTGGAGGTCTTGAACTCTTACAGAGGAATCAAATATATTGTCGACATTTCATTGGCAATGTGATAAGTAATTCAATTATATCTGCTGAAATATCTCTGGTTTCTTTACATGTATTAAAAATGCGTATACAAAAAGATTTCCTGCCTGGAATAGATTATGAGCGGTCCAATTGATCGAACGGATTACATTATTTAGGGAAGCTTTTACATCCTATTGGGGGGGAATAGGCAGTATTTTATTTTATTAAATAAAGATAAGTCGTGTTTTACATTGGTAAATTACATGCAAGTAACCTTTCCAAACTTATGCGAAAAAGCTTACGTACGACGCAGTCAATTGGAATGTGTAATTATAGACTTATAGATATAAAATAAATTTGTAATTATCTTCTATACCTCGGTACGTGTATATTTTTGTCTGTTTGGTTTCTTGTTTTTCTGTTTATAGGAGTACATTTAATATCCTATGCAATTAGTAAGTTATAAATGTATAAACCGATTCCATCCGTTGGATGTGAGAATATAGAAGACAAATTTTATAGCATTCACTGAATGAATACCATAAAAGTTTCCCTTTGAAACCTCCATCAAACCGAACTGTTCCCTTTTCATATGTTGGAAACACCATTTCTTTTCCTCTTAAGCGTTTTCAACTCTGTAATACAGTATTCAATTACTTACAAATGCCCTTTTTATAATTGCTTTCAGGTCAAGTGCCCAGAATGTCGTGCAGAACACCGCATACCGTATCAAGGCGTACAAGCCTTTCCCACAAATGTCACTTTGCAACGTTTCCTGGAGCTGCACATCGAAATCACTGGGGAGCTTCCGGATCCGACATCTGGTAATTATTCTGTTTTATTTATATTAATTGCTATCACCCGCTTGCCCGGAAGTCGGCACACCATTATACTACAAGGATAAACTCAAATATATGCTTCTCGATTTCCCGTTTTGGTCGGAATGCCACTGTCGTACATTTACAGTCTATTTAAATTCAATTTAATTTCCCATAGATTTGGATGATTTTCTACACCTAACATGAATATGGGTACTTTTCCTCATTCGCCTTTTTTAGATGTCGCCCTAAAGGTGGAACGACCAATATGTCTAACTCCTCAGCTTTGGTCCATTGCACAAAATAAATTATTGGATGCAGTCTACCGAAAACAATTAAACCATGAGGCTCAGAGTAAAAATGACCTGAACATAGTAGGATCGGAGTTTTTCAGGGTTTCATAATGTCATTATTGTCTTTGGGGGATGCATCTGGTGTCTCGTTATTTATTGTAGCGTAACATGTTATATATGAATATATTTTTTAAGAGTGCGTAATCATTCGGCAAACTGATTATAATTTATTGCTTTATTATTCATATTTCGCGGAGAGTGTATAAATTTGTCAGTACGCTTACGATTAACATAAGGAAGGAACGTGAAGAATGGTAATCAGAACATTGAAGTATTGTCTAAGTTTTGGATTATTAGATAATCATTAGTATTTAGGAAAAAAGTTAGTGGTCGTGGTTTACCTGACATACTTACATATTTCTTTCGACGGATTTGCTCCAAGTTATATTAGTTCATTGTATAGATATCATAAACTTAAATGTCCTCCGAGGAGGTGTAATTCTGTAAATTTACCTCAATACTTCTTCTTTTAACTGTAATTTTTAATTTTTATGTTGTGACTGTTGTAGGTCTCAGCGCTATAGCCAGCAATTTTCTGTAGGCTTTTTCTCTTAAAGACCCGTGTAGGTGTCTTTTATGGGTCCAAAGCTGGAATGTGTGTGGGGAGTAGTCTGGCTATAACAAATGCTGCTTCTTCGGAGATTGTCCTGAAACCGCATATGGTCTTTAATGAACAAAGCCTGTGTGTTGCACTCATTATTCTTTTCAATTGTTTTGTGGGTAGAGCTTCCGTCCACACTGACGCAGCATAGGCTAGTAGAGATGTGACCACTCTTGCCAAGATAAGTCTTTTATTATATCCTGGTCCATCGATGTTTGGCAATATACCGGGTGGAGCTGCCAATATGCTTTCTTGCTCACATACTCCACGTGAAACATAAATTCTAGTCTATTGTCGATCATGACTCCGAAGTACTTAATCGCTTTCTTTGATCGTATGTTCTGATTTCCGATCTGCCTGAGTGTTATGGTCGGCTAGTTACTGTCCGGCGGATTGTAGCCTGTCCTTAATTATTCGAATTGCCTCATTAGTGGCCACTTCTACTCCGTTTACATGTTTATCGATTATTACAACTGCAATGTCGTCCTCAAAGCCAATAATTTCTACAATTTCTGGTAGCTTTATTTATAAAATTCTATCGAACACATTATCTCACGGGAACGGAACAAATACTGACCCTTGAGGAACTCTCACCGACACATCGTAGATCTTTCTGTCGTCGTCCGTATCGTACATCAGCTTTCTATTAGTGAAATAGATTATGACGAATTTTAGGAGATATGGCGGAGTGCCTATTTGACTACGGAGTTTTCTGGTGGACATTCAGTTGGCCCACTTAAAGGTCATTTTGATGTCCAATGTTACCACGGTACAGCATATCTTTGCTCCTACTTTCTATACCTTACCTTTTTTTTGCTCCGACTGCCATTACGACCAATGTCTTATTATTTCTGAGGCCATATTGATGATCCGATAGTGGTCCATTGTTTTCCGGTATGGCGAGCAATCTAACATATATGATCTTTAACAGGGTTTTTCCCATTGTATCTAGGGTGCACATGGGGCGATAGGGTGATGGGCTATCTGGTGGTTTATTGTTTCCTTTTGGCAAGAGCCCTAGGTGTTGAGTTTTCCACGCATCAGGAAATGTTCCTTCTTCGAGAGATGTAGTCTCGTTTTAATTGCAGCTTTGACAGTTTTGTTCGGGATCCTGTCAGACCTAAGCGCTTTTTTGTCGCGTATTGTTTTGTTTGTCCTCTGCATCTATTCTGTCGACAACACTGGTATGGCCTCGGTGTCAGAGTTTATTAAAACGTTCCTCTCCTTGATGGGTTCCCGAGGAAAGAGATCTACTATTGAGCACAGCACGTTGGGATAAGTGGTGTATGGGGTCTTTTTAGTCTTGTCATATCCATTCTATAGACGGCTTGCCTGGAGTTTATGTCCACCTCTGCCCAGATGTTTCTAAAGCATTTCACCATGCTATTTTCTATAGCCGCCTTCAAGCCCTGCAGGGATTTTTTTAAGTCTAGGCATTTATGGGCCACATGCTGTATTCACCATCTCTATTAACTGGTGGGCCATTTGCGCCGCTATTCATTCGATTGCTTGTTTGCCGGACCTCACAACGTCTTCGAATGCGTTATTGTACGTTGAGTTGGCTCTCGTTACTCCCAACAAGTTCCACTATTATGACTTGGTAGCCATTGTTTTTATATTTTTCGCTGAGCTCCCATTTAGCTGTCCTTATGAGTCGGTTACAGATGAGGGTGATGTCTACTACTGACCCTATTCTTGCTTTGCGGTATGTGTTCCTCTTGACAATATTTGCGGTGGTGACTTTTAACGGTGCAAATATTTTCAATAGCTGGAATCGTCGCGTGTTGCTATATTTTCTGCCCCACATGGTCGGCCATGCATTAAAGTCATAGTGAACAATGGATTTCTACCTCTTGCATTTACTATGAGGTTTTCTAGCATTGTTTGGTATTCGGCTAAACATATTAGGTTTACAAGTTGACTCCATTAATTTTAGGTATGGTGAAGCTTTGGGTAGGTCACCGAAAGTAATCTTTCGCGGTTAACCATAATGCACCTGCATACACTTCATTGCTTGGTCGTGAATTCTTGGCCAAAAACAGAAGTGTGTTTCAACCTTCATATTCGGCGGACTGTATTACTTTCTTGTTCTGAAAAATAAAGAGACCAATGAAAAGACAACGCACCCAAAAGTGTTCCGTGTCAAAGCCGAATACAGAGAGAAGAAGACGAAGAGGATAAGGAAAGGAAAGGAGTTCTGTTCTGTTACGACGGCTTGTTTGAAACTCCACACTGCCATCTTATCCTATGGGGACCGTCCTTGCTATAATACTAATTGAAAACAAATAGACAGGGTAAATTGAGAGTACGCTCTAATGGCGATATTGACAGACTTACGTTCCCACTATGACTGTCTCCCCCTTTTGTGCATTCTGTTGAGCAAGGGCAGCGCTGTTGCAAGTGCCGGACCAAATATGGTAATAAAATTCCAGTTTAGAACGATAGGTTGGAATATTTGTTGCCTACTGACAAAGAGAGCATTCTGCCTGATATTTAAGTTCAGTTGGTGTGGAGGTTGGAGTTATTGCAATGAAATGGGAACAAATTGGGAAAGTACGAACGCAATCAAAACTTGTGCAGTAGAAGCAAAATAGAGGAGTGAGCATATCTCCTCTGCAACCGCGATTAATCAACTGTTGTTTAGTATTGAAGTTTTAAAATTTGTGTCAAGATTATTAAAAATGAAATAGATGAGACCTTTGAAAAAGACTTTAAACTATGAGGCTGTGTTGGTGGAGTACAGAGGCACCGTAGCGAGCGAGAAGGCAATTGCGGGGGTAATGCCCTCTACTAATATAACATAAAAAATATTTTTGTACAGCATGAGAAAGCGATTGTTAGAAGGTAGCCTGGTATTTCCAATTGATGCCATGGATTGATAATGCGGTTCTAACCGGGCGAGTTAAACACGTTTGCGATGACCAACATTAATGCGCGCTCTGTTAATATCGCCTGTGTACGCCAGTATGTATGTGAACTTACATACGACTATCGTTATGACACCCGAATATCGGATCTCCACTTTGAACTTGAAGTTAAACAGGATGTCAGTCGTTCCCCTTGATTGAATTGAAAAGATTGTATGAAATATACGTTGAACAGTAAAAACCTTTATAAAACAAAAAAAAAAATGGAAAAACTTTATTAAAGAAGATTTCTGGTGGATCAAGGGCAACAGCGAAGAAGGCCAGGAGAAGGAGAAGCCAACAACGAGAAGTGTTATCAAAAGCAAACCGCCAAGGGATTGGATTTAGAAGTTAGCACTAACCTTGAAACTTGTGAAGCAAACAAAAGAAGTTGCTTCCATTTTGCGATTAGCTGAAAGAAATACAAATAATAAGTTAGCATTTACAAAGGGTTATTTGGAAAGTTAGTTGACTGCACCTGTGACAATAGTGGGTGGAGCTCTGAGACCCCAAGCGTACAAGCGCAAACCACGACAATAAATAAATCAATAGTCAAACTACTTTTAACTATTCCATAATATACACCTATAATCGCCCTGTTATCCATCTTATATTTTTATATCTTTTTTATTATTTATTGGCCTGTGGGAACCCGGAAGTTCATGACCACACCGACTCGACTCCGCCATCGTTCCCTGTCCTGTGCACTCTCCTTCCACGTCCGACCATCTGATCCGATCTCCTCAAGATCAAACCTAACATTGTCCTCGCATTTCTGTCGCGGCCGTCCTACCGGTCTGTTTCCCGTTGGTCTACCGTCAATAATTCTACGCACGATCCTATCGTTGCCTATTCGCGCCACGTGTTCGGCCCATCTTAATCTTCGCGACTTGATTTCTCACTATTGTAGGTTTGCGGTATAGCTCTTCCAGTTTGTGGTTGTGGAGTTTCCTCCATTGTCCTGCCTCCTCGTCATATTTACCTCCAAAGATATCCCTTAAAACTTTATTCTCGAATACGCGGAATTTGTTTTCTTCCCGTTTTGTGAGAGCCCATGTTTCGCATCCGTATAGAACAATTGGCATGATTATGGTTCTATAGACACGGAGCTTTATATTACGTGATAGCAGTTTAGAGCTTTATATTACGTGATAGCAGTTTAGATACGTGCCACCTAGCGTTGCCGGAGTGTAGTCTTTTGTTAATTTTTTCGACATTTCATTACTGGCCGTCAGTATCGTTCCCAGATATTTAAATTCTTCGCCTTTTTCAAATATCTTGCCTCTGACGTTTATATGTGTTTCCTGAGTTCCACCTGCTCTCCCCGTTATCATGTATTTTATGTTGTCTTCATTTATTTCTAGACCTACCTCTTCTGCCGCTTGCAGGATGATTTCACAGTTTTTACTTACAGTTTCTAGATTATCGCCCAGAACGACGATGTCATCCGCACATGCGAACACTTGTGTGGCCCCGTTTAGGGATGATCCAATCATGTTGTCGTCTTGTACCTTTCGGATGACATACTCGAGCACAAGGTTAAAAAGACACGGTGATAGACCATCTCCCTGCTTTAGTCCGTCCCGGATTTCAAATGGTTCTGAGAGGTGGTTTTCTATTCTAACTCGCCCTTTGTTTTCGTTCATGCAAATTTGAATGAGGGCGGCATATTTTTTTGGGATTCCCAGCTCGACTACAATATGGTAGAGTCTTTGCCTTGCGACTGAGTCGTAGGCTTTTTTGAACTCAACGAACAGTTGGTGAACCGTCTTTCCGTATTCCCACTTCCTTTCCAGCAGTTGCCTTATTGTGAACATTTGGTCGCTTGTTGTCCGGTTCCTACGGAATCCGCATTGGTAGTCTCCCAGTATTTGTTCTGCGAACGGTGTGAGTCTCGCCAGTATGACATTTGTTAGCATTTTGTATGTGGTTGAGAGGAATGATATGCCTCTGTACTTTTCGGAGTCAGATCTGTCGCCTTTTTTGAAAATGGGGATGACTATTGCGGTTTTCCATTCTTCCGGAATGACTTCCTCTTCCCATATTATTTTAACCAGTTGGTGGATCTTTCGAACGGTTGCCTCTCGTCCTTGCTTCACAAGCTCTGCCGGTATGCAGTCGACTCTGGGAGGTTTCGTTGAAAGAGGGCTCCGGGATCTGAGGCTTGGCTGTATGTACGTCTGGTGCGTTTATTTGTGGTTGATGGGTGCGTATATTGAGCAGGTTTTCAAAGTACTGCTTCCATCTTGTCACGATATTGTTTATTTCTGTGACCAGACAGCCGTTTGCATCTCGAATTATTTTGGCTCTCCCTCGGTAGTCATTTCTAATTGAATTTATGCCGGCATACATACCTCTGAAGTTCTTCGCTCTAGAATTTTCTAGGATTGTTTCGATCCGACTCTTCTCCCATTTGCGTTTTTAGCGTTTGACGAGTCTCATTGTCTCTCTCCGAATCATCGGGTATCTTTCTGCGTTGACTTCATCATATCTCTCTGTTAGCCCTGTTATCCATCTATTCACATCAAAAAAGATAATGAACAAGCACAAGTGTCGTCACCGGTTTCACTACAATACGTATTGTTATGAAGCACATAAAATAAAATATAACAATTAGCACGATTCAAATAAACTAAACGTAGGATAGTTTGATAATTCCCGTTAAGGACTTTATCTACGCACACTTAAGAGGAACACTTTTCGAAAAACTAGTATTGTCCGAGAGATATCATTCATCGTTTCAGCAAAATCTCAATCAAATCGATTGTTGCACGCAATTCTCCTAGACTCACTTTGCAATCGTTCTTGGAGCAGCACCCCAGAGGACCAGCACCGATTTATAATTCCGTTTAAGGACGTTATCTCCTGGAAGAAACAATTGATATCATTCATCGTCTAATTGGAAATTAAACTAAAGACTCCCAGTTATTGGATTCCTTTTTTTGTATTCGATCTTGGGACCGACGAGGTCTCCCATTTTCGCATTTTCGAAATATAATCTAATCAGCTCAGGTTTAATCCAAAAACGAGGTTTCTCTTGTGGTTAACTACCAGAGGGGTAGAGTATCCTTCGATCATCCTTCGGACAGTATAGAATACATAGATTTTTAAAATCAAAGAGAGATGCAAAAAGGTCCGAACGCAGCCGTTGAACTACCGATTTGTTTTTACACTAACGCGCGCACAAAAGGGGATTTTGAAGTACCCTTAAATGTCAGAGCACAGTGTGAGCGGATGGACAAGAAGTGGATAAGGAAAGGTGTTGATGTATACTGGTCTTGAATATCTGGACATCACAACGGCCAGGAAACACATTCCACATTCTCTTCCACATTCGTGTGGTTCGGCTAAAGAATGACTCTCTATGATTATTTGTGCGCCTGAACTCCACTTTCAACGTGAACTGATGCGCATTCACAGATTGACGGGTATCGCAAATTTTGTTGAGCATCGACCGTGGTAATACCCATACAAAAGAGATAGGCATGATATGTTGCGCCTGTGTTCTAACGACGGAATTGATCGACTTACGGCTGAGTTCCCAATAAGATTCACTGCTCGTTTTTGCATCCTGTCGAGCACGTGTAGTGCAGTTTTGGATGCGCCTGACCAAATATGGAACCCCATTTTTGGACGAACATACGCCTTGTAAATAGTAGCCAGGTTGGATGGAGTGAAGTATCTTTTGCATCTCTTAAGGAACCCCATACATTTGACGCACTTTTCGCAGCTTCAAATATGTGGTCATTGTAGTTACCATAAGAGTCGAATTAATTCGAGTGCCGAGGATTGATAGTTCCTTGGCTTCGTCGATGCAAGTGCCGTTCATAGACAGAATATTTACTTTGGAGCTCGCCTTTGACGACAAGAGGCAGCACTGAGTTTTTTGGGTATTGAATTCTACTCGGTTAGATAATCCCCACTGATATATCTTGTTGAGGTCTCAATTCAATGTATCAATCATAAGTTGCTGGTTGGTAGTGACGTTCGAAGAGTTTGGACGTTCGGATGATTTGTCGCCCTTTTTGGGAATTGGCTGAATGTTCGCTGACTTCCATCTATTTGGGAAACGGCCAGTAGAATAAGACAAATGGAAGAGTTTTTGCAGTGGTTTAGAGAGTGAAGAGGAACATCTCTTCAAGAGGATTGGGGGAATGCCATCCGGACCAGCGGATTAGGGTGCGTTTACCTCTTTGAGTGCGCGGGTAACAGTATGCGTTCGGAAGTGAATCTGGCTCATGGGCTGCTGCTTATGCTCAAGTTGAGGTGGAACTGATGTGGTGTCAGGCAGTGTTGAGTTGGCTGCAAAATGCGCAGCAAGTAGATTCGCCTTCTCTATTGCAGGGGTGACTGGTTTGTCATCGATGTTTGTAAATGCTAACTGATTACTCGTACTTCTTTCAGCTAGTCGCAAAATGGAAGTAACTTCTTTTGTTCGCTTCACAAGTGCACGATAAAAATGTGTAAATCTATATTTTTGTAATACTCACGGTTAGTGTTGACCTTTAAATCCAATCCATTGCCGGTGTGGTTTTGATGCCACTTCTCGTTTTTGGCTTTTCCGTCTCCTGGGCAGGTGTGATGTACGGAAGTAAGTTGTTGAACACCAAAAAAGAGTCCAGAACTGAATCATAGCGCGCCAAATAATATGAAGTATAGTAGTAGAGTATTCTGAATATAACTTTGGCCGGCCTGTGTGCCAAACTCCGATTGCAGTAGTTGGTAGGGTGGATTCTTATATTCTGGACAACTGGTCCACCTTTTTAGGTGATTAAAAATTTTCAACCTGCACATTTCGTATGGAATCTTACTTCTCTAGTTCAAACCAGCGTTCCGTACAATTTCTCGCCACAAACCCAAAACCATTCTGAAAACTTGCATGCTACTTTAGTAGCATCCGTTAACATTTCACTGTGGTGAAATATCTAGAAAACAATCTTTGGTAGCGATTTTGTGTGTATTGAATATCGGGGTAAGACAAAGACCCATCTGTTTTCTTCGCTACGTTTTATTGGTTCGATTTTTACAAAATGTTTTGGATGGAAGAATTTTCGAATATGGGCTAAAGTGACCGAAGTAACAAAGACGATATTGTTTTCTACTCAACGGACAGCAATCCGTCTAAAAAGAATACTCCTGAATTTTTCCTCCGATATGATGAATGTGCAATAATTCATCTCTTTTGTCTCCAGGTTGTCGTTGTACATCCTCCATTAAAATACACATTTTCCAAGGAATTTTGGCATTTTGGTATAAAGGAAATTTAAAAGGAAAGATTTGTTCCGCTCATTTTCACCAGGATACCATAGCTACGTTTATTCACATTGCAAACGAATATTTCATACATAGAAACTTGAACTTTATGGGTGAGGTTTGCTGATGTAAAAATGTTCAAATTGTTACATCCAAAGGGTAGAATATGTAAACGAATCAAGTTGAAAGGAGAACACACAAATTGTGTCTTGTTACCCTTAGTGCACTGTTAGCAAACGTCGAAAGGATCAGCACATGCAATCAGTTATCCAATTCAAGGGCTAAGTCTGTTCAATGAAATTGGATTTTTTCATGAAAGCAGATGAAATCCGTAACGTGAGAAAAATATACACAATATTTCAGGCTTATCACTGACTGCAGTCCAAAGAAAGATAACTTCCTCGTATTTTTGAAAGCCAAAGACAACTCGATAGATGGATTGGGAATGAAGAGGAAATTTACCCCTTCGATGAATGTTGAAGGATATGTGAAGGCTGGAAGGTTAAATGAGTGACCCGATATTTGGATTAGGATATGAAATTGATTTGCATGATAGTAGAGCGTGCGAAACGGAAATTGAGTAGACACGCCACTGGGATCTAGAAAAATTGAGCAAATATACAGGATATACGAAAATAAGAGTCGCATAGATAGTTATATTTATTTTCAATTAGTACTATGTGGATTCAATGCTATTTGCCAGCAAACTTGTAAATTGCAAGTTTGTAAAAGAAGCAACAGTTTGCTTTCAAACGTTACTTTTACTTTAAGTATGTTGATAGTTTAAGGTTGTCCTCTTTTATTTAGTATTTCCTTGAGATAATTTGAATTGTTAATAATAAATTGTAACATTCACCCATGAAATATCCTAGTGATCTTAGACTTTTTATTTATCATTGTTTTTTTTTTTGCTTTGCAAGCTAATTGTACAGGGTGGGGTAAATATATATATATATATATATATATATATATATATTTTTTTTTTTGTTTTTTTTTTTTTTTTTTTTTATTAGACTTCTCTCGGGAGACGCCCCGAGATTCCATCAAATAACTGTTGCAGTTCTTTTTGAACAGTTGCAGGTTGTAACGTTCCGGCAACACTCGCGTGGGAAGGGAGTTCCACAGCTTCCCCGGCTCTGTAACGGAACCAGTTCTGATGCAGGGATGTTCGCGCCGTCGGGAGATGAACCATAAACTGGTGCGATCCGTCGCATTGTCTTGTGGAGCGCATATAAGCTGAATTGCGTGAAACAATACCAAGAATCTCCGAAGAACAGCACCGGTGATAATATCTGTAAAACAGACAGAGGTCGGCTACGACTGTAGTCCCGACGTCAGCGCCGAGTCCCCGATCAGGCGGTCGCTCGTCTCTGTATGCTCTCAAGTAGGTCGAGGGTATGTTTAGGAGTCGACCTCCAAACATGAGAGCAATATTCGCGTGTGGGTCTAATTTGGGATTTATATAGGAGAAGAAGTTGGGCCGGAGTAAAATATTTCTTGGCTCTAAAAAGATAACTCCGTTTTCCTGAGACTGACCTCAGAACCAGTTGGGCACCGAAGGAGTTTATTGATCACCCTGTCGTTGTGTGCCTTCTTCGCGGTATCAATCGCCTGGTTGCACGCGTTTCTGATTTTAACAAAATTCGTTCTGTTAACATCGGTGGGATTGGCGCACCATTGCTTAAAAGCTCTATTTTTTGCCGCTGTAATCAGCTCGCATTTCTTGTCAAACTAACGTTTATCAGACGAACTTCGTTTGTTGGAATGTCGAATATACATCTCCATCCCCAGAAGAATAATCTCTGATACCGACTCCACGCAAGCGTTAACCTCGGAGTTTCCGAAGCACACCTCGGACCATGGGAAGGATGCGAAGAAATCTCGCAAATCGCCCCAGTTATCGGCCCCATACTTCCATATATGGCGAAGCTGCCTAGGCCGGTTATTCGCTTGATATGCAAGTGCTTGCGCGACAGATACCAAGCAGTGATCTCGTTCGGATGTCAAAAACGTATCCAGGGTGTTCGCATAATCGCCCCGGGCATCCGGCACTCGCGTTGGCTCCCCCACGAGTTGAGTCAAGTTGTGGCTTACAGCAAACATCTCCGCTAGCCTCCCAGCCTCGTCGGTTCTGTTAGAATGTAACAACCAGCCGGAATTGTGCACATTAAAATCGCCAAAGACAACAATTTCAGAAGCTGGGTGGTTGATCTGTATCCCGTCGACGGTATATGAAAGATGTTCGAAAAATGTCGCCGGTCGATCGTCATTCGAGGAGCGGTAAAGACCACAAAGAAATTTAACGGAATTCCTCAGCACAACCCTCAACCATATGATGTCCATATTATTGGGTTCCAGCGCCCCCATCCCCTGGCAAGCCAGACCGGACCGCGCGAAGACGCAGACTCCGCCCGAATTCTCCCGACCATTTCACGGAGCCTAAAGCTGATTTGAACTGCGCCATCTGAAACGAAGGTTCATCCGTGGATGGTGGGGAACAGCAATGTTTGCGTTATTTAATCACCAGGCTTGGCCGTTGAGTTGCATGTTTCTCAAGACACCTGAGATCTGGCGTGACTAGCACGGTTGGCTGATTCAGCTCCAAGTTTAAATAATTTTATTTACTATTCGATATTTTCAGCGTGTTTATTTCGTTTTTGGGACAACGCTAAAAGACATTTTTCAATGTAGGGTTGTGAAAACTTGTTGCGTTTTAATACCTTTATTGTCTAAGCCAACTTTTGTTTTTCGTTCTTGAATTGGTATATGACTTTTTTCTTGTGTGGCCCTGTTTATTTTTTTGCTCAGCAGTATAAAATTTTATCATCATCATCGGCACTACAACCGGGAACCGGTCTTGGCCTTATTTAGCAAGCCCTGAGACTTGTTAAATTTTCCATAATGATTTGTTTTTTCCGGGCAAGGTCATTTAGTCTTGGGCCAAAGGCTCCCCGACGGGGAATCGAACCCCGGTCTTCCGCGTGACAGGCGGGTATACTAACCACTATACTATTGAGGAGCTATAAAATTTTATAGTATCTTTTAATTATATGCCATCCAGCAATTAGAATAATCATTTATGCTTTGTACTGACATATAAACCCTTTTGTGCCCGCGTTAGTGTAAAAAACTATGAATCAGGTCTTGTCTATGATTAAAAATCTTATTACTAGCTTGGTTTTCGTTGTTGTGGGATAATATGAAACGAAAATTTTAACACCTTTATTGTAAAAGAGGGTTCTACTTGTACTTATACGCGATCTCCAATGCCTTTGATATCTTCTCCGTTCTCCAATAATTTTCCACGTGCGCTCTTTTTCGGTCATACGTGTCAAGCTTCTTGTCCGGAGTCTGCTGACATTAATTTTTTTTACAATATCAAAGTCGTAACTTTCAGAAATCGCGCAGTTGTAATATTTAACATCTGTGGATTCCGAGGCAATTTCTCTGCTGCGTCTGTATATGGTAAAACAGCAATTCTTACACTGAGGAAACTCCAAATAGTTACTTATATCGACATTTCGGACTTCAGTCTGGTTGTTCTGCTCTTGCAAACTTATGCACAACCAAGTATATGAGGTGTTTTCAGAAAATAATGGGTAATTCATATTTTCTTAAATAATCTTTATTTGTTATTTAATCTTTATAAACTAGGCAATTTGGTCGACTTCCAAGTAATTCCGCTGAGATATAAAACATTTTTCCTACTCTTATGGGCGTTTTGGTTGAGTTTTCATTCCATCAATGATGGCAAAACCCAAAAATTATGAACGGGCAGTGACGTGTAAAAGGAATTAAAATATCATCGAGCACACTAAACCACATATAGCCTTTTCGACCGTCAAAAACAAACAAAACATTCAAAAAGCTTGTAGATGACGCCAGGAACATACGTACCAGAATTATATATTTTTCTGTTTTGAAAATGCAATTCATGAATCCCGCGCAGTTCAAAAATTAGCGTTTCTCTTTGAATATACGCTGTACAACCAATGATATTGAGTGTGTGGAATTCAACTATTTGTAGCTTAAACTTAATGTCCGTAAGTATTGCTGGTAATGCATGGTACAATGATGTCGGTGCTTTATCGTATTCTGTTGCCGGGATCTGAATTATATTTCCGAAATCATTATCGTGAGCAGGGAAAATGTAAATAATTAACGGTGACTTCGATACTCTAAATTCTCAATGCTCAAGTGACGAGGCCGTTCGTTGAATATATAGTTCGATTTGGTGGTATGCGACCGAAAGGTCAGAGTTACAACCAGCCAACCACCCGTCCACATTCTTTGGAGTTGAAGGCACAGTTTCAATGGATATGAAATTATATTTCTGTCCGTTGAATCCCAGCAGTTCTAGATGGTGCCAAATCTTCCTTCTATCAGTATCATTCTGGTATTCCCCAGGGTTTTCAATTCTCACCCACTCAATCAAAACAAATAACAACGTTTACTTAAAAAAAATAAAACCTCATAGTAATATTATTGTTTGTTATAAGAGTACTCCATAATGTCATTAGTTCCTAAAGGAATATGGACCTTAACATCCACCATGCGTTACATATGTATTTAACTCTTAATTACAAAATATATCAGCGTAACCAGAGTGGAATTTAAAATGTTTGTTTTAAATCCACCCACCTCAAAAACCTTTATTGTAATCCATTACATGTAATAACTACAATTTCAACCCTCAAAAGCTACAGATACTGGAAGTGAGTGAATCTTCATGGGATTCGTTTTTGCAATTAAATAACGACTTCATCCGCGAGTGTAAGGTTAACTTCAACAATCTTCTTCCGCCAAGCGTACATTTATATGCACATCATACTACGATTACATTCCGCTGGCTTTTTCCATCCCTCCCATGAAACCGAATACGGAAATCTCTAAGCACTGAACGTATCCTTTCGAAAGGACCGGTTTCAGGGAAATCATTTCCACGCATAAATTAGAAATTTTTGTAGCTCCAGAAGGAAGCCAGAAATGCCTTCGCTCGTTCCACAATCCGCTTCCGGGTCGTCTTTACATTTAAATTCGTTTTGGAATTTAGTGTTTTATTTATATACGTATTCTGTCTAAAGGTCAGATCATGGAGAGGTGTAATGTATGCTCCGAAAAGGCGTACTTATCGCACTGTGCTCACTGCGACAAGAAAATTTGCGAGGACTGCAAGAGCGCTCACATGGACATACTGAGGCGTGAAATTACTCGGATCAATAGTCAGGTGAGGAAAAACTTCGTTAGAAATTTATATGAACCTCTGATTTCAAAGATTGTGTTCGTTTTCAGATTCGCCGGAGTCTTCATCGTTTGCAGGATTCATTGGCAGTTGTCGAGAAGAACACTTTAAGTTTGCAGACGAATTGCATTAGTGTCTCGGAGGAGATTGATGAAATCTGTCGACGAGTCACTAAGGCAATTAAGGATCGCTCAGAGCATCTTAAAGGCGAGATCGATCGATATCTGACGACGGAATTACGGAATTTAACGGCGCTGAAAGAAAATCTAGACTCGGAAATCACCAACATTGGGAGCAATTGCGATGTTGCTGACAAGTACATGAACGAAACTGTCGAATGGGATGACTGTGAGTTGATGGACACGAAGGAGATTTTCTTGAAGACCGTTGAGTTTCTTCGAAACTTTGAGTACGAAAACGCGGATTACAGCCGACGAGTCCGATTTCTTGTGTCCATTGATCCGAATCAATTGGTCATGAATTTGGCGACCTTTGGTGATTTGAACATAACACCTCACCAACATGGAAATACCAGTGCCAGCACATCACACCTAGCTCCGCCAAGTAGTTTGCAACCGGGTTTGATGAGGTCGAAGAGTGACCATCGTTTGGCTTCGCAATTTCGACAGCAAGATGAGCGTGGCTACGACGATGAACCAGCGTTAGGAGGTAGAAAGTTCGGAGAACGCAGGGAACGTTATGGCGATACTAGTAATACGAGGTATGGACGGACAGGTGGTGATTATGACTACGACTATGAAACTGAACAATCACGTCCGACAAAGGGCAGGTTTCGGTCGAGGTTTGTACGTAGTCATCAAAATGAGGAATCAGATACGGAGCCCCAGAGGGCAGTTCGGACAGAAAAGGAGGCTAAAGACCGTGATCGGGTTTTAGATACAGAAGACGTATCCAGGGGTCAACTGAGTGGCATTATTCGACTGAGTGATTGCCCGCGTGTTATAAAACGTTTGAATGAGCAAGGGAAGGAGAAAAAAGAGAAAAAGGAAGTACATGTCAATCCTCCGACACCGAAGGCAGCTATAAATCGACCGAAAGCAACCCCACCGGTAGCATCTAGACAGATCTCTGAAGAGGATGAGATAAGCCGCATCAAACGGCAAAATAAGGGCACCACTTCGTCAGCAGCTGTTGCTGCAGCTTCTGCAACGGTGGCTGAAGTTGAACGTCCGACTACAGATAGGGTAGCTGCATTGAAAAGGAATACGACTGCCTCAAGTGGTACTTCGGGAACTAGTGAGGAAAGCGATAGCTCACACCATGTCTCGCCAGTTCGTCGAACACCAGCTAGAGCTGAGGTGAGTAATTATAGAAATAGATTTAAATTATGCGAAAAATATCTAGAGGTGTGGATATGTGTGCAGCTGTGGGGCAGTGGGAGACTGAAAGATAACGTGAAAAAACAAAGGGAAGAGAGAGAAATTGATAGAATTAGAAACACTGAGCGGGAAACTGGACTAGGTTAAAAGACATTTTTAGTCTTTTAGAGAAGGGGAGAGACGTGAAGTGAAGAAAATCCAATAGAAGAAAGAAGAAGATATGGCTTCCGTGGGATTTTGGGAACGGTAGATAGGGCCTTGCGGAACGAAGGGGAGAGGGGAAACGACTGAGAGAACAAAAGGGAGTTAAAACGTGGGAGTCGAAGGGGCAGAAATAGTTTAATAAAAAATGAGGTTTAGAAGAAATGAAGACGAAGAAAGTAACAAGTAATAAGATAGAAAAAAGGAAAATTGGTTAAAGAAAGATATTACTAGCCAGAGAAGGGCAAGAAATGTAGAGAACGAGAGAGACCCCGAGGTGGAAGAGAAAGATAAAGGAAAGACGGCTAAAAGATATAAACGTAAAGTAAAAAAAAGTAAAGAAATTAATCAGGTTTCTAGTACCTCAAAGTGAAGAATGTAATAAGTAGAAAGCGATGGGTGGACAGACAAATATTTCCTTGAATGTGTGGAAAGATAGATATATAGATAAATATATTGATGAATAGGGGGAAGAAGTTAAAAAAATAACGGGTGGATAGGGAATGCTAGATAGGTGGGAAAGACCGAAGAAGAATAATTGAATGAGTAAGGTAAGCGAGGCATGTATTTACAAATACCTGCAAACTCATTGCATTCGTTTGTCCCTTATGAAAAGCATTCGCATTTCACTGTTGTCTAGTTTTTAAAAATTTGCCATATTATATGTTTTGTAAATTTGTCCGCAGACTTATCGTTCTTATTGTGCTTTTCTCTTATTTAACACGTTGAATGCTATGTCATTCTAACATGGGGGTCCGTTTGATCAACATGTACTACTGATTTTTGCTGCATATATATATTTTGTAAAATCTTATTCACAACAGACAAATTAGTATGTACAATTATTTGTGAGGTATTTATTTTACTGGGTGTGGTCCCCACGGTGCCACCAACTAATTTAGTGCCGGGCATCGGTGAAGTATACAGCATTCAACATATTAACTTACTTATTCCAATATATGACTGAAATCCACTCTCGGTCTGCAACTCAACAGCGAACGCGCGTTAATGATGGCTGAATCATGCAGAATAACAACTTTATCTCGAATAGCAACTCTGGAATCCTCCCAACTCCAACATCCTCGGAGTTACTGAGCGGTAGATTAGCTCCACATGCCCAACCGCCCCTTTTGGAGCAGGACTGATGGACTTGTTCGATAAGAAATAGCATCTTACAGCATCGACCCAACGTCATAGTTTCGCCTTTTCTGGGATAACTAAAACCGAAAAGAAATAAACGTTCTCTTCAGAGCTCTCGATATAAATCTGCAAGCTCCTCTGCCCCAACATGTATTGAATTAGTATTCCAAATCAATAATTTTACTCTTTCGTTCTGCAAAATAACTTTGTAAAAGAACTTGGTTGTAATATATTTGATTTATGGATAACTGTTATGTAAGGATTACGCCCGGACGACGTATGTGTAATGTCGTCTTAAACTCTACAAAAGATGAGTCATGATAAATCTCGTAACTGGATAAGCCGTTTCTGACATTACTTGATTCCGTATTAATCTACTTTTACTAATGGGGTTAATAGCTAAGTGCTAATTCTGGAAGCGAGTCCTTACGATAATACTTGATAATGTAACCGAAATAATATTCGTGTGTTTACAACAAACTCACGTTTACATTTACTTAATACTGCAAATTTTGTAAGGGAACTGCGTTATCGTGGTTAATATAGTTTTAGCCCAGCCAATATCACCCAATTTAATAGTTCCAGGTTTAAGGTATTTTAACAAATTCTTTTAGATTACGCACTGACCTTGCTTCGAAATCGATTCACACTTTTCTTATTGAGATAAGACACCCTTTTACGAAATTATTTGTCCTCTGAAGCTATAAAAATTTGCTGATTTTCATCACGTTAATTTAAAAATAAATTGTCAGTATAAACAACAAAAACCATATAAAAACAACACAATATTGATATTACCTCAAATGTATTAAAAGTAAATCTTTTTTCCCAAAAGTTGTGGAATACTGACATCCTCACTATGAATCTGTGATGTTTCCAACATCCTTCCTTCCTTTCTTCAAGAATTTCTTCTCCTTCTTTCCCACCTTATTTACTTATATATTTGTTTCTTTGTTTTTTTTTTTTAATTATACTAAATAACATCAATTTCAAGTATTTTTTTCCAATGTATTAATAAGTAATGTAAACATTTCTTGTAAATAACCGCTGGGTTATGAAATCCGGCCGTCCCATTGTTTAATGAGACCCATGGGTCTAATAACTGTTACAATCTGATTTATTGAAATTTGTATATATTGCCAGGATAACATTACGGCTCCTGAAACGAATATTTACTGAATAAACGAACGTCGATAGCATCCTGGGCACTCGCAAGTTGAAATAATGGATATTGGTTCGTGGATAATTAATCTAAATAATTGTCTTTTTCGTAGGCAGTGGGTGGCCATAGAAATGCGTCGCCGGAAGCATATACGTGGTGTTGCCATGGAGAAGATATTTTAATCTTCAAGTTCTCAGTAGACATGACAGAAAGCAAAAAAAATAAATAAATAAATAGAAATCTGTACGTTTTTCAGTCCTTACAGAACTACCGAAATTTATTAGAGGTGGCGCAATTTGTTGCTGTTACATTTTTTACACAGTAATATATCAATCAATTAATCAATTTAAACAGCAAACCACCATCGATCATCGCATCTTTTCTTCTAATTTATATAGAAAACTGCATGGCCGTCTTATTTATGCTTATGCGTTGGTGAATCTCAACTTTCTGCGATCCTCTTTCCTAAGAAATACTGACACTTGGATAAGTAGTGCTGTGAAGAGTATCGTGTAAAAGATATAAACTAAATAGTGGTAAATTGACTCGTGAGAGATTGATAGGTCTTGTGGAAGGTTTCTCAAATCATAATGATTTTTGAGCACCCTATTCTTCATTAGGTCGATGTGTTCTTCAGTAACTTCCGTTGTACAAAAAAAAAGGCATTTTTTTAAAAACCATTGACGAATCGTGCGTGTTATGGGAATAACTCTAGCATCAACGGCGTTACTGCGTCATTGTCAGTATTTGGCTGGCAGGTTTGTCATCAACAGTGGCTTTGGATAACAGATATTTAACTGCCATTTATCATAATCAATGTCATCATCCAAGTCTTAAATATATAAATAGGTTTACTCTCTCAACTCGTTAAAATGTAACGGAAAAAGGGCGAGGAACAAACAGATGAGCAACAGTATTTTGTTAACTTTAAAAAAATATAGTCAGTTTGGTAAAGGTCATCCGCATAAAGAGCCTACATAGACAGGGGCATAACCAATGGCAATATAGTGTAATGTTTACACCTAGTGATTTTTCAAATAACATACGCTATTTTGTTTTAGTAGTTGGTAATATTTATGCCATATTATTTAGATATAAAGTTTTTACAGAGTGTTGCCATTTAGGGGTCGCGTTTGTATGTATATGCTTTTATGGATGACCCTTGATGAATTAGCCGTACCGATGAGCAAAAGAAATTTCCAAAAAGTTAATGTTTTGAGATTTATTTCTAAATTATCTTCAGCAAAGCAATATTTCAACAAATTTCGATCTTAGTTAGTACCGCATATCAAGTCCAACGAATAAAACCATACAACACATTACATACGTTTTGCAACATCAGATGCATTGGCTTCATTAATACGAATGTAAACGCCGTCCGCCAATATTAGCAAACAGCGAAATCTGATATCCAGACCCTAATCATAACCCAGGTCGACTCGTCAACAGACTTGACATGTCTTCGTTGCCCAGGAAACAATCGAGATTTATATTCGAGATTTCATTGTACGGGTGGAGTCCGCGTCTTTATCCCATCCGATATGGCTTGCCAACGGGAAGAAGCATTGGAACGCGTCGTTTGTATGAAAATCCTGTTGAAGAGTTCTGTGAATTTCTTCATTGTTTCTACCAGTCCCCGAATGAAGATCGACCAGCGATATTCTTCGAACATCTTCCACATACCGTCGACTGGATACAAATTAACCACCCAACTTTCGAGGTCGTCGTTCTTAGCGACTTTAACGTATACATATTCGAAATGGTTAATACATTTTAACAGAATTGGCGAGGTTGAGAGACTAGCCTAAACTTTCACTGTTAGCCGCAATTTGATTGAACTCTTGTGGAAGAACCTACGCGAGCACCAGATAACCGAAGTAATTTTGCAAACACCCTAGATCTATTTATGTCATCCGAGCCAACCATTTACCATTTATACTATGCAAGTGATGCACAATCATTTACAACAACCTAAGTAGCTTCACAACATATGGAGATACGGGGCTGTTAACTGGCACAATTTGCGCGATTACTTTGTATCCACTACGTGGTCGGAGGTCTGCTTTCGAGGTCACCAGAACGAATTTTTTCAGAAACGGAAATGTGTGTAACCAGGTGATTGACACCGTGAAGAAGGTCCACAATGACAAAGTGACCAACAAACTGCTTGAGTCCTCAACTGGCTCGCGTTTCTTTTGATTGATAGCAAAGGCTATCAAAAACAAGTTTCGTTCCCCCTCTTTTCCTCTCTCACTGACGGCCATCGGAGCATTACTAATGAATTCAACGTTTTCGTCGAAAATGCGAATTAAAACTTCGATGTTGGTCTTTTAGAACCGCCCGCGATCACGCCAGTGCAATCTTCAATGTCAGATGTGAAGTTTCGACCATGTGATATTAAACGCAATCTGCGTGGACTGGACTGTGAGAAAGCAACCGGCCCGAGTGGAAAATCAGCAATAGTCTTTAAAAATTGTGCTCCAGAGCTATCGGTTGTTATTATTGAACTTCTCTATCTTATACATAGAAGACCTTTTCTACCCGCTGAAGAGTCGCTCGAATTCAGTCAATCCCAAAGAAAGGGAAAATGTGTCTCCCGTAAAATTACCGCGCGATAGCATTACTGTTATGTTATACAAAGTGATGGAAACGGCTATTATTGTCGAGTTGATTAAATACTTGGAATACAACGAACTTTTAATTGATCGTCAATACGGATTCCGTAGCAGCCGGCCCACGTGAATACTTTTGACCTTTGTAACCGTCATTTGGGGCATCTGCAATTGAAAAACATGTTGAAACAGGAGCGGTCTCATTTATATGTCTCCAAGACTTTCGACCGAAAAGTTTCCGACCCAACAAAGATACAAGACAATTTTTCTTAAACTTTATTTATTTTTCTACATAGTCTCCTTGCAACTCTACACACTTCTCTCAGCGATGCTCCCATCTCTTTAACCCGTCCAAATAATACTCGGTGTTTTTCTCTGTAAAATAACTGTTCACGAAGGTGTTTGACTCCTCATTTGACGAAAATCTCTGCCCTCCGAGAGCAATTTTTAGATTAGGGAACAAAAAGAAGTCGCTTAGGGCTAGATCTGGTGAGTAAGGCGGATGGTCAAACAGTTGAAACCGTAATTCGTGGGTTTTCACCATGGCAACCGCTGAGGTGTGAGATGACGTGTTGTCTTGGTGAAACAGGATTTTCTTTTTCTGCAAAAGTGGCCGTTTTCCACAATTTCTGCCTTCACTTGGTCACGTAGTAAGTACGTAGTATGCTCCTGTAATGGTTTTTCCTTTTTGAAGATAATCGATCAAGATAACTTCATGACTATCCCAAAAAACAGTCGCCATCAGTTTCCAGTCGAAAAAACAGTTTTTGCTTTTTTTAGAGCCGATTCCCCCTTAGCAGTCCACTGTTTTGACTCTATTTTTGTTTCGGGCGTATAATGGTGTATCCAAGTTTCATCGACAGTAATTAATCGGCACCAAAACTCGAATTTATTGCGCCTAAACTGCGCCAACAGATCTTTGGAAATGTTCATTCGAACACGTTTTTGATCTAACGTGAGCAAACGCGGCACCCAACGTGCGGACAGCTTTCTCATGCCTAAATCTTGATTTAATATGTGACAAACACGTTCTTTGGACATTTACATAGCCTCTGATATCTCGTGTACTTTAATTCGACGGTTGTTTAGCACCATTTGGTGAACTTTTGTGATGTTATCGTCAGTTGTTGCAGTTTTTGGACGTCCCGAACTTTTATCGTCCCCCAAGGTCTCACGGTCAGGTTTAAATTCAGTTGCCGAAAATTTCACTGTGGTAAATGGTGGTGCAGAGTCCCCGTACACAGAGTCCAACTGATCTTTGATTTGCGTAGGCGTATTGCGTTTCAAAAACAAAAATTTAATGACAGCTCGATACTCAATTTTGTCCATTTCCACAAAAACACACATCGAGTCACTCAAACGACTGTCAAATAAATAAAAACTACGCATCCAAAATGGTTGAAGTTTTAGTGAATAACTGTCAAAAGATGCACAACTACATTTACTAGTTTTTATTGACGAGTGCTGCTATCTTCACGTTGAGGTCGGAAACTTTTCAGCCCATTCTCGTATATATATATATATCGTCGTCGTCATCATCGGCACTACAACCGGGATCCGGTCTTGACCTTATTTAGCAAGTCTCTCCACCGGTATCCGATCCATATTCGAGACTTGTTGTCCATCATAATTTGTTTTTTCGGGCAAGGTTATTAGCCTTGCGCCATATGTATAAATATATATATATATATATATATTTATTTATATATTTATATATATATAAATATGTATATATATGTATTTATTTATATATATAAATATATATGTATGTATTTATTTATATATATAAAAATATATATATATATATATATATATATATATATATATATATATATATATATATATATATATATATATATATATATATACTATTTCTATTTATTGGCCTGTAGGAAACCTCACCGACTCGACTCCGCCATCGTTCCTTGTCCCGTGCGCTCTCCTTCCACGTTCGCCCATCCGATCCGATCTACTCGAGGTCAAACCTAACATTGTCCTCCCCTCTCCGTCGCGGCTGCCCTGCCGGTCTCTTTCCCGTTGGCTTACCGTCAACAATTCTATGCACGGACCTATCGTTGCCCATTCGCGCTACTTGTCCGGCCCCTCTTAATCTTCGCGACTTGATTACTCCCACTAGTGTAGGTTTGCGGTATAGCTTTTCCAATTCGTGGTTGTCGAGTTTCCTCCATTGTCATGCCTCCTCGTCATATTTGCCGCCAAAGATACTCCTTAGAACTTTATTCTCGAATACGCGGAATTTGTTTTCTTCCCGTTTTGTGAGAACCCATGTTTCGCATCTGTATAGAACAATTGGCATGATTCCGGTTCTATAGACATGGAGCTTTATATTACGTGATAGCAGTTTGGATTTCAGCAGTTTACTGACTGCATGCCAACTAGCGTTGCCGGAGTGTAGTCTTTTGTTAATTTCCTTCGGCATTTCGTTACTGGCCGTCATTATTGTTCCCACGTATTTAAATTCCTTGACATTTTCAAATATCTTGCCCCTGATGTTTATATGTGTTCTCTGTGGTCCTGCTCTCAACATAATCATGTATTTTATTTTGTTTTGTCTTAATTTATTTCTAGGCCCACCTCTTCTGCCGCTTGATGATTTCACTGTTTTATCTACAGATCCTAGATTATCGCCCAAAATGGCGATGTCATCCGCATATGCGAACACTTGTGTGACCCCGTTCAGGGATCCGGCCATCTTGTCGTCTTGTACCTTTCTGATGACATACTCGAGGGCAAGGTTAAAGAGACATGGTGAGAGGCCATCCCCCTGTTTTAGTCCGTCCCGGATTTCAAATGGTTTTGAGAGATGGTTTTCTATTCTAACTCGCCCTCTGTTTTCGTTCATGCAGATTTGAATGAGGGCGTAATATTTTGTCGGGATATATATATAACAAGTTGGTTAAAGTAGATTATACAACAGCAGATTGAAGCCAAACCAGCAAACACGGCCGCCCACGTTAGACAAATTTTTAACGTTCCTATATCATTTGTTTTCATGCAATCTTTTCCTAAGATACGACCGAAACTACGGGAGCATGACAGTCCGAAATGTAAATGCTGTTTCGAAAATGGTTACACTATTTGGGAAACAAGGCTGAATGAGAGCTGTTACATTTAAGAAAAATAAATTGCACTGAATTGGAAAATTCCAATTTATTTTAAAAATCTCACTATTTCAATTTTTCTAAGTTCTTCAAAGATTTTACTAAGAATTTAAAGAAGAAGATGCACCTGTATTCTACAAAATTAAAAATATTTGGTAACTACCATTAAGAAATAAATTATTTTCTTATGAATAAATACCATCAGTTCCGCATGAATTCGATATTGTGGAAGAAGCGGATTAGCGTATCCACTTTTTATGTGTGTGACTATCAACCGTCGTTACATCCACTACTACTGGTCTGTTATGTTACGTTTATATGGACAGGTTCTGTAGAGGAATCGCATTTTAAGTCACAGATGTGTAGTGTTAAAATAAACAATTGTATAAACACACTGGCTCACATCAAAATGGCAATACCACCCCTAAATGAGTCCATAATGCCTACGTGAGAATGGCCACTATAAGCAATAATAACAGTTATCCGGGAATTTATCCATAACCAATATTATGTCACTTTTACACTGTACAACGGGAGAGTGAAAAGGCATGTTGGATTAATGGATGGTTATTTTTTCCCATTGGACTACATACTCACATATACGCACCTACGCTCTCATTTTATCAGAGCCACAGATATGAAAAATCTCTTCGACCAATCATAACTTTTTTGAATAACTGTTGGCCTATATTTTTCTTGTACGGAAAACGGCTCAACTAATCACGGATACTGACATCTTACCTTAGAAAGTAAAATAGGTTCCAGTGCAGTTGTACTAATATAAATCATTTTTTTAAAAGAAATTTTGCATTTGTTTCAATTCGACCTATTGTTTTTCTTAAAATTGTGTTTACTTTCGGTTCGTTTACCGAAAAGGCGAACGACTACGATATCGAATAAAGATATGCAAAACGAATCATACGACAACGAAAAACTTTATTACAACGAACAACGAAACGATTCGATACATTAACGATTCAAATACAATTCACAACGAACAAATTCCATCAAATCTGCATAATGCAAACTGACAATAACAATAACAGAAACTATGACAACACAAAAACAAAATAACAAACGATAACAAAAAAGGCAAGTGCTGCCAAACATGCAAATTAATTATAAATAGATTATAAATTATAACAACAATGAATAACTAACAATACGAATAAATATAATTATACTAATTAATAACAAATGTGATAACAGAAAATACTAACAATACGAATAAATCTAAATAATGCGAATAAATCTGAATATGATAATTAATAACAAAGGTTTCTTCATGCACGACGCGACAAATTGTATTCAGTTTATTGGAAAATGCATTTCAAACTGCCTACATTTAAACTTATTTATTTAATTAGGAGTTTCATAAATAGTACGCATACACCCTTTCAGCCTTCCGTATCCTTTAAACAAGGTATACATCTTTGGCGTAACTGTCAAGAAATGTGTTTCCTAGTAGTCATCAACTTCAGAAATGTAATGAACGCCTCCAGCTACAAATAGCATGCATAACAACCCAAAAGGACCAACGTTTCCCATGTACAGATACCTTTATTGTGTGTCGGTCATTAGCTGACATTTCTGATTTCTTCTTCCACAGCAGTGTAAATCCTTAAAATCTTCATGTCCTCAAAGTGTTCATGTACTCTGCATATTATATCCTTAAACGATAATTTCTCATAAGAGGCCAACTTTCATCTTCAAAAGCATTCCATGCACTGTCGGGAAGCGATCAAGTATTCAAAACAGCAAACAACCAAAATATATGTAACTTGCATAAATACATGTCCTTAAATTTCTACCTAGATCTGATTAAATGGAAAACGAAAAATAGGAATTTTGACAATGGAACTCTTCGCCATTTTCGTCACTTGTGATGAGGGCACAATTTGCATGAATAAACAATTTGTGTTTAGCAACTTTTTGTTTTCCTTTATAAATTACACATTTGTCTACTGGGAAGTATTTTACTATATTTTGAACAGATAGAGAATGCTTTTGTACGTTGATAAGCGGCGGTTGCTCTGATAATGCCCGATACACTAATGCAGGGGTTGCCAACCTTTATTGATGAGTTAGTCAATTTTTATAAAACAAACAATAATGTGGACATGACGTGCCGTCAAGACATCTGGACTTAGTGATTTAATGGACATAATATAAAAGTAGATGCTATTATTTACAAATTTATAATTGTAACGCGAAATTTGTACAGCAATCGTAATTTGACCGGTTTATATTTTTTTAAATAAGAGTAAATTAAAAAAAGTAAATAGCTGGGACGCCAATATTCAATATCAACAAAAATTCTACAAAGGGTTGAGAACTAAAATCATGTCAACTTATTATATCGGACGAATATACTACGGCACATAAAAAAGCGTTGGAACTATTTTACACTATACTGCAATAAAATATTTCAGAGGAAACGAAGAGCTCTTTCCATTTTATTGTCTGGTGAATTCTACTGGTTGTTCCACGTTCGACACCTACTGATCAACATAATGCATGCCTCAAGTCATCAGTTTTATGACACATGTACAGAAATTGACTTTGAAGTCCTATATGTGTGTACATCTACAACACAATGAACCCTCTGAATGTTTCGCAAAATAATTGCCTGGGATGGGAAAATAGCAATTATTTGCTTTATTACCAATCAAAAAGATGTCAATGCAAACATTTCAGCATTCAAATCGACGCTAAAATGTTTTAAGAAGAATTCGTGATTTATTCAATTGGATTCGTAAAATTTAGTTGATTTGCTAGGCTTGCCATGGTACGCTTTAACATTGAATACTGGCCTACTTTTCTTCGAAGCATCATTCCGTCACGACCTTGTAATAATACTAGGCTGTTAGTAAAATATATGAACACTAACATCGAAGTTACAATTTAAAATGAAAAATTGAAAGGAGAAGTTGTATTGTTGCCACGTATTGCCAGGGTTCCGATACCGATACCATCCGAATTTAAACGTTCGCAAATTCTAACGGGTCTCACATTTTCAATAGTGAAATAGAGCACATGGACAATCGCTACAAGTGTGTGGGCTACATTTGCAGAGTCCATGCTTCTCCAATTGACAGCTCTCATGTGTCAACAAACTTTCAGAATTATTTGTGTAAGCAACAGAGAGAAAAGCAAATAATATTACATATCCAAAAGCTTAGCAACGAAGAGACATTACGATGTAAACACCCTTTTTCGTATATTACGAGTAGTTGTGTAAACATTGACTGCCGATGTATAATCATTTAGTTATTCAAATGAGTTTTTACTTATAAAGGAAAAGTTAAACTGTTACCATTGTGTCGAAGTGGAGGGAAAGAGTTAGCAGAGCATTAAAGGCTTGGAAAGCAAGATTTTGGCCGCTATAAGGATCGATGACTGCTCTCTGTTGTTGTTTTAAACTGTGGCGTCAAGGTGAATGTGTACCGGGAAACGATTTTTGGAGATGTTCTATAGCTGGGGGCAATCAGACAAAAAGAGAGTAAAAAAAGCAGACCTTTTAACAGCACAAGTCAAAGAAAATTGATGCAAAACAACGTTCCACACTTCATGTCAGCCACACAATTGTCCTTCTCAGTTGCCGGCTACATATCCGTTTATCTTATCGGCCTTGTGCATTTTGTACGCCAAATTACTACTAAAAAAATACCACAATGTGGATTCGCTCAAAGAAACCCTTCTTCGCCAATGAAGCAAAATACCGCCGGCTCACATTCGGGCGGGTTTCGATGCATTGTTCGACAGATTTAGAGCCACAATCCGCGTTAAAGGTGATCGTGAACATTTTAAACATATTTTCAAATATTGTGTATTTCTTGAAATTCTTTAGTATACCTGCCATACAATTCGGAAAGAAATAAAAAAGCAAATAGAAAAAGTTTCAGTTATTCCTACGAGTTCTCTTTGGTGTACATTCAATGACATTCAGGAGGCAACTAATACAGTTCCACGAAAAGTCTGGCATCACATCGCATATCATATCTCTATCCATACATTCTACAACATGCTACATAGTAACTACACATGTCACAACGGTTTTCACGTGGTCCACAGGGCGTAAACGAGTCCCAAATATGTACCAAATGTGTCCGAGGGATGTCCTACAGGTGTCCCAAACCTGCCCAAAAGATGTCACAAGGATATCCCAAAGAAGTCTCGAAAATATGTTAAGGATGTACCAAAGCTATCCTGAGGATGTTCCAAGGATGTCCTAAAGATATCCAAAATATATCCCAAGGATGTCCGAAGGATGTTTGAAGGGTGTTGTAAGGGCATCTCAGGGATGATCCAAGGGTGTCCCAAGGATCCCTCAGATATACTCTAAACATGTACCACATCCATGCCCCACAACATAATCCACAAAATGCTCTATAACGTGTAGGTTATGATGAAGAATATACGGGTCGAACTCTTCATGAAATCTTATTAGTTATATCATGGCTGCCGAGGCATGCACATCAGTGACAACTTGTACAAGAAACAAATGTGCATCACCTATCTTAGTTTGAGAAACGAGTGAAGCTATTTGGATAATTCAAGCGAACGTTTATATTGTATATATACGAGGCATGCTTAATAGAGCCTAACACTACTGCCGTTGTAGGCGAATACCTAGCATTAGCGACATCTTGTAATATGAACCAGAAAAAGAGAAGAATTTCTTGTAAACAAGGCAAGTTTTACGATTATAGCACGAGCAGTCTCGCGTAAACCGCGCGGTAAACACGTGTAAAATTTCGGCTTTAAAACTTAATAATGTCTACATAACATATTGTGCTTTACGTGGATAAACATATACAAATAGTTACGAAGAGTTGCGTACAGTATTTAAGAAGGTTAGGATGAATAAAAGAACGTGTTTTCAACGGTAGAAGTACTTTCAAAGGGCTACGGAATTGTGTGAATTGGAAGGTTGTCTCAGAAAACCAATCACCGCTCGTACTAAAGAAGCAATCAACACGGCGCTGTGATGCTAAGCACTGACCCGAATTTAACGGGAAGACGTTCGTTACAGTAGCTATTGAAAGATCACATAAAGTAGCTATTGAAAGGTCATATTTACCACCAAATGCCTTTTTTTTTAAATCCTCAGTTCAAATGGAAATTTAATGTCATTTTTCTCGAAACTGTTTGTGCCATCGTCATCAAACTTGACGTGCTTGCTGCAAATTCCTTCCTCATTCAGAGGAATACAATGACGCTAGCAATACGTATTCGTTTATATTTATAAGAGAAATTTGAGTTCTGTTCAAAACCACGAGTCGCCGTAGATTTTCGGTCAGTCGGAAATAAGTTCTCGAGTGAACATCTATGCCAGAACGTTAAATTTTTTTTTTATAAAATAATGTGGTACGTGTGCTTGGCGTGTGAGAATTTTAGGTCTCGTTACAAGTGGGATTTGTTTTCTAGGAATTGTTTACCATGCTGTCGGCAGTTCAAATTCGAACCCTCTTCCTTTATGAATTTTATAATGGGATAAAATATGTCAGTGGCAATGAAAAATATTAATGACGCATTTGAGGATGTAGCGGTAAACGAACGGACTATACGACGTTGGTTTGGCAAGTTCACTCCGGGAGATTTCAGCCTCGAAAATGATCCACTTGGGAAGCTGGAAACGTTAGTTGACGACGGTGTTTTAAGAGCAACGGCGGATGCCGACCCAACGGAATCGGTGCGGCGGGTTGTACAAAGCATGGTAGTATTCCCAATGACAATAAGTCGACCACTTTCTCTCATAGGAAAGGTAAAGAAACTCGATAAGTTGGTATCCCATGAACGAATCCCAAAAACTACGGCGTCTAGAAATCTGCGCATCGCCTGGATTGAGAAATCAAATTGAATCTTTTTTGCATCGGATAGTCACCTGTGATGAAAAGCGGATTTTGTATCATAACCGTTAAAGACCTGGGTGGTGGTTGGGCAATTTGGTATACATCGAAAGAACCACTCCAGTTCTCATTCCTTCAACCGGGGGAACCGATAAACGCTATCAAATATTGTGAAGAAATCGACATATGGCACGGCCTGTTCCTGTTGCATGACAATGCTAGACCCCTTTTTTTTATTTTTTATTTTTTTATTAGACTTCTCTCGGGAGAGGTGAACCTATAGCGCCGAGTGGGTGCCCCTAGGTGCCATCAAATAGCTGTTGCAGTTCCTTTTGAACAGTTGCAGGTTGTAACGCTCCGGGAACACTCGCGTGGGAAGGGAGTTCCACAGCTTCCCCGCTCTGTAACGGAACGAGTTCTGATGAAGGGATGTTCGTGCCGTCGGGAGATGAACCACAAACGGGCGCGATCCGTCGGATTGTCTTGTGGAGCGCATATAAACCGAATTGAGTGGAACAATACCAAGAATCTCCGAAGAACAGTACCCGTGATAATATCTGTAAAACAGACAGAGGTCGGCTACGACTGTAGTCCCGACGTCAGCGCCGAGTCCCCGAGCAGGTGGATCGCTCGTCTCTGTATGCTCTCAAGTAGGTCGAGGGTATGTTTTGGAGCCGAGCTCCAAACATAAGAGTAATATTCGAGCGCGGGTCTAATTTGGGATTTATATAGGAGAAGAAGTTGAGCCGGAGTAAAATATTTCTTGGCTCTAAAACGATAGCTCAGTTTTCCTGAGGCCGACCTGGCGATACTCGACACGTGTTTATGCCATGATACATTCCCACAGACTGTGACGCCAAGCAATCGCAAGCTTTCCCCAGACTCGAGGGCCCGGCCATTCATCATCAGCTGTGGAACCGATGATCCACTTTTCTTTGTGAATGTTGTATATTGTGTATTCGCTGCATTGAAGTCGACGAGATTGGTCCTTCCTCACTACGGGACCCTATCTAGATCCTGATTCAGAGAGTCAATCTGCCTACATCTCAGCTGATGCGACGCAGATGCACCAATCGGCCGAACACTCGAAAAGGAGGAAACAAGCGTACTATCATCCGCAAAACTGAACACTTTGTTATCCGTTGTCTCCAACAAATAATTTATGTGAAGCAAGAACAAGGTTGGAGCCAAAATAGAACTCTGTGGCACCCCTGAATTAACAGGATACAGATCCCAACACTCGCTGTCCACAACAACCCGGATGGATCGATTCTCGAGGAAGCCCCTCGTCTAGTCGCAAAGCTGTTGGGGAAGTCCATATGAACGAAGTTTGCCCCGTGCCAGACGCAGTCAAAAGCCTTGGATATATCCAATGCGACCGGCCTTGACTCACCATGCCGCTCAATCGCAGATGTCCATATATCGGTTATAAGTGCCAAAAGGTCTCCCGTGGACCGCCTGCAATGGAATCCGTATTGACGATACGATATTGACCATACCTCACAAGTAGCGATGCAAAAATTGTTGCAGTCGGGATTTGAAAATCTTCCACATCCACCGTACTCTCCTGACATTTCCCCAACGGACTACCATCTTTTCCGCAATCTGGACTCATTTTGCCGGCAGAAGGTCTTCCGCAACCGAGGAGAGGTCATAAAAGCCTTGAAGATTTCATTGCCTCAAAAAGTCAGCACTTCTAGGAAAAGTGAATATTTGACCTTATATCACGTTGGAACAATATCATAGATGCCAACGGATCCTTATTTGATTGAATAAAAATTTACGGAAAAATAATATTGGCTTTTAAATTTTTACTATAAAATCGGACATTGCATGTAGTACAACCCAATATAAAGCCGAACACATTATTGTTGTTTGGTTTAATGAGTTAATCTAGTAGGCCTATTCAAGGACTGAGTCTTGACGAGGCGTTGTACATATTTTCATTCGGGTGTTGTTTGTCCTGAGAAAGTAGTTGGTGAGAATGCAAGAAATGAACTAAGGTCCTACCAATACAAAATTGTAGAACATCGAAGTCATTTAAATGCTTAGTTCTGCTTATTCCTAAGAAGGAAATAGTAGGGAATGGTATACATATGAAGTTTTCAAATTTGGTCTTGAAATGAATCGATTTGTCATTCTTATTGGTGTGCAAATGAATTTCCGCCGTTTTCTATAAAAAAAAAATTATTGTGAAAGAAAGGTACATTACGTTTTATTCAAAGTATTGTCCATTGCTAAACATTATTTTTTCCCATCTATCTGGCAGCATCCGGATACCACGTCGGAAGAACAAAGATGAAGAGTTGAGGATATCCACAAAACGACCCATTTTTTTGGTAAAGTGCTGTTCGGACAGACAATGTGCCATGGATCGAAATATGTAGTAATCAGGTCTGGTGAATAGGGTGGGTGGGGCAGGACTTCCCAATGAAGTTTTTCACCGACACCGCAACAAGCGGATGAGCATTATAATGGAGAAGAATAATTTTGTCATGTCTGGAGTAGTAATGGGCGCGTTTTTCCTTGAGTGCTCGGCTCAATCTCATTAATTGTGTTCGGTAGAGAACTCCAGTGATGGTTTCACTCGGTTTCAGCAATTCATAATACACGACACCAAACTGATCCCACCAAATACACAGCATGAGTTTTCTCCCATGAATATTCGGTTTAGCTGTCGATGTTGAACCATGGCCAGGTGGTCCCCATTATTTTTTCTTCTTTGAGTTATCGTAGTGGATCCATTTTTCATCCCGTTTTTTTTCCGGCTGGCATCCAATTTCCCTGTTTTTGAATCATCCTTAACGATTTTAAACGATGTGAAATTGCTTGTTGAGTTACATCTAATGTACGTGGCAGTTCTTTTTGTATTTGGGATAGATCTTCCTCCAATATTGCTTCCAATTCCTTGTCTTCCTACACTTTCGGCCTTTCGCTTCATTCTTTGTTTTCCACGACAAACTCGCCGTTTTTAAACTTTTGAAACCACGCACGACAACTTCTCTCACTCAAACCAGCCTCACCATTTGTTTCTACAAGCAATCGATGCGCCTCAGTGACAGATTTCTTCAAATTAAAGAAGTAAATTAAAAGTTTCTGCAAATGACCCTTATTTGGCACAAAACTAGACATTTTTGCACGAAAATAATTATGTAAAGCTGATAATGTTTTGACGTTATGTTGTTATCACGTGTTCAAACTCACAATATTACGTTTGACATCTGACAATTTCTACATAATTTTCTGATGGGCTCATCTTTTTCCAAGCGGCGGAAACTTATTTGTACACCTAATAAAACTCCACAGAAACTGCGGGCCTGAAATCACAGTGAGTTTGTGGAATGCTTACATCACTTCCACTATTGTTTAGCAGACAATGTTATGTCTGTGGGAAATTGCGTCGACGATATTAGCACAAAATCTGGTTTATTAAGATAGCGGCCATTCGACACTGTTGTGCGGTCTGAGAAGATGTACCTCGGATGCAAGCAAATTGTGTTATGAACATGGTGCATTATAGGAAACGTTGGAAGTATTTTGAGTCCGTTTTGACCCCAAAGTTATTAACCTGATTGATAGAAATTCGCCCTGAGGTCTTACAGATGTCGGGATAATAGAATTGTACGTTAATTATACTAACATTATGACCTAGAGTAATGTCAATCGGCCTTAGCTAAGACATATTATATGTTCCTATTTTGACGATAAACCTGTTTGTTTCTCTTTCATCTTGACAACTTTTTTTTTCACTACCTTGGCATTTTATAGTTATTCGTATTATGCTTCTGTGATTTTGTCCTTAGTAATAAATAACCCACCAAGAGTGCATATCAGGGGGTTTATTACATGTATACTAAGATTTAAGGGTTGTTTATTGAAAATTATACAGATCACAATTTGGACGATTAATAACTAATTTATTTTCTTCGCTGTTACTCCAAGAGCGAATATTTTTCCAACACTCACCGATTATAAGAATCCCTGTAAAGTTTTTATATGACGTGAAATATGTTCCATCGTTGACTCTTAAAGAATGACTAGGTATATCGAAGATAATCTCTTACATGGTGGCAGATATGTGTCCTGATTCCTGTCATTTTCTCGATTGTTCACTCCTAAATACTTTTCGGTATCTGCTGTTTTCACTTTGCAAATTCTGATGGTCGATTAGTTCGACTTGTTTTCAAAATCCCCAGGCAATTTGAGAGCTAACATTTTATCACACAGTCACTAAAATAGTATCACTGAATGTCGGAAGGAATCTTTGTTTCTCACAGTATCCAAGCATGAACCATTAGGAAAAAACTAGGCAGTGTGACAAGTATTGAAAATCACTTTTAGCGCCAAATTCAGCATTGCCATCTAGCGTCATTTGACACACTATTTGTCGAGTATTTGAAGCATATCGTGGTTGATGGCGACGATTTCCAGATGAGTATGTGTATTTCTCAATGTCCCTTTTTTGTATTTCCGTGCTATTATGAGAAGATAAATGATAGAGAATACAATCATTAATGTGATATGCACTCCATGGATGGGAGCATATGTGTTTCATTACCGAAGCTGTCTTTGCCACTCTGTACATTGTCTGGACTGTAAGCAATTTATATGTTATATCATATCCACATCATCATTTTGCGTCCATCTATTATCTTTCTCTGTTCAGGCGGACAGCGATTCTGATGAAGAATCTGATGGATCAATTACATCTCCTCAACAGTCTAAAACTCCATCTACATCTGTGACGGCAGCAAAGAAACCAGCACGTTCTGCTAGTAGTGATTCAACGGCATCCACTGAGAGTTCAAGCTCAGCAGCTGCACCATCGACACCGACAAAGGTGACATCTTCCGCAACAACTAGCACAACGGATCCTAAATCGCGATATACAACACAGAATTCAGTATCACGACCCAGATCTGATAGTACGACAACTACTACGGCAACAACAGAAAAGAAGCCATTTGTTAGTCGCTTCTTACCTCAGCACACTCATAGCACTCCGGAGAAGAAGAAACCCGAAACTGAATCAAGTACCGAGGAGGAAACCTCAACGGAAGAATCCGAAGACGAAACCGACAAGAAAACTACTACGAAGACAACAACAGCTCCGGCAACTAGCACTTCCAGTACATACAGGGACTATTTAGGTGCAAGGCGTACTTCGAGGGATGACAACAGCAATCGTCCTTCCACATATACACCTTCTTCTAGTAGCTACAGCAATACGACTACGACACCGCGGACTCGACCAGTACCAGCTCCCCATCACGACACTGAAGACCGTTACGGAGCCTCTGGAAGCAGGTAATTTTGAAACTTTACATTCTGTTGTTTACGTACCTTAATTTTATTTTTTCGTTCTGTTATATTTTTGTTATTTTTTTGTTTATTCTAATAAGAAGATACATGAGACACTGACAATGGACACGAAACTCTAACCCAGACAAAATCGTCTTCGTAGAGTTCAATTCAATTGCACTGATCCTTAACCTTCCTTTGGAGTATTCTTCATCTTCTAACACATTACCCTATCGCTCGTTCGTTGATATTTGCTAATACACTTGCTGAAATGCTTGCTTCCAAACCGTGTACATAGCATTTAGCAAAGCTTGCCATTACTTTTCTTGGTTGAATCAAGAAAGAAAGTTTTTAATCGAAAGTAATCTTCGTGTGTGTTTACAACCTAAGTAATAGATTTTTTGCTTCATTACATGCAAACACGATGGAGATACAATGCTCATTAGCAGTATTTTAAAAACGTTGCCCCAATATCGGTCTACTTTAGTTAGCACTCGTTTAGTTTAGTACTCGCAAATATCTTTTCAACATCAGGTCTAATTCTAACATTTTTAGACATCATGTACAATTGGTTCAAAAACTCTGTTATTGACAAATTATTGTAAGCCTCATTCCTGTAGATATCATGTCTGTCATGACAAAGAATTGGTTTCCTTGATTTCATAGAAGAATTCAATCGCGAGCCTGGTATCAATAGACATCCGGATAGCCACGTTCCATTAGGATGACTGCAACGACAAACAATTTACGGGGCATCTTTATGAAAACGTATACGCATCCCAAAATTAATTTTAAAATGGGATAATGTACAAAGTAAACCTATTCCAACCGCCGTAATGATGTAGTTGGTAAGGTTGAAACGTATTAATGGTTCTAAAGGTTTTACGTATTAATGAATTCCTGTAGCTTCAAAATGGATAACAGTTGCATCATCGTACGAAAAAAAACAAATTTTCTTTAAACAATAACGCGTGTCATTTGAATGACCCAGTCCCATTTATATTTTGTTTGTTTAATCGACTCAGAATTAAAACTCTTTTCCATCTTTCTGTCTCGCGGAATGTGTTAATGTTTTTCATGTGTGTTTTATTTTAAAAAAAGACACCAGACACTACCGACTTTCGCAGTAATGCAAATGTACCAATCACAATAATGTATTTCATGTGCTTTTAGAGTTAGTTCCTTTCTTGGTGAATTAAATGGATACATTTTAAAATTCTATTAAATAAAACACTAATATAATAGAATTAATAAAAGTAATATTCTTCAAGTATTATTGGCCTAAAAATGCACATTCCATCGTAATAGAAAAAATGCAATTGGTAAAAATTATAAAATCTATTCGTTCTCACAAGATCTCTTTTAAACGAGTTGTATCCGGAGTTTGTAAAGAAACTGTGCTCGCCTTGTATCGGTCTGTGGCGTTACGTTAGCTCTACTGTCCGCCGATTGTTTCTTCCATTTCTTTTGTGCACTCCGTCATTCTGTGCTAACAGTATCCTCCATATTGTGAAGCTCTCCATTATGGGGTAGCGATGTGGTCATAGGAACCAAAACAATGACCCTTCCATTCGTCTTTTCTTCTTACCTTCCCACTTGAGACTAATAATATTTCAGCGGGGGTATTCACACTGCTCTTCCTGGTATATCAGTTCCTCTTCTTCTTTCACTTTCTTAAGGTATTATGTTGATTGTTGTTTCTTTTCTACCTTCCCTTTTTTTTACCATCACAAATTTCAAAGTTTCGTTCTTTTGGTCCTAGTTTCCGGTTGGAAGACGCTTTCAAAGTCCTACTCTGCGGAATTTGTTAACTCAAAATCACCCTCATCCTCGTCCATAAATAAATTGAATCCTATCTTCTTGGCTACCTTTTTGTTCCCTTCTTAGTTTCTTTGCTCTTCAATGTCGTCTCATCAATGGAACCAAGTGTCGGTCTTTAGGTGCTCGGGTGGTGTGGTTGTATTCCGAAGGCTTCACTTTACAAATTGTGTTGAACAAGTGCTTTCGTTTCATCTTCCGTTATCTTGCCGTGAAATTTTGTAAGAACACTTTGTTGGCATTGGATCCATGAAGGAACTACCTAAACTTTTAACACAGGTGATTGCTTCGGAGAATATTTTTATTTCCCTATGACTTTTTGTTTTAGTGTAATTGTGTAGTGTAATCAATCTTATATAGATGCTCGCATTTTATTATTGTTTCCTTCTTCACTTGGAGGGCTTAAACTTATGGATAGTCCTTGTAGCGCCTCTAACAGATACACACATAATACACAAGCAAATAGTGAAGAACACCGAACGAAAATCGAATAAGAAAATGCATCAGAGCTGTATACCATAGCGATAACATAACAATTCACATCAGTGGAATATACTTGCGTTTAAAAATCGAATTCAAAACACGGCAGTAGCCTGATGGGTTGCGCTTTGGTTCAATTTTTGGTGATTCTAACTGTCATAGCATCAGTTCGAATCACACGTTCTTCACTATCATTCCAAACGCTATAATTGGTGACTACGACGTGATCTGTACACACAGCACACTTTCCCGTAGTAAACAGAACTTCACACACGATCATGACTTCCGCATAGAGCATCAGGCACACTCGCCTGCGCCGACGTTATCTCGTTCGCTCCATCGTTCGCACACGAAGCTGAGGAGGGTGTAGTGTAGCGTCTCTAACAGATACACACACAATATACAAGCAAATGGTGAAGAACACCGAACGAAAATCGAATAAGAATGCATCAGAGCCGTATACCATAGCGATAACATAACAATTTACATCAGTGGAATATACTTGCGTTTAAAAATCGAATTCAAAACATGGTCAGTAGCCTGATGGGTTGCGCTTTGGTTCAATTTTTTGTGATTCTAACTGGCATAGCGTCAGTTCGAATGACACGTTCTTCACTATCATTCCAAACGCTATATCCTCATTTCATCAGTCTCTTCCGTGGGCATCTTTGATCTACACTGTGTTTCCTAACGTAATATCCACTGATTGTTTCCAAGGCGCGGCTTTTGATCTTCCTTCCGAAGCGATAGTCCTCTAGACAGACGAGTCTAGTAGTGAGCTGATGGACCTCTTATCAAGGAGAGCCAACACATATGACAATCCCTATAGTTCGCGTGCATTCACTGGGGCCATCCTCAGGTGGGCCTTTCCGCTGCTAGCAGTGTACCAATAACTACATTTCTCAAGAGTTGGCGCTATGCAGGTTGGAATTTTACTGGTAACAAAAACACCAGAAGCCCAGCATTGCCTTCTTTAACAGCTCCAATTTGTCACCAGCAGGGACTTTCCAGTTGGCGATCAATGGAATAGTCGATGTCTCGAAGAGATCAAGAAAGAGAAGGGCACAGAGCACAAGACTCCTACATGAGTGGATTCTCGCTTATTGAGGTATGTTAACTGTAACAAGCAGGAATTAACTGATAATGTAACTGTGCTTACTTTATATAGGCCTGTGATGCTGCCTTAGTTACGTCTACTGTCCCGTTTTTTCCGTTTTCTTTTGTGCATGATTCTTCATTGATACAGGTTGCCAACAAATTTAACCAAAACCACGGAACTACTTTCTGCGAATACATGAATATTATCATTTTTGCTTGCTTTTGAGCAGTCAACATTTTTTGGAGCCCTCATAAGAGAATTTTACGCATGATCAGGTAGAACATTCCATACTCGTGTGGTTTGACTGAATGACTCTCTATGTTTATTTGGTGCTTGAAGTCCACTTTCAACTTGATAGTTGAAGTGATAGTTCATAACTGTATGAATTGTACGGCTTCACGCAGGGGATAGATAGTTTAACAAATCAGAGAATACGGTCTGCTTAGAGTATTCAATTATATGATATATATATATTACATATATTACATACATTGCTATAAACATCGTTACTTAAGTCGACGGAAAGCTGGGTTAGTAAGGACGTGTGTCATGCGTTTGATTGTGCAAGCGTGGGTTCAACTAACGCTCCTCGTTATTGCGCAGTTCGGTACACCTATTGAGTAGTTCCAATGCTCAGCTGCCCGGTGAAAGACCACCCCATTAATTTATAGAGTCCATAAAATGGTTAAGGGGTTAGGTGGGTTTCGAAGTCTCAAAAAAGCATATTTTTACTAATTCTTTTTTAATATATTAAATATTATATTTTATTCAAACAATTTAACATACCAAAGATACACATCTGATAAGTACTTTGTGAAATTTTGAAAATTCACCCATTGGGCACTCATTTCCCCTGACCCTTCAGGAAAAAGTTCTCTCGCCGTTGTCAGGAAAACTCATGACAGATTTATCTGAAATTAAAAAAAAAACAAATATTTACGGTTAGTAGATGTGTAATGGTCGTGCCTAGACGAAGGAAAACAAATTATAATTTGAATTTTTTACGGAGCTGTGAATAAAAAACCAATTTTTTTTTAGTCAAATTTGCACTACGTATTGCCTCGTAAAATTAGTTGTGATAAAAAGAAGAATCCTTCGTTCAAGTACCAGATAATTTTATCGTTTACAAATTTGAATGAAATCGGTTCATAACTTTTTGAAAAATCATGACAACCGACTTCAAAAATAAAGTTTCGAGAAAATCGCGATTGAAGTTTGGTACTGAAATCACATGCAGAAACAAATTTTTTTTTTCTAACTTACATAGAATCGTCGAAACCTTGTGTCTCAACAAGCAACAATGAACTAAAATAATTACAAACTAATTGCCTTCAGAAATTGAAAGCAAGCAAGAAAGACCGACAAATAATAGCTAAGTTTCCCCTCAATATACCCGCGATACGCTAGGCTAACGTGGCTTGATGGCCGGAACTTCCGAAGAATTTCACAATTAGAATTTCACTGCAATCAATTTAAAATGTAGGGAGGATATTCTAGATATATTGTGCTATTTAATAAAACAAACAAAAATCGTTTTTCAAAAATCGTTTTTCTCAACCCGGTTGAGAAAAAAATCCACCTCAGGCCGCCGACACCGCGCTAAAGGTTCTCCATTCCCGAGAGGAGCAAAAAAAAGTTCAGAGTTCAATAAGTGTGTTTGCCAGCAATTTGATCTGGTTATATCGTGGTAATAGAACCATATGTAGTATACGGTTAAATGTTCATACTATACCCCACAGCAAAATCTGGGAGCCTGAGTACATCATTGGGTATATTGTTGTATAATTTTCAACTCGATTCAACAACGATATATTAATTTATTAATTTATTAATTCATCTTCAATAGTTTTTATAGATCTTCCACATACCTTATCACGCACAATCTATTTGAATACGAAATTAAGCCTTGTACTATATTCTGTTTGAAACAGCGTTTCCCAAACAAGTTTCATACAAGACTATACTGTCTGAAACAAGAGTTTTGAATAAATTAGGAACTTGAATATTCCAATTTCGTGGCGAATGTCTACATTTTCAGTGCGTTAAAAACTTACACACAATATTCTCCAAAAGAGTTTTAGAGAAATATTGCTGTCAGATCACTCATGGCATTACTGCCAGATTCGATAAAGTAACAATCAAGATGACGCAGTTTATTCTCTTTTAATCTTGGTCAACACGTCTACCACGAGAAATTGGCAGTTATGATATGTACTCTTAAACTTATGTGCTAATTTAACTATCCCATCAGCCATTACTACTACTTATAGGACGAAAGTACCATCTTTAAAAAACGATTTGATTTTGTATTATAGATATTGTATATCCCTAAATGTTTATTCATCTCGAAAAGGTCACATTTAACATATACTTCAGATTATTTCCATCGTAAATTGTTCCAATGTAGCAAAATCCTGATTGCGTATTAACGAAACCATCGTAAAATTATGTTGGTTAGATTAATCGTTTGCTGCCATTAAAATTGTATAGTTTGACTTCGACAAGCTTACATCTTCCCCTGTGTACTTGCATAAAGTTCTTACAAAGGTCGTGCTCCTGAGGTTTATTCTACTTCTTCTTTTCCATGATTTATATCACATTAAAAAAGTTCGTTGTGTCACTTTGGGGTTCTCTTTAACCCTGTTGGAAGCGATCTTTAAAAATTGAAGGGAGTATTTCTTCTTCAGAAATTGACCTGATACTTCTTTTTGTCGTTGTTGTTTGTTTTATTTCCCTTTATTGTCCTTTTAGTGTTTCAGTTTTACGGCATCTAGGACATTATTTGGTGGCTGTGCTTGAAGTGCTTCGGAGAATTTTTCGCCCCGCAAATATATCAGCTTTAGGAAAATAGCATAATAGGTAAAACTATCAAAGGTCTATACATTTAGATTTGCTTTTTAGTTTAATTTTGTGCGGTTTTTTTCTCACACAGGCACACAGGATATTGCTCGTACATGTTCGTCTGAAAACTAGAACGAATTTTAAAATGGAACGTTATGTGATAAATCATTTTAGTATCTAAGTTTTTAAAGGGCATTTCAACATGTTTTCTAACCAATCCTGCTTAATCTGATTCTTGTTCTTGCCCACGATTGATCTCTTCCCATGCGTGTTGGTTTTCGAAATTTGAAAAACGTTGTAAATATTATCTGTTTCCGAAAATTGACAATAGAATGCTTTTACTATCAAATTTCAAACTGTGTTTTTGTTGATGCTCTTTTTAAGGACGTGACATAGTATGGCTCGGTACTGCAACAGCTCATACCACTCAAACAAAATATGCGTAAGATGTTTACGTTTGACATACAGACCATAGAAGACAATCTATAATTTAAATTACAAATGTCGTTCAATATATCGTTAGAAAATATTTTCATATTTTTAGATGAGGATGGTTTTCTTCATTTATTCGTTCAGCCGGTGCAATAACGAGGCATGATACTTCAGTTAGTGCTTTTGCTTTTTCTAAGTAATCGATGTAGTTGATTCAGCGTGCACCCCAAAATACCGTTGCTTTTACTTTGCAGGATGATTTTACGTTCGTTCGACAGTTTTAACTACCCCTTTGTCTCTGGACTGTGGTGCCTATTTACAATATGTTTTGTCCACAGTTATGAATCGGCGCAAAAACGAGTCCGGAGTCAAAAGGAAAAATCCAAAATAGGCTCAGAGTCTCCACTAAACGATCCTCGTATCGGCATATGGTAGAGCGTTAGAATATATTATATAAAAAATTGAAAGTCGATAAAACTACCACGGGCGAGATAAAAATCATCATCATCATCAGCACTACAACCAGGATCCAGTCTTGGCCTTATTTAACAAGTCTGAGGCTTGCTAAATTTTCCATAATAATTTGTTTTTCCGGGCAAGGTTATTAGCCTTGTGCAAACCATTCTCAGGATGTCGTTGCATGCATTAATTCACTACTGGGCGCGTGCCAAGTCCAAGGATGTCAGACTGCATGTCAACTTGGATTGAACATGGACAAGAATCATCCTGGCCTTCGCCAGGTTGAAAGCAATCAGAGATTTTACCCTGTATGATCGCTCCCATCCCCCCCGAGATAAAGATAGCGGCCTCTAAACTGGAATTTAAGCCCAACAAAGCTTGTATAACGAACCATGTTTCTCTCTTAACTCCTCTGCTTCTTTGTTACAGTTAGAGTTGAAGTTCTCGATCTCGTAAGAGTAAGATTCAAAGTTCTCGAATTGTAGAACATTTTGTGGGTGTCCAGTTTTTCTATTATTATATATTTTCTACATAATTATTCAGTTTATAAGATTCATTATTTTAAATCAGACGACACTCCGAAAATGGACATACAAATTCTTAAGAAAGATAATAATAAATAAATTTGTACTGAATAAGTATTTAACATCTAGGACTAGCAAATTGTTTCCCCGCCGAGTTATATCTCCTCTACGATTAGGGCTAGATACGGATAAGTAATTAAAATACTCTTAGTATTTTCTTGACGTTCCATCCGTAAGTTTCATATCGCGAACTGCTTCTCATCTTTTCCAACATGCACTAGTTTTTTCTTAACATTTATAGAAAAGTTTTTGTTACTGTTTTTTACGACTCCATTCTACGATTATTGGAACTCTGCAATTTGAATTGAACATCACCGACACTTCTCCGGATTATTTTCTTTTCTATTTTAATTATTTTTGTTGACACTAACACCAGTAATTAATGTTAATTTATTTCTTCTTAGAGGCTAAAAGTTACTTAACAATATTCAATTAATAAATGTATGAAGCAAAATTCACAAATGTTCTTTTATTTAAATGTTTTGTGTTTTTATATGAATTTTAAAATTATATCTAATATAATTTAACGTTAAAGTATTTAGTCAAATCACGCAACAGAAAAACTTTTTAATATCAACAAAAACTCGTTAAACTTTTTGATTTAAACTTTCTGAGTTTAATTAATTCTTTCTTTTTTCTTTAGTTATTTTTTGACATTGTATTATATTGCCGATCATTTTGTTTATGAAAATTTTTGTTGTATTTATTTTTGTAGATTTTTAGTGGAACTTTTCCCAATGTAAATTAATTTTTGAGTGCCTTGCTCATAGTCTACGGACTCTTAACTACGCATGTGTCTAGTGGAATAGAAGTAAGCTTATTACATTTTTATGACCCCGAACATATTTCTTTTGTCGATATTTAGACAAAGAAGGCTGGTTTTACTATTGTTTATGATAATAATGAATAATGAGCCACACAAAGAGCATCGCCTTTATTTTTATTGTTCTTCAGCTAACGAAGTAATCTCCTTAGACTTGTATTCTACTTAGAATGGGAACCATCAAGTATATGCCCATATGTGATAATATCCCGGGTGCAGAGAGGCAACTAAGAATAAAAACTTAAGCTTCTAGTTATATGAATCGAACAATAAAGAGGAAAACCAGAGAGCATTTAACGGGATAGAAATGACTGCAATGAGTACATTAAAAGTGTGGAGTTCCTATGACCACAAAATATATATTATACACATGTTTGGGCATTTCTAAGGATTTGTTAAAAATTCGACCCCCATTATTAATTTCATCGCTTCCAGTTGATGACTGCCATCAACGCAATAAGGAAAGCGAATTTATATGTTGAACATTTCGCAGCAAGCTCAACGCTCTATAGTATTTTAGATTAGATGCGCATCTACTCGAGGGCAAACACAATTTCGTTTTCGAACCCCTGTAGTTAATTAGGCACTGAAATAGTTGAATTAAAAAAAATTGTTGGTCCTTTGGCATTCCCCTGCGTTTTTTAAGAGATTTTCTGCGCTCATTAAATAGCAGAGAAACATCTTTCATATCTCCTATTCATTTAGTCAACTTCCAAATAAATCAAAGTCAGCGAGTGTGTGAGTTGTTAATTTGGGCACCATAACATTACGTTTGATTCATCCCACAGCGCCAGTTCTGACTAACTTTTTAAAAGGTCAACTGAGATCACCCCTCTTCTTTTAATCCTCATCGTCAACTTCCATTGGCCAAGATTATGAAGTCATGAATAACTGTCATCTTTCAAAATATCTGGAAATAAAGCATCTTTGATGACCGTCAATGTGGATATCATAGAAATCCTATGTATGAATATCTTACTGGAAAGTGGATGCAATACTTTGGTGGGCGTACAGGATGTCTTAAAAGCATTCGACAGAGTCTGGCACCCAGTCTTATTATCTGTATTAGCCCCCTATACCGAGTTGATGAAATAGCAATTCAATGGGTAAGAAAACATCAATCCAAATAGCTGTGGAGGGCGTCGTCTGCATCCTGTCAAAGAAATGCTAGTGCTGCCCAGGATTCCGTATTTTCATGCACTATATGTTTTTTTTATAAACGATTCCTTGTCTATTACTTGTTAACAAATTGACGCATTGGCCGATGAGACCTTGAACATGTTGAAGGGATTCCGAAATTAAATATTGTACTTTGTCGTGATACCTGCTAGATAAGATTGTGTGCGTCAGTTTACATAACTTAACTTTATGTTTACGTTTCCTATTCATTCAGTTTTTACTTACGTTTACGTTTAAGTTTGTGCCCACGATTAAGTTCGCGTTTACGTTTGCGTTTACCCTTACGATTACATTTAGGTTGTATCGACTTAGTTATCTGGGGATTTGTATACAAAATTTGCATAATGCATACGTTATTATCTAAACGACGAAGGAAGATAAGTAGAGTTTAGTGGATGCCAAATTTCCAATAAAACATTGTTAATAAAACAAAAATCTAGAAATAATACACCTTTATTTAGTTAATATAGGTAATATTAATTTTTTTGACTGGTGAACTCATTCTAGAAACTGATAACTACTACAGCTTATTCCTATCCACTAGACAATACCAAAATCTAAAACCCAAAACCTTTTCATACCCTCAATATCAACTAATTCGTTTTAGTTAATCTAATTTTGCCCGCTGTAGTTAAAGGAAAGCATTAATAACGAGAGTTATAATTAAAAGAATAATTTAGAGAAATGGGGCTGCAAAATATTCTCCAAATCAAATAATTGCAAAAGAAACTCATTTAAAAGCTCGTTGAAAAAAACATAAATAAATAAATATATATTAAAGAAAATTATTTAAATAAAAAATAATTAATGGACGTTAGAAGAAAGAAAAACAAAAATCAATAGAAAATAAAAAATAATTTGCAGCTACACAAGTCGCTTTTTAAGTAAGAGCAAGAGCAGTGCCATTATTCAACCTGAAGAAGAAGCGAATGGAACTGGAGACGATTCAGACAGCCGTTATGGTACTGGCCGTTCAAGGTATCTAGCGATGAAGGAACGACGTAACCGACTGGCACGCAGTCGATCTTCTCATGCATTGGGCAATGATGACGACGATCTTGATGAACCTGTATCTCCTACAACAGCTTCACCATCTGCTTATTTAGCTTCAAGGTGCGAGTCCAGACTACTACTACTCTACTACCATTACTACCATTACTACCAATACCACTACCACTACATCATATTTCACTATAATCACCAAATTATTCATAGAACACATTTACACTAAGAATTAATATTAACAAATCAGTGATCTGAGTAAAGTACGAACTGTAAACGATCATAGCTCAGGCGAACTTCCGTTCTTTATTTTCCTTTTCTTAAATTTATATTTAAGATGTTGAACTAATAATTTTTTTAGTCTTGCTTTAAGAACGTTGTTAAAATATATATTTTTTGTTTATTCGGTGTGATCGTTATCGGTGACTCGTTTTATTGTTGTAATTTTCTTGTTTTGTTTAATCATGGAATTGAACATGTCCGTTGTTAAATTGTTCATGTTATTGTGATACAACGTTTTCACAACTCGGAAAAAAACACTGTTTAAATTTAAAAAAAAAGAAAAGACAAATACAATTAGAAAACAAATCATAAATAAATTGCTTAATCTCACAAGGAAGGTATTTGACTCACCGTATGTTTTACAACTTCATTAGATACGGTGGAGCTTACTCCGGAGGATCTGAATTATCCCGCAGTCGTTCATCGCATGCTCTCAAATCTCGTGACAACTCTCCGGATCGTAGTACGACCTCAACCACAAACAAAGATGGAGAAGCATTAAGCTCATGGGCGCGATACCTTAAAAATAAATATGGAAACAAAACAGCAAAGGATTCTCGTGACATCCCCTCAACTAGTAGTCATTTACCACCGACGAGTAGTGCGCCATCTTCATCATCGGCATCACGTCGACTGAGCCTGGGACTTCCGTTGCGTCAAAACACGGAGATTGGGTCATCAGATGATGATTCAAAAAACGGGCTAGGCTCCCCTACCTCCCCTACAGTAGCAGCCGGTATAACCGGAGTGGCAGGTACTTCCCCTAGACAATTGTACCTGCGTAAACGCCAACAGCTATTTCAATTGGGGGGCCGGGGGAGCGAGCCCGGAAGCTTTACATGGCCGCGCGGTATAGCTGTCGGTCCAGACAATAGTATCGTCGTAGCTGATTCATCAAACCATCGTGTACAAGTCTTTGACTCCAATGGGATATTTGTAAAGGAGTTCGGTGAATACGGTAACGGTGAGGGTGAATTCGATTGTTTAGCCGGTGTAGCAGTCAATCGTATTGGTCAATACATCATAGCTGATAGGTAAGTTTATGTTGTGAATGCGCTTAATGATATTAAATTGAATTTCCCTCCATTAGATACAATCATCGTATTCAAGTTCTTGATCCTCAGGGCAGATTCCTGAGAGCGTTTGGTTCACAAGGCACAACTGATGGAAAATTCAATTACCCATGGGGTGTTACAACAGACGCCTTGGGCTTTATATACGTGTGCGACAAAGAGAACCACAGAGTTCAGGTAAGTTCGAAGAAATGTTGCCTCGTGCCGTTGAGTTTAAGTACTTGACTCCTAAAATGAGTTTACGACACTTGAGGCGTTGAACGTATTATGTTCGATGGGCGTCCTCTTGGGAAAGACAATATCAATAGTCTTCTTGTGTCGTCCGCTTAGACATGTCTGCTTTTATGTGTTCATAAAGCATGTAATCACCCTCTTTGTCTCTATTATAAATTAGAAACTGTACACATAATCTCCCGAAGGGGATTATTTCGGAGTGCTTTTAGTTTTATGTTTGCGATGATATGACAAACTTTCGTTAGTTATCGTATTTGAAGTGAGGGCATTGGACTATGCAAGGAACTGACTTTCAAAACCCTTTCTGTTGCATTCGAATTCTTGTTTTGGGTATTGTTTATAATACTATGAAGTCCATTATATTTCCATATTTACTGTATCTACTGGAGAAGGTAATCAAGTATATCTACTGGAGAAGTAATAAAGTGTAAAGTACACTTGCTTGCCTCAGCCCGATTTACTTCATTTTCACTTCTCCGAATGTGCCTACGGACTAAAACTATTCTTACTTACCTATTTGTTCCTTCAAAGGGCATCTTACGACATTTCCCGCGGGGCAGTCTACTGTAGCCAAGTGAAACCCTGCAAATGATAATGAAGGTAATGAATTTTAAGGTATGTGTTTTTTTTCATGGTTTCGAAACATGAATGATAAGCCATCTAAATGTGGAATAATTTCAGTCATTACGAGTTCTCTCGAAAATATAAAGTCCAGGCATTCAACAGAATGTACATCGGTACTTCTGGACCTTATCCCTCTCCTCAATGGGCGCACTATGCATTGGCATTTAAGGCTACGTGAAAAAATGTTGTGTGCACTCATTTCATCTACCTACTTTTAACAGTCATCATCCCACAGTGATAGTCCCACTTATGAATACAATCGGTCGAGATTGGCGATTTTTGGGAAATATGTGCAAAAAATAATTTTAAGGGAAGCGGATGATATTTTGCTAGCATTGTTTACTTCATACACAACTTATCGCGTGAGACAATATGTGCATGAGGTTTGACTGTTGTGTTTGTTTAGCAGACCTCCAATGGGTTGATTTCAATCTAGAAGCACAGGTGCTGCATTGATTAAATTAACTTACATTTTTAAATAGTGACATTTTATTAGCGTCTTTGATGCCTTGTCCTAGGTTTTTACAACTCATGTTTAAATACCTGAGTTAAATAGTTGATTGTGTAAAAAAACCACGAGACTTAAATGTGCTGTTTATGCTTTGAATTACTTGAAATACAAACTTCCTAAACTGTCGAAAACCCGGATATCACATAATTCTTCATGAAACTCTTTCGATCTTTGACCAGTCGCCATATTAACTATTTGAAATGCATGCTACTACCTAAATATATGATTGTCCCACGTCGTTGATTCAGTACATAAAATTAATTGAAAAGTATTGATTTATATTCTTTCGGTAGGTTTTCCAATCGGACGGCACATTTGTTGGAAAATTCGGGTCAAACGGCCGAGGGGAAGGTCAGTTGGAGCATCCCCACTATATTGCTGTATCGAACACGAACCGGGTAATCGTTTCCGATTCAAACAACCACAGGATTCAGGTAGGATTTAAATCTTTTGAGCACATGTAATGTACGTTACTTCATAAATATTCGTGTGCTTGTGTTATAGGTGTTCGATGTTAACGGAAAAGTGCTATCGACATTTGGTGGAGAGGGTTCCGATGAGGGGCAGTTTAAATTCCCCAGGTAAGATTTTCCATTGGATGTGTAAAACGTTAAATAGAAAAAAATGAGCTTACCTAAAATTTTGCAGAGGCGTCGCGGTAGACGACCAGGGATACATTTTTGTTGCTGACTCTGGTAATAATCGAATACAAATATTTAATCCCGATTGCAGTTTCCTAAGAGCATTCGGTTCTTGGGGTTCCGGCGATAGTGAATTTAAAGGACTCGAAGGTATTGGAATCATGTCGAATGGTAATATATTAGTTTGCGATCGCGAGAACCATCGGATTCAAGTTTTTTGAATGAAGTCGTGTACGAGTTCTATTAGATAATTAAACAGATGAATTTTCAATTGTATTTACTCTGATTGTTATTGTTTTTTGTTAAGTAATATTTATTTGTAATATGTTAGCATCTGACGAACAGATGCGTATTAACATTATGCCCTGGCGTTTAATAATTCTTAAATGAAATGTTCTTCCGTTCAGTTTTTATGCAAAGCGGTGGATGCGTACGTTTTTTATGTCCTGAAAAGCAAACTATGTCACCTGCCTGCTTCAGTAGCTTTTATCATATGATTACACAAGTTGAGCTTGTCCTTCTGACAAATTGTTATCCTCTACCCCTTTGAATATTGTTACATCTGTAGATCACTTGGTTTGTTGTTAAAAGTCGATGTATGGAAACGGTTGTAGTTTTTACTTTATCATCAATAAAATAAGAAAAAGCACAAACCATAGAATGCGTTTTATTTAAATTATAATTTCATTCATTTTATTATTTAAAGCTATTGAATAATTGTTATTGCCCATTAAAAAAATAAATATAAAAAATAAATAAATAAATAAACTTTAGCAACCCCATTTATAACATCTACCCGAATTTTGAACTGCCGGTCGCGCATATAATAGCCCGCGGCCAAAAAGAGATGGCAATCTGACTGAGTAACGACTGGTGAATATGGAGAATGGGGTAAAGGTTCTCAGCTTAGTGTAGAAATCACCTCCTGGCTCATTCTTGCTATATGAGGCCTCGCGTTGTCTTGGTGGAAAAGAACAAACTTCCTATTTATTACTCTGAGCAACTGTGCTGAGTTATCCCCTATGGTAATGATTTTAACCCTCTCCAAAAGCTCAGCATGCACAATCACAGCAGTAGTCGAATCTCAAAGTTCGATCATTTTTTGTTGCAGTACATCGTCCACTTTTCCTCAAAAGTCAAAATTCGGCACAAAATTGGACAATTGTTGTTCCTAGTGAGCAAAGAAGACCGAATATTGAATCGCTGGAGTCGGCTTGCAGCGGTCAGTTCGTGCGCCACTGATTTATACGGTTTTTCCAGTTGACGCCGAATTGTAACCGAATTGTTATCTCAAAATAACGGGTTTTCCAATAGGGACTTGACAACTTTGAATTTAATTTGTGAACGCAACCTTTCACTAATCATCGAACTGTCAGTTTCAATTTATTCAGTAAACTCAACATTCATCATAGTTATGTACACGAACGAACAACATCTGCAAATTATAAAAATTTGCTACCGAAAATATGTTGTCAAGTTCTTATAGCTAAACCCTATACAAACATTTGACGCCAGGCAAGTATCTTTTTCGAGAGTCTGCTGTAATAGGTGGCCTCGCTCCCAGGTAGCGTGAATCCTTGTCCTGAAAAGGATGAGTGATCTCTTTAACCGCTCCTGAGGGAACCGTTGCGGTCGCCGTCGTGCGAGGGAAGAGTAGCGACCGATCGTTGTCGATTGCTAGTGCCGCAAACTTCCTAGGGCAACAGCCTGGCTTCCGTGGGCAAGTGATCCTCGTCGTCAGCGATACTTTGTAGATAGATACATAGAAAAGGGGCGAGAGTCAGAGCTCTACTCACCACTCATGAAATAAAACTCCGTCTTATCTACGCCTACATGCTCTTCTTTATTCTTTTAGTTGTTCTGGATTTTTCTATCTAGTCGGTCTCCTGCAGCACTTCTGTGGGGGTTGTAAGTTGGTGTGTCTGGCACGACACGGATTCCTTAAATCCCTAACGATGTTTCGACGTAGACGAGAATGAAGAAATAAAAATACAAACACCTCAACTGGTACTGATTGGATTTAAATTTTATAGTTTTTTTTTATTATTCACTATTATTATTATTTTTTGATTGTTTACAATGGCTTAATTTTCCAAATTGTCGCGGACTTTATTGGACAAACACACAAAGGTCAAATATATTTGATGATCAACGCTCACAATTGAAGATGATATTTTGTTAATTATTATTAATACTGTTGATTCTTTATGGAAATGTATTCCTTCAAGTTCCTTCCGAACTGTCTAATATTTTCGTAACCAATTTCACTAAATTAAAAATCAATCGTATACTCGCACTGATACGACGTATGTGTATTACACCCCGGTGGTTAATATTCGACTCCTTTAATAAACTACTTTCTTGAAATTCTGTGTTCTATTTTTGCACACAGAACAAACAAAAGAGATCACGCCTCTGCTCTCTCATTGTCACGCCCGTCGAAGTGTGGCAGAAAATCGGTTAATTGATGATCGACGAACATGGGGAAATGAGAGAACAGAAACATGATGTACGATGATCTCGGGGTAGGTTTGGTGTTGTGTGCTGGTATCAAATGCTTTCTGAGTATGACCTACTGCCCTAGTGTTACGGCTGTGGTGTTCTCAGAGTGCATTGAACCGTATGGAAACTGAATTATGGAGGAGAGGAAATGTTGCCGGTGTTATTCACCTGCGAAAAGAGATCATTGATCCCAAGCGAATGGATGATCTGTGGAAAATCGATAGGACGCTACATCGGCTAGGGAAATAATACCGTGGGAAAAACGCTAAGGAATGCGGTAATTACCCAAGCCATTGAATGATGATGCAACCGCGTCGTTTGATTCGACTTGGTTGTTGCTAACCAACATGAATGGAATTTCCGGTGGAAATCCCATGGTTAGAGAAATGGAGTTGCCGTATGGCAAAAAGGGTAGCTAAACTCAATTATGCATTATCTGCATAGGATAATGAGTTTAGCAGTTTGTGTTTAACAGCCATTGAAAGCAGAGAACCTCGTGAATTCTCGAATAAGCTACCCTTGTCGTGTATTCCGATATCATAAATGAATTAAGTATCCTTTGCCAAGTTTAGAAATGCCGTCAAACGGACAACCCAATGTTAACAAATAGAACACATTAAATAAAAGTTATTTTAATAAATCAAGAAACAGTTTCGTGCACAATTATGTATTCAGTGAATGTCTGTACTGAGTTTTAAAGATTAATATAAACACAAATTACAATAAACATAGAGTACAATAAATCAATAAAACAACAAAAACTAAAGTTAAAAGTGACAAATCAGTATCATCATCATAATCAGTGCATTAAATAAAATCAAAAAGAAGTGCATATAAAAACAGTTGAGTGAGGCGCCAAAAGTGTTCGAGACAATAAAAACAAAAACAATAAAAAGATAACACTTCGGTCGCAAACGCGAAAATTAAAACAAACAATATATTGCTTGTTAAGAAAGCAATTTTTAAATCATGGTTTGGCGCAAGTGCAAGGCTACTGACTCTTAGCCGACGGTAGGCGAGTTCAACTCAGCCTGCGGGAGAAATCGAGTTGCCGTGGTTCAACAGGTCGCCATTGTTTTTTTTTAAGGAAAACAAACTGGAAAGAACCAGAATGAACACGGAGGACGATAAAAATGGGACAATACGCAAACGAAAAGGTGCTCCGAAAAACTCCATTGTGACGCGAAGCAAAACCGCGAAATTGACAATGGATAAAGGAGATCAACAATTGGCGGACGACAGTGAGCTCCCCTACCCCTCCAACTTTAACATATATGGGGCAAATAATTCATTCGCTTCTCTTGCATCCTCAGAGTCTGAGGGTGAAGAGGAAGAGATAAGTGAATTGGAGGCGAAACTTGCGATGGCAAGAACCCGATTACAAGAGAGACGCCGAAAGAAAAAAATAGCGGCGCTCGAACAAGAAAAAAAAACAAAACAACAACAAAAGACGAAGCCAAAAGTCGGCCAACAGCAACATCAACAGCAACATCAACAGCAACTATCAACACAAAATCGACCACAGCAAGCAACACAGCAGCGGCAAAGCAACAATAACAACGACAAAATAAAGATGCCACCAATCAACGCCGTAGATAATTGGCAAGTCTTTGTAAGCTAGTGTAATGAATTTGAAGTTACAGGGGATGTGGCAGGATCGCCATGTAATGTTATGGCAGCGTCGACATGTACTAATTCGATTGCAGGAAGGTCCGTCTAAAACCTAGTTCCCTATTGTTGCTGTATGTAGCGCAGCCCGCTTAAAGTTTATGGCGTAGAGCGCCGCAGTTATTGAATCAAAGCCGATTGGTTTTTTATTCACTTTATTTCAAAAATGTTGGGGTATTTATACTCCCAATCAATCATTCAATTATTTACACATTTCCTCATTTACTCATGCAATTTCTGCTTACAAGCTATAAAATAATTAAGTAGAACATCACTTATACAATTTTGCTTATTATGCTACTTAATATCATATCACCGCATAGCGAAAGAACAACAAAAGTTGACCCAATTAATTCGTGAATCACTTTGCCAATGACAAATTCGCAAACGATTGTCATCTGATTCCTTCAAATCGCAACTGAAGCAATTCGTTTGTTTTACTCAATGGAATGAGTTGACCTTGAATTTGGTTGTAAACAACGAATGCTGGTTACTTGAGAAGTGCAAATTGTGACAAGGGCAAATGATTCATTTGAGTTTATTGTTTGTGGTCATTTCATGTATGTGTTGTCACACTACACTAGCCATAGGAAACAATTTTGCAGTTAAAAGACTGACGGATAACAGGCATGCCATTCAAACATATACGGTGGCAGACCACAACAAAATTAAAGAGGTCTTAAAAAGAGCCACCGCGGAATTTTACTCGTTCACGCCGAAACGAACGAAGAGCGTAACGGTTCTATTAAAGGGTGTCGACCCTGAAATGGAGCCGGAGGCTCTGCTCGAAATGCTTCAAAACCTGAAGCACGAAGATCTCGAGTTTACCGCGGTAAAACCATTCACCACACCCAAGGCAAGAAGGGAAAACGGCAAGCTACCCTTCTTTTTGGTTCAATTAACACCCAGCAGTAGAATTGGTGGTCTTGGGTGTCGCTATCTTTATTAGAAAAGGGATCTATCATAAAGTAATATATAGTGGAGAAGTGCGCAGGTTCCGGGTGCTGGAAGCCTGTATCGTCCGCATACCCCTTCAGCAAGGAAGGGGTTTGTATGCGATTGCGGTCTACGCACCTGAGGAGCACCAACAAAACCTATTTATAGCGGAGCTCGAGACACTCTTTCGATGCTTACAACTTTGCACTTGGGCAAAAACTACTTTATCCTAGGGGGAGATATGAACGCCAAGCATAGAAATTGGGGAAATTATATATCTAATGCCAGAGGAAATCAGTTGGCTGGTTGGTTAGATCAGTTTCATACTGAATATAGAACTGACCTGCTAGCTACGGAATATCCATCGTTCCCCAGGGGTAGTTCGTTCTTAGATATCTTGCTAATCGACTCACGGCTGAGATTACTTAACACCAACAGACGAAACACAAACTGTTTACGGGCAATTGAATACGACAGTGACCACTGTGCATTCACGGCCGTAATAGAGCTTCCGAACGAGCTCGCAGATCTGGAGGAATTCGTGATCCCCCAACCCTATAACTACGGGGCAATGCGATGGCCGCGGTTCACCAGATCATTAACAAGAGAACTTTGTACGAATGACTTTAATCTGCCAGTAAACAGAAACCTGACAAATGACGAAATCGACAAATACATTCAACAAATGGACGAAACCGTAAAACGAACAATGGACAAAACAATTCCCAAAACAACAGTTACAGATCACATTAACATGTACAGAAACGCAACAATAAACGCACTCCACAAGAAAAAGAGCAGACTGCTATCGAAATTAAAACAATTACACAGACAGTTTACAGACAGACAAGACCAGGAGATAATATCACTGAAATCTCAATTAAAAAACCTCCAACAATTACTTAAAGCTAATTATAGATTGACAACAAACTTGTATTGGAACAACAGAATTCGAGCTATAAAAACTAATAACCCGAATATGTTCCCACAAATAAATAAAATATTCAGGAGAAATAATGATAACGAGATTCAGTGTCTCCAAATTCCACTTACTGAGGTAAACAAGCAGCTGCTAACCAACATTGGCATAGGACAGAGAACGCTATCCCCAATAGTGAGCTCTTCGTGATCGAAGATCCTTTGGAGAAGGTGAACGCTGTGGGAGCTGCCTTTCAGGAAATGTACAAGGTGAATGAAAGCATTCACCGAAACCATGACCTGGAGGACAGAATTCTACTGAATCACCTGCACCTCCGAAATGAAATTTCACATTGGCAATCGGAGAATCCGGGTTTTACCGAATTCAGTGACGATAATCTGTCAATTGACATTAATGCCAATGGTGGGGCTAATAGCCTTTTAATCACAAGGGAAGGAATCCAGAGTATCTTCGACTCATTAAGAAGCAACAAGTCAGTGGGAATAGATGGAGTACCTAACATCGTACTCAAGAACCTGCCCCCAAAGGCAATAGATATATACACGGTCCTGTTTAACAACGCGCTGAATAATGCATATTATCCCGCGCGTTGGAAAACGGCTACCATTCAGCCCATCCCAAAAAAGGGCAAAGACTGTACAAACCCAATGAACATACGTTCGATAAGTTTAATCCCAAGCATCAGTAAAGTATTTGAAAAAACCATTAATAAAGCTCTGCTGAAATGGGTAGACGACAACATCATTCCCAATAACCAGTTTGGTTTTAGGGCGGGTCATGAAACCACACATGCCGCAGCTAAACTGGTCTCCGACATACAATGGAATAAATGTAGGGACCAATGCACAGGTGCCTGTCTGATCGACTTGGAAAAAGCCTTTGATACCGTCTGGATCGAAGGGTTGTATTACAAACTGGTCAGACATGGCATACATAAGCCTTTACTATATGTACTTTACGATATGTTAAAGGACAGGAGGTTCGTGGTCAAAAGTGGTAATGTGACCTTTAATAAAACGTATAATATCAAGAATGGCTTGCAACAGGGCGCGGTACTCTCTCCGATTCTTTTTAACATTTACATTAGCGACTTATTAGATGCACTTCCGCAGGCTATTGCGTATGCAGACGATCTCATAATTTACAGAACAGCTCCGAAAGTTGAGATCATAAATAGTTTAATACAGCGAGACTTCAACAACGTGCAGCGCTATTGCGATGACTGGAAACTTAAGATCAACTTCCAGAAATGTGAAGCCATCCTATTTAGAACTCCATTATATAAAGCCACGAACGACACAAGAAAAAACTGGCGAAAGCTAGTTATCGTGGGACCGCATGGAGATAAACTGGAAACCAAGAGTTTAGTTAAATACCTTGGCATCTGGCTAGACCAATATCTGTATTTCAACAGACATGTAGAGGCTGCTCTGGTCAAGGCTAGAAAAACGTTTGCTATGACAAGGAGGCTATTTCACAGTAGCCAACTTGACAGCAGGGTAAAAGTCATATGCTACATGTCGCTAATCAGGCCAATGCTCATATATGGTTGTCCAGTATGGTTTAACATAGGTCCAAATTTGATGGAAAAGATTCGGGTGTTCGAAACGAAGTGTCTGAGAACCTGTCTCAGATTATATCGAACACCGGAATCGGAATACAAAAAGTACTACTCAAATGAGACTTTATATAATGAAGCCTGCATAAATAGGGTGGATAATTTTATGATTAAATTAATCAGAGGACATATTGCGAGAGCAATAAGCTCGTCCAATGACCTAATTTTCGGGGCTTATTATCCAAATACCCTGTACTATGAGAGCGTGCGTCGCAACGGCTTTGTTCCACCAGAGGCGTTCCTTGATTTGGACATGAAAGGGCTTATACAGCAAAAATCCAGAATTCCGCTGATCTATCATGTAAGTAGATCATCCGTAGACGGGCAATTGTGCTTCGACCGGGAAGTAACGCGCACCGAAGAAGAGCTTCTGCGCTTCAGTAGGGCTATCTCCCACAGAGACCGGGACGATAGTATTACATAGACTTAGCTTTTCTAGAATTAGGGTAGAATAAGATTTAAGTTAAGTTAAGTTAAGTGTTTTTACATAAAATTAAAAATTAAAAAAAAAAAAAAAATTGGTAAGTTAAGTAAGTTAAATTTTTCTTTGTCTTTCAAATAATTATAAGTACTGCCACAAAGTTCTGTCGCCGAAAGGCAAATTATACAAATATTAAATAATGTTTAGCTTAGAGCGTCTGCGAAAGACCAGTAAGTTATTATATAAGATAATAAAGCTAGAATTTAAGCATTTTTTGTCTAGCCTTTAATTTAGAAACTAAGAAGATAAAAAGAAAATAAAAAAATGTTTAAAAAAAATGGAAAAAAAAAATAATGAGTTTAGCTATCCGTCCTTTGGGAATACATGATATTTCAGGTGAATAGCATGAACGGTGGAATAGGGGGTAATATGACACGATGAAAGCGGTCGAAATAAGGCGGAATTTGTGGTTGTGGGTTGGTTCTCCACACCTCCGCCAGGGACCATGTACATTAATCAACTGCCGCCCGGCGATCGCGAAGCATCTTCCTTTCAAATGGAAACAAATCGAGATTTGTATCTTGAAACGAACGTTTCAGATGGAAAATCTCGATTTCGATACACTGAGTGTGGTGTTCAATGTTTATTTGTGGATTTCGGTACATTGGGTGTGGTGTTCAACGTTTATTAAAGGATTTCGGTACATTGGGTTTGGTGTTCAATGTTTATTTAAAGATAAGGAACATATGAGGATACAAAGGAGTGGTCTATTAAAGAGATCCCTCGTCCTTTTAAGGACAAGGAGACACGTTCCCTGAGAGAAAGGCTACAACACAAATGTACACACATTGTTTTATCGTTTACCCCAAACCGTCGTGCAAGTTCCTGACATGTTTGGTTAGAATCCTCCTCAAATCAAGAGATTTTGGTCTACCTGATCGAGGTTTATCTTTAATCGGAAAGTCTTGAAACCACTGTTGATTAGTTTGTTCACTAACAGTATCCTCTTTGAACACCTAACTTTTTTTTTTGCTGCTTCGGCACCTTTTGCACCTATTTATACAGTAAAGAAGAGTCAGAATTGCGTTGGACACAGTAACCGTAGTTACATGGATTTCTAAACTGTTACTGTCAACGACGCGGCGTTGCATAAACTTTCAGAAAAACATGCAGAATAACGTCTATGTTAAAAACTTCCTTAGTTACCTGATATAACTATATATATCTATATATATATATATATATATATATATATATATATATATATATATATATATATATATATATATATATATATATATATATATATATATATATATATATATATATATATATATATATATATATATATATATATATATATGATATAACTGGTATCCAATAACTAATAATGAAACCGGATGTTTATCATGATGTTGATTTTGCAAAGTATTGCACAACAGCCAGAATTCCATGTATATGTAGTTTTCGGAAACTATTAGCTAGAATGGGGTCTATCGCAATATTTTCTCTGTGAGTCAATTTTAGCTATTGGCTGCATAATTCAAAACGTTCGTATTCTCTAATATACATTCCATTTTTTTTTCACAATGACAACTATCTTATTTTAAAGAGCGCAAAAAAATTTACTGAATTTGATCTTTCAACAATTAACACACATATGTTACGTTTACTATTGCGTTGAAAAGGTCGAGTTACGTGACTACAAAACTGCAAATCGATCCGAAGGTCATTGTTTGCTCGCAGAAGCATATCCTGAATAAACTCTAGATGTAGGAATATGCAAACGTGGTTGTGCACGTCAAAAGTGGTAATTTTGACATTGAAGACAAAGACTGTCTGGGACCACCAAAAATGTTCGATCTTAAGAGTTGGGGACTTTTTTTTACTTTACTCGGTAAAGATTCGTGTCAGACGCAATACAAAATCTCGCATGTTCAATTGGGCATGCCACAGCCGCCTGCAATTGTTGGGATTCAATTAAAAGCAAATAAATTGGGGGCTGTACGAGTTGAAGCCGAGAGCGGCTAGAGGCAAATATTACTTGAGCCTCATAAAAAGAAGTCGCTTTAGAATCGAGTTACTTCTGGTGACGATATATGGATACACTATGACAACCTAATCCGGCGCAAGGCTGATAACCTTGCCCGGAAAAACTTATTATTATGGGCAATTTAACAAATCTCGGATATGGGCCGGATACCGGTGGAGAGACTTGCCAAATAAGGCCAAGACCGGATCCCGGTTGTAGTGCCGATGATGATGATGACAACCTAAAGCGCAAGAAATCGTATGTGAAGCCCGGCCAACTAGGAACATCACCGCCAAGTCCGTATATACATATGGCACCTAGGTAGTACTCTGTTCTTAGTGGGATTAGAAGGGTGTCATTTATTATGGTCATTTCTAGCCCACTTGAATCTTCTCTAGTTTTCACTGTATGGTTTGATTTAAATTGCCTGCTAATTTGGTTCGTAGAACGGTACTGCTTTTTTTGTTCCTTTGTGATTTTTCACTTCTGTTTTTTACACGAAATAGGAGTCTAAAGTGCCAAAGAACGGAATCTTATGTATTTATTAGGGTTAGAGGTATGTCGGCGCAATGACCGTCTGTGTCTATTATTCGTGTTGGCTCACTGACGGTTTGAGTTAAACGTTTTGGATCAAAAAATTGTAGTTTGTCCAGCTAGTAGTTCTAGAGTGGTTTTAAACGTCTCTATGACAAAGAAATCCTAAACTGTACAAAGAAACAATTTAGCCTAGTTCATACAAATAAAAAAGGAACAACATTTAGAATACTAGAATTGGATGGGACAGACTGTGGCTGATGCTGAAAACCTGGCTGCCACCAGTGCAACCTCTGCGGATTTCCTCGAAAAAGGTATCATTCGGCTCTCCTTTAACCGGCGCGGAAACCTATTCTACATATTCCGGAAACAAGAGGCCCCATGGCGGGTGACATAAGACTCCCGCGGCCTCACCCGCCCGCGGCTGCTATCCGCTCTCACTCACCGAGGTTCTGCTTCAGGAGAACTTTTGCAACCAGTGACACGATCTTTTCGAGGGTTGACCGGCGCAAAACTCTACCAGATGCGAGCTGTCGATGAGAACATCGAAAAGACGACCATCATGACGCCCTTCGGATTCAATCAATGCAGCGCACTCTTAACCATGTTGTCCACAATCTCCTGTTCCTGATTAATGCATCCTGATGATACCCTCTTCGTGTCGGACGGAAACGGGTCGCGCATCAACACAGAAGAATTCATCATTGATCAACCTACCTGCTGTGCAAGGACATCATCGCCGACGCAATTGGCATAACATTTTTCCTCCAGGACGCGAAACTGGCGCTTAGGATGTACGTATCAGACTTCGTAACAAAGCCGTGCTGGGGCAGTAACAATCCTTCGGCTTCTTCTCGTAAAAGCCCTGAAACAAACAGAAGCGCAAGAGTACCTACGATATGGAGCTTTTATCGATATGCGCAGCGGTGAAACACTTCTGCAGGATCCTCGAAGGTTGAGAATTCACCATATTCACCCACCTCAAGTTTCTAGTCTTCACTAAGGCCGAGCGATCGCAAAAGGTATCTCCGCGCCAAACTCGGCGCATCAAGTATGTGCATTTTGTCACATTTATCTGTCTTTACCACCCTTATAACATACTTTATGTCATGCTGTAATTAGACAGAAAAAGTACGTGTCATTTATTACAGCTATTACAGTCATTACATCACATCGAAAAATTCTAAATGCACTAACCAAATTGACTAGTATTGGTACAAGAATCCACGATAATCAAAAATATCTTGATTTAGAATAAGATAAAATTAAGTTCTCAAAATATTTATTTAATAGACATAACTTCTGACATCTAATAAAACAATCAAACGTTTATTTATATTTTTATAAATAAAACAATCAATTAATTACACCGCTTACATTTAAATTGTTTCTCCTTCATGCATTTTCCGTAAAAAATTCTTTTGCAAATGATTCAAAATTGAGAAGATTTACTACCCGTGCAAAACCTTATTTGGCATTTGCTTCGTAGTTTGATGCATGATTGATTCGGTTTCTTCCTTCCTGTTGGGATACTCTGTGACAGGTTCATCTGCTAATCACAGAAAAGCGAAATTTAAGATAGTTGTAAAAATTGCAGCGGTGGCTCCTGTTAAAACCGATACTCTATCCACAATAGCTTGAAAACTACGTAAACTATACAAAAACTAGAAATATAAGGTTAAAAATATCCAAAATGCATCAAGTATAGTTAAATCTTACACAGTTGTAGATATCGAAGCGATTGGTTCTACTAGAGCCAAAACTACGTAACATACAAAAACTGGGAAATCGTACATACAAAAACTGCATCAAGTAGATCTATTATAGTTTAGCGGAGCTACCACCCCATTTATTGGCTTAATTCAAGCAACATAATTCCTTACAACTAAAGTATATATAAGTTACCAACTAGGGAGCTTAAGTTCTATGTTAACTTGGCTTAATTTAAGGTAACCAGGATAAATTAAGAAGGCAAGAGTATGGGGCGATAGGTGGAGGCAGGTTGTAGTACAGTGTAGAACCGCCGCTTAAGATTGGTGGTGAGAATGGATTAGGAGGCGCCGTTTGAGAGTATGGGTAGAGAGGTTGAAGTCAAAAACGGTGGAATTGGAGTTGACATTTCTCAACATCCGCGAAAGGGGTTCGTTGAGACCATAAGAGGTCCGGTGAAGGGGCATGCAGAGAAGGCGGGGATTACGCGCATTTCGAGGATTTGTGTTCAGGGGAATTAAGTTAAGAGGTAGGCGCAGTCGATTCCGCCGGAGAGGATCCGATGAATGAACATTATGCCTGCCACGACTATCAAGGGTTCTGAGGTTGACTAATTTGAGGCGGTTAATGTACGGGGGAAGGATTAAGGGATTTTCCAATCATAGCCCTCGCAAAGCTAACCGAGGGGGCGACGATGAATACTTTCGATTCTACAGATATGGATCTTGTGATAAGGAGACCATACCTGGTCAGCATTTTCAAGCAATCGACGGACGAGGGTAAAGTAAAGGAATCGAGTAACGTCAGGGTCGGAGAATTCCTTAGACCATTATTTCACGAATCCGCGGGCAGAATTGGCTTTCCGAATCGTCTCATTAATGTGAGAGCGGAAGTTGGGATCACTGTCGCAAAGGATCCCAAGATCTCGAATACATTGGACAACGGTCAGGGGTTGGTTATGAAGGGTATAGGAACGTGAGGATGAGTGAATACGCTTAGGGGAAAAGGTTAAAGATTGGCATTTGGCGATGTTAAGTACAAAGCTATTTTTCTCACAACAAGTCGAGAAGGTGTCAAGGTCTAATTGCAGCAGTGCAGAATCAAGAGGTGACTCGATGATATTGTATATCTTGGTATTATCAGCGTATAGGGACAATTTGGAATTCTTAATGACCTTATCGATGTCACTAGTGGCAATTATAAATAGGAGTGGCCCCAGGCGGCTTCCTTGGGAAACCCCAGAGGCGGCAAGAAAGGACTTGGATATCGTGGACTTGAACCGAACGGAGTAAAGTCTATCTTTAAAATAGGAAGAAATCCATTTCAGCAATCCAGGTTCGAAAACGAGGGCGGATAAATTGAAAAGGATAAGATTGTGGGAGATTTTGTCGAATGCTTTACTGCGGTCGGTCGAGACAATTTCGATCTCGTTACCGTGTTCTAGTACTGAGAGTGTAAGGGAAGTGAACTCAACAAGGTTGGTTGTAGTTGATCGGCCATTGAGAAATCCATGTTGCCTTGATGAAATAAAAGATTTGCAATGAAAACTAAGAGATTCGTATAGAACGCTTTCGAGATTCTTGAGTAAGTGGGATAGTTTGGCGATGGGGCGTTTTTGGGAGCCGTCTTGTGGGTGGGGGTTCTCTATATCACACGAAGAACCAACCCGCAATTCTTACCTAACTTCGACCGCTAACAGCGCGTCACCATAACCCAAACCTGCAATAGCACATATTCGCAAACATGCAAATAATACACTTCCCAATATGCCCAGGATCCATTTCCCAATCTGTAATAAATCGCATTTTCAAAACCTACAATAGAATATAAATCATCTCCCTCATCTACATCAAACCGCATACACTTTCCCCAAAAACCACCTCGGTTAATTTCTTACTTAAACAACATTTCTCGCTTGCAACCAAGCAGCATTAATTTCCCCCGAAAGTCATTCCGGCTCACTCCCCGCTTAAACCATTTCCCTCGCTTGTAACCAAGCAACATTTAGTTTCCCCGAAAACCATTTCGGCTCCCGTCCTACCTAAACCATCTGGAATAATACCAGTTCCCCTGAGTGGTAAGCCACCAGCACGATGCGTTGCATTTCCACGAAACAACCATCGCAACGACCGAGACCCATGTCCCTTCGTCTAACCGACAATTCATGCCCATACTCGGTTATGTCCCCGAAACCGATTTCTTCATATACATAGCGAAAGAGGAATCCAATTGGGCCTTTACGGCAGTAATTCTCTGGAACCAAATCCCCTATGCACGCATAGCAACCCTTTTCAAGTTCTCAGTAAGTGGCAGTGAGTTTTACTCGGCGATGACTCCACTGCCACGGCACCATTAATGGATTCTTGCCCATTTCAGTCAGTCGATAACCACCATCCGAAGCGTACACACGGTCTAGTCAATTCTAACCACAGGAGTACGCCTAGGTGTGAGAGTCGCAACCCAAGCGATGGTTCGAGTCAATTCTAATCTTTTAATGAGGTCAAGTAAAGTCGCGAGTAAAAGTTAAATCTCAGTGTAGAACAATTTAACGTACATTCATCTGGAATACATAACCATTGAATAGTAAATCAATCTGCCTCGTAGAACACTTTCATGCGGAGTCATTCGTGAATAAAAAAGACTAAATCTCAGTGTATAACCATTTAACGTGTATTCAACCGGAATACCTAACAATTAGACAAACTCAATAGTGGAAAAATTTAATGTACATTCGTCTGGAATACGTAGCCATTAAATATAAAATCAAACTACCTTGTAGATCAATTTTGTACGCAATCTTTCATGAATAAAAGAAGTTAAACATTATCCGCGTTTTGATTGATCCTCCTCTTCGTTGGTGAGCTACCTTTTTTGCCGAAATATCGTCGGGGAGTAAGTGAAACAGTGCCCGCGTCTCGGCATACATACTTCGCCCCCACAGGGTGATGAAGGAGTATTTCCAAATGTGGGGGAATACGCCCTGAGAGAGCGAGAGATTGAAGATCAATAGTAACAGGATCAGATGAGGTATGCGAGTTTAAGGTAAGCGATCAGAGGTAAGCATGGGATCTACGTTTATGGTTGACGAACTGAAAGACGGTTTTGGGGTCGTTTTTGAGATTGGCCTGGGTTTTGGTAAGATAGTTGTGATAAAGGGTGTTGAAAAGTTCCCTGAATTGGAGGTATAGTTCGATTCCGAGAGAAGACGACCCATAACTTATTTCTTTTGTTACGCAAGGAGCGAAGCTTGTGATTGTACCAAGGAGGGGAAGAGGTTGATGTTCTTTGTCTAGAGTAGGGAACGCACAGGGAAATAGAGTAACGGATTTCGGTATATAAGTGAGTGATGGCATATTCAATGGATAGGTGATCATAGTTAAACGAAAGGCAGCCTAGGTAGTCGTTGATGAGTCGAAAATTAGCTTTATGGAAATCGTAGGCGTAGTGTTAGCGAGGGGTGACGAACGGTGGAGAGTGGACTCGGAAGAATGGGGGTCTATAGATGTAAGGACGATTGTGAAGTTAAATCTTACACAATTGCAGAGATTGAAGCGATTGTTTCTACTAAAGCCAATATGTTAACGACACAAGCTCCAGAACTACGTAAATATATAAAAACTAAGAATATTACGTTGAAAACCATCCAAAATGTAGCACAAAGATTGAAATCTAAGATAATCGTAGGGATCGTGGTGGTTGCTGCTGTTAAAACCATTACTCTGACGACACCAACCCCAAAATTAATTAAAATGTAGAAAAACAAGGTATATCGCGTTGCAAAATGTCAAACATGTGTCAACTAGAGTTAAATCTTACATAATTGCAGAGATCGAGGAGATTACTTCTACTAGAGTCTATATTCTAACGACACAAACTCCAGAACTACGTAACTTATTTAAAAACTAGGAATATAATGTTGAATATCATCCAAAATGTATCAAAAACAGAACTACCTAACTTATACAAAAACTAGGAATATATTGTTAAAACTCATTAAAATTGTATCAAAAACAGTGAAATCTAAGATGATTCTTGAGATTGCAGCGGTTGGTGCTGTAAAAACCATTATTCTGACAATACCAATCTAAAAAGTACTTAAAATATAGAAAAACAAGAAATATAACGTTGAAATATATCCAAAATGCGTCACGTAGAGTTAAATCTTACATGATTGTGGAGATCGGAGCGATTGTTTGTACTAGCTCCGATATTCTAGCGACAAAAGCTCCAGAACTATGTAAACTATACAAAAGATAGGAATATAAGGTTGAAAACTATCCAACATGTATCAAGTAGAGTTAAAAATTATATAATTGTAGAAATGAAAGCGATTGATTCTACTAGAGTCGATATTCGAAAAACACAAGCACCAGAACTACGTAACACACAAAAACTAGGAAATATTGTTGAAAACCTTTCTAAATGTATCTAAAATAGTGAAATCTAAGATAATTGTTGAGATTGTGGCGGTTGCTGCTGTTAAAACCATTATTCTAACGACGCCAACTTTAAAACTACGTAAACTATACAACAACTAGAAATATAGTGTTGAAAAATATCCAAAAAGGATGAAGTAGAGTTAGGTCTTCTACTAGAGCTGATATTCTAACCACACACAATCCAGAACTACTTAAATAATGCAAAAACTAGGAATATAATGTCAAACACATTTCAAAATGTATGACAAAGGGCGAAATCTAAGATAATTGTAGAAATCGTAACAGTTTTTGCTATTACAACAGATATTCTAATGGCATAAGTGGAAAACATACGTAAACAGACAAAATTGAGCAACGTAATGATGACGAACTATCCAAAACGAATCAAATAGCCCGAAATCCAAAATAGTTGTATAAAACGCAGTGGTTGCTCTTGTTAAAACAGATATTCTAACGACACAAGCTCCAGAAGTACGTAAATTATACAAAAATTAGGAATATAACATTTAAAAGCCCCCAAAATGCATCAAGTATAGTTAAATCTTACATAATCGTAGAGATTGGAGCGATTGCTTCTGTTAATACACCATCAGCTGGTAACACCGCGACACCACCTCACACGTCACTGCATATCGGTGTTTGTTTGACCAATATTCGTCTCTAATATCCAAAAAGATATTAATACTCGAATTAGTAATCAAGACAATCTAAAAAATAAAAACGACGAGGATAAGAAGCTAACCTATGCAAGTTATATCTTTCTTTTTCCTGTGGACGTTTGGGTTTGCATAAAAGGGAACACGAATGAAGGTGACCATAGGGTAGCCTTTTTTTTACAGCCGGTGATACATGCTAATGGCGCAAGACTAATGACCTTGCACGGAAAAGCAAATCATTATGGAAAATGTAACAAGCCTCAGGACTTGCTAAATAAGGCCAAGACTCGTTCCCGGTTGTAGTGCCGATGATGATGATCATGATACATTCTAAGATAGAAAATATATTTCTGAAAAATGGGATAAAATATTTAGTTCCTTTCAGGTAAGTTTAAGAGTTTGAAATGAAGCCCATAAGTAGTTTACCACCAAGGACCTTTCTTCTTTCTTCAAACTGTCCATCGGGTAGCCACTCATTTTATTTCCAAACGAGATCTTCTTCTGCCCAACTGAGCTCTACCTGCATAATAAATTAAATACAATAATTCAAATTATCATTATACTCACAAAATATTAATTACTTCCCCGTATACGTTTCTATCAGGCTGCGCCCCATTGTCCGTTGCATATTCCATTGATTGATCGGTAAGTTAAACTTTAAAGACTCAAACGCAAAAACACAATTAAAATATAATTCCCATTCATTCGCAGGTGGTGCTTTTAGTTATAGTGAAGGGCGCATCAGTGCGGAAGAGAAGGCCTCATTTGTATTCTGTGAATGATTTAAACCCTACCTTCCAATAGGGGCATTGTTTCAAATAAACTGCGTGATAATGAATTCATTAGAATACGGGCTACCGTTACATTGGCCTGATCTACTGATTCGAGGTGATGGGCGTAGCTTATCTAATTAAATGGATAGTTGATTGTGCCTGATAACGACTTGTCCGTGCGCTTCGATTGGAATGATTGATTAAGAGGTAGTTGCTGTCGTTGCAAATGTAACACATTGTGCATTCATTCATCGAGCATCAGGATTTGGAAAGGATGTGATGCAAGGTTAGCCCTTGCTTTCAAGATGATAGTCCCAGAACTAATTGATGTTGAATAGTTCAGTCAGCGATAAAAAAATAAAAAAACGTTTATAAACACTGTTGACAGCAAACAAAATTAGTATCCTTTTCTGGAGTTAGTTTTTCCATCTCACCTTATGGTTTCACAGAGAAGTTCTCTGTAATAATGAATAGATTTCTGAAAACTCCTTCCATGAAATTATTTGAAAAATGTTTGATTCCATATCAAAAGATGTTTTCATTATATCACAAAGATTTTTCCAACCGAATAATGTCAAATAGTGTTGATATCGATTGACTTCCACGATCCCCTGATTTGACACTACTTGATTTCGCCGTAAAGGGATTAGTATATTTCAACAGTATTGGAATCAAAGTTGCTGAAATACCACAGGAAGTTTGTGAAATTATTACGAAAAACTAACTACTAATAGGTTACAATACAATTATTGCGAAAATATGTTCAAAGGTAAATGGAAATATGGTTACCGTCTTAGCCAGGACTAGTTTTTGTAAGTTTACCTATGTTTTCAACTTACGTCGTTAGATCAGCAGTTTTAATAGCAAAAATCGTTACGATCTCTACAGTTATGTTAGATTTCGCACTGATTCGTTTGGGATGGTTTTCAACATTATATTTCTATGGTTTACATTCTTTTGAAGTCGGCGTCATTAGAATATCGGTATTAATAGCAGCAACCGTTATGATCTTTGTAGTTATGTTGGAGATCGCTCAAATTCCATCCTTGTGGATGGATTTCAATATTATATTCCTAGTTTTTCTGTTTTACATTCTTTTGAGATCGGCGTCACTAGAATATCGGTTTAAGTAGCGACAACCATTACAATCCCTACAGTTATGTCATATTTCCACTATTTGACGCGTTTGGTACGGTTTTCAACATCATATTTCTTGTTTTTCTATGTTTTACGTACTTTTGAGGTCGGCGTCACTAGAATAACGGTTTTAATAGCGACAACCACTACAATCCCTACAGTTATGTCATATTTCCACTATTTGACGCGTTTCGTATGGTTTTCAACATCATATTCCTTGTTTTTCAGTATTTTGCGTACTGTTGAAGTCGGCGTCATTACAATATCGGTGTTAATACCAGCAACCGTTACGATGAGTGTAGTTCTGTTGGATTTCGCTCAAATTCATTCCTTGTGGATGGACTTCAACATTATATTCCTTGTTTTTCTACGTTATACAGTCTTTTGAGTTCGGCGTCACTAGAATATGAGTTTTAATAGCGACAACCACTACAATCTGTACAGTAATGTTAGATTTCGCACTACCTGATTCGTTTGGGATGGTTTTCAACATTATATTGGTTGTTTTTCTATGCTTGACATACTTTTGAAATCGGCGTCACTAGAATATGGGTTTTAATAGCTACAACTACTACAATCTCTACAGATATGTCATAATCGGGCTATTTGACCCGTTTTGGATGGTTTTCAACATCATATTCCTTGTTTTTCTGTATTTTGCGCACTTTTGAAGTCGGTGTCATTAATTTTATTCAATTTAAAAGTCACAGAAACTAAAGGAATACTTTGAGAAAATTTGTTTGTTCACATTATATATATATATATATATATATATATATATAATATATATAATAATAAAAAATGAAAATAATAATTTAACTAAAATAGGCATTGAGAAGAAAAACTATATAAATACATTACAAATTTTTTTTAACAACAATAAAAATTTATTCGATCCCAAAATACAAAAAAATAAAAAGTTACACCGTCATTTAAATTATTTAAGATCATTTTTCAAGAAGATTTTTGTTAATAATCATCTTTATTCAATCATCATAGTAATAGGCCCAAAAAGGTTTTGGAAAATTTTCCATAAATTTAAGGAAAAGATACACACATAACAAATGGCCTTTGTTTTATTATTCAATATATATGAAATAATCAAACAATTGTAGGAAATGACGGAAATAGAAAAAAAAAAAACTTAAAAAGGGGGAATAAAGAAAGAAAAATTTTTGAGTTTATATATATATTTATATATATTGGAAGAAAGAAAGAAAATTTCGGAGTTAATACATATAATGAAAATTTTTGAGTTAATATATATATTCGAACGGAAAAGAGAATTTTGAAACATAATATTAATATTATATAATTAATATAATAAGTAATAATAATTTTTGGATAAGAAAAGAAAAGGTTCTAAGGAGAAATATTTAAATTTAGTTAATATATCTATAATGTAAATAGACAATAGTGTTAAGAACTTTTTGAAATTAAAATATTGTAACCTTTGATTAATTCTGAAAACCATTGTAATTGAACGAAAATCCAAGCCTTTAATTAATCTTAATTTAATCTATTATTCTCTTCAAGGATAATTTTCTTTCTCGAAGAAGGGTGGTATGTCGTATTCCAGAATACTACCCTTATTAGATTTTGACACTGAATCTCATTACTTTCTTAACACACCGTTAATACTTCCTCTGTTCATATCTAATTCTCATTTAATACATAACATTAATAAACTTTCACAATATTCTATATCAAGCCTGTTAAGCACATTTCATAACATGCCCCTTTTCATAACATCCACCTTTTTTCATTCAAAACATAGTACTTTGATTTTCGTTCAAATTTTATTCAATTTAAAAGTCACAAAAACTAAAGGAATACTTTGAGAAAATTTGTTTTGTTCACATTATAATTTCCAATCAATTAGAACAATAAGTAGCATAAGAAGAGAGAAATTTTAATAGTAAAATCAGTTTGAGTTGAGAAGCAGTAGACTTCAGTTTGAGTTTAGCAATTGAAGTAGGAGTTTGAGTTAGAAGTTGAAAAGTTAAGTTTTGAATTCGGAAGCAGTTGAGGAAGTTGAGTTTTAGAGTCGAGTCAGTTTGAGTTATCAAACTGTAGTAGAGAGTTGAGAACACAGTTAAGAAAAAGATAAAACAAAAAGAAGTTATTAGAAAAGAATAAACAGTAAATTGAAAAACAATTAATCCTGCGTTTTATTAAGTTTCATAATAAAAGGTCCCCGCTCTTCCCTCGAAAGAGGAAGCACGGCGCCGGACACATAACAACCGGTTGTGGTGGCGACAATCATTACGATCTCTACGGTTATGTTAGATTTCACACTATTTGATTCGTTTGGGATGGATTTCAACATCATATTCCCTTTTCCTCTATATTTTTCGTACTTTTGAGGTCGGCGTCACTAGAATATCGGTTTCAGTAGCGACCATCGTTTAAATCTAGACAGTTATGTCATATTTCGCGCTATTTGACTCGTCTGGGATAGTGTTCAACATTATATTCCTTGTTTTGTTATGTTTTACAGTCTTTTGCAGTCGGCGTCACTAGAATATCAGTTTTAATAGCTACAACCACTACAATCTCTACAGTTATGTTAGATTTCGTTCTACTTGATTCGTTTGGGATGGTTTTCAACATAATATTGCTTGTTTTTCTATGTTTTACAGTCCTTTGTGTTCGGGGTCGCTAGAATATCGGTTTCAGTAGAGACCATAGTTTAAATCTCTACAGTTAAAGTCGGTGTCATTAAAATACCGCTTGTAGTGGCGACAACCGCTACAATCTTTGCAGTTATGTGATAATCGGGCTATTGGACTCGTTTGGGATGGTTTTCAACATTACATTGCTTGTTTTTCTATGGTTTACAGTCTTTTGAGGTCGGCGTCACTAGAATATCGGTTTCAGTAGCGACCATAGTTTAAATCTCTACAGTTGTGTCTTATGTCGCGCTATTTGACTCGTTTGGGATGGTTTTCAACATTATATTGGTTGTTTTTCTATGCTTTACATACTTTTGAGGTCGGCGTCACTAGAATATCGGTTTTAATAGCGACGACCACTACAATTTCTACAGTTATGTCATAATCGGGGTATTGGACCCGTTTTGGATGGTCTTCAACATCATATTCCTTGTTTTTCTGTATTTTGCGCACTTTTGAAGTCGGTGTCATTAAAATACCGCTTGTAGTGGCGACAATCATTACGATCTCTACGGTTATGTTAGATTTCACACTATTTGATTCGTTTGGGATGGATTTCAACGTCATATTCGTTTTTTCTCTATGTTTTTTGTACTTTTGAGGTCGGCGTCACTAGAATATCGGTTTCAGTAGCGACCATCGTTTAAATCTCAACAGTTATGTCATATTTCGCGGTATTTGACTCGGTTGGGATGGTTTTTAACATTATGTTGCCTGTTTTTCTATGTCTTACAGTCTGTCACGGTCAGCGCCACTAGAATATCGTTTTAATAGCTACAACCACTACAATCTCTACAGTTATGTTAGATTTCGTACTACTTGACTCGTTTGGGATGGTTTTCAACATAATATTGCTTGTTTTTCTATGTTTTACAGTCCTTTGTGTTCGGGGTCGCTAGAATATCGGTTTCAGTAGAGACCATAGTTTAAATCTCTACAGTTAAAGTCGGTGTCATTAAAATACCGCTTGTAGTGGCGACAACCGCTACAATCTTTGCAGTTATGTGATAATCGGGCTATTGGACTCGTTTGGGATGGTTTTCAACATTACATTGCTTGTTTTTCTATGGTTTACAGTCTTTTGAGGTCGGCGTCACTAGAATATCGGTTTCAGTAGCGACCATAGTTTAAATCTCTACAGTTGTGTCTTATGTCGCGCTATTTGACTCGTTTGGGATGGTTTTCAACATTATATTGGTTGTTTTTCTATGCTTTACATACTTTTGAGGTCGGCGTCACTAGAATATCGGTTTTAATAGCGACGACCACTACAATTTCTACAGTTATGTCATAATCGGGGTATTGGACCCGTTTTGGATGGTCTTCAACATCATATTCCTTGTTTTTCTGTATTTTGCGCACTTTTGAAGTCGGTGTCATTAAAATACCGCTTGTAGTGGCGACAATCATTACGATCTCTACGGTTATGTTAGATTTCACACTATTTGATTCGTTTGGGATGGATTTCAACGTCATATTCGTTTTTTCTCTATGTTTTTTGTACTTTTGAGGTCGGCGTCACTAGAATATCGGTTTCAGTAGCGACCATCGTTTAAATCTCAACAGTTATGTCATATTTCGCGGTATTTGACTCGGTTGGGATGGTTTTTAACATTATGTTGCCTGTTTTTCTATGTCTTACAGTCTGTCACGGTCAGCGCCACTAGAATATCGTTTTAATAGCTACAACCACTACAATCTCTACAGTTATGTTAGATTTCGTACTACTTGACTCGTTTGGGATGGTTTTCAACATAATATTCCTTGTTTTTCTATGCTTTACATACTTTTGAAGTCGGCGTCACTAGAATATCGGTTTCAGTAGCGACCATAGTTTAAATCTCTACAGTTAAGTCTCATTTCGCGCTATTTGACTCGTTTGGGATGGTGTTCAACATTATATTGCTTGTTTTTCTATGTTTTACAGTCTTTTGAGGTCGGTGTCACTAGAATATCGGTTTCAGTAGCGACCATCGTTTGAATCTCAACAGTTATGTCATCTTTCGCGCTATTTGACTGGTTTTGGATGGTTTTCAACATTATATTCCTTGTTTTTCTATGCTTTACATACTTTTGAGGCCGGCGTCACTAGAATATCGGTTTTAATAGCGACGACCACTAAATCTCTACGGTTATGTCATAATCGATCTATTTGACTCGTTTTGGATGGTCTTCAACATCATATTCCTTGTTTTTCTGTATTTTGCGCACTTTTGAAGTCGGTGTCATTAAAATACCGGTTGTAGTGGCGACAATCATTACGATCTCTACGGATATGTTAGATTTCGTACTACTTGATTCGTTTGGGATGGATTTCAACATTATATTGCTTGTTTTTCTATGTTTTACAGTCTTTTGAGGTCGGCGTCGCTAGAATATCGGTTTCAGTAGCGACCATCGTTTAAATCTCAACAGTTATGTCATATTTCGCACTATTTGACTCGTTTGGGATGGTTTTCAACATTATATTGCTGTTTTTCTATGTTTTACAGTCTTTTGAGGTCGGCGTCACTAGAATATCGGTTTCAGTAGCGACCGTCGTTTAAATCTCAGCAGTTATGCCTTATTTCGCGCTATTTGACTCGTTGGGGATGATTTTCAACATTATATTGCCTGTTTTTCCATGTTTTACCGACTGTTGCGGTCAAGGCCACTAGAATATCGGTTTTAATAGCTACAACCACTACAATCTCTACAGTTATGTTACATTTCGTACTACTTGATTCGTTTGGGATGGTTTTCAACATAATATTGCCTGTTTTTCTATGTTTTACAGTCCTTTGTGTTCGGGGTCGCTAGAATATCGGTTTCAGTAGAGACCATAGTTTAAATCTCTACAGTTAAAGTCGGTGTCATTAAAATACCGCTTGTAGTGGCGACAACCGCTACAATCTTTGCAGTTATGTCATAATCGGGCTATTGGACTCGTTTGGGATGGTTTTCAACATTACATTGCTTGTTTTTCTATGGTTTACAGTCTTTTGAGGTCGGCGTCACTAGAATATCGGTTTCAGTAGCGACCATAGTTTAAATCTCTACAGTTGTGTCTTATTTCGCGCTATATGACTCGTTTGGGATGGTTTTCAACATTACATTGGTTGTTTTTCTATGCTTTACATACTTTTGAGGTCGGCGTCACTAGAATATCGGTTTCAGTAGCGACCATAGTTTAAATCTCTACAGTTGTGTCTTATGTCGCGCTATTTGACTCGTTTGGGATGGTTTTCAACATTATATTGGTTGTTTTTCTATGCTTTACATACTTTTGAGGTCGGCGTCACTAGAATATCGGTTTTAATAGCAACGACCACTACAATTTCTACAGTTATGTCATAATCGGGGTATTGGACCCGTTTTGGATGGTCTTCAACATCATATTCCTTGTTTTTCTGTATTTTGCGCACTTTTGAAGTCGGTGTCATTAAAATACCGCTTGTAGTGGCGACAATCATTACGATCTCTACGGTTGTGTTAGATTTCACACTATTTGATTCGTTTGGGATGGATTTCAACGCCATATTCGTTTTTTCTCTATGTTTTTTGTACTTTTGAGGTCGGCGTCACTAGAATATCGGTTTCAGTAGCGACCATCGTTTAACTCTCAACAGTTATGTCATATTTAGCGCTATTTGACACGTTTGGGATGGTTTTCAACATTATATTGCTTGTTTTTCTATGTTTTACAGTCTTTTGAGGTCGGCGTCAATAGAATATCGGTTCCAGTAGCGACCATAGTTTAAATCTCAACAGTTATGTCATATTTCGCGCTATTTGACTCGTTTTGGATGGCTTTCAACATCATATTCCTTGTTTTTCTGTATTTTGCGCACTTTTGAAGTCGGTGTCATTAAAATACCGCTTGTAGTGGCGACAATCATTACGATCTCTACGGTTATGTTAGATTTCACACTATTTGATTCGTTTGGGATGGTTTTCAACATTATATTGCTTGTTTTTCTATGTTTTACAGTCTTTTGAGGTCGGTGTCCATAGAATATCGGTTTCAGTAGCGATCATCGTTTAAATCTCAACAGTTATGTCATATTTCGCGCTATTTGACTGGTTTTGGATGGTTTTCAACATTATATTCCTTGTTTTTCTATGCTTTACATACTTTTGAGGCCGGCGTCACTAGAATATCGGTTTTAATAGCGACGACCACTAAATCTCTACGGTTATGTCATAATCGATCTATTTGACTCGTTTTGGATGGTCTTCAACATCATATTCCTTGTTTTTCTGTATTTTGCGCACTTTTGAAGTCGGTGTCATTAAAATACCGCTTGTAGTGGCGACAATCATTACGATCTCTACGGATATGTTAGATTTCGTACTACTTGATTCGTTTGGGATGGATTTCAACATTATATTGCTTGTTTTTCTATGTTTTACAGTCTTTTGAGGTCGGCGTCGCTAGAATATCGGTTTCAGTAGCGACCATCGTTTAAATCTCAACAGTTATGTCATATTTCGCACTATTTGACTCGTTGGGGATGGTTTTCAACATTATATTGCTGTTTTTCTATGTTTTACAGTCTTTTGAGGGCGGCGTCACTAGAATATCGGTTTCAGTAGCGACCGTCGTTTAAATCTCAGCAGTTATGCCTTATTTCGCGCTATTTGACTCGTTGGGGATGGTTTTCAAAATCATATTCCTTGTTTTTCTGTATTTTGCGCACTTTTGAAGTCGGTGTCATTAAAATACCGGTTGTAGTGGCGACAATCATTACGATCTCTACGGTTATGTTAGATTTCGCAATACTTGATTCGTTTGGGATGGTTTTCAACATGAAATTGCTTGTTTTTCTATGTTTCACAGTCTTTTGAGGTCGGCGTCACTAGAATATCGATTTCAGTAGCGACCATCGTTTAAATCTCAACAGTTATGTCATATTTCGCGCTATTTGACTTGTTTGGGATGGTTTTCAACATTATATTCCTTGTTTTTCTATGTTTTACAGTCTTTTGAGGTCAGCGTCACTAGAATATCGGTTTCAATAGCTACAACCACTACAATCTCTACAGTTATGTTAGATATCGTACTACTTGATTCGTTTGGGATGGTTTTCAACATTATATTCCTAGTTTTTCGATGTTTAACAGTCTTTTGCGGTCAGCGCCACTAGAATATCGGTCTTAATAGCTACAACCACTACAATCTCTACAGTTATGTTATATTTCGTACTACTTGATTCGTTTGGGATGGTTTTCAACATTATATTGCCTGTTTTTCTATGTTTTACAGTCTTTTGAGGTCGGCGTCAATAGAATATCGGTTTCAGTAGCGACCATCGTTTAAATCAAAACAGTTATGTCATATTTCGCGCTATTTGACTCGTTTGGGACGGTTTTCAAAATCATATTCCTTGTTTTTCTGTATTTTGCGCACTTTTGAAGTCGGTGTCATTAAAATACCGGTTGTAGTGGCGACAATCATTACGATCTCTACGGTTATGTTAGATTTTGCAATACTTGATTCGTTTGGGATGGTTTTCAACATTATATTGCTTGTTTTTCTATGTTTTACAGTCTTTTGAGGTCGGCGTCAATAGAATATCGGTTTCAGTAGCGACCATCGTTTAAATCTCAACAGTTATGTCATATTTCGCGCTATTTGACTCGTTTGGGATGGTTTTCAAAATCATATTCCTTGTTTTTCTGTATTTTGCGCACTTTTGAAGACGGTGTCATTAAAATACCGGTTGTAGTGGCGACAATCATTACGATCTCTACGGTTATGTTAGATTTCGCAATACTTGATTCGTTTGGGATGGTTTTCAACATGAAATTGCTTGTTTTTCTATGTTTCACAGTCTTTTGAGGTCGGCGTCAATAGAATATCGGTTTCAGTAGCGACCATCGTTTAAATCTCAACAGTTATGTCATATTTCGCGCTATATGACTCGTTTGGGATGGTTTTCAACATTATATTGCTTGTTTTTCTATGTTTTACAGTCTTTTGAGGTCGGCGTCAATAGAATATCGGTTTCAGTAGCGACCATCGTTTAAATCTCAACAGTTATGTCATATTTCGCGCTATATGACTCGTTTGGGATGGTTTTCAACATTATATTGGTTGTTTTTCTATGTTTTACAGTCTTTTGCGGTCAGCGCCACTAGAATATCGGTTTCAATAGCTACAACCACTACAATCTCTACAGTTATGTTAGATATCGTACTACTTGATTCGTTTGGGATGGTTTTCAACATTATATTGGTTGTTTTTCTATGTTTTACAGTCTTTTGCGGGCAGCGCCACTAGAATATCGGTCTTAATAGCTACAACCACTACAATCTCTACAGTTATGTTAGATTTCGTACTACTTGATTCGTTTGGGATGGTTTTCAACATTATATTGCCTGGTTTGCTATGTTTTACAGTCTTTTGCGGTCAGCGCCACTAGAATATCGGTTTCAATAGCTACAACCACTGCAATCTCTACAGTTATGTTAGATTTCGTACTACTTGATTCGTTTGGGATGGTTTTCAACATAATATTGCTTGTTTTTCTCTGTTTTACAGTCTTTTGAGGTCGGCGTCACTAGAATATCGGTTTCAGTAGCGACCATAGTTTAAATCTCTACAGTAATGTCTTATTTCGCGCTATTTGACTCGTTGGGGATGGTTTTCAACATTATATTGCTTGTTTTTCTATGTTTTACAGTCTGTTGCGGGCAGCGCCACTAGAATATCGGTCTTAATAGCTACAACCACTACAATCTCTACAGTTATGTTAGATTTCGTACTACTTGATTCGTTTGGGATGGTTTTCAACATTATATTGCCTGTTTTTCTATGTTTAACAGTCTTTTGCGGTCAGCACCACTAGAATATCGGTTTCAATAGCTACAACCACTACAATCTCTACAGTTATGTTAGGTATCGTACAACTTGATTCGTTTGGGATGGTTTTCAACATTATATTGGTTGTTTTTCTATGTTTTACAGTCTTTTGCGGGCAGCGCCACTAGAATATCGGTCTTAATAGCTACAACCACTACAATCTCTACAGTTATGTTAGATTTCGTACTACTTGATTCGTTTGGGATGGTTTTCAACATTATATTGCCTGTTTTTCTATGTTTTACAGTCTTTTGAGGTCGGCGTCACTAGAATATCGGTTTCAGTAGCGACCATCGTTTAAATCTCAACAGTTATGTCATATTTCGCGCTATTTGACTCGTTTGGGATGGTTTTCAACATTATATTCCTTGTTTTTCTATGTTTTACAGTCTTTTGAGGTCAGCGTCACTAGAATATCGGTTTCAATAGCTACAACCACTACAATCTCTACAGTTATGTTAGATATCGTACTACTTGATTCGTTTGGGATGGTTTTCAACATTATATTCCTAGTTTTTCTATGTTTTACAGTCTTTTGCGGGCAGCGCCACTAGAATATCGGTCTTAATAGCTACAACCACTACAATCTCTACAGTTATGTTAGATTTCGTAGTACTTGATTCGTTTGGGATGGTTTTCAACATCATATTCCTAGTTTTTCTATGTTTAACAGTCTTTTGCGGTCAGCGCCACTAGAATATCGGTCTTAATAGCTACAACCACTACAATCTCTACAGTTATGTTATATTTCGTACTACTTGATTCGTTTGGGATGGTTTTCAACATTATATTGCCTGTTTTTCTATGTTTTACAGTCTTTTGAGGTCGGCGTCAATAGAATATCGGTTTCAGTAGCGACCATCGTTTAAATCAAAACAGTTATGTCATATTTCGCGCTATTTGACTCGTTTGGGATGGTTTTCAAAATCATATTCCTTGTTTTTCTGTATTTTGCGCACTTTTGAAGTCGGTGTCATTAAAATACCGGTTGTAGTGGCGACAATCATTACGATCTCTACGGTTATGTTAGATTTCGCAATACTTGATTCGTTTGGGATGGTTTTCAACATTATATTGCTTGTTTTTCTATGTTTTACAGTCTTTTGAGGTCGGCGTCAATAGAATATCGGTTTCAGTAGCGACCATCGTTTAAATCTCAACAGTTATGTCATATTTCGCGCTATTTGACTCGTTTGGGATGGTTTTCAAAATCATATTCCTAGTTTTTCTGTATTTTGCGCACTTTTGAAGACGGTGTCATTAAAATACCGGTTGTAGTGGCGACAATCATTACGATCTCTACGGTTATGTTAGATTTCGCAATACTTGATTCGTTTGGGATGGTTTTCAACATGAAATTGCTTGTTTTTCTATGTTTCACAGTCTTTTGAGGTCGGCGTCACTAGAATATCGATTTCAGTAGCGACCATCGTTTAAATCTCAACAGTTATGTCATATTTCGCGCTATATGACTCGTTGGGGATGGTTTTCAACATTATATTGGTTGTTTTTCTATGTTTTACAGTCTTTTGCGGTCAGCGCCACTAGAATATCGGTTTCAATAGCTACAACCACTGCAATCTCTACAGTTATGTTAGATTTCGTACTACTTGATTCGTTTGGGATGGTTTTCAACATAATATTGCTTGTTTTTCTCTGTTTTACAGTCTTTTGAGGTCGGCGTCACTAGAATATCGGTTTCAGTAGCGACCATAGTTTAAATCTCTACAGTAATGTCTTATTTCGCGCTATTTGACTCGTTGGGGATGGTTTTCAACATTATATTGCTTGTTTTTCTATGTTTTACAGTCTGTTGCGGGCAGCGCCACTAGAATATCGGTCTTAATAGCTACAACCACTACAATCTCTACAGTTATGTTAGATTTCGTACTACTTGATTCGTTTGGGATGGTTTTCAACATTATATTGCCTGTTTTTCTATGTTTAACAGTCTTTTGCGGTCAGCACCACTAGAATATCGGTTTCAATAGCTACAACCACTACAATCTCTACAGTTATGTTAGGTATCGTACAACTTGATTCGTTTGGGATGGTTTTCAACATTATATTGGTTGTTTTTCTATGTTTTACAGTCTTTTGCGGGCAGCGCCACTAGAATATCGGTCTTAATAGCTACAACCACTACAATCTCTACAGTTATGTTAGATTTCGTACTACTTGATTCGTTTGGGATGGTTTTCAACATTATATTGCCTGTTTTTCTATGTTTTACAGTCTTTTGAGGTCGGCGTCACTAGAATATCGGTTTCAGTAGCGACCATCGTTTAAATCTCTACAGTAATGTCTTATTTTGCGCTATTTGACTCGTTTGGGATGGTTTTCAACATTATATTCCTTGTTTTTCTATGTTTTACAGTCTTTTGAGGTCAGCGTCACTAGAATATCGGTTTCAATAGCTACAACCACTACAATCTCTACAGTTATGTTAGATATCGTACTACTTGATTCGTTTGGGATGGTTTTCAACATTATATTCCTAGTTTTTCTATGTTTTACAGTCTTTTGCGGGCAGCGCCACTAGAATATCGGTCTTAATAGCTACAACCACTACAATCTCTACAGTTATGTTAGATTTCGTAGTACTTGATTCGTTTGGGATGGTTTTCAACATCATATTCCTAGTTTTTCTATGTTTAACAGTCTTTTGCGGTCAGCGCCACTAGAATATCGGTCTTAATAGCTACAACCACTACAATCTCTACAGTTATGTTATATTTCGTACTACTTGATTCGTTTGGGATGGTTTTCAACATTATATTGCCTGTTTTTCTATGTTTTACAGTCTTTTGAGGTCGGCGTCAATAGAATATCGGTTTCAGTAGCGACCATCGTTTAAATCAAAACAGTTATGTCATATTTCGCGCTATTTGACTCGTTTGGGATGGTTTTCAAAATCATATTCCTTGTTTTTCTGTATTTTGCGCACTTTTGAAGTCGGTGTCATTAAAATACCGGTTGTAGTGGCGACAATCATTACGATCTCTACGGTTATGTTAGATTTCGCAATACTTGATTCGTTTGGGATGGTTTTCAACATTATATTGCTTGTTTTTCTATGTTTTACAGTCTTTTGAGGTCGGCGTCAATAGAATATCGGTTTCAGTAGCGACCATCGTTTAAATCTCAACAGTTATGTCATATTTCGCGCTATTTGACTCGTTTGGGATGGTTTTCAAAATCATATTCCTAGTTTTTCTGTATTTTGCGCACTTTTGAAGACGGTGTCATTAAAATACCGGTTGTAGTGGCGACAATCATTACGATCTCTACGGTTATGTTAGATTTCGCAATACTTGATTCGTTTGGGATGGTTTTCAACATGAAATTGCTTGTTTTTCTATGTTTCACAGTCTTTTGAGGTCGGCGTCACTAGAATATCGATTTCAGTAGCGACCATCGTTTAAATCTCAACAGTTATGTCATATTTCGCGCTATATGACTCGTTGGGGATGGTTTTCAACATTATATTGGTTGTTTTTCTATGTTTTACAGTCTTTTGCGGTCAGCGCCACTAGAATATCGGTTTCAATAGCTACAACCACTGCAATCTCTACAGTTATGTTAGATTTCGTACTACTTGATTCGTTTGGGATGGTTTTCAACATAATATTGCTTGTTTTTCTCTGTTTTACAGTCTTTTGAGGTCGGCGTCACTAGAATATCGGTTTCAGTAGCGACCATAGTTTAAATCTCTACAGTAATGTCTTATTTCGCGCTATTTGACTCGTTGGGGATGGTTTTCAACATTATATTGCTTGTTTTTCTATGTTTTACAGTCTGTTGCGGGCAGCGCCACTAGAATATCGGTCTTAATAGCTACAACCACTACAATCTCTACAGTTATGTTAGATTTCGTACTACTTGATTCGTTTGGGATGGTTTTCAACATTATATTGCCTGTTTTTCTATGTTTAACAGTCTTTTGCGGTCAGCACCACTAGAATATCGGTTTCAATAGCTACAACCACTACAATCTCTACAGTTATGTTAGGTATCGTACAACTTGATTCGTTTGGGATGGTTTTCAACATTATATTGGTTGTTTTTCTATGTTTTACAGTCTTTTGCGGGCAGCGCCACTAGAATATCGGTCTTAATAGCTACAACCACTACAATCTCTACAGTTATGTTAGATTTCGTACTACTTGATTCGTTTGGGATGGTTTTCAACATTATATTGCCTGTTTTTCTATGTTTTACAGTCTTTTGAGGTCGGCGTCACTAGAATATCGGTTTCAGTAGCGACCATCGTTTAAATCTCTACAGTAATGTCTTATTTTGCGCTATTTGACTCGTTTGGGATGGTTTTCAACATTATATTCCTTGTTTTTCTATGTTTTACAGTCTTTTGAGGTCAGCGTCACTAGAATATCGGTTTCAATAGCTACAACCACTACAATCTCTACAGTTATGTTAGATATCGTACTACTTGATTCGTTTGGGATGGTTTTCAACATTATATTCCTAGTTTTTCTATGTTTTACAGTCTTTTGCGGGCAGCGCCACTAGAATATCGGTCTTAATAGCTACAACCACTACAATCTCTACAGTTATGTTAGATTTCGTAGTACTTGATTCGTTTGGGATGGTTTTCAACATCATATTCCTAGTTTTTCTATGTTTAACAGTCTTTTGCGGTCAGCGCCACTAGAATATCGGTCTTAATAGCTACAACCACTACAATCTCTACAGTTATGTTATATTTCGTACTACTTGATTCGTTTGGGATGGTTTTCAACATTATATTGCCTGTTTTTCTATGTTTTACAGTCTTTTGAGGTCGGCGTCAATAGAATATCGGTTTCAGTAGCGACCATCGTTTAAATCAAAACAGTTATGTCATATTTCGCGCTATTTGACTCGTTTGGGCTGGTTTTCAAAATCATATTCCTTGTTTTTCTGTATTTTGCGCACTTTTGAAGTCGGTGTCATTAAAATACCGGTTGTAGTGGCGACAATCATTACGATCTCTACGGTTATGTTAGATTTCGCAATACTTGATTCGTTTGGGATGGTTTTCAACATTATATTGCTTGTTTTTCTATGTTTTACAGTCTTTTGAGGTCGGCGTCAATAGAATATCGGTTTCAGTAGCGACCATCGTTTAAATCTCAACAGTTATGTCATATTTCGCGCTATTTGACTCGTTTGGGATGGTTTTCAAAATCATATTCCTAGTTTTTCTGTATTTTGCGCACTTTTGAAGACGGTGTCATTAAAATACCGGTTGTAGTGGCGACAATCATTACGATCTCTACGGTTATGTTAGATTTCGCAATACTTGATTCGTTTGGGATGGTTTTCAACATGAAATTGCTTGTTTTTCTATGTTTCACAGTCTTTTGAGGTCGGCGTCACTAGAATATCGATTTCAGTAGCGACCATCGTTTAAATCTCAACAGTTATGTCATATTTCGCGCTATATGACTCGTTGGGGATGGTTTTCAACATTATATTGGTTGTTTTTCTATGTTTTACAGTCTTTTGCGGTCAGCGCCACTAGAATATCGGTTTCAATAGCTACAACCACTGCAATCTCTACAGTTATGTTAGATTTCGTACTACTTGATTCGTTTGGGATGGTTTTCAACATAATATTGCTTGTTTTTCTCTGTTTTACAGTCTTTTGAGGTCGGCGTCACTAGAATATCGGTTTCAGTAGCGACCATAGTTTAAATCTCTACAGTAATGTCTTATTTCGCGCTATTTGACTCGTTGGGGATGGTTTTCAACATTATATTGCTTGTTTTTCTATGTTTTACAGTCTTTTGCGGGCAGCGCCACTAGAATATCGGTCTTAATAGCTACAACCACTACAATCTCTACAGTTATGTTAGATTTCGTACTACTTGATTCGTTTGGGATGGTTTTCAACATTATATTGCTTGGTTTGCTATGTTTTACAGTCTTTTGCGGTCAGCGCCACTAGAATATCGGTTTCAATAGCTACAACCACTACAATCTCTACAGTTATGTTAGATATCGTACTACTTGATTCGTTTGGGATGGTTTTCAACATTATATTGGTTGTTTTTCTATGTTTCACAGTCTTTTCCGGGCAGCGCCACTAGAATATCGATTTTAATAGCTACAACCACTACAATCTCTACAGTTATGTTAGATTTCGTAGTACTTGATTCGTTTGGGATGGTTTTCAACATCATATTCCTAGTTTTTCTATGCTTAACAGTCTTTTGCGGTCAGCGCCACTAGAATATCGGTCTTAATAGCTACAACCACCACAATCTCTACAGTTATGTTATATTTCGTACTACTTGATTCGTTTGGGATGGTTTTCAACATTATATTGCCTGTTTTTCTATGTTTTACAGTCTTTTGAGGTCGGCGTCAATAGAATATCGGTTTCAGTAGCGACCATCGTTTAAATCAAAACAGTTATGTCATATTTCGCGCTATTTGACTCGTTTGGGATGGTTTTCAAAATCATATTCCTTGTTTTTCTGTATTTTGCGCACTTTTGAAGTCGGTGTCATTAAAATACCGGTTGTAGTGGCGACAATCATTACGATCTCTACGGTTATGTTAGATTTCGCAATACTTGATTCGTTTGGGATGGTTTTCAACATTATATTGCTTGTTTTTCTATGTTTTACAGTCTTTTGAGGTCGGCGTCAATAGAATATCGGTTTCAGTAGCGACCATCGTTTAAATCTCAACAGTTATGTCATATTTCGCGCTATTTGACTCGTTTGGGATGGTTTTCAAAATCATATTCCTAGTTTTTCTGTATTTTGCGCACTTTTGAAGACGGTGTCATTAAAATACCGGTTGTAGTGGCGACAATCATTACGATCTCTACGGTTATGTTAGATTTCGCAATACTTGATTCGTTTGGGATGGTTTTCAACATGAAATTGCTTGTTTTTCTATGTTTCACAGTCTTTTGAGGTCGGCGTCACTAGAATATCGATTTCAGTAGCGACCATCGTTTAAATCTCAACAGTTATGTCATATTTCGCGCTATATGACTCGTTGGGGATGGTTTTCAACATTATATTGGTTGTTTTTCTATGTTTTACAGTCTTTTGCGGTCAGCGCCACTAGAATATCGGTTTCAATAGCTACAACCACTGCAATCTCTACAGTTATGTTAGATTTCGTACTACTTGATTCGTTTGGGATGGTTTTCAACATAATATTGCTTGTTTTTCTCTGTTTTACAGTCTTTTGAGGTCGGCGTCACTAGAATATCGGTTTCAGTAGCGACCATAGTTTAAATCTCTACAGTAATGTCTTATTTCGCGCTATTTGACTCGTTGGGGATGGTTTTCAACATTATATTGCTTGTTTTTCTATGTTTTACAGTCTGTTGCGGGCAGCGCCACTAGAATATCGGTCTTAATAGCTACAACCACTACAATCTCTACAGTTATGTTAGATTTCGTACTACTTGATTCGTTTGGGATGGTTTTCAACATTATATTGCCTGTTTTTCTATGTTTAACAGTCTTTTGCGGTCAGCACCACTAGAATATCGGTTTCAATAGCTACAACCACTACAATCTCTACAGTTATGTTAGGTATCGTACAACTTGATTCGTTTGGGATGGTTTTCAACATTATATTGGTTGTTTTTCTATGTTTTACAGTCTTTCGCGGGCAGCGCCACTAGAATATCGGTCTTAATAGCTACAACCACTACAATCTCTACAGTTATGTTAGATTTCGTACTACTTGATTCGTTTGGGATGGTTTTCAACATTATATTGCCTGTTTTTCTATGTTTTACAGTCTTTTGAGGTCGGCGTCACTAGAATATCGGTTTCAGTAGCGACCATCGTTTAAATCTCTACAGTAATGTCTTATTTCGCGCTATTTGACTCGTTTGGGATGGTTTTCAACATTATATTCCTTGTTTTTCTATGTTTTACAGTCTTTTGAGGTCAGCGTCACTAGAATATCGGTTTCAATAGCTACAACCACTACAATCTCTACAGTTATGTTAGATATCGTACTACTTGATTCGTTTGGGATGGTTTTCAACATTATATTCCTAGTTTTTCTATGTTTTACAGTCTTTTGCGGGCAGCGCCACTAGAATATCGGTCTTAATAGCTACAACCACTACAATCTCTACAGTTATGTTAGATTTCGTAGTACTTGATTCGTTTGGGATGGTTTTCAACATCATATTCCTAGTTTTTCTATGTTTAACAGTCTTTTGCGGTCAGCGCCACTAGAATATCGGTCTTAATAGCTACAACCACTACAATCTCTACAGTTATGTTATATTTCGTACTACTTGATTCGTTTGGGATGGTTTTCAACATTATATTGCCTGTTTTTCTATGTTTTACAGTCTTTTGAGGTCGGCGTCAATAGAATATCGGTTTCAGTAGCGACCATCGTTTAAATCAAAACAGTTATGTCATATTTCGCGCTATTTGACTCGTTTGGGATGGTTTTCAAAATCATATTCCTTGTTTTTCTGTATTTTGCGCACTTTTGAAGTCGGTGTCATTAAAATACCGGTTGTAGTGGCGACAATCATTACGATCTCTACGGTTATGTTAGATTTCGCAATACTTGATTCGTTTGGGATGGCTTTCAACATTATATTGCTTGTTTTTCTATGTTTTACAGTCTTTTGAGGTCGGCGTCAATAGAATATCGGTTTCAGTAGCGACCATCGTTTAAATCTCAACAGTTATGTCATATTTCGCGCCATTTTACTCGTTTGGGGTGGTTTTCAACATTATATTCCTTGTTTTTCTATGTTTTACAGTCTTTTGAGGTCAGCGTCACTAGAATATCGGTTTCAATAGCTACAACCACTACAATCTCTACAGTTATGTTAGATATCGTACTACTTGATTCGTTTGGGATGGTTTTCAACATTATATTCCTAGTTTTTCTATGTTTTACAGTCTTTTGAGGTCAGCGTCACTAGAATATCGGTTTCAATAGCTACAACCACTACAATCTCTACAGTTATGTTAGATTTCGTAGTACTTGATTCGTTTGGGATGGTTTTCAACATCATATTCCTAGTTTTTCTATGTTTAACAGTCTTTTGCGGTCAGCGCCACTAGAATATCGGTCTTAATAGCTACAACCACTACAGTCTCTACAGTTATGTTAGATTTCGTACTACTTGATTCGTTTGGGATGGTTTTCAACATTATATTGCCTGGTTTGCTATGTTTTACAGTCTTTTGAGGTCAGCGTCACTAGAATATCGGTTTCAATAGCTACAACCACTACAATCTCTACAGTTATGTTAGATATCGTACTACTTGATTCGTTTGGGATGGTTTTCAACATTATATTCCTAGTTTTTCTATGTTTTACAGTCTTTTGAGGTCAGCGTCACTAGAATATCGGTTTCAATAGCTACAAGCACTACAATCTCTACAGTTATGTTAGATATCGTACTACTTGATTCGTTTGGGATGGTTTTCAACATTATGGTCCTAGTTTTTCTATGTTTTACAGTCTTTTGCGGGCAGCGCCACTAGAATATCGGTCTTAATAGCTACAACCACTACAATCTCTACAGTTATGTTAGATTTCGTACTACTTGATTCGTTTGGGATGGTTTTCAACATCATATTCCTAGTTTTTCTATGTTTAACAGTCTTTTGCGGTCAGCGCCACTAGAATATCGGTCTTAATAGCTACAACCACTACAATCTCTACAGTTATGTTATATTTCGTACTACTTGATTCGTTTGGGATGGTTTTCAACATTATATTGCCTGTTTTTCTATGTTTTACAGTCTTTTGAGGTCGTCGTCAATAGAATATCGGTTTCAGTAGCGACCAAGGTTTAAATCTCAACAGTTATGTCATATTTCGCGCTATTTGACTCGTTTGGGATGGTTTTCAAAATCATATTCCTTGTTTTTCTGTATTTTGCGCACTTTTGAAGACGGTGTCATTAAAATACCGGTTGTAGTGGCGACAATCATTACGATCTCTACGGTTATGTTAGATTTCGCAATACTTGATTCGTTTGGGATGGTTTTCAACATTATATTGCTTGTTTTTCTATGTTTTACAGTCTTTTGAGGTCGGCGTCAATAGAATATCGGTTTCAGTAGCGACCATCGTTTAAATCTCAACAGTTATGTCATATTTCGCGCTATTTGACTCGTTTGGGATGGTTTTCAAAATCATATTCCTAGTTTTTCTGTATTTTGCGCACTTTTGAAGACGGTGTCATTAAAATACCGGTTGTAGTGGCGACAATCATTACGATCTCTACGGTTATGTTAGATTTCGCAATACTTGATTCGTTTGGGATGGTTTTCAACATTATATTGCTTGTTTTTCTATGTTTTACAGTCTTTTGAGGTCGGCGTCAATAGAATATCGGTTTCAGTAGCGACCATCGTTTAAATCTCAACAGTTATGTCATATTTCGCGCTATTTGACTCGTTTGGGATGGTTTTCAAAATCATATTCCTAGTTTTTCTGTATTTTGCGCACTTTTGAAGACGGTGTCATTAAAATACCGGTTGTAGTGGCGACAATCATTACGATCTCTACGGTTATGTTAGATTTCGCAATACTTGATTCGTTTGGGATGGTTTTCAACATTATATTGCTTGTTTTTCTATGTTTCACAGTCTTTTGAGGTCGGCGCCACTAGAATATCGATTTCAGTAGCGACCATCGTTTAAATCTCAACAGTTATGTCATATTTCGCGCTATATGACTCGTTGGGGATGGTTTTCAACATTATATTGGTTGTTTTTCTATGTTTTACAGTCTTTTGCGGTCAGCGCCACTAGAATATCGGTTTCAATAGCTACAACCACTGCAATCTCTACAGTTATGTTAGATTTCGTACTACTTGATTCGTTTGGGATGGTTTTCAACATAATATTGCTTGTTTTTCTCTGTTTTACAGTCTTTTGAGGTCGGCGTCACTAGAATATCGGTTTCAGTAGCGACCATAGTTTAAATCTCTACAGTAATGTCTTATTTCGCGCTATTTGACTCGTTGGGGATGGTTTTCAACATTATATTGGTTGTTTTTCTATGTTTTACAGTCTTTTGCGGGCAGCGCCACTAGAATATCGGTCTTAATAGCTACAACCACTACAATCTCTACAGTTATGTTAGATTTCGTACTACTTGATTCGTTTGGGATGGTTTTCAACATTATATTGCCTGTTTTTCTATGTTTAACAGTCTTTTGCGGTCAGCACCACTAGAATATCGGTTTCAATAGCTACAACCACTACAATCTCTACAGTTATGTTAGGTATCGTACAACTTGATTCGTTTGGGATGGTTTTCAACATTATATTGGTTGTTTTTCTATGTTTTACAGTCTTTTGCGGGCAGCGCCACTAGAATATCGGTCTTAATAGCTACAACCACTACAATCTCTACAGTTATGTTAGATTTCGTACTACTTGATTCGTTTGGGATGGTTTTCAACATTATATTGCCTGGTTTGCTATGTTTTACAGTCTTTTGCGGTCAGCGCCACTAGAATATCGGCTTCAATAGCTACAACCACTACAATCTCTACAGTTATGTCATATTTCGCGCTATATGACTCGTTGGGGATGGTTTTCAACATTATATTGGTTGTTTTTCTATGTTTTACAGTCTTTTGCGGTCAGCGCCACTAGAATATCGGTTTCAATAGCTACAACCACTACAATCTCTACAGTTATGTTAGATATCGTACTACTTGATTCGTTTGGGATGGTTTTCAACATTATATTGGTTGTTTTTCTATGTTTTACAGTCTTTTGCGGGCATCGCCACTCGAATATCGGTCTTAATAGCTACAACCACTACAATCTCTACAGTTATGTTAGATTTCGTAGTACTTGATTCGTTTGGGATGGTTTTCAACATTATATTGGTTGTTTTTCTATGTTTTACAGTCTTTTGCGGGCAGCGCCACTAGAATATCGGTTTCAATAGCTACAACCACTACAATCTCTACAGTTATGTTAGATATCGTACTACTTGATTCGTTTGGGATGGTTTTCAACATTATATTGGTTGTTTTTCTATGTTTTACAGTCTTTTGCGGGCAGCGCCACTAGAATATCGGTCTTAATAGCTACAACCACTACAATCTCTACAGTTATGTTAGATTTCGTACTACCTGATTCGTTTGGGATGGTTTTCAACATTATATTGCCTGTTTTTCTATGTTTTACAGTCTTTTGAGGTCGGCGTCACTAGAATATCGGTTTCAGTAGCGACCATAGTTTAAATCTCTACAGTAATGTCTTATTTCGCGCTATTTGACTCGTTTGGGATGGTTTTCAACATTATATTCCTTGTTTTTCTATGTTTTACAGTCTTTTGAGGTCGGCGTCACTAGAATATCGGTTTCAGTAGCGACCATCGTTTAAATCTCTACAGTAATGTCTTATTTCGCGCTATTTGACTCGTTTGGGATGGTTTTCAACATTATATTCCTTGTTTTTCTATGTTTTACAGTCTTTTGAGGTCAGCGTCACTAGAATATCGGTTTCAATAGCTACAACCACTACAATCTCTACAGTTATGTTAGATATCGTACTACTTGATTCGTTTGGGATGGTTTTCAACATTATATTCCTTGTTTTTCTATGTTTTACAGTCTTTTGCGGGCAGCGCCACTAGAATATCGGTCTTAATAGCTACAACCACTACAATCTCTACAGTTATGTTAGATTTCGTAGTACTTGATTCGTTTGGGATGGTTTTCAACATCATATTCCTAGTTTTTCTATGTTTAACAGTCTTTTGCGGTCAGCGCCACTAGAATATCGGTCTTAATAGCTACAACCACTACAATCTCTACAGTTATGTTATATTTCGTACTACTTGATTCGTTTGGGATGGTTTTCAACATTATATTGCCTGTTTTTCTATGTTTTACAGTCTTTTGAGGTCGGCGTCAATAGAATATCGGTTTCAGTAGCGACCATCGTTTAAATCAAAACAGTTATGTCATATTTCGCGCTATTTGACTCGTTTGGGATGGTTTTCAAAATCATATTCCTTGTTTTTCTGTATTTTGCGCACTTTTGAAGTCGGTGTCATTAAAATACCGGTTGTAGTGGCGACAATCATTACGATCTCTACGGTTATGTTAGATTTCGCAATACTTGATTCGTTTGGGATGGTTTTCAACATTATATTGCTTGTTTTTCTATGTTTTACAGTCTTTTGAGGTCGGCGTCAATAGAATATCGGTTTCAGTAGCGACCATCGTTTAAATCTCAACAGTTATGTCATATTTCGCGCTATTTGACTCGTTTGGGATGGTTTTCAAAATCATATTCCTTGTTTTTCTGTATTTTGCGCACTTTTGAAGACGGTGTCATTAAAATACCGGTTGTAGTGGCGACAATCATTACGATCTCTACGGTTATGTTAGATTTCGCAATACTTGATTCGTTTGGCATGGTTTTCAACACGAAATTGCTTGGTTTTCTATGTTTCACAGTCTTTTGAGGTCGGCGTCACTAGAATATCGATTTCAGTAGCGACCATCGTTTAAATCTCAACAGTTATGTCATATTTCGCGCTATATGACTCGTTGGGGATGGTTTTCAACATTATATTGGTTGTTTTTCTATGTTTTACAGTCTTTTGCGGTCAGCGCCACTAGAATATCGGTTTCAATAGCTACAACCACTGCAATCTCTACAGTTATGTTAGATTTCGTACTACTTGATTCGTTTGGGATGGTTTTCAACATAATATTGCTTGTTTTTCTCTGTTTTACAGTCTTTTGAGGTCGGCGTCACTAGAATATCGGTTTCAGTAGCGACCATAGTTTAAATCTCTACAGTAATGTCTTATTTCGCGCTATTTGACTCGTTGGGGATGGTTTTCAACATTATATTGGTTGTTTTTCTATGTTTTACAGTCTTTTGCGGGCAGCGCCACTAGAATATCGGCCTTAATAGCTACAACCACTACAATCTCTACAGTTATGTTAGATTTCGTACTACTTGATTCGTTTGGGATGGTTTTCAACATTATATTGCCTGTTTTTCTATGTTTAACAGTCTTTTGCGGTCAGCACCACTAGAATATCGGTTTCAATAGCTACAACCACTACAATCTCTACAGTTATGTTAGGTATCGTACAACTTGATTCGTTTGGGATGGTTTTCAACATTATATTGGTTGTTTTTCTATGTTTTACAGTCTTTTGCGGGCAGCGCCACTAGAATATCGGTCTTAATAGCTACAACCACTACAATCTCTACAGTTATGTTAGATTTCGTAGTACTTGATTCGTTTGGGATGGTTTTCAACATTATATTGCTTGGTTTGCTATGTTTTACAGTCTTTTGCGGTCAGCGCCACTAGAATATCGGTTTCAATAGCTACAACCACTACAATCTCTACAGTTATGTTAGATATCGTACTACTTGATTCGTTTGGGATGGTTTTCAACATTATATTGGTTGTTTTTCTATGTTTTACAGTCTTTTGCGGGCAGCGCCACTAGAATATCGGTCTTAATAGCTACAACCACTACAATCTCTACAGTTATGTTAGATTTCGTACTACTTGATTCGTTTGGGATGGTTTTCAACATTATATTGCTTGTTTTTCTATGTTTTACAGTCTTTTGAGGTCGGCGTCAATAGAATATCGGTTTCAGTAGCGACCATCGTTTAAATCTCAACAGTTATGTCATTTTTTGCGCTATTTGACTCGTTTGGGATGGTTTTCAACATTATATTCCTTGTTTTTCTATGTTTTATTGTCTTTTGCGGTCAGCGTCACTAGAATATCGGTTTCAATAGCTACAACCACTGCAATCTCTACAGTTATGTTAGATTTCGTACTACTTGATTCGTTTGGGATGGTTTTCAACATAATATTGCTTGTTTTTCTCTGTTTTACAGTCTTTTGAGGTCGGCGTCACTAGAATATCGGTTTCAGTAGCGACCATAGTTTAAATCTCTACAGTAATGTCTTATTTCGCGCTATTTGACTCGTTGGGGATGGTTTTCAACATTATATTGCTTGTTTTTCTATGTTTTACAGTCTTTTGCGGGCACCGCCACTAGAATATCGGTCTTAATAGCTACAACCACTACAATCTCTACAGTTATGTTAGATTTCGTACTACTTGATTCGTTTGGGATGGTTTTCAACATTATATTGCCTGTTTTTCTATGTTTAACAGTCTTTTGCGGTCAGCACCACTAGAATATCGGTTTCAATAGCTACAACCACTACAATCTCTACAGTTATGTTAGATATCGTACAACTTGATTCGTTTGGGATGGTTTTCAACATTATATTGGTTGTTTTTCTATGTTTTACAGTCTTTTGCGGGCAGCGCCACTAGAATATCGGTCTTAATAGCTACAACCACTACAATCTCTACAGTTATGTTAGATTTCGTACTACCTGATTCGTTTGGGATGGTTTTCAACATTATATTGCCTGTTTTTCTATGTTTTACAGTCTTTTGAGCTCGGCGTCACTAGAATATCGGTTTCAGTAGCGACCATAGTTTAAATCTCTACAGTAATGTCTTATTTCGCGCTATTTGACTCGTTTGGGATGGTTTTCAACATTATATTCCTTGTTTTTCTATGTTTTACAGTCTTTTGAGGTCAGCGTCACTAGAATATCGGTTTGAATAGCTACAACCACTACAATCTCTACAGTTATGTTAGATATCGTACTACTTGATTCGTTTGGGATGGTTTTCAACATTATATTCCTAGTTTTTCTATGTTTTACAGTCTTTTGCGGGCAGCGCCACTAGAATATCGGTCTTAATAGCTACAACCACTACAATCTCTACAGTTATGTTAGATTTCGTAGTACTTGATTCGTTTGGGATGGTTTTCAACATCATATTCCTAGTTTTTCTATGTTTAACAGTCTTTTGCGGTCAGCGCCACTAGAATATCGGTCTTAATAGCTACAACCACTACAATCTCTACAGTTATGTTATATTTCGTACTACTTGATTCGTTTGGGATGGTTTTCAACATTATATTGCCTGTTTTTCTATGTTTTACAGTCTTTTGAGGTCGGCGTCAATAGAATATCGGTTTCAGTAGCGACCATCGTTTAAATCAAAACAGTTATGTCATATTTCGCGCTATTTGACTCGTTTGGGATGGTTTTCAAAATCATATTCCTTGTTTTTCTGTATTTTGCGCACTTTTGAAGTCGGTGTCATTAAAATACCGGTTGTAGTGGCGACAATCATTACGATCTCTACGGTTATGTTAGATTTCGCAATACTTGATTCGTTTGGGATGGTTTTCAACATTATATTGCTTGTTTTTCTATGTTTTACAGTCTTTTGAGGTCGGCGTCAATAGAATATCGGTTTCAGTAGCGACCATCGTTTAAATCTCAACAGTTATGTCATATTTCGCGCTATTTGACTCGTTTGGGATGGTTTTCAAAATCATATTCCTAGTTTTTCTGTATTTTGCGCACTTTTGAAGACGGTGTCATTAAAATACCGGTTGTAGTGGCGACAATCATTACGATCTCTACGGTTATGTTAGATTTCGCAATACTTGATTCGTTTGGGATGGTTTTCAACATGAAATTGCTTGTTTTTCTATGTTTCACAGTCTTTTGAGGTCGGCGTCACTAGAATATCGATTTCAGTAGCGACCATCGTTTAAATCTCAACAGTTATGTCATATTTCGCGCTATATGACTCGTTGGGGATGGTTTTCAACATTATATTGGTTGTTTTTCTATGTTTTACAGTCTTTTGCGGTCAGCGCCACTAGAATATCGGTTTCAATAGCTACAACCACTGCAATCTCTACAGTTATGTTAGATTTCGTACTACTTGATTCGTTTGGGATGGTTTTCAACATAATATTGCTTGTTTTTCTCTGTTTTACAGTCTTTTGAGGTCGGCGTCACTAGAATATCGGTTTCAGTAGCGACCATAGTTTAAATCTCTACAGTAATGTCTTATTTCGCGCTATTTGACTCGTTGGGGATGGTTTTCAACATTATATTGCTTGTTTTTCTATGTTTTACAGTCTTTTGCGGGCAGCGCCACTAGAATATCGGTCTTAATAGCTACAACCACTACAATCTCTACAGTTATGTTAGATTTCGTACTACTTGATTCGTTTGGGATGGTTTTCAACATTATATTGCTTGGTTTGCTATGTTTTACAGTCTTTTGCGGTCAGCGCCACTAGAATATCGGTTTCAATAGCTACAACCACTACAATCTCTACAGTTATGTTAGATATCGTACTACTTGATTCGTTTGGGATGGTTTTCAACATTATATTGGTTGTTTTTCTATGTTTCACAGTCTTTTCCGGGCAGCGCCACTAGAATATCGATTTTAATAGCTACAACCACTACAATCTCTACAGTTATGTTAGATTTCGTAGTACTTGATTCGTTTGGGATGGTTTTCAACATCATATTCCTAGTTTTTCTATGCTTAACAGTCTTTTGCGGTCAGCGCCACTAGAATATCGGTCTTAATAGCTACAACCACCACAATCTCTACAGTTATGTTATATTTCGTACTACTTGATTCGTTTGGGATGGTTTTCAACATTATATTGCCTGTTTTTCTATGTTTTACAGTCTTTTGAGGTCGGCGTCAATAGAATATCGGTTTCAGTAGCGACCATCGTTTAAATCAAAACAGTTATGTCATATTTCGCGCTATTTGACTCGTTTGGGATGGTTTTCAAAATCATATTCCTTGTTTTTCTGTATTTTGCGCACTTTTGAAGTCGGTGTCATTAAAATACCGGTTGTAGTGGCGACAATCATTACGATCTCTACGGTTATGTTAGATTTCGCAATACTTGATTCGTTTGGGATGGTTTTCAACATTATATTGCTTGTTTTTCTATGTTTTACAGTCTTTTGAGGTCGGCGTCAATAGAATATCGGTTTCAGTAGCGACCATCGTTTAAATCTCAACAGTTATGTCATATTTCGCGCTATTTGACTCGTTTGGGATGGTTTTCAAAATCATATTCCTAGTTTTTCTGTATTTTGCGCACTTTTGAAGACGGTGTCATTAAAATACCGGTTGTAGTGGCGACAATCATTACGATCTCTACGGTTATGTTAGATTTCGCAATACTTGATTCGTTTGGGATGGTTTTCAACATGAAATTGCTTGTTTTTCTATGTTTCACAGTCTTTTGAGGTCGGCGTCACTAGAATATCGATTTCAGTAGCGACCATCGTTTAAATCTCAACAGTTATGTCATATTTCGCGCTATATGACTCGTTGGGGATGGTTTTCAACATTATATTGGTTGTTTTTCTATGTTTTACAGTCTTTTGCGGTCAGCGCCACTAGAATATCGGTTTCAATAGCTACAACCACTGCAATCTCTACAGTTATGTTAGATTTCGTACTACTTGATTCGTTTGGGATGGTTTTCAACATAATATTGCTTGTTTTTCTCTGTTTTACAGTCTTTTGAGGTCGGCGTCACTAGAATATCGGTTTCAGTAGCGACCATAGTTTAAATCTCTACAGTAATGTCTTATTTCGCGCTATTTGACTCGTTGGGGATGGTTTTCAACATTATATTGGTTGTTTTTCTATGTTTTACAGTCTTTTGCGGGCAGCGCCACTAGAATATCGGTCTTAATAGCTACAACCACTACAATCTCTACAGTTATGTTAGATTTCGTACTACTTGATTCGTTTGGGATGGTTTTCAACATTATATTGCCTGTTTTTCTATGTTTAACAGTCTTTTGCGGTCAGCACCACTAGAATATCGGTTTCAATAGCTACAACCACTACAATCTCTACAGTTATGTTAGGTATCGTACAACTTGATTCGTTTGGGATGGTTTTCAACATTATATTGGTTGTTTTTCTATGTTTTACAGTCTTTTGCGGGCAGCGCCACTAGAATATCGGTCTTAATAGCTACAACCACTACAATCTCTACAGTTATGTTAGATTTCGTAGTACTTGATTCGTTTGGGATGGTTTTCAACATTATATTGCTTGGTTTGCTATGTTTTACAGTCTTTTGCGGTCAGCGCCACTAGAATATCGGTTTCAATAGCTACAACCACTACAATCTCTACAGTTATGTTAGATATCGTACTACTTGATTCGTTTGGGATGGTTTTCAACATTATATTGGTTGTTTTTCTATGTTTTACAGTCTTTTGCGGGCAGCGCCACTAGAATATCGGTCTTAATAGCTACAACCACTACAATCTCTACAGTTATGTTAGATTTCGTACTACTTGATTCGTTTGGGATGGTTTTCAACATTATATTGCTTGTTTTTCTATGTTTTACAGTCTTTTGAGGTCGGCGTCAATAGAATATCGGTTTCAGTAGCGACCATCGTTTAAATCTCAACAGTTATGTCATTTTTTGCGCTATTTGACTCGTTTGGGATGGTTTTCAACATTATATTCCTTGTTTTTCTATGTTTTATTGTCTTTTGCGGTCAGCGTCACTAGAATATCGGTTTCAATAGCTACAACCACTGCAATCTCTACAGTTATGTTAGATTTCGTACTACTTGATTCGTTTGGGATGGTTTTCAACATAATATTGCTTGTTTTTCTCTGTTTTACAGTCTTTTGAGGTCGGCGTCACTAGAATATCGGTTTCAGTAGCGACCATAGTTTAAATCTCTACAGTAATGTCTTATTTCGCGCTATTTGACTCGTTGGGGATGGTTTTCAACATTATATTGCTTGTTTTTCTATGTTTTACAGTCTTTTGCGGGCACCGCCACTAGAATATCGGTCTTAATAGCTACAACCACTACAATCTCTACAGTTATGTTAGATTTCGTACTACTTGATTCGTTTGGGATGGTTTTCAACATTATATTGCCTGTTTTTCTATGTTTAACAGTCTTTTGCGGTCAGCACCACTAGAATATCGGTTTCAATAGCTACAACCACTACAATCTCTACAGTTATGTTAGATATCGTACAACTTGATTCGTTTGGGATGGTTTTCAACATTATATTGGTTGTTTTTCTATGTTTTACAGTCTTTTGCGGGCAGCGCCACTAGAATATCGGTCTTAATAGCTACAACCACTACAATCTCTACAGTTATGTTAGATTTCGTACTACCTGATTCGTTTGGGATGGTTTTCAACATTATATTGCCTGTTTTTCTATGTTTTACAGTCTTTTGAGCTCGGCGTCACTAGAATATCGGTTTCAGTAGCGACCATAGTTTAAATCTCTACAGTAATGTCTTATTTCGCGCTATTTGACTCGTTTGGGATGGTTTTCAACATTATATTCCTTGTTTTTCTATGTTTTACAGTCTTTTGAGGTCAGCGTCACTAGAATATCGGTTTCAATAGCTACAACCACTACAATCTCTACAGTTATGTTAGATATCGTACTACTTGATTCGTTTGGGATGGTTTTCAACATTATATTCCTAGTTTTTCTATGTTTTACAGTCTTTTGCGGGCAGCGCCACTAGAATATCGGTCTTAATAGCTACAACCACTACAATCTCTACAGTTATGTTAGATTTCGTAGTACTTGATTCGTTTGGGATGGTTTTCAACATCATATTCCTAGTTTTTCTATGTTTAACAGTCTTTTGCGGTCAGCGCCACTAGAATATCGGTCTTAATAGCTACAACCACTACAATCTCTACAGTTATGTTATATTTCGTACTACTTGATTCGTTTGGGATGGTTTTCAACATTATATTGCCTGTTTTTCTATGTTTTACAGTCTTTTGAGGTCGGCGTCAATAGAATATCGGTTTCAGTAGCGACCATCGTTTAAATCAAAACAGTTATGTCATATTTCGCGCTATTTGACTCGTTTGGGATGGTTTTCAAAATCATATTCCTTGTTTTTCTGTATTTTGCGCACTTTTGAAGTCGGTGTCATTAAAATACCGGTTGTAGTGGCGACAATCATTACGATCTCTACGGTTATGTTAGATTTCGCAATACTTGATTCGTTTGGGATGGTTTTCAACATTATATTGCTTGTTTTTCTATGTTTTACAGTCTTTTGAGGTCGGCGTCAATAGAATATCGGTTTCAGTAGCGACCATCGTTTAAATCTCAACAGTTATGTCATATTTCGCGCTATTTGACTCGTTTGGGATGGTTTTCAAAATCATATTCCTAGTTTTTCTGTATTTTGCGCACTTTTGAAGACGGTGTCATTAAAATACCGGTTGTAGTGGCGACAATCATTACGATCTCTACGGTTATGTTAGATTTCGCAATACTTGATTCGTTTGGGATGGTTTTCAACATGAAATTGCTTGTTTTTCTATGTTTCACAGTCTTTTGAGGTCGGCGTCACTAGAATATCGATTTCAGTAGCGACCATCGTTTAAATCTCAACAGTTATGTCATATTTCGCGCTATATGACTCGTTGGGGATGGTTTTCAACATTATATTGGTTGTTTTTCTATGTTTTACAGTCTTTTGCGGTCAGCGCCACTAGAATATCGGTTTCAATAGCTACAACCACTGCAATCTCTACAGTTATGTTAGATTTCGTACTACTTGATTCGTTTGGGATGGTTTTCAACATAATATTGCTTGTTTTTCTCTGTTTTACAGTCTTTTGAGGTCGGCGTCACTAGAATATCGGTTTCAGTAGCGACCATAGTTTAAATCTCTACAGTAATGTCTTATTTCGCGCTATTTGACTCGTTGGGGATGGTTTTCAACATTATATTGCTTGTTTTTCTATGTTTTACAGTCTTTTGCGGGCAGCGCCACTAGAATATCGGTCTTAATAGCTACAACCACTACAATCTCTACAGTTATGTTAGATTTCGTACTACTTGATTCGTTTGGGATGGTTTTCAACATTATATTGCTTGGTTTGCTATGTTTTACAGTCTTTTGCGGTCAGCGCCACTAGAATATCGGTTTCAATAGCTACAACCACTACAATCTCTACAGTTATGTTAGATATCGTACTACTTGATTCGTTTGGGATGGTTTTCAACATTATATTGGTTGTTTTTCTATGTTTCACAGTCTTTTCCGGGCAGCGCCACTAGAATATCGATTTTAATAGCTACAACCACTACAATCTCTACAGTTATGTTAGATTTCGTAGTACTTGATTCGTTTGGGATGGTTTTCAACATCATATTCCTAGTTTTTCTATGCTTAACAGTCTTTTGCGGTCAGCGCCACTAGAATATCGGTCTTAATAGCTACAACCACCACAATCTCTACAGTTATGTTATATTTCGTACTACTTGATTCGTTTGGGATGGTTTTCAACATTATATTGCCTGTTTTTCTATGTTTTACAGTCTTTTGAGGTCGGCGTCAATAGAATATCGGTTTCAGTAGCGACCATCGTTTAAATCAAAACAGTTATGTCATATTTCGCGCTATTTGACTCGTTTGGGATGGTTTTCAAAATCATATTCCTTGTTTTTCTGTATTTTGCGCACTTTTGAAGTCGGTGTCATTAAAATACCGGTTGTAGTGGCGACAATCATTACGATCTCTACGGTTATGTTAGATTTCGCAATACTTGATTCGTTTGGGATGGTTTTCAACATTATATTGCTTGTTTTTCTATGTTTTACAGTCTTTTGAGGTCGGCGTCAATAGAATATCGGTTTCAGTAGCGACCATCGTTTAAATCTCAACAGTTATGTCATATTTCGCGCTATTTGACTCGTTTGGGATGGTTTTCAAAATCATATTCCTAGTTTTTCTGTATTTTGCGCACTTTTGAAGACGGTGTCATTAAAATACCGGTTGTAGTGGCGACAATCATTACGATCTCTACGGTTATGTTAGATTTCGCAATACTTGATTCGTTTGGGATGGTTTTCAACATGAAATTGCTTGTTTTTCTATGTTTCACAGTCTTTTGAGGTCGGCGTCACTAGAATATCGATTTCAGTAGCGACCATCGTTTAAATCTCAACAGTTATGTCATATTTCGCGCTATATGACTCGTTGGGGATGGTTTTCAACATTATATTGGTTGTTTTTCTATGTTTTACAGTCTTTTGCGGTCAGCGCCACTAGAATATCGGTTTCAATAGCTACAACCACTGCAATCTCTACAGTTATGTTAGATTTCGTACTACTTGATTCGTTTGGGATGGTTTTCAACATAATATTGCTTGTTTTTCTCTGTTTTACAGTCTTTTGAGGTCGGCGTCACTAGAATATCGGTTTCAGTAGCGACCATAGTTTAAATCTCTACAGTAATGTCTTATTTCGCGCTATTTGACTCGTTGGGGATGGTTTTCAACATTATATTGCTTGTTTTTCTATGTTTTACAGTCTGTTGCGGGCAGCGCCACTAGAATATCGGTCTTAATAGCTACAACCACTACAATCTCTACAGTTATGTTAGATTTCGTACTACTTGATTCGTTTGGGATGGTTTTCAACATTATATTGCCTGTTTTTCTATGTTTAACAGTCTTTTGCGGTCAGCACCACTAGAATATCGGTTTCAATAGCTACAACCACTACAATCTCTACAGTTATGTTAGGTATCGTACAACTTGATTCGTTTGGGATGGTTTTCAACATTATATTGGTTGTTTTTCTATGTTTTACAGTCTTTCGCGGGCAGCGCCACTAGAATATCGGTCTTAATAGCTACAACCACTACAATCTCTACAGTTATGTTAGATTTCGTACTACTTGATTCGTTTGGGATGGTTTTCAACATTATATTGCCTGTTTTTCTATGTTTTACAGTCTTTTGAGGTCGGCGTCACTAGAATATCGGTTTCAGTAGCGACCATCGTTTAAATCTCTACAGTAATGTCTTATTTCGCGCTATTTGACTCGTTTGGGATGGTTTTCAACATTATATTCCTTGTTTTTCTATGTTTTACAGTCTTTTGAGGTCAGCGTCACTAGAATATCGGTTTCAATAGCTACAACCACTACAATCTCTACAGTTATGTTAGATATCGTACTACTTGATTCGTTTGGGATGGTTTTCAACATTATATTCCTAGTTTTTCTATGTTTTACAGTCTTTTGCGGGCAGCGCCACTAGAATATCGGTCTTAATAGCTACAACCACTACAATCTCTACAGTTATGTTAGATTTCGTAGTACTTGATTCGTTTGGGATGGTTTTCAACATCATATTCCTAGTTTTTCTATGTTTAACAGTCTTTTGCGGTCAGCGCCACTAGAATATCGGTCTTAATAGCTACAACCACTACAATCTCTACAGTTATGTTATATTTCGTACTACTTGATTCGTTTGGGATGGTTTTCAACATTATATTGCCTGTTTTTCTATGTTTTACAGTCTTTTGAGGTCGGCGTCAATAGAATATCGGTTTCAGTAGCGACCATCGTTTAAATCAAAACAGTTATGTCATATTTCGCGCTATTTGACTCGTTTGGGATGGTTTTCAAAATCATATTCCTTGTTTTTCTGTATTTTGCGCACTTTTGAAGTCGGTGTCATTAAAATACCGGTTGTAGTGGCGACAATCATTACGATCTCTACGGTTATGTTAGATTTCGCAATACTTGATTCGTTTGGGATGGTTTTCAACATTATATTGCTTGTTTTTCTATGTTTTACAGTCTTTTGAGGTCGGCGTCAATAGAATATCGGTTTCAGTAGCGACCATCGTTTAAATCTCAACAGTTATGTCATATTTCGCGCCATTTTACTCGTTTGGGGTGGTTTTCAACATTATATTCCTTGTTTTTCTATGTTTTACAGTCTTTTGAGGTCAGCGTCACTAGAATATCGGTTTCAATAGCTACAACCATTACAATCTCTACAGTTATGTTAGATATCGTATTACTTGATTCGTTTGGGATGGTTTTCAACATTATATTCCTAGTTTTTCTATGTTTTACAGTCTTTTGAGGTCAGCGTCACTAGAATATCGGTTTCAATAGCTACAACCACTACAATCTCTACAGTTATGTTAGATTTCGTAGTACTTGATTCGTTTGGGATGGTTTTCAACATCATATTCCTAGTTTTTCTATGTTTAACAGTCTTTTGCGGTCAGCGCCACTAGAATATCGGTCTTAATAGCTACAACCACTACAGTCTCTACAGTTATGTTAGATTTCGTACTACTTGATTCGTTTGGGATGGTTTTCAACATTATATTGCCTGGTTTGCTATGTTTTACAGTCTTTTGAGGTCAGCGTCACTAGAATATCGGTTTCAATAGCTACAACCACTACAATCTCTACAGTTATGTTAGATATCGTACTACTTGATTCGTTTGGGATGGTTTTCAACATTATATTCCTAGTTTTTCTATGTTTTACAGTCTTTTGAGGTCAGCGTCACTAGAATATCGGTTTCAATAGCTACAAGCACTACAATCTCTACAGTTATGTTAGATATCGTACTACTTGATTCGTTTGGGATGGTTTTCAACATTATGGTCCTAGTTTTTCTATGTTTTACAGTCTTTTGCGGGCAGCGCCACTAGAATATCGGTCTTAATAGCTACAACCACTACAATCTCTACAGTTATGTTAGATTTCGTACTACTTGATTCGTTTGGGATGGTTTTCAACATCATATTCCTAGTTTTTCTATGTTTAACAGTCTTTTGCGGTCAGCGCCACTAGAATATCGGTCTTAATAGCTACAACCACTACAATCTCTACAGTTATGTTATATTTCGTACTACTTGATTCGTTTGGGATGGTTTTCAACATTATATTGCCTGTTTTTCTATGTTTTACAGTCTTTTGAGGTCGTCGTCAATAGAATATCGGTTTCAGTAGCGACCAAGGTTTAAATCTCAACAGTTATGTCATATTTCGCGCTATTTGACTCGTTTGGGATGGTTTTCAAAATCATATTCCTTGTTTTTCTGTATTTTGCGCACTTTTGAAGACGGTGTCATTAAAATACCGGTTGTAGTGGCGACAATCATTACGATCTCTACGGTTATGTTAGATTTCGCAATACTTGATTCGTTTGGGATGGTTTTCAACATTATATTGCTTGTTTTTCTATGTTTCACAGTCTTTTGAGGTCGGCGTCACTAGAATATCGATTTCAGTAGCGACCATCGTTTAAATCTCAACAGTTATGTCATATTTCGCGCTATTTGACTCGTTTGGGATGGTTTTCAAAATCATATTCCTAGTTTTTCTGTATTTTGCGCACTTTTGAAGTCGGTGTCATTAAAATACCGGTTGTAGTGGCGACAATCATTACGATCTCTACGGTTATGTTAGATTTCGCAATACTTGATTCGTTTGGGATGGTTTTCAACATTATATTGCTTGTTTTTCTATGTTTTACAGTCTTTTGAGGTCGGCGTCAATAGAATATCGGTTTCAGTAGCGACCATCGTTTAAATCTCAACAGTTATGTCATATTTCGCGCTATTTGACTCGTTTGGGATGGTTTTCAAAATCATATTCCTAGTTTTTCTGTATTTTGCGCACTTTTGAAGACGGTGTCATTAAAATACCGGTTGTAGTGGCGACAATCATTACGATCTCTACGGTTATGTTAGATTTCGCAATACTTGATTCGTTTGGGATGGTTTTCAACATTATATTGCTTGTTTTTCTATGTTTCACAGTCTTTTGAGGTCGGCGCCACTAGAATATCGATTTCAGTAGCGACCATCGTTTAAATCTCAACAGTTATGTCATATTTCGCGCTATATGACTCGTTGGGGATGGTTTTCAACATTATATTGGTTGTTTTTCTATGTTTTACAGTCTTTTGCGGTCAGCGCCACTAGAATATCGGTTTCAATAGCTACAACCACTGCAATCTCTACAGTTATGTTAGATTTCGTACTACTTGATTCGTTTGGGATGGTTTTCAACATAATATTGCTTGTTTTTCTCTGTTTTACAGTCTTTTGAGGTCGGCGTCACTAGAATATCGGTTTCAGTAGCGACCATAGTTTAAATCTCTACAGTAATGTCTTATTTCGCGCTATTTGACTCGTTGGGGATGGTTTTCAACATTATATTGGTTGTTTTTCTATGTTTTACAGTCTTTTGCGGGCAGCGCCACTAGAATATCGGTCTTAATAGCTACAACCACTACAATCTCTACAGTTATGTTAGATTTCGTACTACTTGATTCGTTTGGGATGGTTTTCAACATTATATTGCCTGTTTTTCTATGTTTAACAGTCTTTTGCGGTCAGCACCACTAGAATATCGGTTTCAATAGCTACAACCACTACAATCTCTACAGTTATGTTAGGTATCGTACAACTTGATTCGTTTGGGATGGTTTTCAACATTATATTGGTTGTTTTTCTATGTTTTACAGTCTTTTGCGGGCAGCGCCACTAGAATATCGGTCTTAATAGCTACAACCACTACAATCTCTACAGTTATGTTAGATTTCGTACTACTTGATTCGTTTGGGATGGTTTTCAACATTATATTGCCTGGTTTGCTATGTTTTACAGTCTTTTGCGGTCAGCGCCACTAGAATATCGGCTTCAATAGCTACAACCACTACAATCTCTACAGTTATGTCATATTTCGCGCTATATGACTCGTTGGGGATGGTTTTCAACATTATATTGGTTGTTTTTCTATGTTTTACAGTCTTTTGCGGTCAGCGCCACTAGAATATCGGTTTCAATAGCTACAACCACTACAATCTCTACAGTTATGTTAGATATCGTACTACTTGATTCGTTTGGGATGGTTTTCAACATTATATTGGTTGTTTTTCTATGTTTTACAGTCTTTTGCGGGCATCGCCACTCGAATATCGGTCTTAATAGCTACAACCACTACAATCTCTACAGTTATGTTAGATTTCGTAGTACTTGATTCGTTTGGGATGGTTTTCAACATTATATTGGTTGTTTTTCTATGTTTTACAGTCTTTTGCGGGCAGCGCCACTAGAATATCGGTTTCAATAGCTACAACCACTACAATCTCTACAGTTATGTTAGATATCGTACTACTTGATTCGTTTGGGATGGTTTTCAACATTATATTGGTTGTTTTTCTATGTTTTACAGTCTTTTGCGGGCAGCGCCACTAGAATATCGGTCTTAATAGCTACAACCACTACAATCTCTACAGTTATGTTAGATTTCGTACTACCTGATTCGTTTGGGATGGTTTTCAACATTATATTGCCTGTTTTTCTATGTTTTACAGTCTTTTGAGGTCGGCGTCACTAGAATATCGGTTTCAGTAGCGACCATAGTTTAAATCTCTACAGTAATGTCTTATTTCGCGCTATTTGACTCGTTTGGGATGGTTTTCAACATTATATTCCTTGTTTTTCTATGTTTTACAGTCTTTTGAGGTCGGCGTCACTAGAATATCGGTTTCAGTAGCGACCATCGTTTAAATCTCTACAGTAATGTCTTATTTCGCGCTATTTGACTCGTTTGGGATGGTTTTCAACATTATATTCCTTGTTTTTCTATGTTTTACAGTCTTTTGAGGTCAGCGTCACTAGAATATCGGTTTCAATAGCTACAACCACTACAATCTCTACAGTTATGTTAGATATCGTACTACTTGATTCGTTTGGGATGGTTTTCAACATTATATTCCTTGTTTTTCTATGTTTTACAGTCTTTTGCGGGCAGCGCCACTAGAATATCGGTCTTAATAGCTACAACCACTACAATCTCTACAGTTATGTTAGATTTCGTAGTACTTGATTCGTTTGGGATGGTTTTCAACATCATATTCCTAGTTTTTCTATGTTTAACAGTCTTTTGCGGTCAGCGCCACTAGAATATCGGTCTTAATAGCTACAACCACTACAATCTCTACAGTTATGTTATATTTCGTACTACTTGATTCGTTTGGGATGGTTTTCAACATTATATTGCCTGTTTTTCTATGTTTTACAGTCTTTTGAGGTCGGCGTCAATAGAATATCGGTTTCAGTAGCGACCATCGTTTAAATCAAAACAGTTATGTCATATTTCGCGCTATTTGACTCGTTTGGGATGGTTTTCAAAATCATATTCCTTGTTTTTCTGTATTTTGCGCACTTTTGAAGTCGGTGTCATTAAAATACCGGTTGTAGTGGCGACAATCATTACGATCTCTACGGTTATGTTAGATTTCGCAATACTTGATTCGTTTGGGATGGTTTTCAACATTATATTGCTTGTTTTTCTATGTTTTACAGTCTTTTGAGGTCGGCGTCAATAGAATATCGGTTTCAGTAGCGACCATCGTTTAAATCTCAACAGTTATGTCATATTTCGCGCTATTTGACTCGTTTGGGATGGTTTTCAAAATCATATTCCTTGTTTTTCTGTATTTTGCGCACTTTTGAAGACGGTGTCATTAAAATACCGGTTGTAGTGGCGACAATCATTACGATCTCTACGGTTATGTTAGATTTCGCAATACTTGATTCGTTTGGCATGGTTTTCAACACGAAATTGCTTGGTTTTCTATGTTTCACAGTCTTTTGAGGTCGGCGTCACTAGAATATCGATTTCAGTAGCGACCATCGTTTAAATCTCAACAGTTATGTCATATTTCGCGCTATATGACTCGTTGGGGATGGTTTTCAACATTATATTGGTTGTTTTTCTATGTTTTACAGTCTTTTGCGGTCAGCGCCACTAGAATATCGGTTTCAATAGCTACAACCACTGCAATCTCTACAGTTATGTTAGATTTCGTACTACTTGATTCGTTTGGGATGGTTTTCAACATAATATTGCTTGTTTTTCTCTGTTTTACAGTCTTTTGAGGTCGGCGTCACTAGAATATCGGTTTCAGTAGCGACCATAGTTTAAATCTCTACAGTAATGTCTTATTTCGCGCTATTTGACTCGTTGGGGATGGTTTTCAACATTATATTGGTTGTTTTTCTATGTTTTACAGTCTTTTGCGGGCAGCGCCACTAGAATATCGGTCTTAATAGCTACAACCACTACAATCTCTACAGTTATGTTAGATTTCGTACTACTTGATTCGTTTGGGATGGTTTTCAACATTATATTGCCTGTTTTTCTATGTTTAACAGTCTTTTGCGGTCAGCACCACTAGAATATCGGTTTCAATAGCTACAACCACTACAATCTCTACAGTTATGTTAGGTATCGTACAACTTGATTCGTTTGGGATGGTTTTCAACATTATATTGGTTGTTTTTCTATGTTTTACAGTCTTTTGCGGGCAGCGCCACTAGAATATCGGTCTTAATAGCTACAACCACTACAATCTCTACAGTTATGTTAGATTTCGTAGTACTTGATTCGTTTGGGATGGTTTTCAACATTATATTGCTTGGTTTGCTATGTTTTACAGTCTTTTGCGGTCAGCGCCACTAGAATATCGGTTTCAATAGCTACAACCACTACAATCTCTACAGTTATGTTAGATATCGTACTACTTGATTCGTTTGGGATGGTTTTCAACATTATATTGGTTGTTTTTCTATGTTTTACAGTCTTTTGCGGGCAGCGCCACTAGAATATCGGTCTTAATAGCTACAACCACTACAATCTCTACAGTTATGTTAGATTTCGTACTACTTGATTCGTTTGGGATGGTTTTCAACATTATATTGCTTGTTTTTCTATGTTTTACAGTCTTTTGAGGTCGGCGTCAATAGAATATCGGTTTCAGTAGCGACCATCGTTTAAATCTCAACAGTTATGTCATTTTTTGCGCTATTTGACTCGTTTGGGATGGTTTTCAACATTATATTCCTTGTTTTTCTATGTTTTATTGTCTTTTGCGGTCAGCGTCACTAGAATATCGGTTTCAATAGCTACAACCACTGCAATCTCTACAGTTATGTTAGATTTCGTACTACTTGATTCGTTTGGGATGGTTTTCAACATAATATTGCTTGTTTTTCTCTGTTTTACAGTCTTTTGAGGTCGGCGTCACTAGAATATCGGTTTCAGTAGCGACCATAGTTTAAATCTCTACAGTAATGTCTTATTTCGCGCTATTTGACTCGTTGGGGATGGTTTTCAACATTATATTGCTTGTTTTTCTATGTTTTACAGTCTTTTGCGGGCACCGCCACTAGAATATCGGTCTTAATAGCTACAACCACTACAATCTCTACAGTTATGTTAGATTTCGTACTACTTGATTCGTTTGGGATGGTTTTCAACATTATATTGCCTGTTTTTCTATGTTTAACAGTCTTTTGCGGTCAGCACCACTAGAATATCGGTTTCAATAGCTACAACCACTACAATCTCTACAGTTATGTTAGATATCGTACAACTTGATTCGTTTGGGATGGTTTTCAACATTATATTGGTTGTTTTTCTATGTTTTACAGTCTTTTGCGGGCAGCGCCACTAGAATATCGGTCTTAATAGCTACAACCACTACAATCTCTACAGTTATGTTAGATTTCGTACTACCTGATTCGTTTGGGATGGTTTTCAACATTATATTGCCTGTTTTTCTATGTTTTACAGTCTTTTGAGCTCGGCGTCACTAGAATATCGGTTTCAGTAGCGACCATAGTTTAAATCTCTACAGTAATGTCTTATTTCGCGCTATTTGACTCGTTTGGGATGGTTTTCAACATTATATTCCTTGTTTTTCTATGTTTTACAGTCTTTTGAGGTCAGCGTCACTAGAATATCGGTTTCAATAGCTACAACCACTACAATCTCTACAGTTATGTTAGATATCGTACTACTTGATTCGTTTGGGATGGTTTTCAACATTATATTCCTAGTTTTTCTATGTTTTACAGTCTTTTGCGGGCAGCGCCACTAGAATATCGGTCTTAATAGCTACAACCACTACAATCTCTACAGTTATGTTAGATTTCGTAGTACTTGATTCGTTTGGGATGGTTTTCAACATCATATTCCTAGTTTTTCTATGTTTAACAGTCTTTTGCGGTCAGCGCCACTAGAATATCGGTCTTAATAGCTACAACCACTACAATCTCTACAGTTATGTTATATTTCGTACTACCTGATTCGTTTGGGATGGTTTTCAACATTATATTGCCTGTTTTTCTATGTTTTACAGTCTTTTGAGGTCGGCGTCAATAGAATATCGGTTTCAGTAGCGACCATCGTTTAAATCAAAACAGTTATGTCATATTTCGCGCTATTTGACTCGTTTGGCATGGTTTTCAAAATCATATTCCTTGTTTTTCTGTATTTTGCGCACTTTTGAAGTCGGTGTCATTAAAATACCGGTTGTAGTGGCGACAATCATTACGATCTCTACGGTTATGTTAGATTTCGCAATACTTGATTCGTTTGGGATGGTTTTCAACATTATATTGCTTGTTTTTCTATGTTTTACAGTCTTTTGAGGTCGGCGTCAATAGAATATCGGTTTCAGTAGCGACCATCGTTTAAATCTCAACAGTTATGTCATATTTCGCGCTATTTGACTCGTTTGGGATGGTTTTCAAAATCATATTCCTTGTTTTTCTGTATTTTGCGCACTTTTGAAGACGGTGTCATTAAAATACCGGTTGTAGTGGCGACAATCATTACGATCTCTACGGTTATGTTAGATTTCGCAATACTTGATTCGTTTGGGATGGTTTTCAACATAATATTGCTTGTTTTTCTCTGTTTTACAGTCTTTTGAGGTCGGCGTCACTAGAATATCGGTTTCAGTAGCGACCATCGTTTAAATCTCTACAGTAATGTCATATTTCGCGCTATTTGACTCGTTTGGGATGGTTTTCAACATTATATTCCTTGTTTTTCTATGTTTTACAGTCTTTTGAGGTCAGCGTCACTAGAATATCGGTTTCAGTAGAGACCATCGTTTAAATCTCAACAGTTATGTCATATTTCGCGTTATTTGACTCGTTTGGGATGGTTTTCAACATAATATTGCTTGTTTTTCTCTGTTTTACAGTCTTTTGAGGTCGGCGTCACTAGAATATCGGTTTCAGTAGCGACCATAGTTTAAATCTCTACAGTAATGTCTTATTTCGCGCTATTTGACTCGTTGGGGATGGTTTTCAACATTATATTGCTTGTTTTTCTATGTTTTACAGTCTTTTGCGGGCAGCGCCACTAGAATATCGGTCTTAATAGCTACAACCACTACAATCTCTACAGTTATGTTAGATTTCGTACTACTTGATTCGTTTGGGATGGTTTTCAACATTATATTGCCTGTTTTTCTATGTTTAACAGTCTTTTGCGGTCAGCACCACTAGAATATCGGTTTCAATAGCTACAACCACTACAATCTCTACAGTTATGTTAGGTATCGTACAACTTGATTCGTTTGGGATGGTTTTCAACATTATATTGGTTGTTTTTCTATGTTTTACAGTCTTTTGCGGGCAGCGCCACTAGAATATCGGTCTTAATAGCTACAACCACTACAATCTCTACAGTTATGTTAGATTTCGTACTACTTGATTCGTTTGGGATGGTTTTCAACATTATATTGCTTGGTTTGCTATGTTTTACAGTCTTTTGCGGTCAGCGCCACTAGAATATCGGTTTCAATAGCTACAACCACTACAATCTCTACAGTTATGTTAGATTTCGTACTACTTGATTCGTTTGGGATGGTTTTCAACATTATATTGCCTGTTTTTCTATGTTTAACAGTCTTTTGCGGTCAGCACCACTAGAATATCGGTTTCAATAGCTACAACCACTACAATCTCTACAGTTATGTTAGGTATCGTACAACTTGATTCGTTTGGGATGGTTTTCAACATTATATTGGTTGTTTTTCTATGTTTTACAGTCTTTTGCGGGCAGCGCCACTAGAATATCGGTCTTAATAGCTACAACCACTACAATCTCTACAGTTATGTTAGATATCGTACTACTTGATTCGTTTGGGATGGTTTTCAACATTATATTGGTTGTTTTTCTATGTTTTACAGTCTTTTGCGGGCATCGCCACTCGAATATCGGTCTTAATAGCTACAACCACTACAATCTCTACAGTTATGTTAGATTTCGTAGTACTTGATTCGTTTGGGATGGTTTTCAACATTATATTGCTTGGTTTGCTATGTTTTACAGTCTTTTGCGGTCAGCGCCACTAGAATATCGGTTTCAATAGCTACAACCACTACAATCTCTACAGTTATGTTAGATATCGTACTACTTGATTCGTTTGGGATGGTTTTCAACATTATATTGGTTGTTTTTCTATGTTTTACAGTCTTTTGCGGGCAGCGCCACTAGAATATCGGTCTTAATAGCTACAACCACTACAATCTCTACAGTTATGTTAGATTTCGTACTACCTGATTCGTTTGGGATGGTTTTCAACATTATATTGCCTGTTTTTCTATGTTTTACAGTCTTTTGAGGTCGGCGTCACTAGAATATCGGTTTCAGTAGCGACCATCGTTTAAATCTCTACAGTAATGTCTTATTTCGCGCTATTTGACTCGTTTGGGATGGTTTTCAACATTATATTCCTTGTTTTTCTATGTTTACAGTCTTTTGAGGTCGGCGTCACTAGAATATCGGTTTCAGTAGCGACCATCGTTTAAATCTCTACAGTAATGTCTTATTTCGCGCTATTTGACTCGTTTGGGATGGTTTTCAACATTATATTCCTTGTTTTTCTATGTTTTACAGTCTTTTGAGGTCAGCGTCACTAGAATATCGGTTTCAATAGCTACAACCACTACAATCTCTACAGTTATGTTAGATATCGTACTACTTGATTCGTTTGGGATGGTTTTCAACATTATATTCCTAGTTTTTCTATGTTTTACAGTCTTTTGCGGGCAGCGCCACTAGAATATCGGTCTTAATAGCTACAACCACTACAATCTCTACAGTTATGTTAGATTTCGTAGTACTTGATTCGTTTGGGATGGTTTTCAACATCATATTCCTAGTTTTTCTATGTTTAACAGTCTTTTGCGGTCAGCGCCACTAGAATATCGGTCTTAATAGCTACAACCACTACAATCTCTACAGTTATGTTATATTTCGTACTACTTGATTCGTTTGGGATGGTTTTCAACATTATATTGCCTGTTTTTCTATGTTTTACAGTCTTTTGAGGTCGGCGTCAATAGAATATCGGTTTCAGTAGCGACCATCGTTTAAATCAAAACAGTTATGTCATATTTCGCGCTATTTGACTCGTTTGGGATGGTTTTCAAAATCATATTCCTTGTTTTTCTGTATTTTGCGCACTTTTGAAGTCGGTGTCATTAAAATACCGGTTGTAGTGGCGACAATCATTACGATCTCTACGGTTATGTTAGATTTCGCAATACTTGATTCGTTTGGGATGGTTTTCAACATTATATTCCTTGTTTTTCTATGTTTTACAGTCTTTTGAGGTCGGCGTCAATAGAATATCGGTTTCAGTAGCGACCATCGTTTAAATCTCAACAGTTATGTCATATTTCGCGCTATTTGACTCGTTTGGGATGGTTTTCAAAATCATATTCCTTGTTTTTCTGTATTTTGCGCACTTTTGAAGACGGTGTCATTAAAATACCGGTTGTAGTGGCGACAATCATTACGATCTCTACGGTTATGTTAGATTTCGCAATACTTGATTCGTTTGGGATGGTTTTCAACATGAAATTGCTTGTTTTTCTATGTTTCACAGTATTTTGAGGTCGGCGTCACTAGAATATCGATTTCAGTAGCGACCATCGTTTAAATCTCAACAGTTATGTCATATTTCGCGCTATATGACTCGTTGGGGATGGTTTTCAACATTATATTGGTTGTTTTTCTATGTTTTACAGTCTTTTGCGGTCAGCGCCACTAGAATATCGGTTTCAATAGCTACAACCACTGCAATCTCTACAGTTATGTTAGATTTCGTACTACTTGATTCGTTTGGGATGGTTTTCAACATAATATTGCTTGTTTTTCTCTGTTTTACAGTCTTTTGAGGTCGGCGTCACTAGAATATCGGTTTCAGTAGCGACCATCGTTTAAATCTCAACAGTTATGTCATATTTCGCGCGATATGAATCGTTGGGGATGGTTTTCAACATTATATTGGTTGTTTTTCTATGTTTTACAGTCTTTTGCGGGCAGCGCCACTAGAATATCGGTCTTAATAGCTACAACCACTACAATCTCTACAGTTATGTTAGATTTCGTACTACTTGATTCGTTTGGGATGGTTTTCAACATTATATTGCCTGGTTTGCTAAGTTTTACAGTCTTTTGCGGTCAGCGCCACTAGAATATCGGTTTCAATAGCTACAACCACTACAATCTCTACAGTTATGTTAGATATCGTACTACTTGATTCGTTTGGGATGGTTTTCAACATTATATTCCTAGTTTTTCTATGTTTTACAGTCTTTTGCGGTCAGCGCCACTAGAATATCGGTTTCAATAGCTACAACCACTACAATCTCTACAGTTATGTTAGATATCGTACTACTTGATTCGTTTGGGATGGTTTTCAACATTATATTGGTTGTTTTTCTATGTTTTACAGTCTTTTGCGGGCATCGCCACTCGAATATCGGTCTTAATAGCTACAACCACTACAATCTCTACAGTTATGTTAGATTTCGTAGTACTTGATTCGTTTGGGATGGTTTTCAACATTATATTGCCTGGTTTGCTATGTTTTACAGTCTTTTGCGGTCAGCGCCACTAGAATATCGGTTTCAATAGCTACAACCACTACAATCTCTACAGTTATGTTAGATATCGTACTACTTGATTCGTTTGGGATGGTTTTCAACATTATATTGGTTGTTTTTCTATGTTTTACAGTCTTTTGCGGGCAGCGCCACTAGAATATCGGTCTTAATAGCTACAACCACTACAATCTCTACAGTTATGTTAGATTTCGTACTACCTGATTCGTTTGGGATGGTTTTCAACATTATATTGCCTGTTTTTCTATGTTTTACAGTCTTTTGAGGTCGGCGTCACTAGAATATCGGTTTCAGTAGCGACCATCGTTTAAATCTCTACAGTAATGTCTTATTTCGCGCTATTTGACTCGTTTGGGATGGTTTTCAACATTATATTCCTTGTTTTTCTATGTTTTACAGTCTTTTGAGGTCAGCGTCACTAGAATATCGGTTTCAGTAGCGACCATCGTTTAAATCTCTACAGTAATGTCTTATTTCGCGCTATTTGACTCGTTTGGGATGGTTTTCAACATTATATTCCTTGTTTTTCTATGTTTTACAGTCTTTTGAGGTCAGCGTCACTAGAATATCGGTTTCAGTAGAGACCATCGTTTAAATCTCAACAGTTATGTCATATTTCGCGTTATTTGACTCGTTTGGGATGGTTTTCAACATTATATTGCCTGTTTTGCTATGTTTTACAGTCTTTTGCGGTCAGCGCCACTAGAATATCGGTCTTAATAGCTACAACCACTACAATCTCTACAGTTATGTTAGATTTCGTACTACTTGATTCGTTTGGGATGGTTTTCAACATTATATTGCCTGGTTTGCTATGTTTTACAGTCTTTTGCGGTCAGCGCCACTAGAATATCGGTTTCAATAGCTACAACCACTACAATCTCTACAGTTATGTTAGATATCGTACTACTTGATTCGTTTGGGATGGTTTTCAACATTATATTGGTTGTTTTTCTATGTTTTACAGTCTTTTGCGGGCATCGCCACTCGAATATCGGTCTTAATAGCTACAACCACTACAATCTCTACAGTTATGTTAGATTTCGTAGTACTTGATTCGTTTGGGATGGTTTTCAACATTATATTGCTTGGTTTGCTATGTTTTACAGTCTTTTGCGGTCAGCGCCACTAGAATATCGGTTTCAATAGCTACAACCACTACAATCTCTACAGTTATGTTAGATATCGTACTACTTGATTCGTTTGGGATGGTTTTCAACATTATATTGGTTGTTTTTCTATGTTTTACAGTCTTTTGCGGGCAGCGCCACTAGAATATCGGTCTTAATAGCTACAACCACTACAATCTCTACAGTTATGTTAGATTTCGTACTACCTGATTCGTTTGGGATGGTTTTCAACATTATATTGCCTGTTTTTCTATGTTTTACAGTCTTTTGAGGTCGGCGTCACTAGAATATCGGTTTCAGTAGCGACCATCGTTTAAATCTCTACAGTAATGTCTTATTTCGCGCTATTTGACTCGTTTGGGATGGTTTTCAACATTATATTCCTTGTTTTTCTATGTTTTACAGTCTTTTGAGGTCAGCGTCACTAGAATATCGGTTTCAGTAGAGACCATCGTTTAAATCTCAACAGTTATGTCATATTTCGCGTTATTTGACTCGTTTGGGATGGTTTTCAACATTATATTGCCTGTTTTGCTATGTTTTACAGTCTTTTGCGGGCAGCGCCACTAGAATATCGGTCTTAATAGCTACAACCACTACAATCTCTACAGTTATGTTAGATTTCGTACTACTTGATTCGTTTGGGATGGTTTTCAACATTATATTGCCTGGTTTGCTATGTTTTACAGTCTTTTGCGGTCAGCGCCACTAGAATATCGGTTTCAATAGCTACAACCACTACAATCTCTACAGTTATGTTAGATATCGTACTACTTGATTCGTTTGGGATGGTTTTCAACATTATATTGGTTGTTTTTCTATGTTTTACAGTCTTTTGCCCGCAGCGCCACTAGAATATCGGTTTCAATAGCTACAACCACTACAATCTCTACAGTTATGTTAGATTTCGTACTACTTGATTCGTTTGGGATGGTTTTCAACATTATATTGCCTGGTTTGCTATGTTTTACAGTCTTTTGCGGTCAGCGCCACTAGAATATCGGTTTCAATAGCTACAACCACTACAATCTCTACAGTTATGTTAGATTTCGTACTACTTGATTCGTTTGGGATGGTTTTCAACATTATATTGCCTGGTTTGCTATGTTTTACAGTCTTTTGCGGTCAGCGCCACTAGAATATCGGTTTCAATAGCTACAACCACTACAATCTCTACAGTTATGTTAGATTTCGTACTACCTGATTCGTTTGGGATGGTTTTCAACATTATATTGCCTGTTTTTCTATGTTTTACAGTCTTTTGAGGTCGGCGTCACTAGAATATCGGTTTCAGTAGCGACCATCGTTTAAATCTCTACAGTAATGTCTTATTTCGCGCTATTTGACTCGTTTGGGATGGTTTTCAACATTATATTCCTTGTTTTTCTATGTTTTACAGTCTTTTGAGGTCAGCGTCACTAGAATATCGGTTTCAGTAGAGACCATCGTTTAAATCTCAACAGTTATGTCATATTTCGCGTTATTTGACTCGTTTGGGAGGGTTTTCAACATTATATTGCTTGTTTTTCTATGTTTAACAGTCTTTTGCGGTCAGCGCCACTAGAATATCGGTTTTAATAGCTACAACCACTACAATCTCTACAGTTATGTTATATTTCGTAGTACTTGGTTGGTTTGGGTTGGGTTTCAACATTATATTGCTTGTTTTTCTATGTTTATCAGTATTTTGAGGTCAGCGCCACTAGAATATCGGTTTTAATAGCTACAACCACTACAATCTCTACAGTTATGTTATATTTCGTACTACTTGATTCGTTTGGGATGGTTTTCAACATAATATTGCCTGTTTTATTCTGTTTTACAGTCTTTTGAGCTCGGCGTCGGTAGAATATCGGTTTCAGTAGCGACCATCGTTTAAATCTCTACAGTAATGTCTTATTTCGCGCTATTTGACTCGTTTGGGATGGTTTTCAACATTATATTCCTTGTTTTTCTATGTTTTACAGTCTTTTGAGGTCAGCGTCACTAGAATATCGGTTTCAGTAGCGACCATCGTTTAAATCTCCACAGTTATGTCATATTTCGCGTTATTTGACTCGTTTGGGATGGTTTTCAACATTATATTGCCTGTTTTGCTATGTTTTACAGTCTTTTGCGGTCAGCGCCACTAGAATATCGGTTTCAATAGCTACAACCACTACAATCTCTACAGTTATGTTAGATTTCGTACTACTTGATACGTTTGGGATGGTTTTCAACATAATATTGCCTGTTTTTCTATGTTTAACAGTCTTTTGCGGTCAGCGCCACCAGAATATCGGTTTTAATAGCTACAACCATTACAATCTCTACAGTTATGTTAGATTTCGTAGTACTTGATTCGTTTGGGATGGTTTTCAACATAATATTGCCAGTTTTTCTATGTTTAACAGTATTTTGAGGTCAGCGCCACTTGAATATCGGTTTTAATAGCTACAACCACTACAATCTCTACAGTTATGTTATATTTCGTAGTACTTGGTTGGTTTGGGTTGGGTTTCAACATTATATTGCTTGTTTTTCTATGTTTAACAGTCTTTTGCGGGCAGCGCCACTAGAATATCGGTCTTAATAGCTACAACCACTACAATCTCTACAGTTATGTTAGATTTCGTACTACTTGATTCGTTTGGGATGGTTTTCAACATGATATTGCTTGTTTTTCTAGGTTTCACAGTCTTTTGAGGTCGGCGTCACTAGAATATCGGTTTCAGTAGCGACCATCGTTTAAATCTCAACAGTTATGTCATATTTCGCGCGATATGAATCGTTGGGGATGGTTTTCAACATTATATTGGTTGTTTTTCTATGTTTTACAGTCTTTTGAGGTCCGCGTCACTAGAATATCGGTTTCAGTAGCGACCATCGTTTAAATCTCAACAGTTATGTCATTTTTTGCGCTATTTGACTCGTTTGGGATGGTTTTCAACATTATATTCCTTGTTTTTCTATGTTTTATTGTCTTTTGCGGTCAGCGTCACTAGAATATCGGTTTTAATAGCTACAACCACTACAATCTCTACAGTTATGTTAGATTTCGTACTACTTGATTCGTTTGGGATGGTTTTCAACATAATATTGCTTGTTTTTCTCTGTTTTACAGTCTTTTGAGGTCGGCGTCACTAGAATATCGGTTTCAGTAGCGACCATAGTTTAAATCTCAACAGTTATGTCATATTTCGCGCGATATGAATCGTTGGGGATGGTTTTCAACATTATATTGGTTGTTTTTCTATGTTTTACAGTCTTTTGCGGGCAGCGCCACTAGAATATCGGTCTCAATAGCTACAACCACTACAATCTCTACAGTTATGTTAGATTTCGTACTACTTGATTCGTTTGGGATGGTTTTCAACATTATATTGCTTGGTTTGCTATGTTTTACAGTCTTTTGCGGTCAGCGCCACTAGAATATCGGTTTCAATAGCTACAACCACTACAATCTCTACAGTTATGTTAGATATCGTACTACTTGATTCGTTTGGGATGGTTTTCAACATTATATTGGTTGTTTTTCTATGTTTTACAGTCTTTTGCGGGCAGCGCCACTAGAATATCGGTCTTAATAGCTACAACCACTACAATCTCTACAGTTATGTTAGATTTCGTACTACTTGATTCGTTTGGGATGGTTTTCAACATTATATTGCTTGTTTTTCTATGTTTTACAGTCTTTTGAGGTCGGCGTCAATAGAATATCGGTTTCAGTAGCGACCATCGTTTAAATCTCAACAGTTATGTCATTTTTTGCGCTATTTGACTCGTTTGGGATGGTTTTCAACATTATATTCCTTGTTTTTCTATGTTTTATTGTCTTTTGCGGTCAGCGTCACTAGAATATCGGTTTTAATAGCTACAACCACTACAATCTCTACAGTTATGTTAGATTTCGTACTACTTGATTCGTTTGGGATGGTTTTCAACATAATATTGCTTGTTTTTCTCTGTTTTACAGTCTTTTGAGGTCGGCGTCACTAGAATATCGGTTTCAGTAGCGACCATAGTTTAAATCTCTACAGTAATGTCTTATTTCGCGCTATTTGACTCGTTGGGGATGGTTTTCAACATTATATTGCTTGTTTTTCTATGTTTTACAGTCTTTTGCGGGCAGCGCCACTAGAATATCGGTCTTAATAGCTACAACCACTACAATCTCTACAGTTATGTTAGATTTCGTACACTTGATTCGTTTGGGATGGTTTTCAACATTATATTGCCTGTTTTTCTATGTTTTACAGTCTCTTGAGCTCGGCGTCGGTAGAATATCGGTTTCAGTAGCGACCATAGTTTAAATCTCTACAGTAATGTCTTATTTCGCGCTATTTGACTCGTTTGGGATGGTTTTCAACATTATATTCCTTGTTTTTCTATGTTTTATAGTCTTTTGCGGCCAGCGTCACTAGAATATCGATTTCAGTAGCGACCATCGTTTAAATCAAAACATTTATGTCATATTTCGCGCTATTTGACTCGTTTGGGATGGTTTTCAACCTTATATTCCTTGTTGTTCTATGTTTTACAGTCTTTTGAGTTCGGCGTCACTAGAATATCGGTTTCCGTAGCGACCATCGTTTAAATCTCGACAGTTATGTCATATTTCGCGTTATTTCACTCGTTTGGGATGGTTTTCAACATTATATTGCCTGTTTTGCTATGTTTTACAGTCTTTTGCGGTCAGCGCCACTAGAATATCGGTCTTAATAGCTACAACCACTACAATCTCTACAGTTATGTTAGATTTCGTACTACTTGATTCGTTTGGGATGGTTTTCAACATTATATTGCTTGTTTTTCTATGTTTTACAGTCTTTTGCGGTCAGCGCCACTAGAATATCGGTCTTAATAGCTACAACCACTACAATCTCTACAGTTATGTTAGATTTCGTAGTACTTGGTTGGTTTGGGTTGGGTTTCAACATTATATTGCTTGTTTTTCTATGTTTAACAGTATTTTGAGGTCAGCGCCACTAGAATATCGGTTTTAATAGCTACAACCACTACAATCTCTACAGTTATGTTATATTTCGTACTACTTGATTCGTTTGGGATGGTTTTCAACATAATATTGCCTGTTTTTCTATGTTTTACAGTCTTTTGAGCTCGGCGTCGGTAGAATATCGGTTTCAGTAGCGACCATCGTTTAAATCTCCACAGTTATGTCATATTTCGCGTTATTTGACTCGTTTGGGATGGTTTTCAACATGATATTGCCTGTTTTGCTATGTTTTACAGTCTTTTGCGGTCAGCGCCACTAGAATATCGGTTTCAATAGCTACAACCACTACAATCTCTACAGTTATGTTAGATTTCGTACTACTTGATACGTTTGGGATGGTTTTCAACATAATATTGCCTGTTTTTCTATGTTTAACAGTCTTTTGCGGTCAGCGCCACTAGAATATCGGTTTTAATAGCTACAACCATTACAATCTCTACAGTTATGTTAGATTTCGTACTACTTGATTCGTTTGGGATGGTTTTCAACATAATATTGCCAGTTTTTCTATGTTTAACAGTATTTTGAGGTCAGCGCCACTTGAATATCGGTTTTAATAGCTACAACCACTACAATCTCTACAGTTATGTTATATTTCGTAGTACTTGGTTGGTTTGGGTTGGGTTTCAACATTATATTGCTTGTTTTTCTATGTTTAACAGTCTTTTGCGGGCAGCGCCACTAGAATATCGGTCTTAATAGCTACAACCACTACAATCTCTACAGTTATGTTAGATTTCGTACCACTTGATTCGTTTGGGATGGTTTTCAACATGATATTGCTTGTTTTTCTAGGTTTCACAGTCTTTTGAGCTCGGCGTCGGTAGAATATCGGTTTCAGTAGCGACCATCGTTTAAATCTCCACAGTTATGTCATATTTCGCGTTATTTGACTCGTTTGGGATGGTTTTCAACATTATATTGCCTGTTTTGCTATGTTTTACAGTCTTTTGCGGTCAGCGCCACTAGAATATCGGTTTCAATAGCTACAACCACTACAATCTCTACAGTTATGTTAGATTTCGTACTACTTGATTCGTTTGGGATGGTTTTCAACATGATATTGCTTGTTTTTCTAGGTTTCACAGTCTTTTGCGGGCATCGCCACTCGAATATCGGTCTTAATAGCTACAACCACTACAATCTCTACAGTTATGTTAGATTTCGTAGTACTTGATTCGTTTGGGATGGTTTTCAACATTATATTGCTTGGTTTGCTATGTTTTACAGTCTTTTGCGGTCAGCGCCACTAGAATATCGGTCTTAATAGCTACAACCACTACAATCTCTACAGTTATGTTATATTTCGTACTACTTGATTCGTTTGGGATGGTTTTCAACATAATATTGCCTGTTTTTCTATGTTTTGCAGTCTTTTGAGCTCGGCGTCGGTAGAATATCGGTTTCAGTAGCGACCATCGTTTAAATCTCCACAGTTATGTCATATTTCGCGTTATTTGACTCGTTTGGGATGGTTTTCAACATTATATTGCCTGTTTTGCTATGTTTTACAGTCTTTTGCGGTCAGCGCCACTAGAATATCGGTTTCAATAGCTACAACCACTACAATCTCTACAGTTATGTTAGATTTCGTACTACTTGATACGTTTGAGATGGTTTTCAACATAATATTGCCTGTTTTTCTATGTTTAACAGTCTTTTGCGGTCAGTGCCGCTAGAATATCGGTTTTAATAGCTACAACCATTACAATCTCTACAGTTATGTTAGATTTCGTAGTACTTGATTCGTTTGGGATGGTTTTCAACATAATATTGCCAGTTTTTCTATGTTTAACAGTATTTTGAGGTCAGCGCCACTTGAATATCGGTTTTAATAGCTACAACCACTACAATCTCTACAGTTATGTTATATTTCGTAGTACTTGGTTGGTTTGGGTTGGGTTTCAACATTATATTGCCTGTTTTTCTATGTTTAACAGTATTTTGAGGTCAGCGCCACTAGAATGCCGGTTTTAATAGCTACAACCACTACAATCTCTACAGTTATGTTATATTTCGTAGTACTTGGTTGGTTTGGGTTGGGTTTCAACATTATATTGCTTGTTTTTCAATGTTTAACCGTATTTTGAGGTCAGCGCCACTAGAATATCGGTTTTAATAGCTACAACCACTACAATCTCTACAGTTATGTTATATTTCGTAGTACTTGATTCGTTTGGGTTGGTTTTCAACATTATATTGCCTGTTTTTCTATGTTTTACAGTCTCTTGAGCTCGGCGTCGGTAGAATATCGGTTTCAGTAGCGACCATAGTTTAAATCTCTACAGTAATGTCTTATTTCGCGCTATTTGACTCGTTTGGGATGGTTTTCAACATTATATTCCTTGTTTTTCTATGTTTTATAGTCTTTTGCGGCCAGCGTCACTAGAATATCGATTTCAGTAGCGACCATCGTTTAAATCAAAACATTTATGTCATATTTCGCGCTATTTGACTCGTTTGGGATGGTTTTCAACCTTATATTCCTTGTTGTTCTATGTTTTACAGTCTTTTTAGGTCAGCGTCACTAGAATATCGGTTTCCGTAGCGACCATCGTTTAAATCTCGACAGTTATGTCATATTTCGCGTTATTTCACTCGTTTGGGATGGTTTTCAACATTATATTGCCTGTTTTGCTATGTTTTACAGTCTTTTGCGGTCAGCGCCACTAGAATATCGGTCTTAATAGCTACAACCACTACAATCTCTACAGTTATGTTAGATTTCGTACTACTTGATTCGTTTGGGATGGTTTTCAACATTATATTGCTTGTTTTTCTATGTTTTACAGTCTTTTGCGGTCAGCGCCACTAGAATATCGGTCTTAATAGCTACAACCACTACAATCTCTACAGTTATGTTAGATTTCGTAGTACTTGGTTGGTTTGGGTTGGGTTTCAACATTATATTGCTTGTTTTTCTATGTTTAACAGTATTTTGAGGTCAGCGCCACTAGAATATCGGTTTTAATAGCTACAACCACTACAATCTCTACAGTTATGTTATATTTCGTACTACTTGATTCGTTTGGGATGGTTTTCAACATAATATTGCCTGTTTTTCTATGTTTTACAGTCTTTTGAGCTCGGCGTCGGTAGAATATCGGTTTCAGTAGCGACCATCGTTTAAATCTCCACAGTTATGTCATATTTCGCGTTATTTGACTCGTTTGGGATGGTTTTCAACATTATATTGCCTGTTTTGCTATGTTTTACAGTCTTTTGCGGTCAGCGCCACTAGAATATCGGTTTCAATAGCTACAACCACTACAATCTCTACAGTTATGTTAGATTTCGTACTACTTGATACGTTTGGGATGGTTTTCAACATAATATTGCCTGTTTTTCTATGTTTAACAGTCTTTTGCGGTCAGCGCCACTAGAATATCGGTTTTAATAGCTACAACCATTACAATCTCTACAGTTATGTTAGATTTCGTAGTACTTGATTCGTTTGGGATGGTTTTCAACATAATATTGCCAGTTTTTCTATGTTTAACAGTATTTTGAGGTCAGCGCCACTTGAATATCGGTTTTAATAGCTACAACCACTACAATCTCTACAGTTATGTTATATTTCGTAGTACTTGGTTGGTTTGGGTTGGGTTTCAACATTATATTGCTTGTTTTTCTATGTTTAACAGTCTTTTGCGGGCAGCGCCACTAGAATATCGGTCTTAATAGCTACAACCACTACAATCTCTACAGTTATGTTAGATTTCGTACTACTTGATTCGTTTGGGATGGTTTTCAACATGATATTGCTTGTTTTTCTAGGTTTCACAGTCTTTTGAGCTCGGCGTCGGTAGAATATCGGTTTCAGTAGCGACCATCGTTTAAATCTCCACAGTTATGTCATATTTCGCGTTATTTGACTCGTTTGGGATGGTTTTCAACATTATATTGCCTGTTTTGCTATGTTTTACAGTCTTTTGCGGTCAGCGCCACTAGAATATCGGTTTCAATAGCTACAACCACTACAATCTCTACAGTTATGTTAGATATCGTAATACTTGATTCGTTTGGGATGGTTTTCAACATTATATTGGTTGTTTTTCTATGTTTTACAGTCTTTTGCGGGCATCGCCACTCGAATATCGGTCTTAATAGCTACAACCACTACAATCTCTACAGTTATGTTAGATTTCGTAGTACTTGATTCGTTTGGGATGGTTTTCAACATTATATTGGTTGTTTTTCTATGTTTTACAGTCTTTTGCGGTCAGCGCCACTAGAATATCGGTCTTAATAGCTACAACCACTACAATCTCTACAGTTATGTTATATTTCGTACTACTTGATTCGTTTGGGATGGTTTTCAACATAATATTGCCTGTTTTTCTATGTTTTACAGTCTTTTGAGCTCGGCGTCGGTAGAATATCGGTTTCAGTAGCGACCATCGTTTAAATCTCCACAGTTATGTCATATTTCGCGTTATTTGACTCGTTTGGGATGGTTTTCAACATTATATTGCCTGTTTTGCTATGTTTTACAGTCTTTTGCGGTCAGCGCCACTAGAATATCGGTTTCAATAGCTACAACCACTACAATCTCTACAGTTATGTTAGATTTCGTACTACTTGATACGTTTGGGATGGTTTTCAACATAATATTGCCTGTTTTTCTATGTTTAACAGTCTTTTGCGGTCAGCGCCACTAGAATATCGGTTTTAATAGCTACAACCATTACAATCTCTACAGTTATGTTAGATTTCGTAGTACTTGATTCGTTTGGGATGGTTTTCAACATAATATTGCCAGTTTTTCTATGTTTAACAGTATTTTGAGGTCAGCGCCACTTGAATATCGGTTTTAATAGCTACAACCACTACAATCTCTACAGTTATGTTATATTTCGTAGTACTTGGTTGGTTTGGGTTGGGTTTCAACATTATATTGCTTGTTTTTCTATGTTTAACAGTCTTTTGCGGGCAGCGCCACTAGAATATCGGTCTTAATAGCTACAACCACTACAATCTCTACAGTTATGTTAGATTTCGTACCACTTGATTCGTTTGGGATGGTTTTCAACATGATATTGCTTGTTTTTCTAGGTTTCACAGTCTTTTGAGCTCGGCGTCGGTAGAATATCGGTTTCAGTAGCGACCATCGTTTAAATCTCCACAGTTATGTCATATTTCGCGTTATTTGACTCGTTTGGGATGGTTTTCAACATTATATTGCCTGTTTTGCTATGTTTTACAGTCTTTTGCGGTCAGCGCCACTAGAATATCGGTTTCAATAGCTACAACCACTACAATCTCTACAGTTATGTTAGATTTCGTACTACTTGATTCGTTTGGGATGGTTTTCAACATGATATTGCTTGTTTTTCTAGGTTTCACAGTCTTTTGCGGGCATCGCCACTCGAATATCGGTCTTAATAGCTACAACCACTACAATCTCTACAGTTATGTTAGATTTCGTAGTACTTGATTCGTTTGGGATGGTTTTCAACATTATATTGCTTGGTTTGCTATGTTTTACAGTCTTTTGCGGTCAGCGCCACTAGAATATCGGTCTTAATAGCTACAACCACTACAATCTCTACAGTTATGTTATATTTCGTACTACTTGATTCGTTTGGGATGGTTTTCAACATAATATTGCCTGTTTTTCTATGTTTTACAGTCTTTTGAGCTCGGCGTCGGTAGAATATCGGTTTCAGTAGCGACCATCGTTTAAATCTCCACAGTTATGTCATATTTCGCGTTATTTGACTCGTTTGGGATGGTTTTCAACATTATATTGCCTGTTTTGCTATGTTTTACAGTCTTTTGCGGTCAGCGCCACTAGAATATCGGTTTCAATAGCTACAACCACTACAATCTCTACAGTTATGTTATATTTCGTAGTACTTGGTTGGTTTGGGTTGGGTTTCAACATTATATTGCTTGTTTTTCTATGTTTAACAGTCTTTTGCGGGCAGCGCCACTAGAATATCGGTCTTAATAGCTACAACCACTACAATCTCTACAGTTATGTTAGATTTCGTACCACTTGATTCGTTTGGGATGGTTTTCAACATGATATTGCTTGTTTTTCTAGGTTTCACAGTCTTTTGAGCTCGGCGTCGGTAGAATATCGGTTTCAGTAGCGACCATCGTTTAAATCTCCACAGTTATGTCATATTTCGCGTTATTTGACTCGTTTGGGATGGTTTTCAACATTATATTGCCTGTTTTGCTATGTTTTACAGTCTTTTGCGGTCAGCGCCACTAGAATATCGGTTTCAATAGCTACAACCACTACAATCTCTACAGTTATGTTAGATATCGTAATACTTGATTCGTTTGGGATGGTTTTCAACATTATATTGGTTGTTTTTCTATGTTTTACAGTCTTTTGCGGGCATCGCCACTCGAATATCGGTCTTAATAGCTACAACCACTACAATCTCTACAGTTATGTTAGATTTCGTAGTACTTGATTCGTTTGGGATGGTTTTCAACATGATATTGCTTGTTTTTCTAGGTTTCACAGTCTTTTGCGGGCATCGCCACTCGAATATCGGTCTTAATAGCTACAACCACTACAATCTCTACAGTTATGTTAGATTTCGTAGTACTTGATTCGTTTGGGATGGTTTTCAACATTATATTGCTTGTTTTTCTAGGTTTCACAGTCTTTTGCGGGCATCGCCACTCGAATATCGGTCTTAATAGCTACAACCACTACAATCTCTACAGTTATGTTAGATTTCGTAGTACTTGATTCGTTTGGGATGGTTTTCAACATTATATTGCTTGGTTTGCTATGTTTTACAGTCTTTTGCGGTCAGCGCCACTAGAATATCGGTCTTAATAGCTACAACCACTACAATCTCTACAGTTATGTTATATTTCGTACTACTTGATTCGTTTGGGATGGTTTTCAACATAATATTGCCTGTTTTTCTATGTTTTACAGTCTTTTGAGCTCGGCGTCGGTAGAATATCGGTTTCAGTAGCGACCATCGTTTAAATCTCCACAGTTATGTCATATTTCGCGTTATTTGACTCGTTTGGGATGGTTTTCAACATTATATTGCTTGTTTTTCTATGTTTTACAGTCTTTTGCGGTCAGCGCCACTAGAATATCGGTTTCAATAGCTACAACCACTACAATCTCTACAGTTATGTTAGATTTCGTACTACTTGATACGTTTGGGATGGTTTTCAACATAATATTGCCTGTTTTTCTATGTTTAACAGTCTTTTGCGGTCAGCGCCACTAGAATATCGGTTTTAATAGCTACAACCATTACAATCTCTACAGTTATGTTAGATTTCGTAGTACTTGATTCGTTTGGGATGGTTTTCAACATAATATTGCCAGTTTTTCTATGTTTAACAGTATTTTGAGGTCAGCGCCACTTGAATATCGGTTTTAATAGCTACAACCACTACAATCTCTACAGTTATGTTATATTTCGTAGTACTTGGTTGGTTTGGGTTGGGTTTCAACATTATATTGCTTGTTTTTCTATGTTTAACAGTCTTTTGCGGGCAGCGCCACTAGAATATCGGTCTTAATAGCTACAACCACTACAATCTCTACAGTTATGTTAGATTTCGTACCACTTGATTCGTTTGGGATGGTTTTCAACATGATATTGCTTGTTTTTCTAGGTTTCACAGTCTTTTGAGCTCGGCGTCGGTAGAATATCGGTTTCAGTAGCGACCATCGTTTAAATCTCTACAGTAATGTCTTATTTCGCGCTATTTGACTCGTTTGGGATGGTTTTCAACATTATATTGCCTGTTTTGCTATGTTTTACAGTCTTTTGCGGTCAGCGCCACTAGAATATCGTATTCAATAGCTACAACCACTACAATCTCTACAGTTATGTTAGATTTCGTACTACTTGATTCGTTTGGGATGGTTTTCAACATTATATTGCTTGTTTTTCTATGTTTAACAGTCTTTTGCGGTCAGCGCCACTAGAATATCGGTTTTAATAGCTACAACCACTACAATCTCTACAGTTATGTTATATTTCGTAGTACTTGGTTGGTTTGGGTTGGGTTTCAACATTATATTGCTTGTTTTTCTATGTTTAACAGTATTTTGAGGTCAGCGCCACTAGAATATCGGTTTTAATAGCTACAACCACTACAATCTCTACAGTTATGTTATATTTCGTACTACTTGATTCGTTTGGGATGGTTTTCAACATAATATTGCCTGTTTTTCTCTGTTTTACAGTCTTTTGAGCTCGGCGTCGGTAGAATATCGGTTTCAGTAGCGACCATAGTTTAAATCTCTACAGTAATGTCTTATTTCGCGCTATTTGACTCGTTGGGGATGGTTTTCAACATTATATTGCTTGTTTTTCTATGTTTAACAGTCTTCTGCGGTCAGCGCCACTAGAATACCGGTTTTAATAGCTACAACCACTACAATCTCTACAGTTATGTTATATTTCGTAGTACTTGATTCGTTTGGGTTGGTTTTCAACATTATATTGCCTGGTTTGCTATGTTTTACAGTCTTTTGCGGTCAGCGCCACTAGAATATCGGTTTTAATAGCTACAACCACTACAATCTCTACAGTTATGTTATATTTCGTAGTACTTGATTCGTTTGGGTTGGTTTTCAACATTATATTGCCTGTTTTTCTATGTTTTACAGTCTTTTGAGCTCGGCGTCGGTAGAATATCGGTTTCAGTAGCGACCATAGTTTAAATCTCTACAGTAATGTCTTATTTCGCGCTATTTGACTCGTTGGGGATGGTTTTCAACATTATATTGCTTGTTTTTCTATGTTTAACAGTCTTCTGCGGGCAGCGCCACTAGAATATCGGTTTTAATAGCTACAACCACTACAATCTCTACAGTTATGTTATATTTCGTAGTACTTGGTTGGTTTGGGTTGGGTTTCAACATTATATTGCTTGTTTTTCTATGTTTAACAGTATTTTGAGGTCAGCGCCACTAGAATGCCGGTTTTAATAGCTACAACCACTACAATCTCTACAGTTATGTTATATTTCGTAGTACTTGGTTGGTTTGGGTTGGGTTTCAACATAATATTGCCTGTTTTTCTCTGTTTTACAGTCTTTTGAGCTCGGCGTCGGTAGAATATCGGTTTCAGTAGCGACCATAGTTTAAATCTCTACAGTAATGTCTTATTTCGCGCTATTTGACTCGTTGGGGATGGTTTTCAACATTATATTGCTTGTTTTTCTATGTTTAACAGTCTTCTGCGGTCAGCGCCACTAGAATACCGGTTTTAATAGCTACAACAGTAGTAGGGTTATGCCGGTTCCGCCTCAATTCTGCCCCAAAAGCTCTTTTCTGTGTGAAAGCTCTATGTGAAGGTGAAGATGTGTGTGTAGTGTGGTGAGTGTTGATAGTGGTATGTGGTTCATGGGTGGTGGGTTCTTATGTGGGGTGGAAATAGTAGTATTGGTATTAATTGGGTATAGTTTGTAGTGTTCTTATCGCTGTAGTTGTTGGATTTTGTGCTTTTGATGCTCTTGGGTTTTTGCAGGTGGTGGTGATGAATGCTTTTATTGACTATTGAGCTTTTTGTAGGTGGTGGTGAGTATTGGGGCTTGTGGTGATATCGGTGCTTTTTGTTATGGGTTTATGTTTTTGCTAATGGATTTGTGTTTAGGTGGTGATATCGGGGCTGAATGGGTAGTGCTTTAGGCTTTTGTCTCGGTTGTAAGCTGTTAATTGTGGTAGAAATAAAAAAACGTTGTCTTTGGGGTGCTTTTTAATCTTATTGTCATTAAGCTGAGTAATATATACGAGAATTTTGTTGTTGGTGGATTTGTATGGGAAATGGGTTGTTTTGCTGGAACTTAAACTGACTTCCCCTAAGACGCAGAGCTAAGCTAGTTGAATTCCCCTAAGACGCAGAGCTAAGCTAGTTGACTTCACCTAAGACGCAGACCTAAGCCATGATGATGAATGGGTTGTGCTTTAGGCTTTTGTCTCGGTTGTAAGCTGTAAATTGTGGTAGAAATAAAAACGTTGTCTGGGTTGTGCTTTTGGCTTTTGTCTCGGTTGTAAGCTGTAAATTGTGGTAGAAATAAAAACGTTGTCTGGGTTGTGCTTTTGACTTTTGTCTCAGTTGTAAGCTGTTAATTGTGGTAGAAATAAAAACGTTGTCTGGGTTGTGCTTTTGGCTTTTGTCTCAGTTGTAAGCTGTTAATTGTGGTAGAAATAAAAAAACGCTGTCTTTGTTGTACTTTTTTAATCTTATTGTCATTAAACTGAGTAATATATACGAGAATTTTGTTGTTTGTGGGTTTGTATGGGAAATGTTTTGTTGATTCTATCTGCTTTTGCCTTATGTCTCAATACTTGACATGGTTTGTGCCTTTGCTACTGGTTTGTGTCTTTGATCTCTAAACTTTCATCGCTTTCTGCTAATGGTTTGTGTTTTTGATCCCTAATGGTTCTTGTTTTGACTTCTATAAAACAATTTTCTAAGTACAAATGATTATTCAAGTCCACATAGAACATAAAAAATGATCTGTTATCAAAAAAAAACATGTGGGGGTGCTTGCCCGATCCCATGACCTTGGATGCTATATCAAATTCTTGATGTCTAAGTGTATTTATGAGAACCAATTATTCTTATCATAGTTTCCATATTGAAGAAAGAATTCATTGCTTCCGCTCTCCACAGACTAATGTTGATTTATATATGCTGTTATCAAAAAAACCAAACATGACTATGCTTGTCCGATCTTATGAGCTTGGATGCTATAGTAAACTCTTTTTTTATTTCTAAGTGTATTTATGAGAACCAATTATTCTTATCATAGTTTCCATATTGAAGAAAGAATTCATTGCTTCCGCTCCCCACAGACTAATGTTGATTTATATATGCTGTTATCAAAAAAAAAAAAAACCAAACATGACTATGCTTGTCCGATCTTATGAGCTTGGATGCTATAGTAAACTCTTTTTTTATTTCTAAGTGTATTTATGAGAACCAATTATTCTTATCATAGTTTCCATATTGAAGAAAGAATTCATTGCTTCCGCTCCCCACAGACTAATGTTGATTTATATATAGCAAGTTCTTGGTCATATTCTTATCATAGTTTCCATAATGTATCGTTTCCGGTCCCACAGACTAATGTTGATTTCTATATGTTGTTATCAAAAAAAACCAAACATGACTGTGCTTGTCCGATCTTATGAGCTTGGATGCTATAGTAAACTCTTTTTTTTATTTCTAAGTGTATTTATGAGAGCCAATTATTCCTTATCTTATTTTCCATATTGAGCAAAGAATGTCTCGTTTCCGGTATTAGAAGGGGATTTCTTGTATAAAAGGTCGAGTTTTTAATCCAGTATGTATCAGTTTACTTTAAAAATTAAACCTAGTAAAACAGCTCTGCCTATATATAATAATGGAGGGTTTGAATCAATTGGGTAAAATTAAACCACTAGAGAGTTTAAAAACTCTAATACTAAATAGGAAATATAAAATACTTCGAGCGATAAGGTGCCAAACCAAGTATGGATCGAGGATACTGGTTGAACTGGAGAACAATAAGGTGTTCCTGCCGATTCGCTTCAACATGATGGATGAGGACACCATGAAGATGCTTACCTCGAGTGAGATGGAGGTGCTCCAAGCAGTAGGAAATACATTCGAATTGACGTTTCATTCCACAACATCGGAAGCGGACGAATCAGAATTTTTATATTCGCAACCATTTTTTTACAATTCAAATAAGAAATAAATAAAAAATATATTTAAACAGTAAAATTAATTGATGTTTTTCACTTTGGCTAATTTTGTGAGAAAATTATTCGAATACTGGTCATTCATTTTTTCCCTCCATGAGTCTTAGAGTATCAAATATAGGCTCATCATAACATCATATGATAAGATTGAAGAAGCAGTCTGTTTGGACCAGCCCTGTTTGGAATCGTTCTGTATTATTCGAATATTGAGCAGTTATTTTTCCCCCCCAGGAGTCTTAGAATATCAAATATAGTCCACCATAACATCATATGACAAGCCCTGCTTACAGCATTGAAGAGTTATCAGAGAGGGGTGGTACATAATACAGCCTGTTTGGAATCGCCCTGTTTAAAGAAACCGCCTGTTTGGAATCGACCTGTTTGGAATCGCCCTGTTTAAAGAAACCGCCTGTTTGGAATCGCCCTGTTTAAAGAAACCGCCTGTTTGGAACCGCCCTGTTTAAAGAAACCGTCTGTTTGGAATCGACCTGTTTGGAACCGCCCTGTTTAAAGAAACCGTCTGTTTGGAATCGCCCTGTTTGAAGCCACCCTTTTTTGTTATACATCCGATCCATAGAGACCTGTTTACTGATTTGAATTCTCATAGATCTTGGATGAGGAGATGTTTTTCTAAGAATAAATCAAAAAAAATATGCTTAAACATTAAAATTAACTGATGTTCTCTTATCAAAAATATGAATACTTACCCAGTCCAATGACCTCATATTTAACCATAAAAATTTTGAATTCTAAGAAATATTAATTGAATCCCATAGTTCTCTTATCAAAAATATGAATACTTACCCAGTCCAATGACCTCATATTTAATCATAAAAAATTGTTTGAGCTCTAAGAAAATACATTGTTCTCAATATCATTGTTTGGATTCATTTTTTAACCATTGACATCAACATTAGTTTTTCCACAGTAATCATCGCGAGTAATAAAGTCTTATTTATAATGATAGACTATCGAATGTATCCAGTTAGTCTAAAACATTCATTCCATGGATACACAAGCGAATCAATAAAGAAAACAATAGTTAATTTTTTTTCTCATAACGTTATAATTTATTACTTTTTTATTTTTTTTTACTACAAATATCTCTTATATCTAACCTATTAGCTACAAAAAAAATTATTTACATTATTTAAAAAAATATATAACAATCCTATTATTAAATATAAATATGAGTCATAATTTTTTAACTTAAACATTACTTAATCTATTATGCCCCCAAGCATATGTGCTTACGCGATCTTCACAAATATACCTTTTTGTGTCGCTATCGCTTAATGCTAGCTTATTTACAGACTGTGTATAAATATTGTGTAACTTACTTCTAAATATTAACATAGGCTTATATAATAACTTACGTCTTAACAAACAATTTCTATAATCTCTTATATCTAAACTATTGGTAACAGACTTCTTTACCCCCTTGGCCTTTTTTGTTACTTCACTGGTGTCTAAAGCAAAAGAGTACATTTTAGCTCTTAACCCAATGAATTCAGTCATGTTTTTACCGTTGTTCTCATCTTTGAATTTTCCGAGAACTTTTCCATTTATTTGAGGGAAATTATGAATGTTATCTATTGGATATTCCGATGTATCAAACCTAGATTTTTCGGGATCAACAATATCGCTATATATATCCGAATAAAAATCATTAGTTGATATTGTATAGATAAAAGAGTCTGTATCCATGTAATTCAGCTGAATCGTCGTATCAAACTTTTTTCTCATGTAATCATAGTGAAAGTCATACATGAGCCATTTTGATAGTTCTAATACTGCGAATCCTAAATAAATGGGTTTATCAAATACTATTCGCGCCTTGCTCAGTTCAATAGCACACATTTGAGGTGTAAATATTGAGAGGCTATGGAAATTGGGACGAGCAATCAGTTTTCTGGCGCTGTGTGAATTTCTTTCTCCTTCCCATTGAGAGACAATTTTTACATCTCGTCGCTTCTCAACATTCTCCATGGTTTTGCCATACACACTATTGTTCATTAATTTAAAAAAGTCTTTTTCAAACTTATTTTTCGCCTTTTTTCTATACTCCGTGTTGAGGGTTATATATTTTTGCAACCACTCAGATTGTGTAAAAGACAACACTCTATGAACTCTAGTGAGAATCAGCCCATGTTTCAGACATTGTTGCAAATTCTTTAGATGAATTATATACTTTGTCTTTGAATGTAGACTAGCGACAAGCTTAGGAGTTTTGCACCCAGGCGTTATCATATTTTCTGGGCAAAATGGAAGATCATTATGCTGATCGTGAAGATCAATTGGATAAGTTAAATCTACTTCCAATACATAGCCGATTTTATCGTTTCCATCACAATTTAAAATATAATCGGCTGTGAAGATTTGTGGATCACTCCATTGAAAATTTCCATCTGGAAGATGTTGCGACATTGCCCAACCGTACAGGTTATTTGCATCTAAATACATAAGATATTTATTTGGCTTGCTAGCATCGAAATTTTTCAAATATTTATTATTCGCAACGGTATGTCGATGGCTACACTGACATAATCCGCCACGGATGCCATTCTTAAAGAAATTAAGCATCTCAACATCTGTTAGAAGTTCCAGATTGATTTCTGTTGTTTTCAACATTGCATCCCAAGATAAGCCGGGAGATGTATAGTAATGACATGGATCTAACTCATATATATCTAGACAAACCTTACGAAAATTCTCAAATACATCTGCCAGCAATAAGACATCGCTCTGCAGATATAAAAGCATGTACTCTTTTAATGTTTTACAATTGAAATGCTTCCACACTTTTTGAGCATGATCGTAATCTTCAACTAAACAATCTTCATTCGTTAGTCTATTAAAGAATTCTGTAATTGGAGGAAGAGAACAATCATCTAAACGAGCCCAACAATTAACATATTCATAGGGAAATACCCCCTTCCTCATCATTAACTTCAAAGAGGAATCGTTTTTGTAAAATCCCCTATTAATTATGAAATCGTCTTCGGATAAATTTTTAGTTAGCGAATCTATGCTAGACTGCAGAAATCGACATGAATCTAAAAACCTAATCTCAAATGAATTGTGCTCATCTAAATATATGCGTTTGGATATTGATATATAATTTTCCTTATTTAGTGGAATTATACGTATTTCCCCCTTAATACAACCCAGACTTTTCATAAATAGATGAGAATCATAACCCGTCAAATTATGGAAAAAGACTGGGAAAAAGGTTGGAACGCGAAAATCTAAATTACACTGAGAATGGGCTGGTCCTCTATAGACACCAGTGAAATGGCAATGGTCCCTTACTCTTACATCTAATTCATTAAATCTAGCCTTACAAATACTGCAGACTGGCGATGTTGTTTGATGCTGCTTCTGTTGTTTTGTTAAAGGAGCCATTGGCTTTGGTCGACCAATGACTTCCTTGTGAATATGTATTAAATCGTTGAATAGCATCTGCACAAACCGGTTTGGTGTGTCTTCTCCTGCAAAAAAAGAAAAAAAATGTTTTATTAGTTTTATGATTTTTTCTTATTAAACATGTTTTGACTTACCAACAAATATGCGGTGCTTGCTTAAATCATCATCAAAAGAGCATTTGATATGATATGAAAAAGCACACGGGATATGTTGTTGAACGTCTGTCGTTGAAGAAATTTCCGGATTCGGTGCACATTGGCTAATGGGGCGTAGAATGGATTCAAAATCCGCATACACCACAAAAGGAACAATTAATTTGCGATTATGCTTTTTAAATTTAAGTATTTTATTACCTTCATCAGGCATAACTGTTATTATTTTTTTGCATTCGCTCTTATGCATTTGTAGGGTAGATTCTGAAGCGAACCGCAGCAAGCAGCCGTTGCATAAATGCATTCGATGTTCATGTTTGGTGATCTGGCTTTCCAACAAACGCGAGATGTTTTTAATGTATACATAATGCGTTTTATTTACATCATCACTACTTATGCAATAAAGCAAGTTAATATGCTTTGCTTTTTCCTCACGAGTATGATAGTAGGGTCCAATTATCTTATATTGCCCTTTATCATTAATCTCATAACCAAAAACATTTATGCTAATGGTTGGATTATTTGATTCGAATATGTTCGCGTCTTTGACTACCAGAGGAAATTGCATATTCTTGAAACAAAGTACTTGATTATTGTATACTATTGTTTCGCTTGCTATGTTGGCAATTTTATAGTACGATGGTCTATCAGCATTATGTGTATCATTCGCGAAAGCCGATATAATAGCCCATTTAAAACAATATTCATCGGTGTTTTTCACATTGATGCATGCGTTTTTCTTTAATATTTGTTCGGGCAAATTAAAATGTGGGGTTTTCAATAAACGCGAGATGTTTTTAATGTATACATAATGCGTTTTATTCTCATCATCACTACTTATGCAATAAAGCAAGTTAATATGCTTTGCTTTTTCCTCGCGAGTATGATAGTAGGGTCCAATTATCTGATATTGCCCTTTATCATTAATCTCATAACCAAAAACATTTATGCTAATGGTTGGATTATTTGCTTCGAATATGCTCGTGTCTTCGACTGCTAGAGGAAATTGCATATTCTTGAAACAAAGTACTTGATTATTGTATACTATTGTTTCGCTTGCTATGTTGGCAATTTTATAATGAGATGGTCTATCAGCATGATGTGTATCATTCGCGAAAGCCGATATAATAGCCCATTTAAAACAGTAATCATCGTTGTTTTTCACATTGATACAGGCTTTTTTGGTCAATATTTGCTTAGGCAGGCTAAAATGGGAAGAAGCTCGAAGTGGATCGTATTTGTTGATATTAATTTCAATGCTCTGAAATGTTAACAACGTCCATCCGCTCTCTTTTTCTTGAAACTCTTCCAATTTTGCTTTGATATTTTCAATTGCCGTGCTCAAATGTTCCCTTATGTCTTCCTCGTTCTCAATCGTGTACATTTTAGTTTGCATGCTTTTTATATCTATTTGCATTAACTCATCACATTCTTTGGTGAATTTCGCAAACTTAGCAAAAAGCTCCATGCTAAATTTAAATGTGCTCAAAATTTCCAATTGATTTTTCAATAATTCATTAATCAATGGAATATTTTTTTCAAACAGATTATTCACATTTATCATACTCTCATCTTTGTTGGTGATGGAGAATGTTTTCACACGATTTTTGAACGCGTTTGCTATCAAGGAAACATTTTCATTTAGAGATTGTTGAGCGTTTGCTTTATGGGTATTTTTTCTTTGATGTTGAACCCAAAGCTGCTCTTCAACATTCTCATAGCAAAACAAGCATCTTTTGTATGTCGACTGCTTAGATTTTTTTGCAGGTTGTTCTCCTGACATTGTTGGTGGTTGTTGTTGTTGTCCTGATCGCTTCATATTATTAAATATTTGGTTATATTATTAAATTAAATTTTTTTTGGTTGGTGTTTTTTATCTAAAAAGGAATGAATAAAATTTTATTGTTACTACTACAGTTTTGTTTTTTGTTTGGAAGAGAGGTTGAGTAGGTATTAGGCGGTGTCATTTTAGCAATAAGAACGAATAAAAAAGCAGAAAAAATCGCTATTACAAAACATCACTACGATAGACCGCGATTGTCTATTAAAAAGTGATAATTTTTGCTATATATATTTTTTCACTATAAATTTCATATTAATATTTACTTCCTCTCTCTCTAAAACGATAACACCGTATTATTGTTAAGAACAAAACAATTTTCATTAAATATTGCGCTCTACATTTAAAACCCAGAACAAAATAAATACTAACACCGCATCAAAAAAAAGAAATAATAATTAATATATAAGATAACTTACCGTTTTTGGTGATGATTTTTATCACTAATTCCCCCGTCGATTTTTTTATTTTGTTGTTGTTGAATATCTATATGGATAAAAAAACTTCATTAAAACAATATTCAAAAAAAGGATAAACAAATTCCAATAGCAAAACACTAGAAACTGCGTAATTGTTAACTAAAAATTTAAACGCGAAACATTATCACCACGTAATTGTTAACTAATAATTTATTCGCAAAAACACTAGAAACCGCGTAATTGTTATCTATATCACCACGTAATTGTTAACTAAAAATTTAATCTAGCACCGCCTAATTGTTAACTAATAATTTATTCGCAAAAACACTAGAACCGCGTAATTATTAAGTAAAATTTATCCGCGAAACATTATCGCCACGTAATTGTTAACTAAAAATTTAATCTAGCACCACGTAATTGTTAACTAATAATTTATTCGCAAAAACACTAGAAGCCGCGTAATTGTTATCTATAGCACCACGTAACTGTTAACTAAAAATTTAATCTAGCACCGCCTAATTGTTAATTAATAATTTATTCGCAAAAACACTAGAACCGCGTAATTATTAAGTAAAATTTACCCGCAAAAAAAAACACTAGAGCCGTCCACGTAATTGTTACCTAAAAATTTTTTTTCCATAATTAATATAATTATAAGATAACTTACCTTTTTCCTATTTTGGTATGATGATGATGATGTTGTTGATTTTTATCTTTTTTTTTTTTTTTTTTTTTTTTTTTTTTTTTTTACACACACTTTTTTGACTCACTAAATATATATCAAAAACAAAATGAATATGAAGCTTTGCTTCGTCAAAGTAAACTGATACGCACTGGTTTTAACATTCGACATTTTATAGAAGAAATCCCTTCTAATACCGGAAACGAGACATTCTTTGCTCAATATGGAAAATAAGATAAGGAATAATGACCAGCGACATAGAAATCATTATTTAGTCATATCACCAGACCAGTAAAACATTTTTGAACAATATAACGAAAAAAAAAGAAAAAATAAGATAAGAGAACTATGGGATTCAATTAATATTTCTTAGAATTCAAACAATTTTTTATGGTTAAATATGAGATTATTGGACTGGGTAAGCATTCACATTTTTTGATAAGAGAACTGTGGGACTCGATTAATATTTTCTTAGAGCTCAAACAATTTTTATGATTAAATATGAGGTCATTGGATCGGGTAAGTATTCATATTTTTGATAATAGAACTGTAGGACTCGATTAATATTTTCTTAGAGCTCAAACAATTTTTGTGGTTAAATATGAGGTCATTGGACTGGGTAAGTATTCATATTTTTTGATAAGAGAACTATGGGATTCGATTAATATTTTCTTAGAGCTCAAACAATTTTTGTGGTTAAATATGAGGTCATTGGACTGGGTAAGTATTCATATTTTTGATAAGAGAACTATGGGATTCAATTAATATTTTCTTAGAGCTCAAACAATTTTTGTGGTTAAATATGAGGTCATTGGACTGGGTAAGTATTCATATTTTTGATAAGAGAACTATGGGATTCAATTAATATTTCTTAGAATTCAAAATTTTTATGGTTAAATATGAGGTCATTGGACTGGGTAAGTATTCATATTTTTTGATAAGAGAACATCAGTTAATTTTAATGTTTAAGCATATTTTTTTTTTTTTGATTTATTCTTAGAAAAACATCTCCTCATCCAAGATCTATGAGAATTCAAATCAGTAAACAGGTCTCTATGGATCGGATGTATAACAAAAAAGGGTGGCTTCAAACAGGGCGATTCCAAACAGACGGTTTCTTTAAACAGGGCGGTTCCAAACAGGTCGATTCCAAACAGACGGTTTCTTTAAACAGGGCGGTTCCAAACAGGCGGTTTCTTTAAACAGGGCGATTCCAAACAGGCGGTTTCTTTAAACAGGGCGATTCCAAACAGGTCGATTCCAAACAGGCGGTTTCTTTAAACAGGGCGATTCCAAACAGGCTGTATTATGTACCACCCCTCTCTGATAACTCTTCAATGCTGTAAGCAGGGCTTGTCATATGATGTTATGGTGGACTATATTTGATATTCATAGTTAGTTTTTCCACAGTAATCATCGCGAGTAATAAAGTCTTATTTATAATGATAGACTATCGAATGTATCCAGTTAGTCTAAAACATTCATTCCATGGATACACAAGCGAATCAATAAAGAAAACAATAGTTAATTTTTTTTCTCATAACGTTATAATTTATTACTTTTTTATTTTTTTTTACTACAAATATCTCTTATATCTAACCTATTAGCTACAAAAAAAATTATTTACATTATTTAAAAAAATATATAACAATCCTATTATTAAATATAAATATGAGTCATAATTTTTTAACTTAAACATTACTTAATCTATTATGCCCCCAAGCATATGTGCTTACGCGATCTTCACAAATATACCTTTTTGTGTCGCTATCGCTTAATGCTAGCTTATTTACAGACTGTGTATAAATATTGTGTAACTTACTTCTAAATATTAACATAGGCTTATATAATAACTTACGTCTTAACAAACAATTTCTATAATCTCTTATATCTAAACTATTGGTAACAGACTTCTTTACCCCCTTGGCCTTTTTTGTTACTTCACTGGTGTCTAAAGCAAAAGAGTACATTTTAGCTCTTAACCCAATGAATTCAGTCATGTTTTTACCGTTGTTCTCATCTTTGAATTTTCCGAGAACTTTTCCATTTATTTGAGGGAAATTATGAATGTTATCTATTGGATATTCCGATGTATCAAACCTAGATTTTTCGGGATCAACAATATCGCTATATATATCCGAATAAAAATCATTAGTTGATATTGTATAGATAAAAGAGTCTGTATCCATGTAATTCAGCTGAATCGTCGTATCAAACTTTTTTCTCATGTAATCATAGTGAAAGTCATACATGAGCCATTTTGATAGTTCTAATACTGCGAATCCTAAATAAATGGGTTTATCA